>NC_069401.1:61610727-61663227 GCF_026875155.1 Cherax quadricarinatus | reverse complement strand
GCACTGGTCTCACTGCAGCACTTGTCACACTGCAGCACTGGTCACACTGCAGCACTGGTCACAGTAAAGCACTGGTAACACTGCAGCACTGGTCACACTGCAACACTGATTACAGTGCAACACTGGTCACAGTGCAGCACTGGTTACACTGCAGCACTGGTCACACTGCAGCACTGGTCACACTGCAACACTGGTCACAGTGCAGCACTTGTCACAGTGCAGCACTGGTTACACTGCAGCACTGGTCACACTGCAGCACTGGTCACACTGCAGCACTGGTTACACTGCAACACTGGTCACACTGCAGCACTGGTTACACTGCAGCACTGGTCACACTGTAGCACTTGTCACACTGCAGCACTGGTCACACTGCAGCACTGGTTACACTGCAGCACTGGTCACACTGCAGCACTGGTCACACTGCACCACTGGTCACACTGCAGCACTGGTCACACTGCAGCGCTGGTCACACTGCAGCACTGGTCATACTGCAGCAATGGTCACACCGCAGCTCTGATCACACTGCAGATCTGGTCACACTGCAGCACTGGTCACACTGCAGCAGCGATCACACTGCAGCACTGGTCACACTGCAACACTGGCCACACTGCAGCACTGGTCACACTGCAGCACTGGTCACAGTGCAGCAATGGCCACACTGCAGCACTGGTCACAGTGCAGCACTGGTCACAGTGCAGCACTGGTCACAGTGCAGCACTGGTCACAGTGCAGCACTGGTCACAGTGCAGCACTGGTCACAGTGCAGCACTGGTCACACTTCAGCACTGCTCACACTGCAGCACTGGTCACACTGCAACACTGGTCACACTGCAGCACTGATCACATTGCAGCACTGGTCACACTCGTATCTACTCGAATTAAAATAAAATATGAAATTATAAATATTTGGGGCGTGGGTCATACAGCCTTAATGACCCTTAGAGTAGTTGAGAGATTTTAAGCCCAATTAAAGAAGCCAACACACACACACACATATACACACCTGAAAGAAATAGGCGAGGAGGACATGACTGAGAGAGTAAATTTACAGAGAATAGAGGGGTACTTGTAGAGGAGAAACTGGTCAAACTGATTTTCACGCCAGAAACGGTGCAGAATAGGATCCTGCAAGAGAAACCACGGCTGAATGAATCATCAGCATACAAGAGGATGTTCCTAGATCGAGACAGAACAAGAACAGAACGACAGAAGCTGAGGAAGAAGACACAGAAATGAAAGAGGCTAGGAACAGAGACAAGAACAGAGTCAGCAGAGGACAACTAGAGCGGGGCAGAGCAACAAGTGCAAGCACACAAAGAACCACCCCTAGAATCCCACAACCAAGCATGCTATCCCAACACAAACCACAATCCACACTTACAGCCCCCACAACACACTACACTGTAGTATCCCACAGCACACTGCCAGGTTCCCCCCTCACAGACCCCCATAACACAGTGTTGGAGAGGAAACTGAAGGTATGGTACACCAATGCTGATGGAATAACGAATAAATTTGAAGAGTGGCACGAAAGAGTCAGAGGCATCACCGGACATCATAGCTCTCACAGAAAACAAGCTCACAGGAATGATAACAGATACCATCTTTCCAATGGGATATCAGATCCTGAGGAAAGACAGAGGGAACAGAAGGGTGTGGGAGAGGCTACTGCTCATTAAAAAAGCAATGGGTATTTTGATGAACTGGAGAGAGGAGACAGAGGAACAAGAAACTACTTAATTGGAACACTTCAGTCTGGAGGTCCCAAAGTGGTAATTGCAGTGATGTATAACCCACTAAAGAACAGCAGGAAGGCCAAGGCAAGCAAATGATGAGAGTAATATATTGATGGTTGACACACTGGCTGAAGTAGCAAGAAGGGCACATGCAAGCAGGGCAAAGCTACTGATTATGGGTGACTTCAATCACCAGGAAATCAACTGGGAGAACCTGGAGCCACATGGGAGCCCAGAAACGTGAAGGGCTAAGATGACGGAGGTAGTACTGGAAAATCCTCATGTACCAACACATATGGGACACTACCAGGGAGACAGGAGAGGATGAACCAGCAAGACTGGGCCTAGTATTCACCTTGAATAGTGCAAATATTGAGGACAATATATGATAGACCCCTCGGGGCCAGTGATCACGTGGTTCTGAGCTTAGAATACATAGTAGAGTTACAAGTGGAAAGGGAAGCAGGAAAGGCAGGACGAACGAAGCCAAACTACAAGAGAGGGGACTACACAGGCATGAAGAATTTCCTGCAAGGGGTTCAGTGAGACAGAGATCTGGCAGGGAAGTCAATAAATGAGATGATAGCATGTGTGACAACAATATACAAGGAAGCTGAGGAGAGGTTTGTCTCCAAGGGTAACAGAACTAACGAGAAAGCCAGGATGAGCCATTAGTTCTCCCGAAGGTGTAGAGAGGCCAAAAGTAAATGCTAGAGAATGGAAGAAGTATAGAAGTCAAAGGGCCCAGGAAGAAGAGCAGAAATTAACATGCCCAGAAATTAATATGAACAGGTAAGAAGGGAGGCCTAACGACAATACGAAAATGACATAGCAGCAAGAGCCAAATCTGACCCGAAGCTGCTTAATAGCCACATCAGGAGAAAAACAACAGTCTAGGACCAGGTAATCAGGCTGAGGAAGGAAGGCGGCGAGATCACAAGAAATGACTGCAAAGTATGTGAAGAGCTCAACATGAGATTCAAAGAAGTGTTCACAGAGGAGACAGAAGGGACTCCAGAAAGATGGAGAAGAGAAGTACACCAAGTATTGGACACATTACATTCAACAGAGGAAGAAGTGAAGAGGCTGCTAAGCGAGCTAGATACCTCAGAGGCGATAGAGCCTGATAACATTTCTCTATGGATCTGAGAGAGAGAGCAGAGGAGCTTGGTGTACCACTAATAACAATCTTCAACACATCTTCCAAAATAAGGCGACTACCTGAGGCATGGAAGACAGCAAATGTAGTCCCAATTTTTAAAAAAGGAGACAGACACGAATCATTCAACTACAAATCAGTGTCACTGACATGTATAGTATGCAAAGTCAAGGAGAACAGTGGTGGTGCACCTAGAAATGAATGAGCCTATCATAGACTGCCAGCACGGTTTCAGGGATGGGAAAATCCTGTGTATAAAGCTTGAAACGACGTTAAGATGAGACACAGCAGTAAGGGTTTTATTCAGGAAAGTTTGCTCCAGTGGCTTAACTGTGAAGGACTGTTGGCGAACGTTTCCTAAAGAGATTAGTCCAAAATGCTGTAGTGACCAGTCACAAACAGGAGGCATGCAATAGATAGAATAGCAGTCAGAAGACATGCGGTATTGCTTTAGTGGAGAAGGTTGGACGACAGGTCGCACGTGACGAGTTGAGTTTCAAAAGGGGATCAGCAGAGAACCAGCGTTTTGGGAATCACTGAACAGAAGAAATATTAGGGCTAACAGCCGAGTTTGGTAGTGTGAGGTTGAGAGGGCCAGTGACGGACGGGATTCACAGGGGCTCAGACTAGGATCTAGTGCAGTTCTGGATTGGTACGAAGTGGCGCAAGGAGTTAGACCTACAGTGTCTGTTTGAGAGTATGTGAAGTTGATGAGAAGCAAATGGAGAGGACCAAGCAAGGAGTACATTAAGGGCCAGGAACTGACCACTCGAGGGAAAACGGATCATGGGAGTATAACTCAGCAGTGCACATCTTGGGAAGCACATGGAAAAGCAAGAAACTGCAGACGGATACAGTCTAGGGGCCAGGAAAACCTACTCGGAAAAAGGATCTAAGGGGAGTATAACCCGGGCACATCTCTTGAGGAGCACATCAACCAAATAACTGCTGCAGCATACGGTCGCCTAGGAAACCTTGGAACAGCATTCTGACATCTCAATAAGGAATCGCTCAGGACCCTGTACACCGTGTACGTTAGGCCCATATTGGAGTATGCAGCACCAGTTTGGAACCCACATCTAGCCAAGCATGCAAAAAAACTAGAGAAAGTGCAAAGGTTTGCACTAAGGGGCATGTCCTACTAGGAGAAGTTAAGGGAACTCAACTTCACGACACTGGAGCACATGAGAGTTAGGGAAGACATGGTAATGACATATAAAATGCAGAGAGGAATTGACAAGGTGGACAGAGACAGGATATTTCAGAGATGGGACACAGCAACAAGGGGTCACAACTGGAAGTTTAAAACTCAGATGAGTCACAAGGATCTTAGGAAGTACTTCTTCAGTCATAGAGTTGCCAGGAAGTGGAACAGTCTGGAGAGTGATGTAGTGGAGGCAGGATCCATACATAACTTTAATAAGAGGTATGGCAAAGTTCATGGAGCAGGGAGAGAGTTCACCTAGTAGCGACCAGTGAAGAGGCGGGGCCAGCAGGTATAACTCGACCCCTGCAACCACATTCAGGAAAGAACAGGTTCTTCACCACTCTCTCTCAGATTATCCTCTCCATTACCTTACATAGTGTGTATGCCAATGATATTGGCTTGTAGATCAATGCTCTCTGTCTGTCTCCTTTTATAAATATTGGGACTACATTTACTATCTTCTAAATCTCTGGCAATAGTCTTGTATCCATGAGTTACTAAAGAGCTAGCAGACTCTACAGTGTCTGTGCACGCTCTTACAGACTCTATGGTGACATTGTGAAATCACGTTTCCTGTTGAGAAATGGTTTACCAGGTTTGCAACACTGGACTGCAAGGAGCGTCGGTCGCTTGATCACGTCGCATACTCGTACTGCATCTGGGACCAATTACTTGCTGTAGCAGTAAACAAGATGCTTGCCGCTTCTGAGAGGGCTGGGCCCCTCAGGGCTGAAAGGGGCTGAAGGGGGCTGATACTTCATTCCTGGAGAAAATTTCTCCACATTGCCTTTGATATATTTAGTTAACTAAGAAATTTCCGTATCTCTTTCCTTGCTGTGTGTATGGCGTCCTGTACCGGACGATGTAACTTTTACATTCAAGTCTCTGGTGTTACTCTTGTTTTCATTAAGGAATATCATTAAATATTTCCCTCAGCTCCTCACACAATCATTGTCGTTACAGACGAGTATCTTCCTTTCTTCTTTACCATCATTACTTGGTATTGTGTTGACGTCTTTCTTATGAGGCGGGTGTTTGGGAGTCATGGCTTCCTGTGTAGCAGTCATGGTCCCTGGGGTAGCCCCGTCAGGCTTCTGTGTAGCAGTCTGGTCTCCTGTGTAGCAGTAGGTTCCTGGTGCGATGGCCCCCTGGTTGCAGTCATGGTCTCCTGTGTAGCAGTCATGGTTCCTGTGTAGCGTCAGGCTCCCTGGTTTGCAGTCTGGCTTCCTGTGTGCAGTCATGGTTCCCGTGTGCAGTCATGGCTCTCCGGTAGGTAATGGCTTCCCGTTTTAGCAGTCATGGTTTTCCCGTGTGCAGTAGGCTCTCCCGGTAGCAGTCATGGGTTCCTGCGTAGCGTAGGCTTTTTCCCGTGTGCAGTCATGGCTCTCCTGTTTTGCCCCGCATGGTCTCCCCGCGTAGCGTCATGGCTTCCCGTGTAGCAGTCTGGCTTTTCCTGTGTGCAGTCTTTGGTCCTGCGTAGCGTCATGGCTCTCTGTGTGCAGTCTTTGGGTTCCTGCGTAGCAGTCATGGGCTCTCCGCGTAGCAGTCTGGCTCTCCTGTGTAGCATCTGGCTCTCCTCGTAGCAGTCATGGCTCTCCTGTGTAGCAGTCATGGCTCTCCTGCGTTGCAGTCATGGCTCTCCTGTGTAGCAGTCATGGCTCTCCTGTGTAGCAGTCATGGCTCTCCTTTTACCGGTCCCTAGCCAGTCTGGCCCTCCCCCTGTGTAGGCAGTCATGGCTCTCCTGGTAGCAGTCATGGCTCTCCTGTTTTAGCAGTCATGGCTCTCCTGGGGTAGCCCGTCATGGCTTTTCCTGCGTAGCAGCATGGCTCTCCTGCGTGCAGTCATGGCTCTCCTGTGTAGCAGTCATGGCTCTCCCCGGTGCAGTCATGGCTCTCCTGGTAGCAGTCATGGGCCCTCTCCTCTGTGTGCAGTCATGGCTCTCCTGTGTAGCAGTCATGGCTCTCCTTGTGTAGCAGTCAGGGCTCTCCTGTGTAGCAGTCATGGCTCTCCCGGTGTAGCAGTCCCCTGGCTCTCCTGTGTAGCAGTCATGGCTCTCCTGTGTAGCCAGTCATGGCTCTCCTTTCGTAGCAGTCATGGCTCTCCTGCGTAGCAGTCATGGCTCTCCCTGGTAGCAGTCATGGCTTCCTGCGTAGCAGTCATGGCTTCCTCTGTGCCAGCAGGTCATGGCTCTCCTGTGTAGCAGTCATGGCTTCCCTTTGTAGGCCTTTCAGTCATGGCTCTCCTGCGTGCAGTCATGGCTCTCCTGTGTAGCAGTTCATGGCTCTCCTGCGTAGCAGTCATGGCTCTCCTGTTTTAGCAGTCATGGTCTTTTGGGTAGCAGTCTTGGCTCCTGGTAGCAGTCATGGCCCCTCCTGTGTAGCAGTCATGGCTCTCCCGGGGTAGCAGTCATGGCTCTCCTGTGTAGCAGTCAAAGGCTTCCCTGGTAGCAGTCAGGCTCTCCTGTGTAGCAGTTCATGGCTCTCCTTGGGGCAGTCAAAGGCTCTCCTGTGTAGAGTCATGGCTCTCCGGTAGCAGTCATGGCTCTCCCCGTGTAGCAGTCATGGCTCTCCTTGTGCAGTCATTGGCTCTCCTGTGTAGCAGTCATGGCTCTCCTGCGTAGCAGTCATGGCTCTCTGTGTAGCAGTCATGGCTCTCCTGCGTAGCAGTCATGGCCCCTCCTGGTAGCAGTCATGGCTCTCCTGCGTAGCAGTCATGGCTCTCCTGTGTAGCAGTCATGGCTCTCCTGTGTAGCAGTCATGGCTCTCCTGTTGTAGCAGTCATGGCTCTCCTGGTAGCAGTCATGGCTCTCCCGTGTAGCAAATCATGGCTTCCTGTCGTAGCAGTCATGGCTCTCCTGCGTAGCAGTCATGGCTCTCTGTGTAGCAGTCATGGCTCTCTGTGTAGCAGTCATGGCTCTCCTGTGTAGCAGTCATGGCTCTCCTGTGTAGCAGTCATGGCTCTCCTGTGTAGCAGTCATGGCTCTCCTGCGTAGCAGTCATGGCTCTCCTGTGTAGCAGTCATGGCTCTCCTGCGTAGCAGTCATGGCTCTCCTGTGTAGCAGTCATGGCTCTCCTGCGTAGCAGTCATGGCTCTCCTGCGTAGCAGTCATGGCTCTCCTGCGTAGCAGTCATGGCTCACCTGCCCCTTGACGTCATGGCTCTCCTGCGTAGCATTCTTTCCTGTGTTTTGCAGTCATGGCTCTCCTGTGTAGCAGTCATGGCTCTCCTGTGTAGCAGTCATGGCTCTCCTGTGTAGCAGTCATGGCTCTCCTGCGTAGCAGTCATGGCTCTCCTGCGTAGCAGTCATGGCTCTCCTGCGTAGCAGTCATGGCTCTCCTGCGTAGCAGTCATGGCTCTCCTGCGTAGCAGTCATGGCTCTCCTGTGTAGCAGTCATGGCTCTCCTGTGTAGCAGTCATGGCTCTCCTGTGTAGCAGTCATGGCTCTCCTGTGTAGCAGTCATGGCTCTCCTGTGTAGCAGTCATGGCTCTCCTGTGTAGCAGTCATGGCTCTCCTGCGTAGCAGTCATGGCTCTCCTGCGTAGCAGTCATGGCTCTCCTGCGTAGCAGTCATGGCTCTCCTGTGTAGCAGTCATGGCTCTCCTGTGTAGCAGTCATGGCTCTCCTGCGTAGCAGTCATGGCTCTCCTGTGTAGCAGTCATGGCTCTCCTGTGTAGCAGTCATGGCTCTCCTGTGTAGCAGTCATGGCTCTCCTGTGTAGCAGTCATGGCTCTCCTGTGTAGCAGTCATGGCTCTCCTGCGTAACAGTCATGGGTCTCCTGCATAGCAGTCATGGCTCTCCTGCATAGCAGTCATGGCTCTCCTGCGTATCAGTCATGGCTCTGCAGCGTAGCAGTCATGGCTCTCCTGCGTAGCAGTCATGGCTCTCCTGCGTAGCAGTCATGGCTCTCTGGTAGCAGTCATGGCTCTCCTGCGTAGCAGTCATGGCTCTCCTGCGTAGCAGTCATGGCTCTCCTGTGTAGCAGTCTGGCTTTCCTGTGTAGCAGTCATGGCTCTCCTGCATAACAGTGATGGGTCTCCTGCGTAACAGTCATGGCTCTCCTGTGTAGCAGTCATGGCTCTCCTGCGTAGCAGTCATGGCTCTCCTGCGTAGCAGTCATGGCTCTCCTGCGTAACAGTCATGGCTCTCCTGCGTAGCAGTCATGGCTCTCCTGCGTAGCAGTCATGGCTCTCCTGTGTAGCAGTCATGGCTCTCATATGTAGCAGTCATGGCTCTCCTGCGTAGCAGTCATGGCTCTCCTGCGTAGCAGTCATGGCTCTCCTGCGTAGCAGTCATGGCTCTTCTGTGTAGCAGTCATGGCTCTCCTGCATAGCAGTCATGGCTCTCCTGCGTAGCAGTCATGGTTCTCCTGCGTAGCAGTCATGGCTCTACTGTGTAGCAGTCTGGCTATCCTGTGTAGCAGTCATGGCTCTCCTGCATAACAGTCATGGCTCTCCTGAGTAGCAGTCATGGCTCTCCAGCGTAGCAGTCATGGCTCTCCTGCGTAGCAGTCATGGTTCTCTTGAGTAGCAGTCATGGATCTCCTGCATAGTAGTCATGGGTCTCCTGAGTAGCAGTCATGGCTCTCCTGCATAGGAGTCATGGCTCTCCTGCATAGCAGTCATGGCTCTCCTGAGTAGCAGTCATGGCTCTCCAGCGTAGCAGTTCATGGTTCCTGAGTAGCGATATGGGACTTCTCTGCGATAGGATGCATGGCTCCCTGCTATAGCAGTCATGGCTCTCCAGCCTAGCAGTCATGGCTCTTCCTGCGTTCGACAGTCATGGTTCTTTGAAGTGACAGTCATGGATTCTCTGCATAGTAGTCATGGCTCTCCTGAGTAGCAGTCATGACTGTCCAGCATAGCAGTCATGGCTCTCTTGAGTAGCAGTCATGGCTTCCTGCATAATAGTCATGGTCTTCTGACAATTAGTTCATGGCCTATCCGAGTAGCAGTCATGGCTTACCGCATAGCGTCATGGCTCTCCTGCATAGCAGTCAAAAGGCTTCTTGCCAGTGAGTCTAGTACGTCATGCTCTCCTGCGTAGGAGTTGTTGAGAATTGCTATTACCAGCTCAAGCTTAGGAAACTTACTTGGAAGAAGTCATCGTGCACAGCCCCCCTGCAGACGAGGTCTGGGAAGCTGCGAAGTCATCTCTCAAGGGTTGGTGGACCCCAAAAGTCCGCCCTTTCTGCGGGTATGGTTGATTACAAAATCCTTGCGCTCAAGAAGCGCAGTCCCCCCCCCCTACTACAAGAAAAATTTGTAACCACCTTGTCCTGTGCGAAGTATGGTGTTTTTTACCCCTTGACAGAATCGGTGACTTGATAGAAAGCTGAAGTGCCTTTGGTTTTCCAATCTTCCATAATCTAGGAAAAAAAGCCATGGTCACTATGTTCCCCAAAGATTTGTCTTTATTTTCACAATTTATACTTAAAAGCTGATACACTTCTTTTAAGTTTTATTGTGTTTTATGAGACATTTGTTCACACTAACACACAGATCGTTCTTTGTTGGTTATCCTGGCGTCATGCACTCTCAGTAGAGGCAAAAGTAATCATGCACAAAGGAAAAGCTGACCTAGTAACTTTTGCCTCCTTGCCACTTCCTCGATGAGCAAAGCAGAATGTTTAAATCTTCTGTCTTAAGCATAGACAACACATGTCCACTAACTTTAACTATGGTAATAAAGTGTGGAGCAGGATTTTCCTTATTGTCCTGCTAAGGTAAAGATTTACTGTCTCTTAAATAAACTACACTCTGCAACACAGGTGCAAGGACAGCGGGTCGCTTGAGACCACGTCGTGTGAGACCTACTCTACCCACTTCTAACCGAGGTATCCCCGCGAGTGAGCACGTTCCCCTGTATATCCATGCTTAACAAGCAAGGAATAGCATATGGAAGGTACAAATAAAAAATGGAACTATGGCTATAGTTTACTTAATAAACATAAAAGGCTAGATACAACATCTCCTGATGGAAATTTACACAATATAACAAATTTGACCTATGCGACTATTAACCAGGGGGAAGGGAGATTGTTATCAGAAACACGGACTATACTCACCTCTTAATTCACCGACCCGCGACCCGAGGTTCCCAATGCGTGGTCTACTACACACGCGTGCTGTCCAGAGCTCTCGCTCGACGGACCTGTCACCAACAACCCTTGCCCCGCTCTTCCCTGGGCTTATATCGTATCAAAGTACCCCCCTCCCCAATGTATGTACCACGTGTACGACTGCGCTAGGTTCTGAGGCGTCAAGAACAAAAGACCTTCAGACGTGGGCGTGGCTACAGACGCCTGCCAGGCAAGGTGTGACCAAATATAATTGGTCAAATTAGGTCTCGCGCCCAAGACTCACAAGCCCAGCTGAACTACATCACATCCCCCTTTCCTCCCCAGTTTTAAATATCTGAGAATCTAGGACAATTTTGTCCTATTATTATACTAATTTTAATCCTAACCCCTAAATCTATTACAATACAATAGCAAATAATATGAATTCCACAAGATCATGGTATTTAATAAATTCTAGCACAGGAAACGAATAACAATGACTCTGGTGAGAAACCTCCTATTCCGTCATGTCTCCTTAAAACAAAATATCGGGCTTCCAGTGCCTTCTGTACTCTACCTAGAAATAAACTAGCTCCTGTAAGTCACCCTCGCTAATTAACCATTGAGCCAAAACCTCGTAAGGTTTTCCTGGCGTAAGAAAACAGCTCCACGGGTATTATTCTTCAAGTACTTGGCAACTGAACCATTACGTACGACCACAATGTCGATTTTCCTTGCACCGTACCGTGAACCATTCATCGACAAGGCAGGAATCGCAACCAGACCAATCATTATCCATTTCTAGGAACTAAAAGAAAACCTCCCATCCCTCACAAAAGGAATCCTCTTCTGACTGCGAGCCTGATTGGTGTTTACAGTTCTCCACCTGAAAAGAAAATACAATCCAATCTCTACTTCAGTGATCCCTCCAGCAAGGAGCTAGCTCACATTAATACATCACATTATTGTCCCAACAGCTGAAATAACAAAGGGCATCCCAAGGCAGTAGAGATACCATACCAATACCACTCTAATCATCATTTCCCAAGCTTTCACTGCTAGTATGAATTGAACACGGATGGCTTGACTTGGGGCATGCCTATTGACCCAGGGAGAAGCTCTCTCCCAAATCCTTGGGCCGAAATATGAAGGGTCGACGGAGGAGGACATAGGGCCATTGCAGTATTCTTGTCATCTCACCTCCAGATCTTTCTACTGCTTCTACTAGAAGAGGGGTTAGCCAGAGCTTCTGCCGACCCTAGCAAATTCTAAATTGGGCCATGACCATTGTGTGGACTCATTGGGCGTTTAGGAAACGCTCATGCGGGTCCCTCTCGTTGAAGCACAGCATCTGGGAACTTCACGACTCAGCAATCAGCTTTATCTTCACCACGACAATACTCCCAGGCACCAAGGCCACCCGTCATCCGTACCAAGAGCCTCACCCGTCAACTTCCATTCTCCACCTCTTGCATGGTGGTGGCCGAGAGCTGGCTACCCGTTTTTTCCTCAAGTCTCCCAGGTCCTAATAAAGCCCTTTTGCTGGACCCCAAACCTGACTTCTTGGCACTTCTGTCTTCCAATCACTCCAGCCATATAGATTCCTGGTAGTCTCCTTGGCAGATCCTGGCAACATCTCCACATCTCCTTGTTCACACACTTCGCATAGATAGACGGCAGTATTGTTCTACAGTGACCTGGCTTATTGTTGGTGGGCAGGTCTCTAGAGTAATGAAGCCGACCTGAGGCGAGGCGAGTGGTCAGCTTCCATCCTTCCTCAGGTCCCATTACTCACAACAGACTCCCCTCCCTCCAGCAATAATTCCCTTACAAATTTCTCTATACATTCTTGTTGACCTTGTATTTTTTCATACCAACATATTCCTCTACCAGCTGATGTAACCCATCTTCCACATATACCTCGTCAATTTACAGTCCTTTCATCCACCACATTAACATTAGGCATTACTATTTCCTCCTCAGACCAGAATGCTTTAGTTTATTACAATGAACATCCTCTCAATCTGGTCCTCAAACACCCCTTTAACCTTCACATTTAACTGGTCCCATTTTCTCTAAGATGCGTAAGACCTTGTCCACCTTGGACCAGGGCCCTACTCTGTTGAGGGGTTACTTCCATCTTTATATATACCATTACTAGGTTACCTTTCCTTAAGTTTAAGAGCTTCACTGCCAGTCATAGTAGTAGAGCAATTTTTCTTCGCGTCTACCAGATGCCTGGCGGCAGTTTCGCCCAGACAGGTTTCTCATTTTTGGTTAGACTTCTGAAGGAAGGAAGTTCCTCACCGTATCTGACAACTGCTTGGTTCACCAAGCCTGCTGCAAAATGACGTCATGCCCTGTAAATAGGAATAATGGTTGTGTCCCTATTGATTTGTGAATAGCGTGTTTAAAGCAAATTGAACATAAGGTATATATTTATCCCATTGTAATGGATCTTTCTCTGAGAGAATTGGCGCAGTGTATTTTTGACTACATGGTTCGTTCTCCTCCACCATACATTCGCCTTGTGGATGATAAGCTGTCGTGAAAGCATGTCATTATTTCTAAGGTGTTTACAAACCTCTGCAAATTACCTGCTTTAAACTCAGACTGAACCTTGAACGTTACTAATTCTCTAGGAGGTCCAAATATTGGCTACGAATCATCAAGGAGCGCCTCTGCAACAGTCCTTGGGTCTTTCTTAGGATGGGTACAAGTGTTGTATAAACGGGACAGATGGTCCACCAGCACAAGACATACCTATTGCCTGAATAACCTATTATGTAAGTCAATAAGATCTGCACCAACCCCGGTCCAACGGCTCCTTAAACTCGGGAAAAGCATGCAATTCACATTAACCTGAGGTTACCTTTCCTCCTTTGGCAATTACCACAACATTTTTTTACATAATTCGGTTACATACTTCAGGAGACCAGGAAAGTAAAACATTTCTTTGGCCCTCTTATAAGTCCTAAAGAACACCTGAAGTGGGCCCACCAAGTCTTGGATTGAGTGTGCAAGCTTCAGAGCGGCTTCCTGAGGACAATGGTATTACTACCTGCTGTACTGACCGAACGTTCAGCTCCGTATTCCTATGTAGCACGCCGTCATTTCATCTCGAATTCAACAATAGGTCGGCTTGGCTTGTGGCAAACTGGAGCTTCTCTCCTCCAAATACTCAATTATCTCCTTCCACCTGTTCTCTTCCGATGGTACTCTCTTAAGTTTTTCATTGTTCACATTCTCATATTAACATTTACATTTATTGCTGCTACATTCCTACTCAAAAACGTCCTGGTACATGGAGTGAGGCTCGCGGGCTAATAAAGAATCTGGTAAGCGAGTGTGCTGAAGTTCGTAACCCCATCTAGACATCCCTAGGACAGGGGTGGGTAAGCGAGTTTTCTTTATTAAATATGTGCCCCAATGCCCGTGACTGTTATTATTTTAAAATGGCGCTGAAATACATACGGTCAAAGTATCTCACACTTTCTACCCTGCCAAGAGGCTTCTTTATCATGATGGCATACCGTGACTTCCGGTCCCTTAATCTCTGCTAATAACGCTACTGGGTGTGGTATTTTCCTTGTCTCTTTGCATTAGGCAACCTCCTATTGCCCCTGCTGAAGTCGTCTGTATGTACTCAAACTCTCTGGAAAAATCAGGAACCACTAATACCGGCTCACTTTGTAAAGCTCAGCCTTTAATTTTTTCGTGAGCCAACTCATGTTCCTTCTTTCCATACAAACTTAGCTTTCTTCTTAGTTAGGATCGTCAGTTGTGCTGACAAGCTCGCAAAACCCTTAATATAGTCTTCTAAAGTATCCTGCTGCACCTAGGAACCTCCTGACTTCCCTTAGCAGTTCTAGGTCTTGGCATTTCAATATTGCCTTACACTTATCAGGGTGCAGGGCGAATCCCTTCAGGGCTTTAACTGAAAGCCTAGAAATTTACAGCTAGTGCCTGCTATTAAACATATTCTTTGCATTCAACTTAAATCCTGCTTTATCCAGTAGTTTTAGTGCTCCACAAGGTTGTCTACATGTTCTGGAAATGACCGGGATTAGACTAACCACATCATCAAGATATGCCAGTGAGTGTCCTACCCAACACAGGCTGAGGAAGAAGTTTATATGCTCTTTGGAAGCTAGAGGCGCGGTTTTTGTTTAACCCGTATGGCATTCGTTTTTAAATTGTTATAATCTTACCCCATCTGGAAAGTCTGTCTTCTCTCTATCTTCTTCCTGAACGGATGGCCCAATAAGCTGACTTAGCGTCCAAAGTCGAAAAAATACTTAGCTGTTCCAAATGAATCACGAAATTTTCCCTTGGATTCGGGGCAAGGGATGAACTATCAGCTATTGTTAATTTCCAATCATCTTTCCTAAACCACACAGAACCGATAAGAGTTATACCGGTTTCTTACCAACTCTACAGGTTGAGAGCCACGGTGAATAACTCGTTCAATTACATCGTTCTGGAGCATGGTAATTACATTCCCTCCCCTTATTACTCTCTTAGCCTCTTCTGGGAGTCTCCATTGACAGGGTTTTGGACAGGTAAACGTCACCTTTAGGTATAGTATGCTCAAATCTGGGGCAGCAAGCCTAATCTCCTTCATCCATTGAAAACAACTTTGAAAGTTCCTTAAAGCATTTTTTTTTTTCCTGTATTTTATTATTTCCTTCTCAGAACATTTTAAATGATAGATTGTACATCAATAAATGTCTTTTCCTTTTACCTTTCGTTTCGGGGTGGGAGCGGCAGGCGTCACTACCCTTTCTGGGAGTCAGGTATTAAGTGGCACCACATTGTATGGACCTCAGGCCAGGTAAGTCCTAACGGAGTCAGGTTTCAAAAATTAAGTCTTTGGGGATAAATCTCAGCTGATGTTTAAACCTTCTAACCATTCTTGAATCTAACGCTTTACTTGTCAGATTTATCACTGGTAATTAAGATATGTCTTTTCCTCAGAAAACCTGGGCTAGAATAATGCGGCACCAGAAAGGATTCTAGCTTCCCCGCTAATTGTAAGATACTTCCTGGCTCGGGGACCTTCCTTCCCCACTGAGCCTTTAATAAATTTGAAAGTATAGGTGGACATACCTGTATAATATACAATGAAACTGCATAATCTGCGTCTGCAGAGTTCACATTAGGTAACTGCGCTCAAAAAGTGAATAGAATGGGGTTTTGAATAAATTTAATTACTCCTACTCATAGAAGCTACTATTTGAGGGATGTTCTAGCATTTATTGTAAAAGGAAACCTCATCCAGTATCAGCCGACTGAGGTTCCCCTTCCGTTTGCCATAGCGACAAGAGGAATCCAAACCGTCTGAGAAAATCCATACCTATGAGGAAGTCCCCTGGAAACCTTACTCCAGACACAACTACAACAAGCGTGAACTTATTAACTTTCACCCAGTTCAAAGTACCAGTCCGTTTGTCCCTCTCGACATTAAAATCATTACCATTTACAGCAGTAATATCTCTCTTAGCTTTGCTTATTTTAACAACCCCTCCAGTTTATTACATACATCTCGCTTAATTATAGACACCTAGACTTCCCGAATCAATGAAAGCTATAACCTATTTATTTTCCATTTAACTCTTATTTAACATGAGGTCTTTCTTCTTTGGTAACAATGTTATCCAGACCTATCTTTCTTAACCTTGTACCTACTTCTTTCGTTAGGAACGAAAATTAGGGCAGTTGGCCCTAATATGGCCAATCCCCACCTCCCCAGCAGAGATAGTTTTCTCTGTTTCTCCGAGCATTCTGTTTATTACGCCCACCACCCACCCGCCTTCCTGCGGTGCGGGGGTAATACTTCTTCTCATTATTTGGTTGTCGCCACATATGGTGACTCAGGTGTTACCTCTCTGAGGCAACAATTCTATCTCCCTTTCTGTCTCTACCATATTCGACTCGAGAGACATGGCATATTGAACTAGTTCTCGAAGGTGTTAATCGCTAGTACCATAAGTCAACTCTAGTTCTCATCCAGACTGGCCACCCTTCACAAATATACTGCTTTTTATAAAGCTCCACTGTTCTGCATTAATATTTTAAAGTTCCGCTCCACTATCTTCCACCCTGGACCATACCAGACAACTTAAGTTCCCTTAGAGGTTTCTTTCCTCAGTGCAATTGTTCTCAGGTATCGATGGATTTTTTCAACTGATACTGCCGTCTGGAACCTATATCTTATATAGCATCCTTGAAATTACTCCAGTCCTTTACGTTAATAAAGTGTGGGAGACCTAAAATATGGATCTTGTGTTATCTACAATTGCCCTGAATCCGCCAGGAAACTTTCATTATTTTTCATCAGATATATAATCAAAATGGCCTCAATATTTTAATTCCAAGCTTCTACTACTTTGATATTCGTTCGATGGGATTCACTCGCAAATCTTCTAGCATGAAATTTCCGGCAAATTTTCTAAAATATGGCCTATCAACACATTACGTCCCACAACATAGAGTTCCAACACTACTATCTGGAGCTGATCACAGATAAAAACTTTTTTGCTGAAGCATTAAGGTTCGTTGGGACGTTGAGTGCTTGGTTAGCGGAAAGGATTGACCTGGGAAGTCTGGAGGCTCAGAGTTTGGTTTGGTCGGGAGTCCCGTATATTTGATAAGGAACCCATTCGGGGAAATACTGAATGGTCCCCAGCTGTAGTTTTACAAGTGTGGTGTTTGGTAGTATATACAGGAACACATGGCATGTGAACACCTGACACTGCAGGGGAATCTATGGATACTGAGGTTAGGTACACTGACCAAGAGCTACTGTAGAAGCAGCGCAGAAGTGAGGAACCCTAATGGCAGCTACCCCAGACTTGGGGAGCAGGTACAACAATAGGGGATTGGAGGGTTTACTCATAACTTTGAGCAATAACCCTATGAAGCACAGAGTATAAGATAAGGATACATACTATAGTACAGCATTAACTGGGTTATTAAAAACGGAGGTATGGGTAGTAGCATCCCGGGTGTAAAGTTGATACTCCCGGTCTAACCGCAGTGGTAGATGTATTAGATACCATGGGCCATAGTATTCGTGGTACTACGGGGGTCACCGTGGAACTAAATTCGTCCTGAGCCTTGTGACTGGGGAAAGTTAGTCCCCCTGACATATGTACCCTCCTGAAGTATTATTTTCACGGGATAATCACATTTTCTTGATTATTTATACCGTACCACAACATTAATCACTGAATCTTGCTGTGGAACCATTTGCTAACTCTTCACTTGAGCTGGAAGCGAGATTCACTAACATTGACGTTAGCCACTGCCATTCTGTTCACGAGGAACTTCACCATGTATCCTACTGGATCGTCGATTGCACTATTTAACGTCTTGCTACGCAATATATTGTCATCACCCTCCTGACAACCATAAGAGTAGTATAGTCCTGGTTTATTCCTAAGGTTAACGGCGTCACAGTGAACGGAAAACAAATGATAGGCGACACATAAGAAATTAATACTTGGTTTTGAATAGCAAAAAACCGAAGCCATCCGTAAAGCACGTGAGCCGCGTTTAATGATAAACCTAATCCCCGCTGCACCATGAGGAGACGCTCTACCCACTCTACCGAGGTATCCCAGGCGAGTGAGCACGTCCCCATGTATATCCCAAGTGCTTAACAAGCGAGGAATAGCATAAATGAAGTACAAAATAAAAATGGGAACTATGGCTATAGTTTACTTAAAACAAAAAAGGGCTAGAATACAACCAACTCCTGATTGGAAATTTACACAATAATAACAATTGACCTATGAGACTTATTACCAGGGGGGAAGGGTAGATGTTATCAGTAACACGACTAGACACACCTCTTAATTCACACGACACAGCTGACCGAGGTTCCCAAAGCGTGGTCTACTACACACGCGGGCTTCCAGAGCTCTCGCATCGACGGACCTTTCAGCCAACAACCACCTTCTCCGCTCTTTCCCTGGGCCTTATATCGTAGTCAAATTACCCCCCTTCCCCAATGATGTATGTACCACGTGTACTCCTGACGCCTAGGTCTGATGGCGTCAAGAACACAAGACCTCAGACGTGGGCGTGCTACAGACGCCTGCCAAGAGCAAGGTGTGACCAAATAATTGTTCCAATTAGTCCCCCAGAGACCCTCACAAGCCCAGCTGACTACAACAAGACGCATACTCGTACTGCATCTGCGATCAAATTACTCACTGTAGCAGTAAACAAGAATATTTCCCCTTCTGAGAGGGGCTAGGGCCCCTCAGGGCTAAAGGGCTGAAGGGGCTGCAGGGGGCATGAAGGGGCTGATACCCCCCTCCGAGAAAATTCTCCACACTGGGGGTGGCGGGAGGTTAATGCTTCAGTGTGAACTATTCAACACTAACATTATATTTGAATTCCCTCACTCGCCACCCTGCTGGCTTGTGGTTTTACTTCCGGAGAATCACTAATTTTGTTTTCAACACTGTGTATTCCTAACGGCACTAGTTTATTTATATGGCCGCTATTGCACTCCACCTTTGCTCCAAAACATCAACTGTCCCTGATGATTCCATTTGGCATCAGGATATATGGTCACAATTTTCCAATGGCCATTGGGACCATCGGATTCATCATTGTCAATAATCACCTAAGTCCACCAGGTCTTAAGACTAATGATTTTCAGGAACACCAGCTCCATAGAAGTGTTTCCTCTCAATAGGTGAGATAGTCTTCTCGCCAAATTTTCCTCCCATCTGTTCATCACTTTTATTAAGGGTGTTTGAAGATTTACGTCAAGAGTTGCCTCAGGTTCCGAAATAAGTGGGATCCTCTAATGATTTATTTATCATTCATGGAGGAAACAGGTTTCCAGCCTTCTGCCATGGATAGTAAAAGAGATGGAACTTAACACTCTAAATTGTCCAGAATCATTGGTAGCATAAGGTTGAGGGGTCTGTGTTGACTCTATTTCATATTTCAGTTCACAACTGTACGGAATTCTTCTAAGTCGATTCTCTTGACGATGAAGAGTCCCTTCCTTAAACAACGTTTTACCAATGGCACGATCATTCATTTCATAAAATCCGCCATGCCAGAGGAGATTTAGGAGGAAATGTAGTCTCCAACGACAACTGCGTTGATTTCAGCAATCTGTTGTACTTCTGGTTGATCAAAGATCTGCTTATATAAGCAGCACCAAGCAACAAAGTTCGTTGCTTATCTGAAATCATGTCTGGGACATGCCCTTCTGCTGCAAACCTTTCTGAATAAATTGATAACGGATCAGCAGACATGTCAGGGCTACTTCTAGATGTAACTGCACTAGTTGAAGCACAAGTAACAAACAGATGACACCTTAGATGGGAACTTTGTCAACTGTTTTTGTTAAAATTATTGGTCCATGTAATCTACACAACCTGTCACCGTCAAATGAGTGATATGACAAACTCTTTCAGAAGGATATGGAGGTGGACCTGGAAACTGACATACTCCGCATAACATAGAGTGACGACAAGTATACAGACCTTTATTTGTTTTTTTCAAACACTGAGGTGTCCAAAGGATTGTCGAATATACAAAGTGTGTCCAGCTACCCCCTTCATGTAATACGTTACTGTGGCGTTTTGCACAATCAGTTTTGTTAGCCAATGATTCTGTGGATCAAATATTGGATGTATGGCTTCTTTGAGTGAAGGGCAGAATTATGCATTCTTCCTCGACATCATATAATCATTTCAGAGTCGAGATAAGTCCAAAGAATTAATCCATAACAGGAATCTTTGGGGATTTATCTGTGTTCTAGAAATTTGACATATTCTGTTGAGAAAACACCTTTCTGTATTAGTTTCACTCCAGTATTTAATGGGTATTTCAAGACAATTCATAATAGGTTTTATTCCTTAATGTTATTTAAAGACAAGAGCTGTACTCTTAAGAGTTACCCAAAGATATATTTAGATCCAACATTTGACTAATTCTGTATGTGCCTGCATATTTACACAACTTACTTCTGTTGTGTTCAAGTCAGACTGTTTCTTCTGGCATAAGTGGCTTTATGCTGAGGCCATTTAATTTCATAAGAGCCAGTTCGGGTCCGTGAGCCATAATTAATACCACAAATATCTGAGTGGGACACCTCGTTACAACATGTCAGCTGGATTCACTCTTGGGTAGAGCCGTGAGGAAGAGATAAATCTCTCAGCATCCGTTTTATTTCTGCTACTCTGTACTGTACATAGACCAACTTACTCTTATTATTTCTTAAAACCACTGAAGAACTGCTTAATTCTCACTCCAGATCACGGTTTTTTCATAGTGAGATGATCAAGAACTTTGTTAGATAAACACAATTTTGGTAACCTACATGAGTGGCAGTCAGTTCCAATATGGGTACTGTTCTGAACCTTACAAGGTCTACCCTGGCCTTTGAAGTAATTTAGTGTACTTCCTTCCATGCCATACTCATGTAACTACAGCGCCATAACCTCTGGTTGAACGCATCACAGAACACATGTAATGTTCAACGTTGTTTCCCTCTTGACCTATTAGTCCTTGGGAAATTGAATTTGATAAGTTGTTTAAACTCCTTGGATATTTCATCCATTCTTGACTCACTTTCTAGAGCAAGTTCTCACCCATCCAATTTGAGCTTCCCATGCATCTTGCATAACATTTCACCTTTATGGTAATTGGTAAGACACTAGAGGAATCAAGAACATGTGATACCTCTGACATAAACTACGTTTAGTGAGTGTACTGCAAGATTTATGTTTATCTTTGTGGGGGGGGGGGGACTCAAATATCTTCCAGTGTGTTCATTAAGTCCCAGCATATTGTTGCAATCAGGAATTTCAGCTTCTGGGAAATCTTCTTTGATAAGTTCCCTAATTGCATTGAATTTGTATTCCACCTCCCCTAGAGGCATATTTGGCTTCTTTTCATCTCCTTGTTAGCTTCTCTGTATAAGGATTCAATCCTCCTCTTTATTCACGAGTAACCTTGTCAGATTGTCTACATAGAACTTTTCTTTAATATTCTTTGAAGGGACATTCAGATTTTCTTCTTCAAATGTGTATATAGAGTAGCTTCTAGTAAGAATGGAGAGGATGTTGCACCAAAATAATACTGATTGAAACGAAAGTTTTTCACAGACCTTTGGAGGATCATGTTGATTATCAGGCCACAAGAATCGAGTAAATCCTAACTATTTCTTGTAGTCCTACTCTTAAGAAAGCCTTGGAAAATATCAGCCGTGTGGCATATGAGTTTGTGGCAAATTTCATAAGCAAACGTTCTCCAAGCTTCTCAGATTAGTGAGGGTCCGGTCAACAGACCAGTCATTAGCATGCCATCTTTATTTGCACGTGCGCTGCAATTATATACAACACGTATGGAGTGTTTTCAGAAATCATTTCACCTCCATGGTGCGGGAGATAATGAGCGTCTTCTTCACACTCATAATAGGCTTCGACTATTTCCTCAAGAATTTATTGTCCACGTTCTTTGTATATATAGCATAGACAGTCAGTAGCTCTGGATTTCTTCCTGAGCACCATGTATTTGTGCATTCATTTGTCCGAAAAGCCAAATGCGAATGAATTGCTAGGCAGATGTGGTGGATTTAATTTCCAATGGTAAACCTAACCCAATACTGTCCATCTTTATAATTTACAGTTCCAAATATTGTTATAGAGTCTGAGACTCTAGTGGTGCTTGGTTTATATACAACAATACCTATCGCATCTAAAAACCTCTGACAATCTTTAATTACAAAATACAAAGGTTCATATTTTCAATTATTCATCCATAATGATAATTTTGGCTGGGTGGTACTAATTACACGGTTATTCTCGTAACTAGTAACAATTCCACTGAATCAATATCACTTCTTTCCCCACTTGAGGAGGGAATGGGACTCACAAATCATGTGGCCGTCCTGTGTTTTTCACCAAGTGGAACATCATGTTTACTTACTATATTTTTGGCACAAAACAGTGGATAATAATCACTTCCAATGATTAAATCCACTTGGACTAATTGTGTCCGACAGATGCAGGACAGGCTAACTTGGACCTTAGCGTGCTTTTCAGTGCTGCAACTGTTTCTTTTAAATCCCAGGATCTGCACAGACTTAGTCAATCTCTACTACCACAGCTTCTACTGTCTTTTTCCTGTTTTCTAGACCAACAGAGATCAGGCAGTCATATGTCCTGTTTAACCCAGAATTGGTGGATAAAACCAGCTATATCTAACTGTATTTTGGTCATAGGTTGTTTATTCAGAGTTCTGTAACACTTTCATCTTAGAAGGACCTTATTGAGCCTGATCCAATAGTGTTAACAGCACATTGAGTTTTGTGTAATATTATTAGATAACTCAACTCGAGCTATCGGAGAGCATTTGCTTTAAACGTATCTCTCACATTAATGCTGTTTGCTTGTTGACTTCCTGATTCTGTGGAAGTCTTCTGCTGTTCAGCAAAAGTAATTGGGCATATGCTGTATGGATGCATACCCTTGCATTTAAAACACATCTTCAGTGAGCATTTTCCTCCCTTGTGTTCACGCTAAACACTGATGCACCTTTTCAGCTATGAACACGCTGTTACGTGCCCTCCATTGATGTGTATTAGAATACAATACGTGCCCAATGTGTTTCCATACACAAAGTACCACATTTAGGGAGTACGTTATTATGTATTACAGCTGTTTACTGTTTGTTTGTATTCACAGCTGATAAATGCCTATAAGGGATTCTCCCATTCAGTAGTTTAGGTGGGAGTAGGTAAACTCGTTTTATACTGAGTTTAAGGTTTATTATCCACTAGACTTGTGGATTTTCCATCTTGTCTTCGTGTGCTTGCATGCATGAAACTATGTTTGTAAACCATTGCTAATTATTCTTCACGAGTGAAATAGCGTATTATTGAACATAATATTTTAATGTGTTCAATAGTTTGTGTGGCAACTTAACTTGTACAAAACCACTGATAAACCAATCACATTGTCTTAGTCATATTAGTAGCACCTAGCGATCTGAGACTATTTTGTCTAATGTGATTCTAAATGCCTATGTAAGTCTGAAAAACAATGTTTGGGTGGCTTCAAGCTTGATATTAAGACGCATGTCTAACCTGGCCTTGTCTGCATCAAATAATTGTCTGCAATACATGTTAATGGCTATTTGATAATTACCTTTAACCCACCGGAAATGACTTAATCTGTTCATAGGTTTCTCCCTTCACAAGAACATATAAGCTAATTGAACTTAGCAATCTTCATCTATGTCCAGTTCGTGATTTACTAAGGAGTGAAACCACTATTGATTCTTCATAATTACGACCTTGAAAATAGGTACGTGACATGGTAGGTAAGCTTGGTAATGGGACACTTGTTGTAAGTTACAGGTGGTAACAGGTGTTTTTGACCACTAGTTTACAGTAAGGTCTCTGTGACAGAGCTTTGCGCAGATAGCCAGTACTGCCAGTCCACCTAAATGTTGATTACTAAATGTATCCAAAACATTTTTTAATTCCATCCTCAGATGGTCTGATTCAAGAAATTATATTTCAAAATGTGTCTAGGTCTTGAATTATTCTTTTCAGACGAGTGTAAGTAATTTCCAAATTTTGACCTCAAGATCATCAAAATCATGTTTGTATCTGATTAATCCGAAACAGACAGAAATTAGATTTTCTAATTTGAAAACATAGTCTGTAAAGACTAAACTGAGTTGTTTCAAACAAGCCATTTTAATGGTATACTGAAAAATTCTAGCACCACACTTAGAGTGTTTAAAAAACACTGTACTCAGAATAACAGCTGAGTTCTTATTGTTAGCTTAATCAGCAATAATCGGTCAGAGCACACTGACACTACTAAGCATAACCTCAGCAATGACCAGAAGGGTAAAGGCACAGTACATATGGCGGTTTTTATGGCTTGAGTTTGCTGTGTCAACCTGACCCATAATGATTATCGTATAACGTATTATACACTTCATTCACTAAAAACACTATAAATGTCAAGTAAAACTGTAAATCACCACGGTGAATATTAACTTACACATATAAATTTCCACTGTTAATATGTATTTGAAAGCAACACTTTATAAATAAGTTTCCTGTTAATATAACAGTAGATTCTATAAATACAAACTTTAACACAATCTTGTCTCTTAATTTCTGTCTATAAACATTATAAACACTATGTGTATATACTCAGACAAACTGAACATCACTTGGGTTGCTGTTGTCTTAGTCAGCACTTCTTCGAGCTTGGAGCAGTGGATGCCGGGTGCCATCCCCCGTTTTCTTGTTGGGTGAGTCATCCAGCTCCCGTTTTCTTTGGGTGAACGCTGGGTGAGCGCCCGTTTTCTTTTGGCTGCCCATTCTCTGTGATCGAGTCTGGAGGGACTCATATATACTGATTATATTGTAAAACACTAGTTTTACAGCTTTTTTCGAAGGATCTTGGCTCGTAGGTTATTTGTACACTGTAGTACAACGTATTTGGACCACAGTGTGGCCTTTATCCGGTTCGAGCACGACCAATATGTTGAGAAATGGCATTACCAGCTAAGCTTAAATGGAAACTTAACTTAGAAAGACAGATCATCGCCTGCACAGCCGCCCCTGCAGACGAGGTCTTGAGAAACTGTCGAATTCATCTCTCAACGGGTTGTGTGGACTCAAAAGTCCGCCCCTTACTGCCGACTATAGGTTGATTACAAACTCCTTGCGACTCAAGAACTGCGCAGTCCCCCGTACTACAAGAAATTCGTAACCTACCTTGCTCTTGTAGCGTGAGCTATGGTGTTCTTCACACCTTCGACAGATATCGGTGACTTGATAGAAGCTGAAGTGTCCTTGGATGTCCACGTCTTCCATAGTCTAGGAAAACGCACACTGGTACACTATGTTCCACAAGATTTGTCTTTATTGTTCACAATCTTATCACTAAAGAAGCTGATCACACTTTTCTTAAGTGTTTATTGTGTTTTATGAGACACTTTGTTCACACTAACGCACAGATCGTTCTTTGTTGGTTATCCTGGCGTCAGTGTCACTCTCAGTAGAGTCAAAAGTAATCTGAAGACGCCACAGCACCCCATGCCGTTACTGCCCCTTGCACAAAGGAAAAGCTGACCTAGTACTTTTGCTTCCTTGCCACTTCCTCGATGAAGAAAAGCAGAATGTTTAAATCTTGCTGTCTTAAGCATAGACAACAATGTCCACTATCTTTTCTATGGTAATAAAGTGGGAGCAGGATTTTCCTTAATTGTCCTGCTAAGGTAAGAGATGTACTGTCTCTTATTAAACTACACTCTGCAACACTGGTGCAAGGAGCAGCGGTCGCTTGACCACGTTGCATACTCGTACCGCATCTGGATCAATTACTCACTGTAGCAGTAAACAAGATATTTGCCCCTTCTGAGAGGGCTGGCCCCTCAAGGCTGAAAGGGGCTGAAGGGGCTGAAGGGGGCTGAAGGGGGCTGATACCCCCTCCTGGAGAAAATTTCTCCACAGGAGTCATGGCTCTCCTGCGTAGCAGTCATGGCTCTCTTGAGTAGCAGTCATGGCTCACCTGCGTAGCAGTCATGGCTCTCCTGCGTAGCAGTCATGGCTCTCCTGCGTAGCAGTCATGGCTCTCCTGCGTAGCAGTCATGGCTCTCCTGGTAGCAGTCATGGCTCTCCTGGTAGCAGTCATGGCTCTCCCCGAGTAGCAGTCATGGCTCTCCCGCTAGCATTTATGGCTCTCCTGGTAGCAGTCATGGCTCCCTGATAGCATCATGGCTCTCCAGCGTAGCTATGGCTCTCCTGGTAGCATCATTCCCGTGTAGCAGTCATGGCTCTCCTGGTAGCAGTCATGGCTCTCTGTGTAGCAGTTTATGGCTCTCTTGAGTAGCAGTCAGGCTTCCTGTGTAGCAGTCATGGCTTCTTTCGTAGCAGTCAAGGCTTTCCTGTGTAGCAGTCATGGCTCTCCTGTGTAGCAGTCATGGCTCTCCTGTGTAGCAGTCATGGCTCTCCTGTGTAGCAGTCATGGCTCTCCAGCGTAACAGTCATGGCTCTCCTGTGTAGCAGTTATGGCTCTCCTGTGTAGCAGTCATGGCTCTCTTTAGTAGCAGTCATGGCTCTCCTGTGTAGCAGTCATGGCTCTCCCGCGTGGCAGTCATGGCTCTCCTGCGTAGCAGTCATGGCTCTCCTGCGTAGCAGTCATGGCTCTCCTGAGTAGCAGTCGTGGCTCTCCTGCGTAGCAGTCATGGCTCTCTTGCGAAGCAGTCATGACTCTCCTGCATAGCAGTCATGGCTCTCCTGCATAGCAGTCATGGCTCTGCAGCGTAGCAGTCATGGCTCTCCTGTGTAACAGTCATGGCTCTCCTGTGTAGTAGTCATGGCTCTCATGAGTAGCAGTCATGGCTCTCCTGTCTAGCAGTCATGGCTCTCCTGTCTAGCAGTTATGGCTCTCCTGCGTAGCAGTCATTGCTCTCTTGAGTAGCAGTCATGGCTCTCCTGCGTAGCAGTCATGGATCTCCTGCATAGTAGTCATGGCTCTCTTGAGTAGCAGTCATGGCTCTCCTGCGTAGCAGTCATGGATCTCCTGCATAGTAGTCATGGCTCTCCTGAGTAGCAGTCATGGCTCTCCAGCGTAGTAGTCATGGCTCTCCCGCGTAGCAGTCCTGGCTCTCCTGCGTTGCAGTCATGGCTCTCTTGAGTAGCAGTCATGGGTCTCCTGCGTAGCAGTCATGGCTCTCCCGCGTAGCAGTCATGGCTTTCCTGCGTAGCAGTCATGGCTCTCCTGCGTTGCAGTCATGGCTCTCCTGCGTAGCAGTCATGGCTCTCCTGAGTAGCAGTCATGGCTCTCTTGCGTAGCAGTCATGGCTCTCCTGAGTAGCAGTCATGGCTCTCCTGCGTAGCAGTCACGGCTCTCCTGTGTAGCAGTCATGGCTCTCCTGCGTAGCAGTCATGGCTCTCTTGAGTAGCATTCATTGCTCTCCTGCTTAGTAGTCATGGCTCTCCTGCGTAGCAGTCATGGCTCTCTTGAGTAGCAGTCATGGCTCTCTTGCGTAGGAGTCATGGCTCTCCTGCGTAGCAGTCATAGCTCTCTTGAGTAGCAGTCATGGCTCTCCTAAGCAGCAGTCATGGCTCTCCTGAGCAGCAGTTATGTCTCTCCTGAGCAGCAGTTACGGCTCTCCTGAGCAGCCAGTTATGGCTCTCTTGAGCAGCAGTTACGGCTCTCCTGAGTAGCAGTTACGGCTCACCTACGTTGGGTCATAACTTCTGCATGTATGCAGTCGTCTCTCCAACAGCGTTTTCCAACACGCTTGTTTGAGGATCATATTCTGCTGCTCTGTTATTCTCAAATTGTTTCTCAGCTTCTCTTCTCACTTTGTCATTTACCTTCTATGTATTTATTCCCCATTCACTCGCACGTCTTGCTCTTTGCTCTTATCATCTCTATGTCAACCACGGTCCCTCCCTTAATCTTATTATATCTCCTTGTACTTCCGGGAAGGAGGTTCTCCTCTTTTTCTCAGCACTTCCGACCATCAACTCACTTGTCGACCTTCCTGGCAGTTCGCTTTCAGAGTCTGTATCATTCACGAATTATCTCCTCCCAGCATTGTTCCTTTCTGAAATCTGGTTTCACTTCAACTGCAAATGTAATCACCTAGTTGTGCTTATAGGGGTCGAATCACAGCTCCTGGCTCCGCTTCTTCACTGGACACTACTACGTCACTCTTCCTGTTCCATGAGCTTGATCATACCTCTTCTCAAAGCTATGTATGGATCCTGTCTCCGCTACATCACTTCCCAGACTGTTCCACTTCCTGACAACTCTGCGACTGAAGAAATACTTCCTAACATTCCCGTGGTTCATCTGAGTCTTCAACTTCCAACTGCATCCCCCTGTTGCTACCTTTGCATTTTCTCTAATTTCCTTACGTGCTTGGCAAGGTGTGGGTTCCAAACAGGTGATGCATACTCCAGTATAGGCCTAACGTACATAGTGTACAGGGGCCTGAACGAATCCTTATTTAGATGCCGGAATGCTATTCTTAGGTTTGTTAGGAGCCCATATGCTGCACAAGTTATTTGGTTAATATGCGCCTCAGGAGATATACCCAGTGTTATACTCACCCCAAGATCCTTTTCCATGAGTGAGGTTTGTAGTCTGTGGCATGAACATTAAAATGGTATAAAATACCGACAGGTTGTTAGGTAAGACACATATGCAACAGTTAGGTATCTTTATTTCGAAACGTTTCGCCTACACAGTAGGCTTCTTCAGTCGAGTACAGAAAAGTTGATAGAAGCAGAAGATACTTGAAGACGATGTAATCAGTCCATCACCCTTAAAGTTTTGAGGTGGTCAGTCCCTCAGTCCCTCATTTTAATGTTCAATCTGTCTGACACTGCAACACAAGGGTATCTTGGTACAGACCTACAATCAACTTCGACAACTTCTACTAGTGAGAACGGCTGGATTTGAGAGGGACCTGTCCTCCCAACATCTGAGTTCTTACCTCTCCTAGTGACCTACGTCTCAACTCTTGGCGCTATATATAAGGCTCCATCCTGTCGCTTCATCTCCATATTGTTTCAAACCATGGAACAATGCTCTTCTCCAGACTGAGGGACTGACCACCTCAAAACTTTAAGGGTGATGGACTGATTACATCGTCTTCAAGTATCTTCTGCTTCTATCAACTTTTCTGTACTCGACTGAAGAAGCCTACTGTGTAGGCGAAACGTTTTGAAATAAAGATACCTAACTGTTGCATATGTGTCTTACCTAACATAGTCTGTGGCATCCTAGACTGTACTCCGTGTGCGGTCTTCTTTGCCCTTTCCCAATCTTCAGGACTTTTCACCTAGTGGGGTTCAACTCCAGGAGCCATTTTCTGGACCAAGTCTGCAGCCTGTCCAGATGTGTGAGTGTATGTTAGTTAACATTCTTTCCTGGGCACATGTCGATTAGACACTTGGGCTATTGTATTTACTTGCGTGCGTGCATGTGCGTGTGTACTCACTTATTTGTACTCACCTATTTGTGGTTGCAGGGGTCGAGACTCAGCTCCTGGCCCCGCCTCTTCACTGGTCGCTACGAGATCCTCTCTCTCCCTGTTATATGTGTTTTATTATACATCGTCTTAAAGCTATGTATGGTCCCTACCTCCACTACATCACTCGCCAGACTGTTCCACTTCCTGACGACTCTATGACTAAAACAGTACTTCCTAACATCTCTGTGACTCATCTGTGTTTTCAACTTCCAATTGTGACCCCTTATTTCTTTGTCTCATCTCTGCAACATCTTGTCTCGCAGTATTTTGTATGTCGTTATCATGTCTCCCCTATCCCTCCTGTCTTCCAGTGTCGTCAAGCCGATTTCCCTTAACCTTCTTCGTAGGACATTCCCCTTAGCTCTGCAACCAGTCTTGTTGCAAATTTCTTGACGTGTTTGGCCAGGTGTGGGTTCAGCTTCCAATTGTGATCCGTTGTTTCTGTGTCCCGTCTCTGGAACATCCTGTCTCTGTCCACCTTATCTATTCCACGCAGTATTTTGTATGTCGTTATCATGACTCCCCTGACTCTCCTGTCCTCCAGTGTCGTCAGGCTGATTTCCCTCAACCTTTCTTCGTAGGACATTCCCCCGAGCTCTGTAACTAACCGTGTTGCAAACCTTTGCACTTTCTCTAATTTCTTGACGTGTTTGACCAGGTGTGGGTTCCAAATTGGTGCTTCATACTCCAGTATGGGCCTGACGTGCACAGTGTACAGTGTCTTGAACGATTCCTTACTAAGGTATCGGAACGCTATTCTAAGGTTTGCCAGGCGCCCATATGCTGCAACAGTTTTCTGGTTGATGTGAAGTTCCGGAGACGTGCTCGGTCTTATACTCACCCCAAGAGCTTTCTCCTTGAGCGAGGTTTGCAGTCTTTGGCCACCTAGCCTATACTCCGTCTGCGGTCTTCTTTGCCCTTCCCCGATCTTCATGACTTTGCATTTGGCGGGGTTAAATTCGAGAAACCAGTTGCTGGACCAGGTGTCCAGCCTGTCCAGGTCTCTTTGAAGTTCTACCTGATCCTCATCTGATTTAATTCTCCTCATTTCATCACATCATCTGCGAAAAGGGACACTTCCATCATGTCATTCACATATACCAGAAATACAACTGGTCCTAGGACCGACCCCTGTGGGGCCCCGGTCGTCACAGGTGCCCATTGTCATACTTCATCACATACCATGACTCGTTGTTGCCTCCTGTCAGGTATTCTCTGATCCATTGCAGTGTCCTTCCTGTTATACGCGCCTGATCCTCTAGCTTCTGCACTAGTCTCTTGTGAGGAACTGTGTCAAAGGACTTCTTGCAGTCCAAGAAGATCCAATCAACCCACCCCTCTCTCTCGTGTCTTACTTCTGTTACTTTATCATAAAACTCAAGTAGGTTTGTGACACAGGATTTGCCTTCCATAAATCCGTGCTGGTTGGTGTTTATACTCTTGTTCCGTTCCTGGTGCTCGACCACTTTCCTCCTGGTAATCTTCTCCATGACTTTTCATACTATACACGTGAAGTGACACTGGTCTATAGTTTAGTGCCTCTTTTCTGTCTCTTTTTTTAAATATGGGGACTTCATTTGCCGTCTTCCATACCTCAGGTTCTTGCCCAGTTTCAAGGGATGTGTTGAAGATTGTGGTTAGTGGCACACACAGCATTTCTGTTTCCTCTCTACGGGCCCACGGGGAGGGGTTGTCTGGTCCCATTGCCTTTAAGGTATCAAGGTTCCTTAGCAACTCCTTCACCTTCTCCTCAGTTGAGTGTATGTCATCCAACACTTGTTGGTATATTCCTTGTTGGCGTTCCCATCTGTTCTCCATCAAGTCTCCACTGTAAATACTTCCTTAAATCTCATGTTGAGCTCCTCACATTCCTCTTGATCGCTTCTGGTGAGTTCCCCACCTTCTTTCCTAATCCTGATAACATGGTCTTTCACTGTTGTCTTCCTCCTAATGTGGCTATACAGCAGTTTCGGGTCAAACTTGGCTTTCGATGTTATGTCGCTTTCGTACTGTGGCTGGGCCTCCCTCCTTATGGGTGCATACTCGTGTCTGGCTTTTCGATTAGTCTCTTTATTTTCCTGGGTCCTTTGCCTCCTGCACCTTTTCCATTCTCTGGTGCACTTAGTTTTTGCCTCCCTACACCTTCGCTTTGGTCTTCCCATTATTTCTATTGCCCTTGGGAACAAACCTTTCCTCTGACTCACTGCATTTTGTTGTTACGTATTGCATGTGTGTGTGTGTGTGTGTGTGTGTGTGTGTGTGTGTGTGTGTGTGTGTGTGTGTGTGTGTGTGTGTGTGTGTGTGTGTATGTGTGTGTGTGTGTGTGTGTGTGTCTGAGTGTGTGTGTGTGTGTGTGTGTGTGTGTGTGTGTGTGTGTGTGTGTGTGTGTGTGTGTGTGTGTGTGTGTGTGTGTGTGAGATCTGAGCGCTACGGAGCTCAGCTTTACTCAAAGGTTTTGAATCGATTATACCTCTAGCGGGGACGTCTGTACTGCCAACCCTCCCTCCAAAACTATGGGTGTGTGGTGGATGTGATGATCTACTGTAGTGAATGTGATGACGTACTGTGGTTGCTGTGATGACCTACTGTGGTGGTTGTGATGACCTACTGTGGAGGATGTGATGACCTACTCTGGTGGATGTGACGACGCACTGTGGTGGATGTGATGACCTACTGTGGTGGATGTGATGACCTACTGTGGTGGTTGTCATGACGTACTGTGGTGGATGTGATGACCTACTGTGGTGGATGTGATGACCTACTCTGGTGGATGTGATGACGCACTGTGGAGGATGTGGACCACTGTGGTGGATTTGGATGACAACTGTGGTGGGTGTATGACGTACTGTGGGGATGTGAGACCTTTTTGGTGGGTGTGATGCCTTGTGGTTGTTGTGGACCTCGTGTTGGGTTTGATGGTCTGGATGGATGTGATGACCTCTGTGGGGGATTTGGGGGACTACTCTGGGGGATTGATGCGTATTGTGGAGGTGTGATGACCACTGTGGGGGATGTGATGACGTCTGTGGTGGAAAGTTTGACGTATGTGGGTTGGGGGTGACGTTTTTGTGGTGGATGTGATGACCCACTGTGGTAATGTGTGAGTACTGGGTGGTGTGATGACCCGCTGGGTGGATGTGTGACCTTTTGGGTGGTTGTGATTTACCTACTGTGTTGGTTAGATACGTACTGGGTGGATGTGTGACGTGCTGTGGTGGATTTTTGGGTGAACCCCCTGTGTTGGTTATGATACGTACTGGGTGGATTTGATGCGTACTGTGGTGGTTTTGATGACCTTACTGTGGTGGAGTGATGACGTCTGTGGGGTTTGTGATGAGTACTGTGGGGGGTTGTGATGAGTACTGTAGTGTGTGATGACCTCTGGGGTTGTTGTGACGGCCACGGGCGGGTTGTGATGACCAAGTGGTGGGTTTCGAGACGTACTGGGTGGTTATGATGACTGTGGTGGTTGATGACCTATGTGGTGGATGTGATGACCTACTGTGGGTTGTTTTGGATGACGTACCTGGTGGTTGTGATGACCCACTGTGGTGGATGGATGACCTACTTGGGGGAGTGATGACGTACGTGATGGTTTTGATGACCTACGGGGGGTGGAGTGATACCTATTGGGGGATGTGATGAGTATTGTGGTGGATTGATACCTATGTGTTGGGATGAACTACTGTGGGGTGTGATGCCTTGTGGTGGATGTATGACGTACGGGTGGATGTGAGACGTAGTGGTGGTTATGAAAGACTTACTGTGGTGGATGTAAAGACGTACTTGGGGGATGGTGACTACTGTGTGGATGTGATGGTACTGTGGGGTTATATGACGTACTGTGGTGGATGTGTGCCTATGTTGTGGATGTGATGACGTACTGTGGTGGATGTGATGACGTACTGTGGTGGTTATGATGACGTACTGTGGTGGATGTGATGACCTACTGTGGTGGATATGATGACGTACTGTTGTGGTTATGATGACGTACTGTGGTGGTTATGATGACGTACTGTGGTGGATGTGATGACCTACTGTGGTGGATGTGATGACGTACTGTTGTGGTTATGATGACGTGCTGTGGTGAATGTAATGACCTACTGTGGTGGATGTGATGACGTACTGTGGTGGATGTGATGACCCGCTGTGGTCGTTGTGATGACCTACTGTGGTGGTTGTGATGACGCACTGTGGTGGTTGTGATGACCTATTGTGGTGGATGTGATGACGTACTCTGGTGGTTGTGATAACGTACTCTGGTAGATGTGATGACGTATTGTGGTGGTTGTGATGACCTACTGTGGTGGATGTGATGACGCACTGTGGTGGATGTGATGACCTACTGTGGTGGATGTGATGACGCACTGTGGTGAATGTGATGACGTACTGTGGTGGTTATGATGATGTACTTTGGTGGTTGTGATGACGTACTGTGGTGGATGTGATGATATACTGTGGTGGTTATGATGACGTACTGTGGTGGTTGTGATGACCTACTGTGGTGGATGTGATGACGCACTGTGGTGGTTGTTGTGACGCACTGTGGTGGTTGTGGTGACCTACTGTGGTGGATGTGATGACGTACTGTGGTGGTTGTGATGACGTACTGTGGTGGATATGATGACGTACTGTGTTTGTTGTGATGACGTACTGTGATGGTTGTGATGATGTACTGTGGTGGTCGTGATGACGTACTGTGGTGGTTGTGATGACGTACTGTGGTGGTTGTGATGACGTACTGTGGTGGATGTGATGACGCACTGTGGTGGTTGTTGTGACGCACTGTGGTGGTTGTGGTGACCTACTGTGGTGGATGTGATGACGTACTGTGGTGGTTGTGATGACGTACTGTGGTGGATATGATGACGTACTGTGTTTGTTGTGATGACGTACTGTGATGGTTGTGATGATGTACTGTGGTGGTCGTGATGACGTACTGTGGTGGTTGTGATGACGTACTGTGGTGGTTGTGATGACGTACTGTGGTGGATGTGATGACGTACTGTGGTGGTTGTGATGACGTACTGTGGTGGATATGATGACGTACTGTGGTGGTTGTGATGACTTACTGTGGTTGTTGTGATGACGTACTGTGGTGGTTGTGATGATCTATTCTGTTGGCTTCTATGACCTCTTCACTGGTTGCTACTGGGTCCTCTCTCTCCCTGCTCCAGGAAGTTTATCAAACCTCGTCTTAAAACTATGAATGGTTCCTGCCTCCACTACGTCACTTTCTAGGCTTTTTCACGGCCTGACTACTCTATGACTGAAGAAATATTTCCTAGCATTCCTTTGACTCACCTGAGTCTTCAGCTTCCAATTGTGACCCCTTGTTTCTGTGTCCCATCTCTGGAACATCCTGTCTTTGCCCACCTTGTCTATTCTGCGCAGTATTATATATGTCTTTATCATGTCTCCCCTGACCCTCTTGTCCTCCAGTGTCGTCAGGCCAATTTCTCTTAACCTTTCCTCGTAGGACAATCCCCTTAGCTCTGAGACTAGTATTATTGCAAACCTTTGGAGTTTCTCTAATTTCTTGACGTGCTTGACGAGATGTGGATTCCAAACTGGTGCTGCATACTCCAGTATGGCCCTGACGTATATGGTGTACAGAGTCTTGAATGATTCCTTAACTGAGGTATCGGAACGCTATCCTTCGGTTTGCCAGACGCCCGTGCGCTGCAGCAGTTGTCTTATTGATGTGCGCCTCAGGAGATGTGGTCGGTATTATACTCACCCCCAGATCTTTTTTCTTGAATGAGGTTTGCAGTCTTTGGCCACCTAGACTATACTGTGTCTTCTTTACCCTTCCACGATTTTCATGATTTTGCATTTGGCAGGGTTAAATTCAAGGCGCCAGTTGCTGGAACAGGCTTGAAGTCTGTCCAGGTCTCTTTGTAGTCCTGCCTGATCTTCCGCCGATTTGATTCTCCCCATTAACTTCACATCATTTCCAAACAAGGACGTGTGTGAGTCTATCCCTTCCGTTATGTCATTCACATATACCAAAAACAGCACAGGTCCTAGGACTGACCCCTGTGGAATCCCACTTGTCACAGGCGCCCACTCTGACACCTTATCACGTACCATGACTCGTTGTTGCCTCCCTGTCAGGTATTCTCTGATCCATTGCAGTGCCTTTCCTGTTATGTGTGCCTGATCCTCTAGCTTTTGCGGTAGCCTCCTGTGAGGAACTGTGTCGAAGGCCTTGCAGTCCAAGAAAATGCAGTCTATTTACCCCTCTCTCTCTTGTCTTACTTCTGTCACCTTGTCATGAAACTCCAGTAGGTTTGTGACACAAGATTTTCCTTCCCTGAAACCGTACTGGTTGTCGATTATACATTTGTTTCTTTCCAGGTGCTCCACCACTCTCCTCCTGATGATCTTCTCCATTACTTTGCATACTGTTCACGTTAGAGACACAGGTCTCTAGTTTAATGCTTCATGTCTGTTTCCTTTTTTAAAAATTGGGACTACATTTGCCGCCTTCCATACCTCAGGGAGTTGCTTATTTCCAGTGGATGTGTTGAAGATCTTTGTTAGTGGCACACACAGCATCTCTGCTCCATCTTTAAGGACCCAAGGAGAGATGTTGTCTGGTCCCACCGCCTTTGAGGTATCAAGTTCACATAGCAGCTTCTTCACCTCCTCCTAGGTTATGTGTACCTCATCCAGCACTTTTTGGTGTACCTCCCTGTTCTGATTCCCTGTAGTCCTACTGGTTTCCACTGTAAACACTTCTTTAAATCTCGTGTTGAGCTCCTCATATACCTCTTGATCATATCTTGTGAACTCCCCATCAACCTTCCTCAGTCTAATTACCTGGTCCTTGACTGTTGTTTTCCTCCTGATGTGGCTATACAACAACTTTGGGTCAGACTTGACTTTCGATGCTTTGTCATTTTCGTATTGTCGCTGAGCCTCCCTTCTTATCTATTCATATTCGTTTCTGGCTCTTCAGCTGATCTCTATTTTCCTGGCTCTTTTGTCTTCTGTACCTTTTCCATTCTCTAGTACACCTAGTTTTTGCCTCTCTACACCTTTGGGTGAACCAAGGACTCGTTCTGGTCTTCCCATTATTTCTGTTTCTCTTGGGAACAACCCTCTCCTCTGCCTCCTTGCATATTGTTGTCACATAGTCCATAATTTCTTTTACTGATTTTCCTGCCAATTCTCTCTCTCCCACTGAACGTCTTGCAGGAAGTTCCTCATGCCTGTGTAGTCCCCCATTTTGTAGTTTGGCTTTTCCCATCTTATTCCTGCTACTCTCTCCACTTGCAGGTCAACTATGTAGTCAAAGCACAGAACCACGTGATCACTAGCTCCTAGGGGCCTTTCATACATGATATTGCCGATGTCCGAACTAGTCAAGGTGAATACAAGGTCCAATCTTGCTGGATCACCCTCACCTCTCTCTCTCTGGTAGTGTCTCTAACAAGTTGATGCATGAGGTTTTCCAGCACCACATCCATCATCTTGGATCTCCATGTTTTGGGACCCCTATGGGGCTCCAGGTTTTCCCAGTCAATCTCCTTGTGATTGTAATAAAGTTGGTAGAATTACTGACAATATGTAAAGTAAAAGGACACAAGTGCAACTAATGTGACATTTATTGTGGCAACGTTTCGCTCTCCAGGAGCTTTATCAAGCCATTAGTTAATGGCTTGATAAAGCTCCTGGAGAGCGAAACGTTGCCACAATAAATGTCACATTAGTTGCACTTGTGTCCTTTTACTTTACATACTCCTTGTGATTGAATACACCCATAACTATTAACTTTGCTCCCCCCATGTGAGTTCTTCTGGCCACCTCGGCTAGTGTGTCGACCATTGCTCTGTTGCTCTCGTCGTATTCTTCTCTTGGCCTCCTGCAGTTCTGTGGTGGGTTGTACATTAATGATATTACTACCTTATGGCCCTTAGACTGGATTGTTCCTACTAAGTAGCTACAGTGTGCTTGTGGTTACAGTATGTGTGGCTACGGTGGATGTGGCTACAGTGTGTGTGGGTACAGTGTGTGTTGTTACAGTGTGTGTGTTTAACTTCAGTGTGTATAGCTTCAGTGTTTGTGGTTACAGTGTGTGTTGCTACACTATGTGTAGCTACAGCGTGTGGCTACAGTGTATGTGGCTACAGTATGTGTGGCTGCAGCGTTTGTGGCTACAGTGTGAGTGGCTATAGTATATGTAGCTACAGTGTGCGTTTTTACAGTTTGTGAAGATACAGTGTGTTTAGCTACAGTGTGCGTGGTTACAATGTGTGTTACTACAGTGTGCAGCTACAGTGTTTGTAGCTGTAGTGTGTGTAACCGCAGTGTGTGTTGTTACACTGTGTAGTTACAGTGTGTAGCTGCAGTGTGTGTTGCTGCAGTGTGTAGCTACAGAGTTTGTAGCCGCAGTGTATGCTGCTACAGTGTGTAGCTGCAGTGTGTGTATGTGTGGCAACAGTGCGTGTTGCTACAGTGTGCATTGTTAAAGTGTGTGTTGCTGCAGTGTGTGTTGCTGCAGTGTGTGTTGCTACAGTGTGTGGCTAGAGTGTGTGTTGTTAAAGTGTGTGTTGGTACAGTGTGTGTTGGCACAGTGTGTGTTGGTACAGTGTGTGTGGCTACAGTGTGTGTTGCTACAGTGTGTGTAGCTACAGTGTGTGGCTAGAGTGTGTGTTGTTAAAGTGTGTGTTGCTGCAGTGTGTGTTGCTACAATGTGTGGCTAGTGTGTGTGTTGTTAAAGTGTGTGTTGGCACAGTGTGTGTTGCTACAATGTGTGTTGCTACAGTGTGTGTTGCTACAGTGTATGTTGCTAGAGTGCGTGGCTAGAGTGTGTGTTGTTAAAGTGTGTGCTGGTAAAGTGTGTGTTGGCACAGTGTGTGTTGGTACAGTGTGTGTGGCTACAGTGTGTGTTGCTGCAATGTGTGTTGCTACAGTGTATGTTGCTACAGTGTGTGTTGCTACAGTGTGTGGCTAGAGTGTGTGTTGTTAAAGTGTGTGTTGGTACAGTGTGTGTTGCTACAGAGGGTTGCTACAGTGTGTGTTGTTACAGTTTGTGTTGCTACAGCGTGTGTTGCTACAGTGTGCGTTGCTAGAGTGTTTGTTGATACAGTGTGCGTTGTTAAAGTGCGTGTTGCTACAGTGTGTGTTATTAGAGTGTGTGTTGGTACAGTGTGTGTTGCTACAGTGTGTGTTGTTAAGTGTGTATTGCTACAGGTGTGTTGTTACAGAGTGTGTTGTTAAAGTGTGTGTTGGTACAGTGTATGTTGTTACAGTGTGTGTTGTTAAAGTGTGTGTTGCTAAAGTGTGTGTTGCTACAGTGTGTGTTGTTAAAGTGTGTGTTGGTACAGTGTGTGTTGCTACAGTGTGTGTTGTTAAGTGTGTATTGCTACAGTGTGTGTTGTTACAGAGTGTGTTGTTAAAGTGTGTGTTGGTAGAGTGTATGTTGTTACAGTGTGTGTTGCTACAGTGTGTGTAGCTACAGTTTATGTTGCTACGGTGTGTGTTGGTGCAGTGTGTGTTGCTACAGTGTGTATGGCTACAGTGTGTGTTACTACAGTGTGTGTGTTGCTACAGTGTGTGTGGCTACAGTGTGTGTTGCTACAGTGTGTGTTGCTACAGTGTGTATGGCTACAGTGTGTAGCTACAGGCAGTGTTGCTGTACTGTGTGTTCTACAGTGTGCAGTTAGAGTGAGTGTTGCTACAATGTGTGTAGCTACAGTAAGTGTTGCTACAGTGTGTGTAGCTACAGTAAGTGTTGCTACAGTGTGTGTAGCTTCAGTGTGTGTTGCTACAGTGTGTTGCTACAGTGTGCGTTGCTGCAGTGAGTGTTGCTGTAGTGTGTTCCTACAGTGTGTGTATCTACAGTGTGTGTTGCTACAGTGTGTGTGGCTACAGTGTGTGTTGCTACAGTGTGTGTTGCTACAGTGTGTATGGCTACAGTGTGTAGCTACAGGCAGTGTTGCTGTACTGTGTGTTCTACAGTGTGCAGTTAGAGTGAGTGTTGCTACAATGTGTGTAGCTACAGTAAGTGTTGCTACAGTGTGTGTAGCTACAGTAAGTGTTGCTACAGTGTGTGTAGCTTCAGTGTGTGTTGCTACAGTGTGTTGCTACAGTGTGCGTTGCTGCAGTGAGTGTTGCTGTAGTGTGTTCCTACAGTGTGTGTATCTACAGTGTGTGTTGCTACAGTGTATTGCTACAGTGTGTGTTGCTTCAGTGTTTGTTGCTACAGTGTGTGTTGCAACAGCATGTTGCTAAAGTGTGTTGCTACAGTTTGTGTTGCTACAGTGTGTGTTGCTACAGTGTGTTGCTACAGTGTGTGTTGCTACAGTGTGTGTTGCTTCAGTGTGTGTTGCTACAGTGTGCGTTGCTGCAGTGAGTGTTGCTGTATTGTGTTCCTACAGTGGTGTATCTACAGTGTGTGTTGCTACAGTGCATTGCTACAGTGTGTGTTGCTTCAGTGTTTGTTGCTACAGTGTGTGTTGCAACAGTGTGTTGCTAAAGTGTGTTGCTAAAGTGTGTTGCTACAGTTTGTGTTTCTACAGTGTGTGTTGCTACAGTGTGTTGCTACAGTGTGTGTTGTTACAATGTGTGTTGCTACAGCGTGTGTTTCTACAGTGTGTGTTGCTACAGTGTGTGTTGCTACAGTGTGTGTTGCTACAGCGTGTGTTGCTACAGTGTGTGTTGCTACAGTGTGTTGCTACAGTGCGTGTTGTTACAATGTGTGTTGCTACAGCGTGTGTTTCTACAGTGTTTGTTGCTACAGTGTGTGTTGCTACAGTGTGTGTTGCTACAGCGTGTGTTGCTACAGTGTGTGTTGCTACAGTGTGTTGCTACAGTGTGTGTTGCTACAATGTGTGTTGCTACAGTGTGTGTTGCTACAGTGTGTTGCTACAGTGTGTGTTGCTACAATGTGTTGCTACAGTGTGTTACTATAGTGTGCTGCTACAATGTGTGTTGCTACAGTGTGTTGCTACAATGTGTGTTGCTACAGTGTGTGTTGCTACAGTGTGTGTTGCTACAGTGTGTGTTGCTGCAGTGTGTTGCTACAGTGTGTTGCTACAGTGTGTTGCTACAGTGTGTGTTGCTACAGTATGTGTTGCTACAGTGTGTGTTGCTACAGTGTGTGTTGCTACAGTGTGTGTTGCTACAGTGTGTTGCTACAGTGTGTTGCTACAGTGTGTGTTGCTACAGTGTGTGTTGCTACAGTGTGTTGCTACAGTGTGTGTTTCTTACAGGGGGTTGTGTTGCTACAGTGTTTGTTGCTACAATGTGTTGCTACAGTGTGTTGCTACAGTGTGTGTTGCTACAGTGTTTGTTGCTACAGTGTGTTGCTACAGTGTGTTGCTACAGTGTGTGTTGCTACAGTGTGTGTTGCTACAGTGTGTTGCTACAGTGTGTTGCTACAGTGTGTTGCTACAGTGTGTTGCTACAGTGTGTGTTGCTACAGTGTGTTGCTACAGTGTGTGTTGCTACAGTGTTTGTTGCTACAGTGTGTTGCTACAGTGTGTTGCTACAGTGTGTGTTGCTACAGTGTGTGTTGCTACAGTATGTTGGTACAATGTGTTTTGCTACAATGTGTGTTGCTACAGTGTGTGTTGCTACAGTGTGTTGCTACAGTGAGTTGCTACAATGAGTGTTGATACAGTGTGTGTTGCTACAGTGTGTGTTGCTACAATGTGTGTTGCTACAGTGTGTTGCTACATTGTGTTAGTACAGTGTGTGTTGCTACAGTGTGTGTTGCTACAGTGTGTGTTGCTACAATGTGTGTTGCTACAATGTGTGTTGCTACAATGTGTTGCTACAGTGTGTTGCTACAATGTGTGTTGCTACAGTGTGTGATGCTACAGTGTGTGTTGCTACAATGTGTGTTGCTACAGTGTGTTGCTACAGTGTGTGTTGTTACAGTGTGTGTTGTTCCAGTGTTTGTTGCTACAATGTATTGCTACAGTGTGTTGCTACAGTGTGTTGCTACAGTGTGTGTTGCTACAGTGTGTGTTGCTACAGTGTGTTGCTACAGTGTGTGTTGTTCCAGTGTTTGTTGCTACAATGTGTTGCTACAGTGTGTAGCTACATTGTGTGTTGCTACAGTGTGTTGCTACAGTGTGTTGCTACAGTGTGTGTTGCTACAGTGTGTGTTGCTACAGTGTGCTGCTACAGTGTGTGTTGCTACAGTGTGTTGCTACAGTGTGTTGCTACAGTGTGTTGCTACAATGAGTGTTGCTACAGTGTGTGTTGCTACAGTGCTTTGCTACAGTGTGTGTTGCCACAGTGTGTGTTGCTACAGTGTGTTTCTACAGTGTGTTGCTAAAGTGTGTGTTGCTACAGTGTGTTGCTACAGTGTGTTGGTACAGTGTGTGTTGCTACAGTGTGTGTTGCTACAGTGTTTTGCTACAGTGTGTTGCTACAATGTGTGTTGGTACAGTGTGTGTTGCTACAGTGTATGTTGCTACAGTGTGTTGCAACAGTATGTGTTGCTACAGTGTGTGTTGCTACAATGTGTTGCAACAGTATGTGTTGCTACAGTGTGTGTTGCTACAATGTGTTGCTACAGTGTCTTGCTACAGTGTGTGTCGCTACAGTGTGTGTTGCTACAATGTGTGTTGCTACAGTGTGTTGCTACAGTGTGTTGCTACAGTGTGAGTTGCTACAGTGTGTGTTGCTACTGTGTGTTGCTACGGTGTGTTGCTACAATGTGTGTTGCTACAATGTGTGTTGCTACAGTGTGTTGCTACAGTGTGTTGCTACAGTGTGTGTTGCTACAATGTGTGTTGCTACAGTGCGTGTTGCTACAGTGTGTGTTGCTACAGTGTGTTGCTACAGTGTGTGTTGCTGCAGTGTGTTGCTACAGTGTGTTGCTGTAGTGTGTTGCTACAATGTGTGTTGCTACAGTGTGTGTTGCTCAGTGTGTTTGCTACATTGTGTGTTGCTGCAGTGTGTTGCTAAAATGTGTTGCTACAGTGTGTTGCTACAGTGTGTGTTGCTACAGTGTGTGTGTTGCTACAGTGTGTTGCTAAATTGTGTGTTGCTACAGTTTGTGTTGCTACAGTGTTGGTTTGCTACAGTGTGTTTTGGTTTGTTGCTACAGTGTGTTGCTACAGTGTGTTTTCTACAGTGTGTGTTGCTACAGTGTGGTTTCTACAGTGTGTTGCTACGGGGTGTGTTGCTACTTTTGTTGGGTACATGTGTTGGGTACAGTGATTGCCAGTGTGTGCTACAGTGTTGTTGCTACAGGTGTGTTTGTCTGTGTTGTTGCTACAATGTGTTGCTCAGTGTTTGCTACAAGTGTTTTTTCTACAATGTTTTGCACAGTGTGTGTTGCTACAGTGTGGTTGTTCAGTGTTTGTTGCTACATGTGGTTGCTTTCGTGTGTTTGCTACTGTGTTGCTACTGTGTGTTGCTATTTTGTTGCTAAAAGTGTTTGCTCAGTTGTGTTGCTACAGTGTGGTTGCTACAGTGTGTGTGGGTTTTGTTTTTTGTTGCTACAATGTGTTGCTACGTGTTTGCTTCAGGTGTGTTGCTACAGTGTGTTTGCTACAGTGTGTGTTTTAGTGTTTGTTGCTTTCAAGGGTTGCTACAGTGTGTTGTCAAAGTGTGTTGTTGCTACAGTGTGTGTTGCTACAGTGTGTGGCTAAGTGTGTTTTCTACAGTGACGTTTGCTACAGTGTGTTTCTAATAGTGTGTTGCTACAGTGTGTGTTGCTACAGTGGTGTTGCTAAGGGGTGTTGCTACAGTGTGTTGATACAGTCGTTGCTACGTGTGTGTTGCTACTGTGTGTTGCTCAGTTGTTTCACAGTGTGTCTAGAGTGTGTGTTGCTACAGTGTGTTGCTACAGCGTGTTGCTACAGTGTGTGTTGCTACAGTGTGTTGCTACAGTATGTTGCTTCAGTGTGTTACTACAGTGTGTGTTGCTACAGTGTGTTGCTACAGCGTGTTGCTACAATGTGTTGCAACAGTGTGTGTTGCTACAGTGTGTGTTGCTACAGTGTGTTGCTACAGTGTGTTGCTACAGTGTGTGTTGCTACAGTGTGTGTTGCTACAATGTGTGTTGCTACAGTGTGTTTCTGCAGTGTGTTGCTACAGTGTGTGTTCCTACAGTGTGTGTTGCTACTGTGTGTTGCTACAGTGTGTTGCTACAATGTGTGTTGCTACAATGTGTGTTGCTACAGTGTGTTTTGCTTCAGTGTGTTGCTACAATGTGTGTTGCTACAGTGTGTGTTGCTACAATGTGTTGCTACAGTGTGTTGCTACAGTGTGTTGCTACAGTGTGTGTTGCTACAGTGTGTGTTGCTACAGTGTGTTGCTACAGTGTGTTGCTACAATGCGTATTGTTACAATGTGTGTTGCTACAGTGTGTGTTGCTACAATGTGTGTTGCTACAGTGTGTTGCTACAATGTGTGTTGCTACAGTGTGTTGTTGTTACAGTGTGTGTTGCTGCAGTGTGTGTTGCTACAGTGTGTGTTGCTGCAGTGTGCTGCTACAATGTGTGTTGCTGCAGTGTGTGTTGCTACAATGTGTTGCTACATTGTGTTGCTACAATGTGTGTTGCTACAGTGTGTGTTGCTACAGCGTGTGTTGCTACAGTGTGTGTTGCTACAGTGTGTTGCTAAAATGCGAATTGCTACAATGTGTGTTGCTAGTGTGTTGCTAGAATGTGTGTTGCTACAGTGTGTGTTGTTACAGTGTGTGTTGTTACAGTGTGTGTTGCTACAGTGTGTGTTGCTACAAATGGTGTTGCACAGTGTGTTGCTACAGTGTGTTTGCTTTCAGCTGTGTTGCTACAATGTGTTGCTGCAGTGTGTTGCTGCAGTGTGTTGCTACAGTGTGTGTTGCTGCAGTGTGTGTTGCTACAGTGTGTGTTTCTACATTGTATGTTGCTACAGTGTGTTGCTACAGTGTGTTGCTACAGTGTGTTGCTACATGGGTTTCTGTGTGTTGCTACAGCTGTGTTGCTACAGTGTGTGTTGCTACAGTGTGTTGCTACAGTGTGTTGCTACAGTGTGTTGCTACAGTGTGTGTTGCTACAGTGTGTGTTGCTACAGTGTGTTGCTACAGTGTGTTGCTACAGTGTGTGTTGCTACATGTGTGTTGCTACAGTGTGTTTCTACAGTGTGTTGCTACAGTGTGTGTTCATACAGTGTGTGTTGCTACTGTGTGTTGCTACAGTGTGTTGCTAGAGTGTGTGTTGCTACAGTGTGTTGCTACAGTGTGTTGCTACAGTGTGTGTTGCTACAGTGTGTGTTGCTACAGTGTGTTGCTACAGTGTGTTGCTACAGTGTGTTGCTACAGTGTGTGTTGCTACAGTGTGTGTTGCTACAGTGTGTTGCTACAGTGTGTTGCTACAGTGTGTGTTGCTACAGTGTGTGTTGCTACAATGTGTGTTGCTACAGTGTGTTTCTACAGTGTGTTGCTACAGTGTGTGTTCCTACAGTGTGTGTTGCTACTGATTTTTGTTGTTTTACAATGGGGTTGCAAACGTTTTGTGTTTTGGCTCAGTGTGTGTTGCTACCCGTTTTGTTGCTACAGTGTGTTGAAAAGTGTGTGTTGCTACAGTGTGTGTTGCTACTGTTGTTTGCTACAGTGTGTTGGTACAATGTGTGTTGCTACAATGTGTGTTGCTACAGTGTGTGTTGCTACAGTGTGTTGCAACAATGTGTGTTGCTACAGTGTGTGTTGCTACAATGTGTTGCTACAGTGTGTTTCTACAATGCGTGTTGCTACAGTGTGTGTTGCTACAGTGTGTGTTGCTACAGTATGTTGCTACAATGCGTATTGCTACAGTGTGTGTTGCTACAGTGTGTGTTGCTACAGTGTGTTGCTACAATGTGTGTTGCTACAGTGTGTGTTGTTACAGGTTTTGTTTGGTTCAGTGTGTTGCTACAATGGTGTTGCTGCGTGTGTGTTGTCATGTGTTTGCTCAGTGTGTTTGGGTACAATGTGTGTTGGTACAGTGTGTGTTGCTACAATTTTGTCAGTGTGTTGCTACAATGGTGTTGGTTTCATGTGTGTTGCACAGTGTGTTCTACAGTGTGTTGCTACAATGGTGTTGGTACAGTGTGTGTTTGTACGTGTGTGTTGCTACGTGTGTTGCTAAAATGCGAATTGCTACAATGTGTGTTGTTACATTGTGTGTTGTTACAGTGTGTGTTGCTACAGTGTGTGTTGCTACAGTGTGTGTTGTTACAGTGTGTGTTGCTACAGTGTGTGTTGCTACAGTGTGTTGCTACAGTGTGTTGCTAAAATGCGAATTGCTACAATGTGTGTTGTTACATTGTGTGTTGCTACAGTGTGTGTTGTTACAGTGTGTGTTGCTACAGTGTGTGTTGCTACATAGACGATCATGACTGTGCTCTCCCCCCCCCCCATCCTGTGGTTTCCTCTATCACTCAATTTCCCAAATATTTTATCCGTGGTTTAAATACTTTTGAAAACCTTGTTAGGTGTTGCATCACTCGGAGAGTGTTCATGAAGCCACCAGTGTCCAGTATACTCTCAGCTGTCTTTCCTTATTAGTTTACAACGGCCGTGGATTCTAGTTCTCCCTCTTGATGTTTAAAAAAATTATCGTATCGTTTCTTTACCTGTAATGTCTCTTTTTCTCTTATTATTACCTGACGACTTCCTTGTTTAGTGTTCAGTATTTTTTTTCTTGGTTGTGGGTGCCATTTTGTAGCTCGTATTTTTCATCCAAGCTTATGTACATCGGTTTTTTTTATATATAGGTACAGACACAATGTTTTTTAAATATGTTTTCATCCAAATATATGAAACTGTTTTTGAAGTTCACCAGTATCCCAACTGAGTTTTTTTTAAGATTCCATTTTTACGATTTTCCCAGAGACAAACTTTTGCCCTTGATGATATTTAAATCTCTCTCTCTCTCTCTCCCCCCTCTCTCTCCCCTCTCCTCTCTCCTCTCTCTCTCTATTCCATTTTCTTCTCTCTCTTCCTCTTACGTTTTTCATATTGTTTCACACAATGTTGATGTTTCTTGTTGTCACTTTCTCATGGTTCTATCCCATGTCAATTTTCTTCATTAAATTCTGTCATCCGTCTCACAATCCATTTTGCTCACTTTATTCAAGTCTTCTCATAAAGACTGAATAATTTTTATGATATATTTTTCATTGAGTTGAGGATCATCCACAGACATTCAAATAATTTTTGTTACTCTTCTCAAGTAATTTATATATAAATTTAGAAATATTTTCCAACAAACGCCGATTTTTGTGACTGTTGTCGGTATTTCCCCACCAGAACATTGTTCCTCCATCACTTGTCACTGATTTATGTACAAGAAGAAACTTCTTACTTAACTGTTAGTTATATACAGTGATGGATGTACTGGCTGCGTCTGTTACCACCTCCTGGATAACAACTGTTACCACCTCCTGGATAACAACTGTTACCACCTCCTGGATAACAACTGTTACCACCTCCTGGATAACAACTGTTACCACCTCCTGGATAACAACTGTAGTAACAATGTTTGCTATCGTAATGGCACTATTGTTAATGTTTGACACAAAGTTTAACTCTTTGATGATTATTGATTCTATATCATCACTGTCATCATTGGAAAAGTCAGGTATAGATACTTAAAAATCAGAGAAACAGGCAATTAATATATGATTTTTATGGAATCCATCATACATTGATTTATTCCTGCATGATAACGTTGATATGTTAGATAATAAAGTTTACTGAAGAAAAATTTAGAATAAAACTTGAAATGAAAATGAAAATGAACGTCAGAAGAATTCAATTAGAAGCCTGAGTAGATCTATCATTCACTATGATAACTTGAACGTAGCTAAGCATGTTTGTGGAGCAACTCGCAATGTAAACAGACTGACTGATGTAGCCGGGCTCAGGGTTGACTCCAAGTACTTCTTGCAGTTTGGCAGACAAACTGAATACCAAGTATGTGGTCATCCTTATGGTTAGTTTCTTCAACGTTATGTGCTTCAGTATCCACTGATTGAGGAATATGGTGATAAACAGTATAATAACCTATGTGATATGCCAATGAAAACAAGATACCAGACACTGTGAGCAAATATTCTTAATTTGCTTCTAACAGATAAGACAATTATAGATGAAAACCCAGCTGTACTCTTATTACTCTCTTTGAGGCCTAGTTCCTAGGTCTTTTATGTATCCACATGTTCTTGCGCTACCCTCCACACGATGTATATGGGACGCACAACAGCTGCAATAAACTAGCTGCTTCAACGGCAGAATCTAAAAATCTAACAGGTTTTTACTTTCACTGAAGTTTCAAGATCAGTCTTTCAGGAAGAATTCTATCGAAAGTTGACTTGACATCTAAAAAATTAAATTTTATCCTTCTATTTCTTTCTTGAATAAGTTAGGTAAGTCCCCATAGGCCAATATTTCAATAGATTTGAGATATATTTTTGCTAGTCAAAGATGGAACAGTTTTTCAGCAGGCTTTTGTTCCCCATGCGTTTTAATCAGTTTTCTCCAGTGACACAACGTGAGATTCTCCAGCTGTGCTCCACCTATCAGTACTGTAGTAAAATCGTAACGATTTAGTTCCTCCGCACAGCTTCCACTGTGCCGTCTCTCCTATGGCACAGTTGTCTTCCTCTCAGAGTCCAGTGAAACCATCTTTTCATCTCATGTTCGGTATTTCACTGTCCTTGGTTTCATTTGCGTGTTTGGGAGTTGTGGTACGCAAAGAGTACGTAACCTTTATTCGGCGCATGTACACACCCTCATTGAAAGGCTATCTCCGCAACCAGTGAACCAGTACTAGGGTCGAACTATGGGGCCCCATCGTTCGATCAGTACCTAGGTTCAGCCAATGAGAAAGTGGGTCTGGCAATCAAAGAGGTGCTATGGGCACCACCCACCTGTCTACCCTTGTCATTTCCATACTAGAGCTGGTTGAGCACTGTTGTCCATTCTATCTCCAGGCTGTGTCTTGGTCTTGCCTAAACCGTGTTGTACACATACATTTCCAACTGTAATATAGTGTACATATGTGTAAACATTCATATTGCTCTTGGTGAAGGTAAATATGATTCAAAGTCATTCAGCTGTGTTTGTTCTGCTCCGCTTTACACCCAGGATAACAGGCCTTATTGTTCCTGAGTTGTAATAGGAATTCACTTTAACTACATCTGAAGTGTCACTTTCTGTAAGCACTGTGAAACAGTATATACCTGCAGCCAGGAAACTGGTGGAGTTTGAAGCCATGGTGAGCCACTGGGCCAGCTGGTTCAGTGGCTCACACATTCTGCGGTTTATTTACAGTAGTGGTATTACGATTTCGTGAGTCATATTCCTCGTCTCATGCATTTTTCTTCTCCAGTTCGGGGATTTCCTCAATTTTGTCTTCTACATTAAGCTTGTTTTTGCAAACATGAATAAGAAGTTTTCTGTCGTCATGTCGCGCACACTATTTTTTTTGTCTCCCTACGAATATTTCTACGACAATCTTCGGCTCGTTGGAATATTTGGTAAGTTTTAAGGTTAGAACTCTTCCTATATATTGCTTCAGAGTGCTTTTTGTTTCATGGTTCTCCAGCACCTTCCATTAAATGATTAATCCACTTTTTATTGTTTTCTCATTTTTTCCTCTTTGTGCCAAATGGTTTCACTGCACTTTTATCTACGTTACTGATCTCTTATATATATATTATATATATATATATATATTATATATATATATATATATATATATATATATATATATATAATATAATTATATATATGTGTATATTTGTTTTTTAACAAGTCGGCCGTCTCCCACCGAGGCAGGGTGACCCAAAAAAGAAAGAAAATCCTCAAAAAGAAAATACGTTCACCAACATTCAACACTTTCACCTCACTCACACATAATCACTATTTTTGCAGAGGTGCTCAGAATACAACAGTTTAGAAGCATATACGTATAAAGATACACAACATATCCCTCCAAACTGTTAATATCCCAAACCCGTCCTTTAAAGTGCAGGCATTGTACTTCCCATTTCCAGGATTCAAGTCCGGCTATATAAAATAACTGGTTTCCCTGAATCCCTTCACTAAATATTACCCTGCTCACACTCCAACAGCCCGTCAGGTCCCAAATACCATTCGTCTCCATTCACTCCTATCTAACACGCTCACGAACGCTTGCTGGAAGTCCAAGCCCCTCGCCCACAACACCTCCTTTACCCCCTCCCTCCAACCTTTTCGAGGACAACCCCTACCCCGCCTTCCTTCCCCTACAAATTTATATGCTCTCCATGTCATTCTACTTTGATCCATTCTCTCTAAATGACCAAACCACCTCAACAACCCCTCTTCAGCCCTCTGACTAATACTTTTATTAACTCCACACCTCCTAATTTCCACACCGAATTTTCTGCATAATATTCACACCACACATTGCCCTTAGACAGGACATCTCCGCTGCCTCCAACCGCCTCCTCGCTGCTGCATTTGCAACCCAAGCTTCACACCCATATAAGAGTGTTGGTACTACTATACTTTCATACATTCCCTTCTTTGCCTCCATAGGTAACGTTTTCTGTCTCCACATATACCTCAATGCATCACTCGCCTTTTTACCTTCATCAATTCTATGGTTAACCTCATCCTTCATAAACCCATCCGCTGACACATCAACTCCCAAATATCTGAAAACATTCACTTCTTCCATACTCCTCCTCCCCAATTTGACATCCAATATTTCTATATCTAAATCATTTGATACCCTCATCACCTTACTCTTTTCTATGTTCACTTTCAACTTTCGACCTTTACACACACTCCCAAACTCGTCTATTAACCTTTGCAATTTTTCTTTAGAATCTCCCATAAGCACAGTATCATCAGCAAAAAGTAACTGTGTCAATTCCAATTTTTTATTTGATTCCCCATAATTTAATCTCACCCCTCTACCGAACACCCTAGCACTTGACTCACGAAATCGTAATGGCACGATTGCAAACAAACCATACAAGCTCATCTATAAAAATATTAAACAACCATGGTGACATTACACATCCCTGTCTAAGACCTACTTTTACCGGGAAGTATTCTCCCTCTCTTCTACACACCCTAACCTGAGCCTCACTATCCTTATAAAAACTCTTTACAGCATTTAGTAATTGACTACCTATTCCATACACTTGCAACATCTGCCACATTGCTCCCCTATCCACTCTATCATATGCCTTTTCTAAATCCATAAATGCAATGGAAACTTCCCTAACTTTATCTAAATACTGTTCACATATATGCTTCAATGTAAACACTTGATTTACACATCCCCTACCCACTCTGAAACCTCCTTGCTCATCTGCAGTTCTACATTCTGTCTTGCCTCTAATTCTTTCAATAATAACCCTACCGTACACTTTTCCTGGTATACTCAGTAAACTTATTCCACTATAATTTTTATAATCTCTTTTGTCCCCCTTTCCTAAGTACACATCAGTGGTGACGTGTACTTAGCTCAGTGAAGACCTGTTTGTGTGCACTTGAGTGGTGACCTGTACTTTGAGTGCTGACCTGTACTTAACTCTGTGAAGAAGTGTCTTGTTTGCTCCCGTGGACTGAACCAAGATGCCCTCCATCGAGCAACTTTACCAGCAACTTAAGGAAGAATTGAGGGCAGCGAAGATGGAGATACGGCGATTGACCGAGGAAAACAAGAGGATTCGTAGTAGTCCTCCTGTTTCGAGTCCTCAGGTCAAGAAGGGATCGTGGTCAGTGGTTGGACAGCAGGGGACGACGAAGTTGACGATCAAGAAGACGAATGGAAAGCCAGAAACGATGAAGAAGAAAGAGACTGCTGTGGAAACTCCCGTGGAAACCTCCAACGCATTCTCGGTGCTACCCGACGAATGTGAGTCTACTACTGGGATCGTCACGACGAACGACAACAAGGAAGGTAAGAATATTGTTGTTGTTGGGGATAGCCAGGTTAGATACATGGATAGGGCATTCTGCTTGAGGACAGGAGTAGGAGACAAAGGGTATGCTTTCCTGGGGCTGGGATGGAGGACATTGTTAGCCGGCTTGTACAACATCATGAACGGTAATGGGATCAATCCTATTATTTGCCTCAGTGCTGGAGGCAATGATGTAGGCAAGCGTAGAAGTGAGGATTTAGTTAGAAAGTTCAGGACAGCTATAGACATGATTAGGAAGAAGGGGGGCGCCCTGTTATATGTGGCATTTTGCCAAGAAGAGGTGTTGGTAATGAATGGTTGTCCAGAGCAATTGGTATTAATTGTTGGCTTGGATAAACACTGTAAGGATAATGCAGTACAATTCATTGACAAACTGGGACAACTTCTATGGCCGAAATGACATGTATGCCAGGGATGGGGTTCACTTATCCAGGGCAGGTGTGGGTTTTCTTGCTAACTCAGTTGAGGGGGTTGTTAGGACTTTAAACTAGGATTAGTTAGAGGTATGGGTTTTGAAATGATTAATAATGAATATGGATTATATTGACTTATGCTCTGATATTAAGAATCTTAATAGTAACTGTCATGGAGTAAATCTGGGTAATGATAATTTCAGAAATTGTGTAAAAACAAAGATGAATAGGAAAAATGTGCAGAAGAAAAACATATGATGGTATTTTATGCTAACAGTCGAAGTGCAAGAAATAAAATTAATGAACTACGTTTGGTAGCATGTGCTGGGAACTTTGATATCATTGCATTAACTGAAACGTGGTATGATTTAAAGAGTCGGGATATGACTGCTGAGTGTAATATTCAGGGATTTAAGTTATTCAGTGTGGATAGATGTAATGGGAAGGGGGGAGGAGTTGCATTATATGTTCGAGAAAATATTAATTGTTGCATAAAATACAGGTATAAAAATAGATGGAGCAGAGTAACAGAGTCTGTTTGGGTAGAGTTCGCGGAGGGTCAAGGAAAAACTAATTCTAGGTGTAATATACCTAACCTCCAGGCTTGGATCACGATAGAGGGAGACTTCTTTGGGACGAAATTGTTAGGGCTTCTGGACACAGTAAACGTAGTCATAGTAGGGGACTTTAACTTTAGCCAATTGACTGGAATTCTTTGACAGGTAATCTAGAGTCCAGTGACTTCATGGAAACAGTTCAGGACTGTTTTCTGAAACGAGTGTAACTGAACCTACCAGGGGTAATAATTTGACTAGACCTAGTCTTGTCAAATAAGGAACACTCGTGAATATATCTGGAGATCACTGAAGAAGCCACTCGTGGCGAAACGTTTCCTTTAATAAATGTCCTGAAACTGTACATAAGTGTCTTTTTCCACATCTGAAAAATTTTC
>NC_069401.1:61541454-61610227 GCF_026875155.1 Cherax quadricarinatus | reverse complement strand
ATATATATATATTATATAATAAAGGATAAGTTGTAGCCTTAACACCTAGTCCTGTTAACACCTATTACACAATGCTTCGGGGAATTCTTGATCATGATACTCTTAACAGTCCATGAATTCTTAAAAACAACTTGACTATTGAGTCTCTTTAGGGCATTCGACTAGACTGATAAATTCTCATTGAATGGTAGGACAAACACATTCTTGTTACGAAGATTTATTCTAGGTTCAGTCTTATAATAGTTTTTTCTAGCTGCCAATCAAAACAGTCTCTGCAAACTCCTTAGGGTAACATAGTTTCATAGCAGTGTCAAAGACTTTCCTAATTTCCTCATGCAAAAACTCAGGGCTACACATTCTGTAAACTCTCAAAAACATAGTAAGAATGGCACTTCTTTTTATTCTAGTTTCATGATTGGAGTAATAGTGGGTATATGAACACATGTTTGTGGTCTTCTTATATACAGTAAACTTAAACTTTCTATCATCCCTTTTCTTCAGAACGTCTAAAAATGGAAGTTTAAAGCAAACTTCATTCTCTACAGTGAATTTAATATAGGACAAGAGAGTTCAGTCTCAGTAAAAATGTATTAAGGTCCAAATAATTTGGCCAAAGACACAAGATGTCATCAAAATATCTGAACTACTTAGCTTCACAGGGCAGGATGTCTTTCAACAGTTTAGTCTTAAGAAACTTCATATACAGATTGCTCAATGGGGAGACATTGGATTTTCCACAGCCATTTCCTGCCTTTTAGCGTAGTATTTCCCTTCAAGCTCAAACGTGCAATCAACCACACTTACTATTCAACCTCTGTACATAGTGTACATAAGTATACATACTTGTATATATTTGGAAAATTATGTCTGGTGAAGGAAATACAAGTGATATACTATTGCTGGGCGTGTTTGCTCCACTTTGAAACCCATTACAACCAGGTCGTAATGTGGGGGCCTGTCCAGGAGCTGGAGCTGGAGCTAGAGCTGGTGTTGGTATCGTTCACAGTGCCTCACTATTGCTTTTGGTATTGTGTGTCAGTCTTGCTACTGTGTGTGTATCCTGCAAATCGGACTGTGCTATTGCTGCTTGTTGCATGCATTGCAAACAGCATTTTATAGCGGGATACTCCACAAACACAGGTGAAGCAGCTGGTGTCGGAGTATACTCTCCTGAATCTGCCCAAACTATCGCTACAGTGTTGCTGGCGAATTGCTCATTCCATAGGCATAGAATACCAACAAACTAAATAACAACAAAAAAGGCACAATACCGTGACTGGAACGATGCACAAATAACCCGCACATAAAAGAGAGAAGCTTACGACGACGTTTCGGTCCGACTTGGACCATTTACAAAGTCACAGTGTGGCTTTGTAAATGGTCCAAGTCGGACCGAAACGTCGTCGTAAGCTTCTCTCTTTTATGTGCGGGTTATTTGTGTATTGAACCAACAAACTCTTACTGCTGCGTTGCTTCGTGACGTTATTTGTACCAAACTGAAGTAATGTGGCTCACCAAACTGAAGTATCTGCTGCTACAGGGGAAATTAATCGCCGATCTCTGATTGGGTTCCTTCGTTATGTGGGAGAGCTAACACCAGAACAGTCAGACCAGCAATTTCGTGAAGCAGGTGGTGCATTGGGTTTTTTCTCGCGGCGAGTCAGCCTCGTTGGCTCTTTAGTTGGCTAAACTCAATCTCGAAACAACTAGAGAGCATGAAAATTAGACACATATGCAACTTCTGGGTATCTTTGTTGTAGACGTTTCGCCAACCAGTGGCTTTATCAATACAGATTCTGGGACATAACTTGAAGACAGTAAAACTATATACAAAAGATGAGGTAATCAGTCCCTCAGCCTTGGAGTTAATGTGAAGAGCACCGTAGTTGTGGAGATTCTGGAGCACAGACAAGGAGGCTGGCACTTATATAGGCGTCAGGTGGATAGGGACGGGTAGCAGACGAGGGCATAGTCACTGGTAGCCGGAATTCCCCAATGGAAGTAGGTCATACCTAAGGGATGGGTTAAAGGTAGTAGTAGTTGTAGTAGCCATGAAGAAGGTTATGTAGATGTCCTCTGAGGACATCTACATAACCTTCCTCTGAGGACATCTACATAACCCTCCTCTGAGGACAACTACATAACCTTCCTCTGAAGACATCTACATAACCTTCCTCTGTGGACATCTACATAACCTTCATGGCTACTACAACTACGACTACCACTAACCCATCCCTTGGGTATGACCTACTTCCACTGGGGAATCCCGCCTACCAGTGGCTATGTTCTCGTCTGCTACCGTCCACCTGACGCCTACATAAGCGCCAGCCTCCTTGTCTGTGCTCTAGAACTTCCACAGCTACGGTGCTCTTCACACCAACTCCAAGGCTGAGGGACTGATTACCTCATCTTTTGTATACAGTTCTCCTGTCTTCAAGTTATGTCCTAGAATCTGTATTGATAAAGCCACTGGGTGGCGAAACTTCTACAATAAAGATACCCAGAAGTTGCACATGTGTCTAATTTTCATCTTGTCGGCACTGTATATCATTCATGTACAACTAGAGTGACGTACATTTGCAAAAGAGGAGTTTGAACGAGAGAAGGAGAGGAGGCAATTTAAGCACAATGTTGGTGACAACTGTAGCATGTAAAAAAACAGTGCTGCTAGTACCTCGCTTTGTTGTTCATGAGCTTGAACAATTATTCGAGGCATTTGAAAATCAGGCTCGTGCACCGAGGTGGCCAGGGGAACACTGGACAGCACTTGTGCATACAGTGTTGTACAGCAAAGCGCAGGAGTTCACAGATGTTTCGGATGAGGAGGACTTTGCTGATTATCAGGTCGTTAAAACCACAGTTCTTGGGACATATCAGTGTATTCTCTTTAAGTATAAGAGTGAATTCAAATTGTGCAAGCGTCAGCCGGGTCAGTCTCATGTAGACTTTGTCAGACAACAAACAAAACATTTCACTAAATGGTACAAGGCGAGTGGTGTCGCCAGTTTCTCTGAGTTAGTGCAGTTACTTTTGGTGGATAACCTGCTGGAATCTGTTTGACCAGAGGTCAGAGTCTTTCTTGAAGATCGTTCGTTGACTACTGCATTAGAGGCAGCCAGGCTGGCTGACACTTTTGAGGCCAACCGCTCTTTGTCCGAGCAGTTTAATCCTTCTTCCCAACAGCCTGACATGATTTGTAGATGAATGGTTCAGAGAACCGACATGTTGATAAATTAGACACATGTGCAACTCTTGGGTATCTTTATTGAGGAAACGTTTCGCCACACAGTGGCTTCATCAGTCCATACAAAGGAGAATCTTGAAGAACAGGAGGAGAATGATGTAATCAGTCCCTCAACCTTGAGTCGATGTGATCAGTCCATCAATCTATTCAAGATTGATGGACTGACCACATCGACTCAAGGTTGAGGGACTGATTACCTCATTCTCCTCCTGTTCTTCAAGATTCTCCTTTGTATGGACTGATGAAGCCACTGTGTGGCGAAACGTTTCCTCAATAAAGATACCCAAGAGTTGCACATGTGTCTAATTTATCATCCTGACATGAATAGAGATCATTGTGCAAGAGTCCCTGACTGGAAGACGAAGTGGCAGGCTGATAGCAAACAAACTCAGCAATAGTATATGACCTGTATTTCCTTCACCAGATATAATTTGCCAAATATATATAAGTATGTATACTTATGTACACTATGTACAGAGGTTGAATAGTAAGTGTACCACATGGTGACTAAAGATGGCAAAAGCAGAAGGTAGAGAAAGTGCACCGTAATCAACCAACAGCTCAGGCAAGTTTGTCAATTCGCTTACCACAAGTGAACCACGTTGCTTCAGCTTTGGCGGGTTTGCCTGTGATTGGCCACTGAACCAAGGTACTGATTTAACGACGGGTACACTATTTATCGTTAAACCCTTAGCTTCTGGCTTGCTGGTTGGGAGGCAGCCTATGTGGGAGTGTGACATACGCCGAATAAAATGTTACATACTCTTAGCATGCCACACTGGTGACCCCGGAGTGACTCGAACACCCACCCTTCTGATCTGGAGTCAGATCACTTGTGGTTCGCTTGTGGTAAGCGAATTGATAGACTTGCCTGAGCTGCTGGTTCATTACGGTGCACTCTCTCTGGCTTCTGCTTTCGTCATCTTTTGTCACCATATGGTACACTTACTATTCAACCTCTGTACATAGTGTACATAAGTGTACATGTATAAATTTGGCAAATTGTATCTGGTGAAGGAAATACAATACATATACTGTTGCCGAGTTTATTTACTCCACTCTGAAACCCATTATGACCAGGTCGCAGACCAAACTATACCTGTGTTAATAATACAATGATTCTGTGGATTAAAATAAGGATTGGATGCAAAAAATGGGTTACAATAAGTGTATGCACCTGAAGAAAAGAGGGGTGTAGAGGAGAGAAAGAGATTTTGGTAGATGTTAAGCGAATGTTTAGGAACATTTGAACCAAGTGAGAGAGTGAAACAGGAGACCTAAATGCTGAAGTGGGAGGGTGTGGTAGGTAAGTTTCGGATGCCAGGTGTAAATGATGATGGGGGCCTTTCTTTGCACTTTGTATAGAAGGGGTTTGGTAATAAGTAATATATATTTTAAGGAAAAAAAGGGATAAATAAGTATAAAAGATGTGATATAGGGTGTAATGACAGTAGTTTGTTGGAGTAAGGATTTGTAGATAAAAGACTGATGGGTAGACTTCAGGATGTGTATGTTTATAAAAGGGGGCCACAGATATATCAGATCATTTTTTAGTTGTAGCTACAGTGAGATGGGATACAAGGAGAATGAAGTCAGCAAGAAAGAGGTGAAGGTTAGGGTAAGATATAAACAACTACTGGAAGAAAGATGGGCTACTGAGAGTATAGACAATGAATTTTAAGAGGTAGGGAGGGTAGAGTTAAGAAAATAGTGTTACAGTGTTCATCAGAAGTGCGCAGTTGCAGGAAAGTGGGTGGAGGTGGAAAGAAGAGCAGTTGGTGGAATGATGAGGTAAAGAGAGTAGTAAGAGAGAAAAAGTTAGCATATGAGATGTTTTTACAAAATAGATGTGATACAAGGAAGAGGGGTGTACATGGTGAAAAAAAAGAGGCTAAGAGAGAGGTGAAGGAATGTAAAAGGAGAGCAAATGAGAGAGTGGGTGGGAGGCTATCAACAAATTTTGCTGAGAATAAGAAAAGGGTTTGGAGTGAGATTAAGAAGCTGAGAAATCCTAGGGAAAGATTGGATTTGACAGTTAAAAATAGGAGTGGAGAGTTATTAGATAGAGAGTTAGAGGTATCGAGAAGATAGAGGAAATATTTTGAGGAACTGTTAAATGTCAATGAAGATAGGGAAGCTGTGATTTCGTGCACTGGACAGGGAGGTATAACATCTTGCAGGAGTGAGGAAGAGCCAGTTGTGAGTGTGAGGGACGTGCGTGAGGTAGTAAGTAGAATGAAAAGGGGTAAAGAAGCTGGAATTGATAGGATAAAGACAGAAATTTTAGAAGCAGTTGATGCTTTTATGTCATAAATGTATGGAAGAGGGTAAGGTACCTAGGAATTGGCAGAGAGCATTCATAATTCCTTTGTATAAAGGCAAAGGAGACAAAAGATTATACCTGGTAAAGTGTATGGTAGAGTTATTATTGAAAGAATTCAGAGTAAGACAGAAAGCAGGACTGCAGATGAACAAGGAGGCTTTAGAAAGGGTAGACCAAGTGTTTGCAGTGAAATATACAAGTGAATAGTATTTAGATAAGGGTAAAGAGGTTTTTGTTGCATTTATGGATTTTCAAAAGGCATATGATAGGGTAGATAGGGGGGTAATATGGCAGATGTTGCAAATGTATGGAATAGGAGGTAGGTTACTGAAAGCAGTGAAGAGGTTTTACGAGGATAGTGATGCTCAGGTTAGAGTATGTAGTAGAGAGGGAGATTATTTCTCAGTAAAAGAGATGTGTGATGTCACTACGATTGTTTAATATATATATTGATGGGGTAGTAAGAGAAGTGAATGCCCGGGCGTTGGCAAGAGGTGTGGAATTAAAAGATAAAGAATCTAACACAGGTAGGAGATGTCACAGATGCTTTTTGCTGATGGTACTGTGCTTTTTGGGAAACTGTGAAGAGAAGTTGCAGAGGTTGGTGGACGAGCTTGGTAGGGTATGCATAAGAAGGAACTTAAAAGTCAACATAGGAAAGAGTAAGGAGATGAAGATAACAGAAATTTTAGGTAATGAAAAACTGGATATCAGATTGGAAGGAGGAAATATGGAGGAAGTGAATGAATTCAGATATTTGGAAGTGGACGAGGTGAATTATAGAACTGAAGAGGGGAAAAAGGTGAGTGGTGCACTGAAGAGTTTGTGGAGACAAAGAACGTTATTCATGGAAGCAAAGAGGAAAATGTATGAGAGTATAGTTATGCCAACTCTCTTATATGGGTGTGAAGCATGGTTGGTGAATATTGCAACAAAGAGAAGGCTGGAAGCAGTGGAGATGTTGTGCCTGAGGGCAATGTGTTGTGTGAATATAATGTAATTTGGAAATTAGGAGGAAATGCGGGATTACTATAAGTAATGTTCAGTGGGCTGAGGAGGGGTTGTTGAAGTGGTTCATACATTTAAAGAAGATGGAATGAGGTAGAATAACTTGGAGAGAATATAAATCTGTAGCAGAAGGAAGGCCTGAGGAATGTTGGAGGGGGGGGGAGGGTAAAGGAGGTTTTGTGTGCGAAGGGCTTGGACTTCCAGCAAACATGGGTGAGCATGTTAGATAGAAGCGAGTGGAGACAAATGGTTTTATGACTTGACCTGCTGTTGGAAAGTGAGCAAAGTAACATTTATGAAGGGATTCAGAGAAACCGGCAAGCCAGACTTGAGTCCTGGAGGTGGGAGGTACATTGCCTGCGCTCTGAAGGAGGGGTGCTATGATGCAGTTTTTTTTTTTTACTCTAGTGTAGGCGCGCCTCTGGCAAGACAGTGAATGATGATGAAAGTGTTTCTTCTTTTTTGCGTCAAACGAAGGAAATTAAAAGTGAACAGAGGAGAGAACAAGGTGATGAGAGTAACAAACAATTTAGTTAATGAGAGACTAGATATCAGATTGGAGGGAGGAAGTATGGAGGAAATGAATGAGTTCATATGTTTGGAAGAGGACTTATCAGCAGGTGGGTCTGTGAAAGATGAAGTGAATTATGACAATGACGAGTGAAAAAGGTGAGTGGAGCACTGAGTAGTCTGGAGACAAAGAACGTTATCCAAGAAAGTAAAGAGAGGAATGTATGAGTACAGTCATACCAACGCTCTTACATGGGTGTGAAGCATAGGTGGTGGATGTTGCAGTGAGAAGGCACTGGAGATGTCGTGTCTTAGGGCAAGGTGTGTTTTGAACATTATGCAGATAATTTGTAGCTTGGAGATTAAATGGAGGTGTGGGGCTACTACAAGTATTTATTATCCAGAGAGATGAGAATGGGTAGTTGAAGTGGTTCGGACAGTTAGAGAGTATAGCACAAAATAGGATAACTTGGAGTAGAGGGAAGGCGGGATAGTGGTCGTTCTAGAAAAGGATGGAGGGAGGGGTTGAAAGAGATTTTGTGTGGGAGGGGCATAGACATCGAGTAAGCATAGTTAGGAGTGAGTGGAGGCAAGTGGATTTTATGGCTTGACGAAGTGTTGGAGTGTAAATAAGGTAACATTTAAGAAGGGATTCAGGGAAACCGGTTAGCCGGACTTGAGTCCAGGAGGTGGAAAGTACAACTTCACTTTGAATAGTTTGAGGTGGTTACTCCCTACAACGACTTCAATATTTCCCGCACCTCACCTTCGACAGTATTTAAGACTCATTCTCATGATTCAGCATCATGTAATTCCAGACTGTGGATCTGAATTCTTATCTAGGTTGAGGGACTCACCACCTCAAATTATTTCTTTACGGTTGATGGACTGACAAAATCATCTTTACTTGGCCACTATAGTCCCCATCCCACAATATATAATCCTCCTCTGTGTTGGACTCATGAAGTCCACCACGTAGGCGATACATGTGCAACAATTAAGATACTTAATTGTTGCAAAAAACCTGACTCATCAATAATAATAATAATAATAATAATAATAATAATAATAATAATAATAATAATAATAATAATATAATAACAATAATAATAATAATAACATATAATAATAATAATAATAATAATAATAATAATAATAATAATAATAATAATAATAATAATAATAATAATAACAATAATAATAATAATTAAAAGAAGTATTATTATTATTATTATTATTATTATTATTATTATTTTATTATTATAATTATTATTATTATTATTATTATTATTATTATTATTATTATTATTAACATTATTATTAATATTATTATTATTATTATTATTATTATTATCATTATTATTATTATTATTATTATTATTATTATTATTTATTATTATTATTATTATTATTATTATTAATATCATCATTATTATTATCATAATTATTATCATTATTATTATTATTATTATTATTATTATTATTATTATTATTATTATCATTATATTATTATTATTATTATTATTATTATTATTATTATTATTATTATTATTATCATTATATATTATTATTATTATTATTATTAATATCATCATTATTATTATCATAATTATTATCATTATTATTATTATTATTATTATTATTATTATTATTTATTATTATTATTATTATCATTATAATTAATATTATATATTATTATGTATTATAATTATAATTATAATAGTATTATCATTATTATTATTAGTATTATTACTAATATTATTATTATAATATTATTTTATTATTATTACTATTACATTATCATTAAAATTATCATCATAAATATCCCTGTCTGGCTTGACTCACACACAGCTTAAATTTAACAATGGTGATAATAAGAAAGCAGCAGCACTTTTAATGACTAATTAAGTGGTCCTTTGACCGGCGGTTAATTAAGTCGCCGAGACCAATGCCAATCATGGCCCCTCGACACCGTCCACCTTTCTGAGGTTCAACACAGGCAGGTCTCTCTCTCTCATCTCCTCTCCTCTCCTTCTCTTCCTTTCTCATCCTCTCACTTCGTCTCTCTCTCTCTCTCTCTCTCTCTCTCTCTCTCTTCTCTCTCTCTCTCTCTCTCTCTATCTAGTCTCTCTCTATCCTCTCTCTCTCTAATCTCTTCCTCTCTCATCTCTATCTCTCTCTCTCTCCTCCTCTCCTCTCTCTATCTCTCTCTCTCTCTCTCTCTTCACTCATCCTCTCGTCTCTCTCTCTCTTCTCCTTCTCCTCTCTCACTCTCCTCTCTCTCTCTCTCTCTCTCTATCTCTCTCTCTCTCACTCTCTCATCTCTATCTCTCTCTCTCTCTCTCTCTCTACTCTCTCCTCCTCTCTCTCTCTACCTCTCTCTCTCCCTCTCTCTCCTCTCTCTCTCTCTCTCACTCTCTCTCTCTCTCTTTCTCTCCTCTCTCCTCTCTATCTTCTCCTCTCTCTCTTTCTCTCTATCTCTCCTCTCTCTCTCTCTTCTATCTCCTCTCTCCACTCTCTCTCCCTCTCTCTCCTCTACTCCTCTCTCGACCTTACTCTCTCTTCTCTCTCTCTCTCTCTCTATCTCTCTCCTATCTCTCTCTCTCTCCTCTCATCTATCTCTCTCTCCTCGTCTCTCCTCTCTATCCTCTGTCTCCTCTCTCTCTCTCTCTATCGTTCTCGTCTCTCTCATCTCTCTCTCTCTCTCTCTCTCTTCTCTCACATCTCTCTCTCTCTCTCCTCTCTCTCTCTCTCTCATCTCTCACCTCTATGACACATTTCTTCCTTCTTTTATTTATTTCCCATCTCTTTCTCATTTATTATGTTTTCGTCCTTTTGTTTCTTCTCTTTAAACTCCATTCATCATGTTCGTCCTTTTGTTCTCTCTTTAACCTCATTCCATCATGTTCGTCCTTTGTTTCTTCTCTTAACTCTCATTATCATGTTCGTCTCTTTGTTTCTTCTCTTAAACTCCATTCATCATGTTCGTCCTTTGTTTCTTCTCTTTAACTCTCATTCATCATGTTCGTCCTTTGTTTCTTCTCTTTAACTCTCATTCATCATGTTCGTCCTTTGTTTCTTCTCTTTAACTCTCATTCATCATGTTCGTCCTTTGTTCTCCTTCTTTAACTCTCATTCATCATGTTCGTCTTTTGTTTCTACCATTTATCTTTTGCGTCGTATGTTTACCTTTTGTTTCTCTTTATCAAATGTGGGAGGTACAACAAACCCCTCCTATGTGTGGTAGTCTACTCCCATCCTATGTGTGGTAGTCTACTGTCATCCTATGTGTGGTAGTCTACTGTCATCCTATGTGTGGTAGTCTACTGTCATCCTATGTGTGGTAGTCTACTGTCATCCTATGTGTGGTAGTCTACTCCCATCCTATGTGTGGTAGTCTACTCCCATCCTATGTGTGGTAGTCTACTCCCATCCATGTGTGGTAGTCTACTCCCATCCTATGTGTTGTATTGCTACTCCCATCCTATGTGTGGTAGTCTAGCTCCCATCCTATGTTGACCTACTGTAGTCTACTCCCATCCTATGTGTGGTAGTCTACTCCCATCCTATGTGTGGTAGTCTACTCCCATCCTATGTGTGGTAGTCTACTCCCATCCTATGTGTGGTAGTCTACTCCCATCCTATGTGTGGAAGTCTTCTCCCATTCCTATGTGTGGAAGTCTACTCCCATCCAGGAGTGGTAGTCTACTCCCATCCTATGTTGTGGTAGTCTACTCCCATCCCTATGTGTGGTAGTCCACTCCCATCCTATGTTGTTGGTAGTCTACACCCATCCCTATGTGGGGGTAGCTACTCCCATCCTATGTGTGGTAGTCTAACTTTCCCATCCTATTGTGGTAGTCCAACTCCATCCTATGTGTGGTTAGTCTACTCCCATCCTATGTGTGGTAGTCAAACTCTCCATCCTATGTGTGGTATCACCTCCCATCCTATGTGTGGTATTCTACTCCCATCCTCATGTGTGGTAGTCTAACTCCCATCCTATTGTGTAGCTACTCCCATCCTATGTGTGGTAGTCTACACCCAGCCATGTGTGTTAGTCTACTCCATCCGATTGTGGTAGTCTACTCCCACCCTATGTGTGGGTAGTCTACTCCCATCCTAATGTGTGGGTAGTCTACCTCCCATCACAATGTGTGGTATTGCTAACGCCCCTCCTATGTGTGGTAGTCTACTCCCATCCTATGTGTGGTAGTCTACTCCCATCCTATGTGTGGTAGTCTACTCCCATCCTATGTGTGGTAGTCTACTCCCATCCTATGTGTGGTAGTCTACTGTCATCCTATGTGTGGTAGTCTACTCCCATCCTATGTGTGGTAGTCTACTCCCATCCTATGTGTGGTAGTCTACTGTCATCCTATGTGTGGTAGTCTACTGTCATCCTATGTGTGGTAGTCTACTCCCATCCTATGTGTGGTAGTCTACTCCCATCCTATGTGTGGTAGTCTACTCCCATCCTATGTGTGGTAGTCCTACGACATCCTATGGTGGTAAGTCTACTGTCCATCCTATGTGTGGTAGTCTACTGTCATCCTATGTGTGGTAGTCTACTGTCATCCTATGTGTGGTAGTCTACTGTCATCCTATGTGTGGTAGTCTACTGTCATCCTATGTGTGGTAGTCTACTCCCATCCTATGTGTGGTAGTCTACTCCTCCATGTGTGGTAGTCTACTCCCATCCTATGTGTGGTAGTCTACTCCCATCCTATGTGTGGTAGTCTACTCCCATCCAATGTGTGGTAGTCTACTCCCATCCTATGTGTGGTTGTCTACTCCCATCCTATGTGTGGTAGTCTACTCCCATCCTATGTGTGGTAGTCTACTCCCATCCTATGTGTGGTAGTCTACTTCCATCCTATGTGTGGTATCTACTACTCCCATACTAGGTGGTAGTCTACTCTTGTCCCATCCTATGTGTGGTAGTCTACTGTCATCCTATGTGTGGTAGTCTACTGTCATCCTATGTGTGGTAGTCTACTCCCATCCTATGTGTGGTAGTCTACTCCCATCCTATGCGTGGTAGTCTACTCCCATCCTATGTGTGGTAGTCTACTGTCATCCTATGTGTGGTAGTCTACTGTCATCCTATGTGTGGTAGTCTACTGTCATCCTATGTGTGGTAGTCTACTGTCATCCTATGTGTGGTAGTCTACTGTCATCCTATGTGTGGTAGTCTACTGTCATCCTATGTGTGGTAGTCTACTTTCATCCTATGTGTGGTAGTCCTACTCCATCCTATGTGTGGGTAGTCTACTCCTTCCTATGTGTGGTAGTACTAGCTCCCATCCTATGTGTGGTAGTCTACACACCATCCTAATGTGTGGTAGTCTACTCCATCCTATGTGTGGTAGTCCTACTCCCCATCCTATGTTGGTAGTCTACTCCCCTCCTATGATGTGGTAGTCACTCCATCCTATGTGGTGGTAGTCTACTCCCATCCAATGTGTGGTAGTCTACTCCCATCCTATGTGTGGTAGTCTACTCCCATCCTATGTGTGGTAGTCTACACCCATCGCTATTTGTGAGGTAGTCCTACTCCATCCTTTGTGTGGGAGTCTACGCCCATCCAATGTGTGTTATCTTACTCCCATCCTATGTGTGGTAGTCCCAACTCCCATCCTATGTGTGGTAGTCTACTCCCATCCTATGTGTGGTAGTCTACTCCCATCCTATGTGTGGGAGTCTACTCCCATCCAATGAGTGGTAGTCTACTCCCATCCTATGAGTGGTAGTCTACTCCCTATCCTAGTGTGTGGTAGTCAACTCCCATCCTATGGTGGTAGTCTACCCATCCTATGTGTGGTATCTAACTCCCATCCTAATGTGTTGTTAGTCTACTCCCCATCCTATGTGTGGTAGTCTAACTCCCATCATATGTGTGGTAAGTCTACTCCCATCCTATGTGTGGTAGTCTACTCCCATCCTATGTGTGGTAGTCTACTCCCATCCTATGTGTGGTAGTCTACTCCCATCCTATGAGTGGTAGTCTACTCCCATCCTATGTGTGGTAGTCTACTCTCCCCATCCTATGTGTGGTAGTCTACTCCCATCCTATGGTGGTAGTCTACTCCGCATCCTATGTTTTTGAGTCTACTCCCATCCTAATGTGGATGAGTCACTCCCATCCTAATGGTGGTAGTCTACTCCCAGTCCTATGAGTTGATAGTCTAAACTCCCATCCTATGTTGGTAGTCTACTCCCCAACCTATGTGTGTAGTCTACTCCCATCATATGTGTGTAGTCTACTCCCTTCCTATGGTGGTAGTCACACCATCCTATGTGTGGTAGTCTACACCCATCCTATGAGTTGTATCCTACTCCATCCTAGTGTGGTAGTCTAACTCCCATCCTAAGTGGGTAGTCTACTCCCATCCTATGATGGTAGTCTACTCCCATCCCTATGTGTGGTAGTTCAACTCCCATGCCTATGAGTGGTTTATCCTACTCCCAACCTATGTGTGGTAGTCTAACTCCCATCCTTGAGAGGGTTAGTCTACTCTCCATCCTATGTGTTTAGTCTACTCCCATCCTATGTGTGGTAGTCTACTCTCCCATCCTATTGTGGTAGTCTACTCCCATCCTATGTGTGAGTAGTCCTACTCCCATCCTATGTGTGGTAGGCTACTTCACATCCTATGTTGTGGTAGTTCTACTCCCATCCTATGTGTGTAGTCTACTGCCATCCTATGAGGGTAGTCTACTCCCATCCTATTGTGGTAGTCTACTACCCATCCTGATGTGTGGTAGTCTTCTCCCATCCTCTGTGTGGGTAGTCTATACTCCCATCCTATGAGTGGTAGTCTACTCCCATCCTATGTGTGGTAGTCTACTCCCACCTATTTGTGGTAGTCAACTTCCCATCCATGTGTGGGTAATCTACTCCCATCCTATGAGTGGTAGTCTACTCCCATCCTATTGGTGGTTAGTCTACTCCACATCCTAATAGAGTGGTAGTCTACTCCATCCTAATGGTGTGGTAGTCTAACTCCCATCCTATGAGTGTATTCTACACCCCATCCTATGTGTGTTGTCTACTCCCATCCTATGTTGAGGTAGTCTACTCCCATCCTATGTGTGTAGTTCTACTCCCATCCTATGTGTGGTAGTCTACTCCCTATCCTGATTGTGGGTATCTACACTCCGCATCCTATGAGTGGTAGTCTACTGCCCCATCCTATGAGTGGTACTCACACCCCATCCAATGAGAGGTAGTCTACTCCCATCCTATGATGTGCTAGTCTACTAACATCCTATGATGGTGTGGTAGTCCCCTACTTCCAATCCTATGTGTGGTAGTCTACTCCATTCTCTATGTGTGGTAGTCTCCTAACATCCTTATGTTGGGTATTCTACTTCCCATCCTATGTGTGGTAGTCCTACTAACAACCTATGTGTGGTAGTCTACTCCCATCCTATGAGTGGTAGTCTACTCCCATCCTATGTGTGGTAGTCTACTCCCATCCTATGAGTGGTAGTCTACTCCCATCCTATGTGTGGTAGTCTACTCCCATCCTATGAGTGGTAGTCTACTCCCATCCTATGAGTGGTAGACTACTCCCCAATCCTATGATTGGTAGTCTACTCCCATCCTAAGATGGTAGTCTACCCCCATCCGTTGGTGTGGTAGTCTACTCCCATCCAATGTGTGGTAGTCTACTCCCCTTCCCCATCCTATGTGTAGTAGTCTACTCCCACCTATGAGTGGGTAGTCTACTCCCATCCTATGATGGTAGTCTACTCCCATCCTATGTGTGGTAGTCTACTCCCATCCTATGTGTGGTAGTCTACTCCCATCCTATGTGTGGTAGTCTACTCCCATCCTATGTGTGGTAGTCTACTCCCATCCTATGTTTGGTTAGTTCTACTCCCATCCTATGTTGTGGTAGCTACTCCCATCCTATTGTGTAGTCTACTTCCCCATCCTATGTGTGGTAGTCTACTCACCATCCTATGTGTGGTAGTCTAACTCCCATCCTATGTGAGGTAGTCAACTTCCCATCCTATGTGTGGTAGTCTACTCCCATCCTATGTGTGGTAGTCTACTCCCATCCTATGTGTGGTAGTCTACTCCCATCCAATGTGTGGTAGTCTACTCCCATCCAATGTGTGGTAGTCTACTCCCATCCTATGTGTGGTACTCTACTCCATCCTATGAGTGGTAGACTACATCCTCCATCCTATGTGTGGGTAGTCAACTCCCATCCTATGTGTGGTAGTCTACCTGCCATCCTATGTGTGGTAGTCTACTCCTCCTATGTGTGGATCTACTGTCCATCTATGTGTGTATGTCTACCCATCCTATGTGTGGTAGTCTACTCCCTTCCTATTGTGGTAGTCTACTGTCCATCCTATGTGTGGTAGTCTACTGTCATCCATGTGTGGTATCTAACCTCCCATCCTATGTTGGTAGTCTACTCCCATCCTATTTGTGGTAGGTCTACTCCCATCCTAATGTTGGTAGTCTACTGTCACCTATGTGAGGTAGTCTACTGTCATCCGATGTGTGTTAGTCTACTGTCATGCTCTATGTGTGGTTTGTCTACTGTCCATCCTATGTGTGGTAGTCTACAGTCATCCTTATGAGTTGGTATCTACTGTCATCCTATAGTGTGGTATTCTAGTGGTCCAACCTATGTGTGGTAGTCTACTCCCATCCTATGTGTGGTAGTCTACTCCCATCCTATGTGTGGTAGTCTACTCCCATCCTATGTGTGGTAGTCTACTCCCATCCTATGTGTGGTAGTCTACTCCCATCCTATGTGTGGTAGTCTACTCCCATCCTATGTGTGGTAGTCTACTCCCATCCTATGTGTGGTAGTCTACTCCCATCCTATGTGTGGTAGTCTACCTCCCAATCCTATGTGTGTAGTCTACTGTCATCCATGTGTGTATCTTCTCCCATCCTATGTGTGGTAGTCTACTCCCATCCTATGTGTGGTAAGTCACTGTCATCCTATGTGTGTAGTCAACTGTCAATCCTATGTGTGGTTAGTCTAACTCCCATCCTAATGTGTGGTAGTCTACGTCCCCTCCTATGTTTGTAGTCTACTCCCATCCTATTTTGTGGAAGTCTACTGTCATCCTATGTGTGGTAGTCCTACAGTCATCCTAGGTGTGGTAGTACCTACTGTCAACTCATATGTGTGGTAGTCTACTGTCATCCTATGTGTGGTAGTCTACTGTCATCCTATGTGTGGTAGTCTACTGTCATCCTATGTGTGGTAGTCTACTGTCATCCTATGTGTGGTAGTCACCCCATCCTATGTGTGGTAGTCTACTCCCATCCTATGTGTGGTAGTCTACTCCCATCCATGTGGTGGTTCTACTCCCATCCTAATGTGTGGTAGTCTACTCCCAGTCCAATGTGTGGTAGTCTACTATCCCATTCCTATGTGTGGTTTGTCTACTCCCTTCCTATGTGTGGTTAGCACTCCATCCTATGTTGTGGTATTCTACTCCATCCTTGTGTGGTAGTCTACTGTCTCCTATGGTGGAAGTCTACTCCCATTCTATGTGTGGAAGTCTACGCCCATCCCAATGTGTTGGTAGTCTACTGTCATATCCTCTGTGTGGTAGTCTACTGTCATCCTATGTGTGGTAGTCTACTCCCATCCTATGTGTGGTAGTCTACTCCCATCCTATGTGTGGTAGTCTACTCCCATCCCTATGTGTGGTAGTCTACTGTCATCCTATGGTTGGTAGTCCTACGGTCCATCCTATGAGTGGTAGTCTAACTGTCATCTATGTGTGGTAGTCTACTGTACCCCTATGTTGTGGTAGTCCTACTGTCAACCTATGTTGGTAGTCAACTTCATCCTATGTGTGGGTAGTCTACTGCCCCATCCTAGTGTGGTAGTCTACTCCCATCCTAGTGGTGTGGTAGTCTACTCCTATCCCATCCTATGTGTGGTAGTCTACTCCCATCCTATGTGTGGTAGTCTACTCCCATCCAATGTGTGGTAGTCTACTCCCATCCTATGTGTGGTAGTCTACTCCCATCCTATGTGTGGTAGTCTACTCCCATCCAATGTGTGGTAGTCTACTCCCATCCTATGTGTGGTAGTCTACTCCCATCCTATGTGTGGTAGTCTACTCCCATCCAATGTGTGGTAGTCTACTCCCATCCTATGTGTGGTAGTCTACTCCCATCCTATGTGTGGTATTCTATACCACCCATCCTATGTGTGTAGTCTACTCCCATCCTATGTGTGGTGATCTACTCCCCATCCAATGTTGTGGGTAGACTACCTCCCATCCTAATGTGTGGTAGTCTACTCCCATCCTATGTGTGTAGTCTAACTCCCATCCTATGTAGTGGTAGTCACTCCCACCTATGTGTGGTAGTCTACTCACCATCCAATGTTGTAGCCTACTCCCATCCTCTATGTGTGGTAGTCTACTCCCATCCTATTGTGGTAGTCTACTCCCATCCTATTTGAATGTAGTCTACTCCCATCCTATGTGTGGTAGTCTACTCCCAATCCCGTTATGTGTGGAATTCTACTCCCATCCTATGTGTGGTAGTCTACTCCCATCCAATGTGTGGTAGTCTACTCCCATCCTATGTGTGGTAGTCTACTCCCATCCTATGTGTGGTATCTCTACTCCCATCCTATGAGTGGGTAGTCTACTCCCATCCTATGTTGGGTAGTCACTCCCTATCCTCTTGTGGTATACCCTACTACTCCCATCCTATGTGTGGTAGTCTAACTCCCATCCTATGTGTGGAATCTACTGTCTCCTTATGTGAGGTAGTCTACTCCCATCCTATGTGTGGTAGTCTACTCCCATCCTATGTGTGGTAGTCTACTGTCATCCTATGTGTGGTAGTCTACTGTCATCCTATGTGTGGTAGTCTACTCCCATCCTATGTGTGGTAGTCTACTTCCCATCGCTATTTGTGGTAGTCCTACTCCCATCCTATGTGTGGTAGTCTACCTGTCATCCTAGTGTGTTAGTCTACTGTCAACCAATGTGTGGTATCTACTGTCATCCTATGTAGGTGGTAGTCTAAACTGTCATCCGATGGTGTAGTCTAACTGTCCATCCTATGTGTTGTAGTCTACTGTCATCGCTATGTGGAGGTAGTCTACTCCCATCCTATGTGTGTAGTCTACTCCTCATCCTATTGTGTTAGTCTACTCCCATCCTATGTGTGGTAGTCTACTCTCCATCTATGTGTGGAAGTCTACTGTCCCATCCTATGTGTGGTTGTCCTTACTCCCATCCATATGTGTGGTTGTCTACTCCCATCCTATGTGTGGTAGTCTACCACCATCCTTGTGTGGTGTCTAACTCCCATCCTATGTGTGGTAGTATACTGTCATCCTATGTTGGTTAAGTCTACACCCACCTATGTGGTGGTAGTGCTACTCCCATCCTATGTGTGTATCTAACTGTCATCTTATGTGTGGTTAGTCCTACTGTCCATCCTATGTGTTTGTAGTCCTACTCCCATCCTATGTGTGGTAGTCTACTCCCATCCTATGCGTGGTAGTCTACTCCCATCCTATGTGTGGTAGTCTACTGTCATCCTATGTGTGGTAGTCTACTGTCATCCTATGTGTGGTAGTCTACTGTCATCCTATGTGTGGTAGTCTACTGTCATCCTATGTGTGGTAGTCTACTGTCATCCTATGTGTGTAGTCTACTGTCATCCTATGTGTGGTAGTCTACCTGTCCAACCTATGGTGGTAGTCTACTCCCCTTCTATGTGTGGTTCAGTCTACTCCCATCCTATGTTTGTGTATGTCTACTCCCATCCCTATGAGTGGTAGTCTACTCCCATCCTATGTGTGGTAGTCTACTCCCATCCAATGTGTGGTAGTCTACTCCCATCCTATGTGTGGTAGTCTACTCCCATCCTATGTGTGGTAGTCTACTCCCATCCTATGTGTGGTAGTCTACTCCCATCCTATGTGTGGTAGTCTACTCCCATCCTATGTGTGGTAGTCTACTCCCATCCTATGTGTGGTAGTCTACTCCCATCCTATTGTAGTAGCTACTCCCATCCTAATGTGTGGTAGTCTACTCCATCCTATGGTGTGGTAGTTCTACTCCCATCCAATGTGTGGTATCAACTCCATCCTATGTGTGGTAGTCTACGTCCCATCCTATGTGTGGTAGTCTAGTACTCCCAACCTATGTTTGGTAGTCACTCCCATCCTATGAGTTGGGTCTACTACTCCCCATCCATTGTGGTAGTCAACTCCAACCTAAGTGTGGTAGTCTAACTCCCAACCTATGTGTGGTAGTCTACTCCATCCTATGTGTGTAGTCTACCCCATCCTATGTGTGGGAGTCTACTCCCATCCATGAGTGGTATCCTACCCCATCCTATGAGTGGTAGTCTACTTCCCATCCTATGTGTGGTAGTTCTACTCCCATCCTATGTGTGGTAGTCACTCCCATCCTATGTGTGGTAGTCTACCACATCCTATGTGGTAAAGTCTAACTCCTCATCCAATGTAGTGGTAGTCAATACTCCCATCATATGTGTGGTAGTCTACTCCCATCCCTATGTGTGGTAGTCACTCCCATCCCTATGTGTGGTATCTACTCCCATCCTTGTGTTGTAAGTTCTAGCTCCCATCCTATGAGTGGTAGTCTACTTCCTCCCATCCTATGTAGGTAGTCACTCCCATCCTATGTGTGGTATCTACTCCCCATCTATGTGTGGTAGTCTACTCCATCCTATGTGTGGTAGTCCTACTCCCATCCTATGTGTGAGAGTCTTACTCCCTCCTATGTGTGTGGTAGTCTACTCCCATCCTATGATTAGTCTACTCCATCCTATGGTGGAAGTCACTCCCATCCTTGTGTGTGTAGTCCTACTCCCCATCCTATGTGTGGTAGTCTACTCCCATCCTATGTGTGGTAGTCTACTCCCATCCTATGTGTGGTAGTCTACTCCCATCCTATGTGTGGTAGTCTACTCCCATCCTATGTGTGGTAGTCTACTCCCATCCTATGAGTGGTAGTCTACTCCCATCCTATGAGTGGTAGTCTACTCCCATCCTATGTGTGGTAGTCTACTCCCATCCTATGTGTGGTAGTCTACTCCCATCCTATGTGTGGTAGTCTACTCCCATCCTATGAGTGGTAGTCTACTCCCATCCTATGTGTGGTAGTCTACTCCCATCCTATGTGTGGTAGTCTACTCCCATCCTATGTGTGGTAGTCTACTCCCAATCCCTATGTGGTGGTATCTACTCCCATCCTATGTGTGGTATCTAACTCCCGATCCGATGTGTGGTAGTCTACTCCCATCCTATGTGTGGTAAGTCTACTGCCGAACCTATAAGAGGTTAGTCTACCCCATCCTATGTGTGGTATCTACTCCCATCCTTGAGAGTAGTCTACTCCCATCCTATGTGTGGTAAGTCCTACTCCTACCATCCTATGAGTGGTAGTCTACTCCCATCCTATGTGTGGTAGTCTACTCCCATCCTATGTGTGGTAGTCTACTCCCATCCTATGTGTGGTAGTCTACTCCCATCCTATGAGTGGTAGTCTACTCCCATCCTATGTGTGGGGTAGTCTACTCCTCAACCGTATGAGTGGTATCCCTACTCCCCCATCCTAGTGTGGTAGTCTACTCCCATCGTAATGAGTGGTAGTCCTACTCCCATCCTATGTTGGTAGTCAAACTCCCATCCTATGTGTGGTAGTCTACTCCCATCCTATGTGTGGTAGTCTACTCCCATCCTATGTGTGGTAGTCTACTCCCATCCTATGTGTGGTAGCTATACCCCCATCCTATAGAGTAAGTCTACTCCAACCTATGTGTGGTAGTCTACTCCCATCCTATGAGTGGTAGTCTACTCCCATCCTATGTGTGGTAGTCTACTAACATCCTATGTGTGGTAGTCTACTCCCATCCTATGTGTGGTAGTCTCTCCATTCCTATGTGTGGTAGTCTACTAACATCCTATGTGTGGTAGTCTACTCCCATCCTATGTGTGGTAGTCTACTAACATCCTATGTGTTGGTAGTCTACTTACACCATCCTATGAGTGGGTAGTCTACTCCACCCTATGGTGTGTAGTCACTCCCATCCTATGATTGGTAGTCCTACTCCCATTCCTATTGTGGTAGTCCTACTTCCCATCCTATGAAGTGGTAGACTACCCCATCCTATGAGTGTATTCTACTCCCATCCCTATGAGTGTGTAAGTCTACTCCCATCACTATGAGTGGTTAGTCGAACTTCCCATCCTATGTGTGGTAGCTACTCCCATCCAATGTGTGGTATCTAACACCCATCCTATTGTGGTAGTCCCCTATACTCCCATCCTAGTGCGTGGTAGTCTACTCCCATCCTATGATGGTATTCTACACCCATCCTATGGGTGGTATCGACTCCCATCCTAAGTGTGGTAGAACCACTCCCCATCCTATGTGGGTGGTAGTCTACTCCCATCCTATGTTGGTATCCTACTCCCATCCTATGTGTGGTATGTCTACTCCATCCTATGTTGGTAGTCTACTCCCATCCTAAGTGTGGTAGTCCTACTCCCATCCTATGTGTGGTTACTACCCCATCCTATTGTGGTAGTCTACTCCATCTATGGTTGGAAGTCTACTCCCAACCAATGTGTGGTAGTCTACTCCCATCCTATGTGTGGTAGTCTACTCCCATCCTATGTGTGGTAGTCTACTCCCATCCAATGTGTGGTAGTCTACTCCCATCCTATGTGTGGTAGTCTACTCCCATCCTATGTGTGGTAGTCTACTCCCATCCTATGAGTGGTAGTCTACTCCCATCCTATGTGTGGTAGTCTACTCCCATCCATGTGTGGTATCTACTCTCCCATCCTAGTGTGGTAGTCTAACTTCCCATCCTATGTGTGGTAGTCTACTGTCATCCTATGTGTGGTAGTCTACTCCCATCCTATGTGTGGTAGTCTACTCCCATCCTATGTGTGGTAGTCTACTGTCATCCTATGTGTGGTAGTCTACTGTCATCCTATGTGTGGTAGTCTACTCCCATCCTATGTGTGGTAGTCTAACTTACTCCGCACCTATGTGTGGTAGCCTACCTCCCATCCTATGTGTGGTAGTCTACGTCATCCTAGTGGGGTAGTTCTCTACTGTCATCCTATGTGTGGTAAGTCCAACTGTCAATCCATGTGTGGTAGTCTACTGTCATCCTATGTGTGGGTAGTCAACTGGTCAATCCTATGTGTGGTAGTCTACTGTCATCCTATGTGTGGTATCCTAGTGTCAATCCTATGTGTGGTAGTCAACTCCCATCCTATGTGTGGTAGTCCTCTCCATCCATTTGAGGTAGTCTACTCCCATCCTATGTGTGGTTAGACTACTCTCCCATCCCTATGTGTGTTAGTCTACTTCCCACCATTGTGTTGGTAGTCTACTCCCACCTATGTGTGGTTGTCTACTCCAGATCCTATGTGTGGGTAGTCACTCCCATCCTTATGTGTGGTTATCTACTCCCATCCTATGTGTGGTAGTCTACTGATCATCCTAATGTGTGGTAGTCTACTCCCAATCCTATGTAGGTAGTCTATACTCCACCTAAGTGTGGTAGTCTACTGTCATCCTATTGTGGTAGTCCACTGTCGATGGCTAAATGTGTTAGTCTAACCCCATCCTATGTGTGGTAGTCTACTCCCATCCTATGTGTGGGAATGTCTACTCGCCAACCTATGTGTGGTAGTCACTGTGTCATCCTATGTGTGTAGTCTACTGTCATCCATATGTGTGGTAGTGCTAGCTGTCACCTATGTGTTGTAGTCCTACTGTCATCCTATGTGTGGTAGTCTACTGTCATCCTATGTGTGGTAGTCTACTGTCATCCTATGTGTGGTAGTCTACTGTCATCCTATGTGTGGTAGTCTACTCCCATCCTATGTGTGGTAGTCTAACTCCCGTCCTATGTGTGGAAGTCTACTCCATCCTATAGTGTGGTAGTCTACTCCATCCTATGTGTGTAGTCTACTCCATCCAATGTGGTGGTAGTCTTACTCCCATCCTATTGAGGTTGTCTACTCCCATCCTATGTGTGGTAGTCTACTCCCATCCTATGTGTGGTAGTCTACTCCCATCCTATGTGTGGTAGTCTACTGTCATCCTATGTGTGGTAGTCTACTCCCATCCTATGTGTGGTAGTCTACTCCCATCCTATGTGTGGTAGTCTACTGTCCATCCTATGTGTGTTAGTCACTGTCATCCCTATGTGTGGTAAGTCTACTCCGCATCTCTATGTGTGGTAGTCTACTACTCCCAATCCTATGCGTGGTGTAGTCTACTCCCATCCTATAGTGGGTGTAGTCTCGAGCATCCTATTTGTGGTAGTCTACTGTCATCCTAGTGTGGTAGTCTACTGTCATCTATTGTGGTAGTCGTACTGACATCCAACGTGTGGTAGTCCTACTGTCATCCTATGTGTGGTAGTCTATACTGTCATCCTATGTGTGGTAGTCAGCTGTCATCCTATATGAGGTAGTCTACTCCCATCCTATGTGTGGTATTCTACTCCCATCCAAATGTGTGGTAGTCTACTTCCCATCCTATGTGGGTAGTCTACTTCCCATCCTATTTGTGGTAGTCTACTCCCATCCAATGTGTGTAGACTACACCCATCGCCTATGTGTGGTAGCCTACTCCCATCCTATGTTGTAGACTACTCCCATCCTATGTGTGGTAGTCTACTTCCCAACCTATGTGTGGTAGTCTACTCCCATCCCTAATGTTGGGTAGTCTACACCCATGCCTATAGTGGTAGTCTACTCCCCTCCTATTGTGGTATGTCTACTCCCATCCTATGTGAAGTAGTCTACTCCCATCCTAATTGTGTGTTAGTCACTCCCACTCCTATGTGTGGTAGTCTCTACTCCAACCTAGTTTGGGTATTCTACTCCCATCCTAATGTTGGTAAGTCCTACTCCCATCCTGATGTGTTGTAGTCTACTCCCATCCTATGTGTTGTAGTCTACTTCCATCCATGTGTAGGGAGTCTACTCACGCATCAGGTTTGGTAAGTCTACTTCCCATCTATGTTGGGTCGTCTACTGTCCCATCCTATGTGTGTGTAGTCCACTCCCATCCTATGTGTGGTAGTCTACTCCCACCTAATGTGTTTGGATCTAACTCCCATCCAATTAGTGGTAGTCTACTCTTCCATGCCTATGAGTGTATCTAACACCCATCCTATGAGTGGTAGTCTACTCCCATCCTATGTGTGGTAGTCTACTCCCATCCTATGTGTGGTAGTCTACTCCCATCCTATGTGTGGTAGTCTACTCCCATCCTATGTTGAGGTTAGTCTACCCAGCTATGTGTGGTAGTCTACTCCCATCCTATGTGTGGTAGTCTACTCCCATCCTATGTGTGGTAGTCTACTCCCATCCTATGTGTGGTAGTCTACTCCCATCCTATGAGTGGTAGTCTACTCCCATCCTATGTGTGGTAGTCTACTCCCATCCTATGTGTGGTAGTCTACTCCCATCCTAATGTGTGGGTAGCTATACTCCTCAACCTATGTGTGGTAGTCTACTCCCATCCTATGTTTGATATTCTACTCCCATCCTATGTGTGGTTAGACTACTTCCCCATCCTATGATGGTAGTCTACTCCCATCCTAAGTGTGGTATCTACTCCATCCTATGTGTGGTAGTCACTCCCATCATATGTGTGTAGTCTACTCCATCCTATGTGTGGGTTACTACTCCCATCCAATCGTGGTAGTCTATACTCCCATTCCTATGTGTGGTAGTCTTACTCCCATCCTATGTGTGGGAGTAGACTACTCCCATGCCTATGAGTGGTATCAAACTCCCCTCCTAAGAGTGGTAGTCTACTCCCAACCTATGTATTATTATTATTATTATTATTATTATTATTAATTATTATTATATTATCATTATTATTATAATAATATTTATTATTAATATCATCATTATTATTATCATAATTATTAACATTATTATTATTATTATTATTATTATTATTATTATTTATTATTATTATTATTATCATTATAATTAATATTATATATTATTATGTATTATAATTATAATTATAATAGTATTATCATTATTATTATTAGTATTATTACTAATATTATTATTATAATATTATTTTATTATTATTACTATTACATTATCATTAAAATTATCATCATAAATATCCCTGTCTGGCTTGACTCACACACAGCTTAAATTTAACAATGGTGATAATAAGAAAGCAGCAGCACTTTTAATGACTAATTAAGTGGTCCTTTGACCGGCGGTTAATTAAGTCGCCGAGACCAATGCCAATCATGGCCCCTCGACACCGTCCACCTTTCTGAGGTTCAACACAGGCAGGTCTCTCTCTCTCATCTCCTCTCCTCTCCTTCTCTTCCTTTCTCATCCTCTCACTTCGTCTCTCTCTCTCTCTCTCTCTCTCTCTCTCTCTCTTCTCTCTCTCTCTCTCTCTCTCTATCTAGTCTCTCTCTATCCTCTCTCTCTCTAATCTCTTCCTCTCTCATCTCTATCTCTCTCTCTCTCCTCCTCTCCTCTCTCTATCTCTCTCTCTCTCTCTCTCTTCACTCATCCTCTCGTCTCTCTCTCTCTTCTCCTTCTCCTCTCTCACTCTCCTCTCTCTCTCTCTCTCTCTCTATCTCTCTCTCTCTCACTCTCTCATCTCTATCTCTCTCTCTCTCTCTCTCTCTACTCTCTCCTCCTCTCTCTCTCTACCTCTCTCTCTCCCTCTCTCTCCTCTCTCTCTCTCTCTCACTCTCTCTCTCTCTCTTTCTCTCCTCTCTCCTCTCTATCTTCTCCTCTCTCTCTTTCTCTCTATCTCTCCTCTCTCTCTCTCTTCTATCTCCTCTCTCCACTCTCTCTCCCTCTCTCTCCTCTACTCCTCTCTCGACCTTACTCTCTCTTCTCTCTCTCTCTCTCTCTATCTCTCTCCTATCTCTCTCTCTCTCCTCTCATCTATCTCTCTCTCCTCGTCTCTCCTCTCTATCCTCTGTCTCCTCTCTCTCTCTCTCTATCGTTCTCGTCTCTCTCATCTCTCTCTCTCTCTCTCTCTCTTCTCTCACATCTCTCTCTCTCTCTCCTCTCTCTCTCTCTCTCATCTCTCACCTCTATGACACATTTCTTCCTTCTTTTATTTATTTCCCATCTCTTTCTCATTTATTATGTTTTCGTCCTTTTGTTTCTTCTCTTTAAACTCCATTCATCATGTTCGTCCTTTTGTTCTCTCTTTAACCTCATTCCATCATGTTCGTCCTTTGTTTCTTCTCTTAACTCTCATTATCATGTTCGTCTCTTTGTTTCTTCTCTTTAACTCTCATTCATCATGTTCGTCCTTTGTTTCTTCTCTTTAACTCTCATTCATCATGTTCGTCCTTTGTTTCTTCTCTTTAACTCTCATTCATCATGTTCGTCCTTTGTTTCTTCTCTTTAACTCTCATTCATCATGTTCGTCCTTTGTTCTCTTCTCTTTAACTCTCATTCATCATGTTCGTCTTTTGTTTCTACCATTTATCTTTTGCGTCGTATGTTTACCTTTTGTTTCTCTTTATCAAATGTGGGAGGTACAACAAACCCCTCCTATGTGTGGTAGTCTACTCCCATCCTATGTGTGGTAGTCTACTGTCATCCTATGTGTGGTAGTCTACTGTCATCCTATGTGTGGTAGTCTACTGTCATCCTATGTGTGGTAGTCTACTGTCATCCTATGTGTGGTAGTCTACTCCCATCCTATGTGTGGTGGTCTACTCCCATCCTATGTGTGGTAGTCTACTCCCATCCATGTGTGGTAGTCTACTCCCATCCTATGTGTTGTATTGCTACTCCCATCCTATGTGTGGTAGTCTAGCTCCCATCCTATGTTGACCTACTGTAGTCTACTCCCATCCTATGTGTGGTAGTCTACTCCCATCCTATGTGTGGTAGTCTACTCCCATCCTATGTGTGGTAGTCTACTCCCATCCTATGTGTGGTAGTCTACTCCCATCCTATGTGTGGTAGTCTTCTCCCATTCCTATGTGTGGAAGTCTACTCCCATCCAGGAGTGGTAGTCTACTCCCATCCTATGTTGTGGTAGTCTACTCCCATCCCTATGTGTGGTAGTCCACTCCCATCCTATGTTGTTGGTAGTCTACACCCATCCCTATGTGGGGGTAGCTACTCCCATCCTATGTGTGGTAGTCTAACTTTCCCATCCTATTGTGGTAGTCCAACTCCATCCTATGTGTGGTTAGTCTACTCCCATCCTATGTGTGGTAGTCAAACTCTCCATCCTATGTGTGGTATCACCTCCCATCCTATGTGTGGTATTCTACTCCCATCCTCATGTGTGGTAGTCTAACTCCCATCCTATTGTGTAGCTACTCCCATCCTATGTGTGGTAGTCTACACCCAGCCATGTGTGTTAGTCTACTCCATCCGATTGTGGTAGTCTACTCCCACCCTATGTGTGGGTAGTCTACTCCCATCCTAATGTGTGGGTAGTCTACCTCCCATCACAATGTGTGGTATTGCTAACGCCCCTCCTATGTGTGGTAGTCTACTCCCATCCTATGTGTGGTAGTCTACTCCCATCCTATGTGTGGTAGTCTACTCCCATCCTATGTGTGGTAGTCTACTCCCATCCTATGTGTGGTAGTCTACTGTCATCCTATGTGTGGTAGTCTACTCCCATCCTATGTGTGGTAGTCTACTCCCATCCTATGTGTGGTAGTCTACTGTCATCCTATGTGTGGTAGTCTACTGTCATCCTATGTGTGGTAGTCTACTCCCATCCTATGTGTGGTAGTCTACTCCCATCCTATGTGTGGTAGTCTACTCCCATCCTATGTGTGGTAGTCCTACGACATCCTATGGTGGTAAGTCTACTGTCCATCCTATGTGTGGTAGTCTACTCCCATCCTATGTGTGGTAGTCTACTGTCATCCTATGTGTGGTAGTCTACTGTCATCCTATGTGTGGTAGTCTACTGTCATCCTATGTGTGGTAGTCTACTCCCATCCTATGTGTGGTAGTCTACTCCCATCCTATGTGTGGTAGTCTACTCCCATCCTATGTGTGGTAGTCTACTCCCATCCTATGTGTGGTAGTCTACTCCCATCCAATGTGTGGTAGTCTACTCCCATCCTATGTGTGGTTGTCTACTCCCATCCTATGTGTGGTAGTCTACTCCCATCCTATGTGTGGTAGTCTACTCCCATCCTATGTGTGGTAGTCTACTGTCCATCCTATGTGTGGTATCTACTACTCCCATACTAGGTGGTAGTCTACTCTTGTCCCATCCTATGTGTGGTAGTCTACTGTCATCCTATGTGTGGTAGTCTACTGTCATCCTATGTGTGGTAGTCTACTCCCATCCTATGTGTGGTAGTCTACTCCCATCCTATGCGTGGTAGTCTACTCCCATCCTATGTGTGGTAGTCTACTGTCATCCTATGTGTGGTAGTCTACTGTCATCCTATGTGTGGTAGTCTACTGTCATCCTATGTGTGGTAGTCTACTGTCATCCTATGTGTGGTAGTCTACTGTCATCCTATGTGTGGTAGTCTACTGTCATCCTATGTGTGGTAGTCTACTTTCATCCTATGTGTGGTAGTCCTACTCCATCCTATGTGTGGGTAGTCTACTCCTTCCTATGTGTGGTAGTACTAGCTCCCATCCTATGTGTGGTAGTCTACACACCATCCTAATGTGTGGTAGTCTACTCCATCCTATGTGTGGTAGTCCTACTCCCCATCCTATGTTGGTAGTCTACTCCCCTCCTATGATGTGGTAGTCACTCCATCCTATGTGGTGGTAGTCTACTCCCAATCCAATGTGTTGTAGTCTACTCCCATCCTATGTGAGGTAGTCTACTTCCCATCCTATGTGTGGTAGTCTACACCCATCGCTATTTGTGAGGTAGTCCTACTCCATCCTTTGTGTGGGAGTCTACGCCCATCCAATGTGTGTTATCTTACTCCCATCCTATGTGTGGTAGTCCCAACTCCCATCCTATGTGTGGTAGTCTACTCCATCCTATGTGTGGTAGTCTACTCCCATCCTATGTGTGGGAGTCTACTCCCATCCAATGAGTGGTAGTCTACTCCCATCCTATGAGTGGTAGTCTACTCCCTATCCTAGTGTGTGGTAGTCAACTCCCATCCTATGGTGGTAGTCTACCCATCCTATGTGTGGTATCTAACTCCCATCCTAATGTGTTGTTAGTCTACTCCCCATCCTATGTGTGGTAGTCTAACTCCCATCATATGTGTGGTAAGTCTACTCCCATCCTATGTGTGGTAGTCTACTCCCATCCTATGTGTGGTAGTCTACTCCCATCCTATGTGTGGTAGTCTACTCCCATCCTATGAGTGGTAGTCTACTCCCATCCTATGTGTGGTAGTCTACTCTCCCCATCCTATGTGTGGTAGTCTACTCCCATCCTATGGTGGTAGTCTACTCCGCATCCTATGTTTTTGAGTCTACTCCCATCCTAATGTGGATGAGTCACTCCCATCCTAATGGTGGTAGTCTACTCCCAGTCCTATGAGTTGATAGTCTAAACTCCCATCCTATGTTGGTAGTCTACTCCCCAACCTATGTGTGTAGTCTACTCCCATCATATGTGTGTAGTCTACTCCCTTCCTATGGTGGTAGTCACACCATCCTATGTGTGGTAGTCTACACCCATCCTATGAGTTGTATCCTACTCCATCCTAGTGTGGTAGTCTAACTCCCATCCTAAGTGGGTAGTCTACTCCCATCCTATGATGGTAGTCTACTCCCATCCCTATGTGTGGTAGTTCAACTCCCATGCCTATGAGTGGTTTATCCTACTCCCAACCTATGTGTGGTAGTCTAACTCCCATCCTTGAGAGGGTTAGTCTACTCTCCATCCTATGTGTTTAGTCTACTCCCATCCTATGTGTGGTAGTCTACTCTCCCATCCTATTGTGGTAGTCTACTCCCATCCTATGTGTGAGTAGTCCTACTCCCATCCTATGTGTGGTAGGCTACTTCACATCCTATGTTGTGGTAGTTCTACTCCCATCCTATGTGTGTAGTCTACTGCCATCCTATGAGGGTAGTCTACTCCCATCCTATTGTGGTAGTCTACTACCCATCCTGATGTGTGGTAGTCTTCTCCCATCCTCTGTGTGGGTAGTCTATACTCCCATCCTATGAGTGGTAGTCTACTCCCATCCTATGTGTGGTAGTCTACTCCCACCTATTTGTGGTAGTCAACTTCCCATCCATGTGTGGGTAATCTACTCCCATCCTATGAGTGGTAGTCTACTCCCATCCTATTGGTGGTTAGTCTACTCCACATCCTAATAGAGTGGTAGTCTACTCCATCCTAATGGTGTGGTAGTCTAACTCCCATCCTATGAGTGTATTCTACACCCCATCCTATGTGTGTTGTCTACTCCCATCCTATGTTGAGGTAGTCTACTCCCATCCTATGTGTGTAGTTCTACTCCCATCCTATGTGTGGTAGTCTACTCCCTATCCTGATTGTGGGTATCTACACTCCGCATCCTATGAGTGGTAGTCTACTGCCCCATCCTATGAGTGGTACTCACACCCCATCCAATGAGAGGTAGTCTACTCCCATCCTATGATGTGCTAGTCTACTAACATCCTATGATGGTGTGGTAGTCCCCTACTTCCAATCCTATGTGTGGTAGTCTACTCCATTCTCTATGTGTGGTAGTCTCCTAACATCCTTATGTTGGGTATTCTACTTCCCATCCTATGTGTGGTAGTCTACTAACATCCTATGTGTGGTAGTCTACTCCCATCCTATGAGTGGTAGTCTACTCCCATCCTATGTGTGGTAGTCTACTCCCATCCTATGAGTGGTAGTCTACTCCCATCCTATGTGTGGTAGTCTACTCCCATCCTATGAGTGGTAGTCTACTCCCATCCTATGAGTGGTAGACTACTCCCCAATCCTATGATTGGTAGTCTACTCCCATCCTAAGATGGTAGTCTACCCCCATCCGTTGGTGTGGTAGTCTACTCCCATCCAATGTGTGGTAGTCTACTCCCCTTCCCCATCCTATGTGTAGTAGTCTACTCCCACCTATGAGTGGGTAGTCTACTCCCATCCTATGATGGTAGTCTACTCCCATCCTATGTGTGGTAGTCTACTCCCATCCTATGTGTGGTAGTCTACTCCCATCCTATGTGTGGTAGTCTACTCCCATCCAATGTGTGGTAGTCTACTCCCATCCTATGTTTGGTTAGTTCTACTCCCATCCTATGTTGTGGTAGCTACTCCCATCCTATTGTGTAGTCTACTTCCCCATCCTATGTGTGGTAGTCTACTCACCATCCTATGTGTGGTAGTCTAACTCCCATCCTATGTGAGGTAGTCAACTTCCCATCCTATGTGTGGTAGTCTACTCCCATCCTATGTGTGGTAGTCTACTCCCATCCTATGTGTGGTAGTCTACTCCCATCCAATGTGTGGTAGTCTACTCCCATCCAATGTGTGGTAGTCTACTCTTCCCATCCTATGTGTGGTACTCTACTCCATCCTATGAGTGGTAGACTACATCCTCCATCCTATGTGTGGGTAGTCAACTCCCATCCTATGTGTGGTAGTCTACCTGCCATCCTATGTGTGGTAGTCTACTCCTCCTATGTGTGGATCTACTGTCCATCTATGTGTGTATGTCTACCCATCCTATGTGTGGTAGTCTACTCCCTTCCTATTGTGGTAGTCTACTGTCCATCCTATGTGTGGTAGTCTACTGTCATCCATGTGTGGTATCTAACCTCCCATCCTATGTTGGTAGTCTACTCCCATCCTATTTGTGGTAGGTCTACTCCCATCCTAATGTTGGTAGTCTACTGTCACCTATGTGAGGTAGTCTACTGTCATCCGATGTGTGTTAGTCTACTGTCATGCTCTATGTGTGGTTTGTCTACTGTCCATCCTATGTGTGGTAGTCTACAGTCATCCTTATGAGTTGGTATCTACTGTCATCCTATAGTGTGGTATTCTAGTGGTCCAACCTATGTGTGGTAGTCTACTCCCATCCTATGTGTGGTAGTCTACTCCCATCCTATGTGTGGTAGTCTACTCCCATCCTATGTGTGGTAGTCTACTCCCATCCTATGTGTGGTAGTCTACTCCCATCCTATGTGTGGTAGTCTACTCCCATCCTATGTGTGGTAGTCTACTCCCATCCTATGTGTGGTAGTCTACTCCCATCCTATGTGTGGTAGTCTACCTCCCAATCCTATGTGTGTAGTCTACTGTCATCCATGTGTGTATCTTCTCCCATCCTATGTGTGGTAGTCTACTCCCATCCTATGTGTGGTAAGTCACTGTCATCCTATGTGTGTAGTCAACTGTCAATCCTATGTGTGGTTAGTCTAACTCCCATCCTAATGTGTGGTAGTCTACGTCCCCTCCTATGTTTGTAGTCTACTCCCATCCTATTTTGTGGAAGTCTACTGTCATCCTATGTGTGGTAGTCCTACAGTCATCCTAGGTGTGGTAGTACCTACTGTCAACTCATATGTGTGGTAGTCTACTGTCATCACTATGTGTGGTAGTCTACTGTCATCCTATGGTGGTAGTCTACTGTCACCTATGTTGGTAGTCTACTGTCATCCTATGTGTGGTAGTCACCCCATCCTATGTGTGTAAGTCTACTCCCATCCTATGTGTGGTAGTCTACTCCCATCCATGTGGTGGTTCTACTCCCATCCTAATGTGTGGTAGTCTACTCCCAGTCCAATGTGTGGTAGTCTACTATCCCATTCCTATGTGTGGTTTGTCTACTCCCTTCCTATGTGTGGTTAGCACTCCATCCTATGTTGTGGTATTCTACTCCATCCTTGTGTGGTAGTCTACTGTCTCCTATGGTGGAAGTCTACTCCCATTCTATGTGTGGAAGTCTACGCCCATCCCAATGTGTTGGTAGTCTACTGTCATATCCTCTGTGTGGTAGTCTACTGTCATCCTATGTGTGGTAGTCTACTCCCATCCTATGTGTGGTAGTCTACTCCCATCCTATGTGTGGTAGTCTACTCCCATCCCTATGTGTGGTAGTCTACTGTCATCCTATGGTTGGTAGTCCTACGGTCCATCCTATGAGTGGTAGTCTAACTGTCATCTATGTGTGGTAGTCTACTGTACCCCTATGTTGTGGTAGTCCTACTGTCAACCTATGTTGGTAGTCAACTTCATCCTATGTGTGGGTAGTCTACTGCCCCATCCTAGTGTGGTAGTCTACTCCCATCCTAGTGGTGTGGTAGTCTACTCCTATCCCATCCTATGTGTGGTAGTCTACTCCCATCCTATGTGTGGTAGTCTACTCCCATCCAATGTGTGGTAGTCTACTCCCATCCTATGTGTGGTAGTCTACTCCCATCCTATGTGTGGTAGTCTACTCCCATCCAATGTTTGGTAGTCCTTCTCCCATCCTATGTGTGGTAGTCTACTCCCATCCTATGTGTGGTAGTCTACTCCCATCCAATGTGTGGTAGTCTACTCCCATCCTATGTGTGGTAGTCTACTCCCATCCTATGTGTGGTATTCTATACCACCCATCCTATGTGTGTAGTCTACTCCCATCCTATGTGTGGTGATCTACTCCCCATCCAATGTTGTGGGTAGACTACCTCCCATCCTAATGTGTGGTAGTCTACTCCCATCCTATGTGTGTAGTCTAACTCCCATCCTATGTAGTGGTAGTCACTCCCACCTATGTGTGGTAGTCTACTCACCATCCAATGTTGTAGCCTACTCCCATCCTCTATGTGTGGTAGTCTACTCCCATCCTATTGTGGTAGTCTACTCCCATCCTATTTGAATGTAGTCTACTCCCATCCTATGTGTGGTAGTCTACTCCCAATCCCGTTATGTGTGGAATTCTACTCCCATCCTATGTGTGGTAGTCTACTCCCATCCAATGTGTGGTAGTCTACTCCCATCCTATGTGTGGTAGTCTACTCCCATCCTATGTGTGGTACTCTACTCCCATCCTATGAGTGGGTAGTCTACTCCCATCCTATGTTGGGTAGTCACTCCCTATCCTCTTGTGGTATACCCTACTACTCCCATCCTATGTGTGGTAGTCTAACTCCCATCCTATGTGTGGAATCTACTGTCTCCTTATGTGAGGTAGTCTACTCCCATCCTATGTGTGGGTAGTCTACTCCCATCCTATGTGTGGTAGTCTACTGTCCATCCTATGTGTGGTAGTCTACTGTCATCCTATGTGTGGTAGTCTACTCCCATCCTATGTGTGGTAGTCTACTTCCCATCGCTATTTGTGGTAGTCCTACTCCCATCCTATGTGTGGTAGTCTACCTGTCATCCTAGTGTGTTAGTCTACTGTCAACCAATGTGTGGTATCTACTGTCATCCTATGTAGGTGGTAGTCTAAACTGTCATCCGATGGTGTAGTCTAACTGTCCATCCTATGTGTTGTAGTCTACTGTCATCGCTATGTGGAGGTAGTCTACTCCCATCCTATGTGTGTAGTCTACTCCTCATCCTATTGTGTTAGTCTACTCCCATCCTATGTGTGGTAGTCTACTCTCCATCTATGTGTGGAAGTCTACTGTCCCATCCTATGTGTGGTTGTCCTTACTCCCATCCATATGTGTGGTTGTCTACTCCCATCCTATGTGTGGTAGTCTACCACCATCCTTGTGTGGTGTCTAACTCCCATCCTATGTGTGGTAGTATACTGTCATCCTATGTTGGTTAAGTCTACACCCACCTATGTGGTGGTAGTGCTACTCCCATCCTATGTGTGTATCTAACTGTCATCTTATGTGTGGTTAGTCCTACTGTCCATCCTATGTGTTTGTAGTCCTACTCCCATCCTATGTGTGGTAGTCTACTCCCATCCTATGTGTGGTAGTCTACTCCCATCCTATGTGTGGTAGTCTACTGTCATCCTATGTGTGGTAGTCTACTGTCATCCTATGTGTGGTAGTCTACTGTCATCCTATGTGTGGTAGTCTACTGTCATCCTATGTGTGGTAGTCTACTGTCATCCTATGTGTGGTAGTCTACTGTCATCCTATGTGTGGTAGTCTACCTGTCCAACCTATGGTGGTAGTCTACTCCCCTTCTATGTGTGGTTCAGTCTACTCCCATCCTATGTTTGTGTATGTCTACTCCCATCCCTATGAGTGGTAGTCTACTCCCATCCTATGTGTGGTAGTCTACTCCCATCCTATGTGTGGTAGTCTACTCCCATCCTATGTGTGGTAGTCTACTCCCATCCTATGTGTGGTAGTCTACTCCCATCCTATGTGTGGTAGTCTACTCCCATCCTATGTGTGGTAGTCTACTCCCATCCTATGTGTGGTAGTCTACTCCCATCCTATGTGTGGTAGTCTACTCCCATCCTATTGTAGTAGCTACTCCCATCCTAATGTGTGGTAGTCTACTCCATCCTATGGTGTGGTAGTTCTACTCCCATCCAATGTGTGGTATCAACTCCATCCTATGTGTGGTAGTCTACGTCCCATCCTATGTGTGGTAGTCTAGTACTCCCAACCTATGTTTGGTAGTCACTCCCATCCTATGAGTTGGGTCTACTACTCCCCATCCATTGTGGTAGTCAACTCCAACCTAAGTGTGGTAGTCTAACTCCCAACCTATGTGTGGTAGTCTACTCCATCCTATGTGTGTAGTCTACCCCATCCTATGTGTGGGAGTCTACTCCCATCCATGAGTGGTATCCTACCCCATCCTATGAGTGGTAGTCTACTTCCCATCCTATGTGTGGTAGTTCTACTCCCATCCTATGTGTGGTAGTCACTCCCATCCTATGTGTGGTAGTCTACCACATCCTATGTGGTAAAGTCTAACTCCTCATCCAATGTAGTGGTAGTCAATACTCCCATCATATGTGTGGTAGTCTACTCCCATCCCTATGTGTGGTAGTCACTCCCATCCCTATGTGTGGTATCTACTCCCATCCTTGTGTTGTAAGTTCTAGCTCCCATCCTATGAGTGGTAGTCTACTTCCTCCCATCCTATGTAGGTAGTCACTCCCATCCTATGTGTGGTATCTACTCCCCATCTATGTGTGGTAGTCTACTCCATCCTATGTGTGGTAGTCCTACTCCCATCCTATGTGTGAGAGTCTTACTCCCTCCTATGTGTGTGGTAGTCTACTCCCATCCTATGATTAGTCTACTCCATCCTATGGTGGAAGTCACTCCCATCCTTGTGTGTGTAGTCTACTCCCATCCTATGTGTGGTAGTCTACTCCCATCCTATGTGTGGTAGTCTACTCCCATCCTATGTGTGGTAGTCTACTCCCATCCTATGTGTGGTAGTCTACTCCCATCCTATGTGTGGTACTCTACTTCCAGTCTTTATGTGGTTGTCTACTCCCATCCTATGTGTGGTAGTCTACTCCCTTCCTATGTGTGGTAGTCTAATAACATCCTATGTGTGGTAGTCTACTCCCATACTATGTGTGGTAGTCTACTCCCATCCTATGTGTGGTAGTCTACTCCCAGTCTGTGTGTGGTAGTCTACTCCCATCCTGTGTGTGGTAGTCTACTCCCATCCTGCGTGTGGTAGTCTACTCCCATATACATCCTCTAAGTGGCAGTCAAAAGATTACAGAGCACATAAGAGGTCCAGGGACTGTGGCCCAACATTTAGGTATAACACAGCAGGTTATGAAGGTGATACACTCTAAATAAATATACGAATGGATTAGTCGCAGTGAACTGTGTTGGTATAACGCAAGGTATGGTTGTTCATTATACACAAGGTATGGTTGTTCATTATACACAAGGTATGGTTGTTCATTATACACAGGGTATGGTTGTTCATCATACACAAGGTACGGTTGTTCATTATACACAAGGTATGGTTGTTCATTATACACAAGGTATGGTTGTTCATCATACACAAGGTATGGTTGTTCATTATACACAAGGTATGGTTGTTCATTATACACAAGGTATGGTTGTTCATCATACACAAGGTATGGTTGTTCATTATACACAAGGTATGGTTGTTCATTATACACAAGGTATGGTTGTTCATCATACACAAGGTATGGTTGTTCATCATACACAATGTATGGTTGTTCATTATACACAAGGTATGGTTGTTCATCATACACAAGGTATGGTTGTTCATTATACACAAGGTATGGTTGTTCATCATACACAAGGTATGGTTGTTCATTATACACAAGGTATGGTTGTTCATCATACAACAAGGTATGGTTGTTCATTATACACAAGGTATGGTTGTTCATCATACACAAGGTATGGTTGTTCATTATACAAAAGGTATGGTTGTTCATTATACACAAGGTATGGTTGTTCATCATACACAAGGTATGGTTGTTCATCATACACAAGGTATGGTTGTTCATCATACACAAGGTATGGTTGTTCATCATACACAAGGTATGGTTGTTCATCATACACAAAGTATGGTTGTTCATCATACACAAAGTATGGTTGTTCATTATACACAAGGTATGGTTGTTCATCATACACAAGGTATGGTTGTTCATTATACACAAGGTATGGTTGTTCATCATACACAAGGTATGGTTGTTCATCATACACAAGGTATGGTTGTTCATCATACACAAGGTATGGTTGTTCATTATACACAAGGTATGGTTGTTCATCATACACAAGGTATGGTTGTTCATCATACACAAGGTATGGTTGTTCATTATACACAAGGTATGGTTGTTCATCATACACAAGGTATGGTTGTTCATTATACACAAGGTATGGTTGTTCATCATACACAAGGTATGGTTGTTCATCATACACAAGGTATGGTTGTTCATCATACACAAGGTATGGTTGTTCATTATTCACAAGGTATGGTTGTTCATCATACACAAGGTATGGTTGTTCATTATACACAAGGTATGTTTGTTCATCATACACAAGGTATGGTTGTTCATCATACACAAGGTATGGTTGTTCATTATACACAAGGTATGGTTGTTCATCATACACAAGGTATGGTTGTTCATCATACACAAGGTATGGTTGTTCATCATACACAAGGTATGGTTGTTCATTATACACAAGGTATGGTTGTTCATCATACACAAGGTATGGTTGCTCATCATACACAAGGTATGGTTGTTCATTATACACAAGGTATGGTTGTTCATCATACACAAGGTATGGTTGTTCATCATACACAAAGTATGGTTGTTCATCATACACAAGGTATGGTTGTTCATCATACACAAGGTATTGTTGTTCACCATGCACATGGTATGGTTGTTCATCATACACAAGGTATGGTTGTTCATCATACACAAGGTATGGTTGTTCATCGTACACAAGGTATGGTTGTTCATCATACACAAGGTATGGTTGTTCATCATACACAAGGTATGGTTGTTCATCATACACAAGGTATGGTTGTTCATCATACACAAGGTATGGTTGTTCATCATACACAAGGTATGGTTATTCATCATACACATGGTATGGTTGTTCATTATACACAAGGTATGGTTGTTAATCATACACAAGGTACGGTTGTTCATTATACACAAGGTATGGTTGTTCATCATACACAAGGTATGGTTGTTCATCATACATAAGGTATGGTTGTTCATCATACACAAGGTATGGTTGTTCATCATACACAATGTATTGTTGTTCATAATACACAATGTATTGTTGTTCATCATACACAAGGTATGGTTGTTCATCATACACAAGGTATGGTTGTTCATCATACATTAGGTTCGGTTGTTCATCATACACAATTATGGTTGTTCATCATACACAAGGTATAATTGTTCATCATACACAAGGTATGGTTGTTCATCATACACAAGGAATGGTTGTTCATCATACACAAGGTATGGTTGTTCATCATACACAAGGTATGGTTGTTAATCATACACAAGGTATGGTTGTTCATCATACACAAGGTATGGTTGCTCATCATACACAAGGTATGGTTGTTAATCATACACAAGGTATGGTTATTCATCATACACAAGGTATGGTTGTTCATCATACACAAGGTATGGTTGTTAATCATACACAAGGTATGGTTGCTCATCATACACAAGGTATGGTTGTTCATCATGCACAAGGTATGGTTGTTCATCATGTACAAGGTATGGTTCTTCATCATACACAAGGTATGGTTGTTCATCATACACAAGGCATGGTTGTTCATCATACACAAGGCATGGTTGTTCACCATACACAAGGTATGGTTGTTCATCATACACAAGGTATGTTTGTTCATCATACACAAGGTATGGTTGTTCATCATACACAAGGTATGGTTGTTCATCATACACAAGGTATGGTTGTTCATCATGCACATGGTATGGTTGTTCATTATACACAAGGTATGGTTGTTCATCATACACAAGGTACGGTTGTTCATCATACACAAGGTATGGTTGTTCATCATACACAAGGTATGATTGTTCATCATACACAAGGTATGGTTGTTCATCATACACAAGGTACGGTTGTTCATCTTACACAAGGAATGGTTGTTCATCATACACAAGGTATGGTTGTTCATCATACACATGGTATGGTTGTTCATTATACACAAGGTATGGTTTTTCATCATACACAAGGTACGGTTGTTCATCATACACAAGGTATGGTTGTTCATCATACACAAGGTATGGTTGTTCATCATACACAAGGTATGGTTGTTCATCATACACAAGGTATGGTTGTTCATCATACACATGGTATGGTTGTTCATTATACACAAGGTATGGTTGTTCATCATACACAAGGTACGGTTGTTCATCATACACAAGGTATGGTTGTTCATCATACACAAGGTATGGTTGTTCATCATACACAAGGAGTGGTTGTTCATCATACCCAAGGTATGGTTGTTCATCATACACAAGGTATGGTTGCTCATCATACACAAGGTATGGTTGTTCATCATACGGAAGGTATGGTTGTTCATCATACATAAAATATGATTGTTCATCATACTCAAGGTATGGTTGTTCATCATACATAAGATATGATTGTTCATCATACACAAGGTATGGTTGTTCATCATACACAAGGTATGGTTGTTCATCATACACAAGGTATGGTTGTTCATCATACACAAGGTATGGTTGTTCATCATACACAAGGTATGGTTGTTAATGATACACAAGGTATGGTTGTTCATCATACACAAGGTATGGTTGTTCATCATACACAAGGTATGGTTGTTAATCATACACAAGGTATGGTTGTTCATCATACACACTGTATGGTTGTTCATCATACACAAGGTATGGTTGTTCATCATACACAAGGTATTGTTGTTCATCATACACAAGGTATGGTTGTTCATCATACACAAGGTATGGTTGTTCATCATACACACTGTATGGTTGTTCATCATACACAAGGTATGGTTGTTCATGATACACAAGGTATGGTTGTTCATCATACACAAGGTATGGTTGTTAATCATACACAAGGTATGGTTGTTAATCATACACAAGGTATGGTTGTTCATCATACACAAGGTATGGTTGTTCATCATACACCAGGTATGGTTGTTCATCATACTCAAGGTATGGTTGTTCATCATACACAAGGTATGGTTGTTCATCATACGTAAGTGTGGATGATTTATTTACAACGGGCAAAGTCAGGCTATTATTTTTTTGCAGAATAGTTGATAACGTGCAATAATAGTTGATAACTTGCAATAATAGTTGATAACGTGCAATAATAGTTGATAACGTGCAATAATAGTTGATAACGTGCAATAATAGTTGATAACGTGCAATAATAGTTGATAACGTGCAATAATAGTTGATAACGTGCAATAATAGTTGATAACGTGCAATAATAGTTGATAACGTGCAATAATATTTGATAACGTGCAATAATAGTTGATAACGTGCAATAATAGTTGATAACGTGCAATAATATTTGATAACGTGCAATAATAGTTGATAACGTGCAATAATAGTTGATAACGTGCAATAATAGTTGATAACGTGCAATAATAGTTGATAACGTGCAATAATATTTGATAACGTGCAATAATAGTTGATAACGTGCAATAATAGTTGATAACGTGCAATAATAGTTGATAACGTGCAATAATTGTTGATAACGTGCAATAATAGTTGATAACGTGCAGTAATATTTGATAACGTGCAATAATAGTTGATAACGTACAATAATATTTGATAACGTGCAATAATAGTTGATAACGTACAATAATATTTGATAACGTGCAATAATAGTTGATAACGTGCAATAATATTTGATAACGTGCAATAATATTTGATAACGTGCAATAATATTTGATAACGTGCAATAATAGTTGATAACGTGCAATAATATTTGATAACGTGCAATAATAGTTGATAACGTGCAATAATAGTTGATAACGTGCAATAATAGTTGATAACGTGCAATAATAGTTGATAACGTGCAATAATAGTTGATAACGTGCAATAATAGTTGATAACGTGCAATAATAGTTGATAACGTGCAATAATAGTTGATAACGTGCAATAATAGTTGATAACGTGCAATAATAGTTGATAACGTGCAATAATATTTGATAACGTGCAATAATAGTTGATAACGTGCAATAATAGTTGATAACGTGCAATAATAGTTGATAACGTGCAATAATATTTGATAACGTGCAATAATAGTTGATAACGTGCAATAATAGTTGATAACGTACAATAATATTTGATAACGTGCAATAATAGTTGATAACGTGCAATAATAGTTGATAACGTGCAATAATAGTTGATAACGTGCAATAATATTTGATAACGTGCAATAATAGTTGATAACGTGCAATAATATTTGATAACGTGCAATAATAGTTGATAACGTGCAATAATATTTGATAACGTGCAATAATAGTTGATAACGTGCAATAATAGTTGATAACGTGCAATAATAGTTGATAACGTGCAATAATATTTGATAACGTGCAATAATAGTTGATAACGTGCAATAATATTTGATAACGTGCAATAATAGTTGATAACGTGCAATAATATTTGATAACGTGCAATAATAGTTGATAACGTGCAATAATATTTGATAACGTGCAATAATAGTTGATAACGTGCAATAATATTTGATAACGTGCAAAGCCTCGTTAATGTTTGATGAAGACAATTGTTGGGTTGAGGGATGCTGGATCTAGACGAGCTGCAGCTGAGATCCAGTGAGACGAGCTGCAGCTGAGATCCAGTGAGACGAGCTGCAGCTGAGATCCAGTGAGACGAGCTGCAGCTGAGATCCAGTGAGACGAGCTGCAGCTGAGATCCAGTGAGACGAGCTGCAGCTGAGATCCAGTGAGCTCCAAGAAGCTCTGTTTGAGTCCTCTCTTTTATTATATTAAGGATGGATTTTTTTCATCAACCGTCTCGTAATTACTGGGATCTTTGTGTCTTGTTCCTCTGATCTTTTAATTAGTCACACCTCGCGTGTGATCCTGAAATTCGTTTTGTCCTGATTGTTGTCTAATATCAGTCTTCCCTTTTTCTCCTGTCGTCCCTCTTATCTCACTTCTTCCGTTGCTCTGTTATCTCTTTCATTCTTCGTTGCTCTGTTATCTCTTTCATTCTTCGTTGCTCTGTTATCTCTTTCATTCTTCGTTCTCTGTTATCTCTTTCATTCTTCGTTGCTCTGTTATCTCTTTCATTCTTCGTTGCTCTGTTATCTCTTTCATTCTTCGTTGCTCTGTTATCTCTTTCATTCTTCGTTGCTCTGTTATCCTCCTTTATTTAAGGGAACTCCCATACTTCAGCCAGTTTCGTTGTTATTCTCCTTTCCTTTCCACTCGCCCTGTTTCTTACCTTCCTATGTCTTCTTCATTTTACCTTCCATTAACGTCCTCTGGCTATAATTCTTCTTTTAATCTAGTCACTCTAGCGGGATAATTAAGTCGGTCTGGAACTAATTGCAAAAGAGAGAGCATTTTTTTTACTGCCTTGCGCTGATAACCACTTCAGGGACAATTTAATCAAGGTGCGGACAACACAAACTGGTGCAGCCTCACTAAAATATACTCTAACTACCGGTAAAAGTGCCCTTGCATTTCTCGATTCGTTTTCGTAGATGAAGAATAAAAAAACACAGTACCGTGGATGGAACAATTCATAAGTAACACAGTACCGTGGCTGGAACAATTCATAAGTAACACAGTACCGTGGCTGGAACAATTCATAAGTAACACAGTACCGTGGCTGGAACAATTCATAAGTAACACAGTACCGTGGCTGGAACAATTCATAAGTAACACAGTACCGTGGCTGGAACAATTCATAAGTAACACAGTACCGTGGCTGGAACAATTCATAAGTAACACAGTACCGTGGCTGGAACAATTCATAAGTAACACAGTACCGTGGCTGGAACAATTCATAAGTAACCCACACATAGTAGAATGAAACTTATAAAGACGTTTGGGTCCGACTTGGATCATTAACTAGTTACACAGAAGCACGAAGGGCAGGAAGCCACTATGTATGCATGAGAGGTGTGACCGTAACGAAGGGCAGGAAGCCACAATGTATACACGAGAGGTGTGACCGTAACGAAGGGCAGGAAGCCACTATGTATACACGAGAGGTGTGACCGTAACGAAGGGCAGGAAGCCACTATGTATACATGAGAGGTGTGACCGTAACGAAGGGCAGGAAGCCACTATGTATACATGAGAGGTGTGACCGTAACGAAGGGCAGGAAGCCACTATGTATACACGAGAGGTGTGACCGTAACGAAGGGCAGGAAGCCACTATGTATACACGAGAGGTGTGACCGTAACGAAGGGCAGGAAGCCACTATGTATACATGAGAGGTGTGACCGTAACGAAGGGCAGGAAGCCACTATGTATACATGAGAGGTGTGACCGTAACGAAGGGCAGGAAGCCACAATGTATACACGAGAGGTGAGACCGTAACGAAGGGCAGGAAGCCACTATGTATACACGAGAGGTGTCACCGTAACGAAGAGCAGGAAGCCACAATGTATACATGAGAGGTGAGACCGTAACGAAGGACAGGAAGCCACTATGTATACACGAGAGGTGACACCGTAACGAAGGGAAAGAAGCCACTATGTATACATGAGAGGTGTGACTGTAACGAAGGGCAGGAAGCTACTATGTATACACGAGAGGTGTGACCGTAACGAAGGGCAGGAAGCTACTATGTATACACGAGAGGTGTGACCGTAACGAAGGGCAGGAAGCCACAATGTATACACGAGAGGTGTGACCGTAACGAAGGGCAGGAAGCCACTATGTATACATGAGAGGTGTGACCGTAACGAAGGGCAGGAAGCTACTATGTATACACGAGAGGTGTGACCGTAACGAAGGGCAAGAAAGCCTATGTATACACGAGAGGTGTGACCGTAACGAAGGGCAGGAAGCCACTATGTATACATGAGAGGTGTGACCGTAACGAAGGGAAGAAAGCCACAATGTATACACGAGAGGTGTGACCGTAACGAAGGGAAGGAAGCCACAATATATACACGAGAGGTGTGACTGTAACGAAGGGCAGGAAGCCACTATGTATACACGAGAGGTGTGACCGTAGGGAAGGGCAGGAAGCTACAATGTATACATGAGAGGTGTGACCGTAGCGAAGGGCAGGAAGCCACTATGTATACATGAGCGGTGTGACCGTAACGAAGGGCAGGAAGTCACTATGTATACATGAGAGGTGTGACCGTAACGAAGGGCAGGAAGCCACTATGTATACATGAGAGGTGTGACCGTAACGAAGGGCAGGAAGCCACTATGTATACATGAGAGGTGTGACCGTAACGAAGGGCAGGAAGCCACTATGTATACATGAGAGGTGTGACCGTAACGAAGGGCAGGAAGCCACTATGTATGCATGAGAGGTGTGACCGTAACGAAGGGCAGGAAGCCACTATGTATACATGACAGGTGTGACCGTTACGAAGGGCAGGAAGCCACAATGTATACATGAGAGGTGTGACCGTAACGAAGGGCAGGAAGCCACAATGTATACATGAGAAGTGTGATCGTAACGAAGGGCAGGAAGTCACTATGTATACATGAGAGGTGTCACCGTAACGAAGGGCAGGAAGCCACAATGTATACATGAGAAGTGTGATCGTAACGAAGGGCAGGAAGCCACTATGTATACATGAGAGGTGTGGCCGTAACGAAGGGCAGGAAGCCACTATGTATACATGAGAGGTGTGACCGTAACGAAGGGCAGGAAGCCACAATGTATACACGAGAGGTGTGACCGTAACGAAGGGCAGGAAGCCATTATGTATACATGAGAGGTGTGACCGTAACGAAGGGCAGGAAGCCACTATGTATACATGAGAGGTGTGACCGTAACGAACGGCAGGAAGCCACCATATATACATGAGAGGTGTGGCCGTAACGAAGGGCAGGAAGCCACTATGTATACATGAGAGGTGTGGCCGTAACGAAGGGCAGGAAGCCACTATGTATACATGAGAGGTGTGACCGTAACGAAGGGCAGGAAGCCACTATGTATACATGAGAGGTGTGGCCGTAACGAAGGGCAGGAAGCCACTATGTATACATGAGAGGTGTGACCGTAACGAAGGGCAGGAAGCCACTATGTATACATGAGATGTGTGACTGTAGCGAAGGGCAGGAAGCCACTATGTATACGTGAGAGGTGTGACCGTAACGAAGGGCAGGAAGCCACTATGTATACATGAGAGGTGTGACCGTAACGAAGGGCAGGAAGCCACTATGTATACATGAGAGGTGTGACCGTAACGAAGGGCAGGAAGCCACTATGTATACATGAGAGGTGTGACCGTAACGAAGGGCAGGAAGCCACTATGTATACATGAGAGGTGTGACCGTAACGAAGGGCAGGAAGCCACCATATATACATGAGAGGTGTGACCGTAACGAAGGGCAGGAAGCCACCATATATACATGAGAGGTGTGACCGTAACGAAGGGCAGGAAGCCACTATGTATACATGAGAGGTGTGACCGTAACGAAAGGCAGGAAGCCACTATGTATACATGAGAGGTGTGACCGTAACGAAGGGTAGGAAGCCACCATATATACATGAGAGGTGTGACCGTAACGAAGGGCAGGAAGCCACTATGTATACATGAGAGGTGTGACCGTAACGAAGGGCAGGAAGCCACTATGTATACATGAGAGGTGTGACCGTAACGAAGGGCAGGAAGCCACTATGTATACATGAGAGGTGTGACCGTAACGAAGGGCAGGAAGCCACTATGTATACATGAGAGGTTTGACCGTAACGAAGGGCAGGAAGCCACTATGTATACATGAGAGGTGTGACCGTAACGAAGGGCAGGAAGCCACTATGTATACATGAGAGGTGTGACCGTAACGAAGGGCAGGAAGCCACTATGTATACATGAGAGGTGTGACCGTAACGAAGGGCAGGAAGCCACCATATATACATGAGAGGTGAGACCGTAACGAAGGGCAGGAAGCCACCATATATACATGAGAGGTGAGACCGTAACGAAGGGCAGGAAGCCACCATATATACATGAGAGGTGAGACCGTAACGAAGGGCAGGAAGCCACCATATATACATGAGAGGTGAGACCGTAACGAAGGGCAGGAAGCCACCATATATACATGAGAGGTGAGACCGTAACCAAGGGCAGGAAGCCACCATATATACATGAGAGGTGTGACCGTAACTTCGGCACAAATTTTATTCTGCTAAGTGAGTTATCTGTGTTTTGTAGAGGATTATTTTTTCTTTTTTGGAAGAACTTTAGGGCTAATTCTTTCGAAACCTCCTGCAGAAAATGCTCTGGTGCGATCGAAACTGAAGGATCTTTTGTACTGTATGAAATATTAGCGAGAAAGTTCAATTAATGGGTGTGTGTTGGTGGGGGTGTTAAACGTTCTCGTTTCTTGCAGATAAATGGAATAAAATACCGACACGATGGAAAAATAGACACAGTGCATTATAATTTATTTGTGTTCACGTTTCTTACTGTGTATGTGGAGTATAACAGATAGTTATCACACGTTAATATTAACTGAACAACAAGTAATTTTGACTTCTACAGACAACAACTGTCCAAAAAGAGAAGCGGTCCTTTTCACTGCCTATATGACGGATCACGGATCCTTTATGTTGTTCGTACGTAGAGTGAGTTTTTTTTTTTTTTACCTCAAACTCCCTAGCACTCGGTACATGCTACTGAGCATTCCAGACACTGTTATTTGCATCTATATCATTTCACGTTACTTTCAGTCTCGCAATTACATTTGATCATCTCCAGTACAGTTTGGGAAGCTGGTGGTAATTATGTTGTTCGCTCTTCAACCATTAAACAATGTCTATCCGTAATCACCAGCTACTGGTGAACTTGAAAATAAACACAGACGCTGGGGCCTCGTGCTGCTGCAGCTGCTGGAGGCACAGCAAATCTGCGCGAAAAAGGCGCTGGCCATTGCTTTTTGAAATGAGTACAGATCCTCCCCGACCTGCGTCCGAGCTCCGTTCCGACCGACCGGTTGGATCTCGAAATTGAGGAATGTGGGAATTATGTTGGCATGGCGTGTAGGAAAATTCCATATACAGATTGCTCAGTAGGGGAGACAACGGATTGCCCATAGCCATTCTCTGCCTTTGAGCACAGTATTTTCCCTCAAACTCAAACTTCCAATCAACTACACACAAATTAATTAATTCAAGTTTGAGTTTGAGGGGAAATACTATGCTCAAAGGCAGGGAATGGCTATGGGTAATCCGTTGTCCCCTTTATTGAGCAATCTGTATATGGAATTTTTCGAGGCTACACTGTTAAAACATATCCTGCCATGTAGAGCTAAATGGTTCAGATATGTTGATGACATCTTGTGTCTTTGGCCAAATGATATTGGCCAGATTCACCGTGGAGAAAACGGTGGACTGTAAACTTCCATTCTTAAATATGTTGGTACACCAGGTTGACAGAAAGTTTAAGTCTACAGTATATAAGAAGCCCGCCAATGTGTGCTCATACAGTCACTCCTGTTCCAACTATAAGGCGAGAGTTAGAAGAAGTGTATTTCTTACTATGTTTCAGAGAGCTTATAGAGTGTGCAGTCCGAATCTCCTAGATGAAGAAATTATGAAAATATTTGACACTGCCATGAAACTGCAGTATCCTAAGGAGTTCGCGGAATCTGCCTTGCTGGCAGCAAAGAAAACTCATCATAAATCAGAGCCTAGGATAACACCTCAGACCAAGAATGTGTTGATCTTCTCATACAATGAGAATTTATCTATCTTGCCGAATGCCCTTAAAAGATTTAATGTTCAGAATGCTTCTTAGAAGCATTCTGATAAAGAATTAACCCCAAAGGCGTGCTGGTGGTGTTTACAGAATTGGTTGCAATGGCTGCATCCTCTCCTATGTAGGGCAAACTGGAAGAACTTCTAGAAGTAAGGATATCACAACACTGTTATTCGATACATATAGCACAGGAGTCGAATGAGATTTTCAACCACATTAGAGCTTGTAATAACCCAGCAAACTGGCAGGGAGCAAAAGTAATCTTCCCTTGTTCCTCTTGGCCTGAAAAGAATATTCTAGAATCGGCAATTATTAAGCATGATAAGCATTCATTATGCAATATCAGTGGTGGTTGTTCAGATTAGATGCATTTTTAGTTGAGACAATAGTGCAGTCAAAAACTGGGCTCTTATACTAACGCATTAGACTGTCTTAAATGTAGTGCCACACCAAGGAATTAGGACTTATTTTTCGTGTATTTTCTGAAGGTTAAACTAGATTTTGCCTCAGAATCTTGTGGGATGAATAACTATGGCTGTCTTCCTTGTAATTACAGATGTTTCCCTCTTTAAATGAGTTTATTTAAATGAACCCCATTTCCTTTGCATAACTTACAGGTGCCTCCCTTTAAATGGTCCCGTTTTCTCGTTCTTTTACATGGACCCGTTTTCTCGTGTATCGTAACTCTATTGATAATTACCAGTGACTTCTATATCACTGGCAATATAAACACGTATATAAAATTCCTTATATTAATAGTGGAGTCAGACCGGGTTTTTGATATTTGCCACATACATGCGTTTAGGCTACTATTACAATATCAGTGCTTGTGGGCTTTTTATAACGTTATAATATTCAACCTTTCTGGTTATGGGTACTGGCATTTCCTCTTCCCTCCTCTATCTTTCTCTCTCTCTCTCTCCCTCACTCCAGTGAAGACGTCCCCTGGGATCGTATTCGCTTGGACATCCTCCTCTTTTCTGCAATTTGCAAGCTCCTGATGATGTGTTGATTGCAACAGGAAAGGCCTAGAGCTATCACTCCACTCCCCCTGTGGTTGTTTGTATTTATGTATATATATATATATATATTATATATATATATATATATATATATATATATATATATATATATATATATATATATATATATATATATATATATATATATATATATGGTGAAAATTGTGGGATCCACAGCCTCGGAGAAGTGGATAAAAAGGCTTCAAGGAAGAATATTTGGATTTCTTCCTGAAACCGTTTGAATATTCCACTTCCCCTACCAACTGCCTCCTACAAAAGGAGGATTACCAATAGACCCTGGATAGGCACCTAAAGTCAGCACCTGACCAACCGGGCTGTGGTTCGTACGTCAGCTTGCGTGCGGCCGGTAGTAACAGCCTGGTTGATCAGACCCTGATCCACCGTGAGGCCTGGTCTCAGACCGAGCCGTGGGGGCGTTGACTCCCGAAACCCATTCCAGGTAAACTCCAGGTAACCCCATCTTTTATTTTATTTTATTTTATTTTATTTTATTAAATCACATGGTACAAAAGATTTAAGAGATACACTGTTGATACGAAGATGACAAACACAGTACATGAGGTGTCTAAGATATTGTTACATGTTTGTCACTGATTATAAGGCGAAAATCTCATCCAGCTCCTCAGAGCTGCGGTGTGCCCAAAATACAGCAGGCATTACCCCTCTGAACAGCCGCGCTGAGTCACTGAAACAGAAAACTAGCTGCCCTGGGATCCCTAGTTACCCTGATGAGTCTTTTGCCTAGCTCCTTAAGGAACTTAGATGCGCTCTTTCCTCATGAGCCAAGGGTCTCTGAGCCTATGGGAACAAACATATAATGATGGGCAAGTTCTCCATATTTTCTAGACTTTTGGGACTCCCTGAAGCTGGCGGCTGCCCCTCCTTCCTCCCTGGTGTATTGGAGATAGGTAGATGTGTAGTCCCACACCACCTGCTTGCCGTCTGTCCAGACTTGAAGGGGGATACCATCTGGATGCTTTTGGCTGCCATCAGATCTGCATAGTTATGGTGGCTCTCTTACTGTTGGGCATCCAGCTGTTGTGAGGCTCGTCTTGATAATGTTATTAACCTCTTCATGTCTTGCAACCTTTCCTTCAGATTTACGGCACACAAGACCACACAAGGCCACAAATACACCTGTGTTCGGCAAGAATAGGGGCGGCAAGTCAAAGGGCAACACCAGTGCGGATGGTTTGTGGGTCGAGGCGTGTGCCAAGGCTGAAGTTGGGAACAGCCAACAGAAAGTCCCCTGCATGAGGACCTCTCACTGCCAGGAGGCGGGCTCTATCCTTTCCTGACACACTCTGAAACATTCTTAAGGTTATATTCTCCACTGTTGGGCCACCCCAGTGCTACTGTTTATAGTTGTTCGGGGGAGCAGGTCTGGTTTCAGAGTCTGTTAGATTATCCCAGATCCTGGCTCCGTCAACGAACTTTTGGTCCTGGACTCCAATCTTGTCCCTAAGATGTTCAGGGAGAATCGTTGCTACAAGCCCTCTGGATGCAACGCATGAGGACAGGTAGCGCAATCTGTGATGACTTGCGGACACCAATGCCTCCTAATCTGACTGGAAGTGTAGCTTGGTCCCAATGCCCATCTTCTAGAGTAAGGTTAAGTACTTTAGTAAAAATCTGCCTCAGGATACTATCATATTCGTGCAGTATAGGGTTATCAAATGAAGGTGCACATTTTAGGAAATATGTCAACCTGGGCAGACCCAAACATTTTGTGAGAAGGTACATGGCATCATGGATGTCAAGGCTGCCTATTTGTTGTTCCATTATCCTCAATTCTTCTAGTTTCTTCCTGAGAATTGTGTCAATGGCAACACTATTTATGGGGGCAATGACTGATGCTTCTGATAGTTTTGATCTCACTGCACCTATCACTTGTTGAATGACTGAGATTATTTCACATTTGGATGGATTTAGGATAAGACCCATTTCCTGTCCCCGTGTCATCACCTGTGTAAGATCATCTAGAAGGGACTCCTTTGTACCTGCTAGTGTGCCATCATCCAGGAACCACATGTTTAGCTCACTGGTCAGTCTAACTGTGATTTCCCTAACTGCTATACAGAAGAGAAATGGTGCGCGAGGATCCCTTTGCTGGGCACCCTCTGATGATGTGATTTCATGCTCTCCAAACAGCAGCACTGATTCCTTGCTATATCCAGCTGAAACAAAAGGGAAGAGACCAGGAAAATGTTCTTGTACAGCTGCTAATACCATGTCTCTTTTCAGGAGATTATATGTATTCTTGAAATCTAATTTTACCACTGCATTGTCCTCAGGAAGGTTGTCGATATATGCCCTTGCTGCATGAACTGCTGCTTCACTTCCCTGAGAAACACCAAAGCCAAGCTGATTCGGTTGAAGCATGATGGCCGCCTCTGCACGAATACTTCAGACAGCAGCTTTGGAAACGAGGCAGAGAAAAGTGTTGCCCACTGCAATTGGCCTAATTCCTCCATCCTTCTTTTTAAGGGCACAAAGTGATGCACCAACAAAGAAAGGTTTAATTTCGTCAGGAATCAGACCAGCCAAGGATTTGTTGACGAACCTTGTGATCTCAGAAAGCAGTGTCTCTGCAATCTCCCCGATAACTGGATTAACTATTTCCTTTAAATGCTGGGGCCTTATTCCAGTGTAATCCCAAGAAGAGCCGGACAGGAATGACATTATTGCTTTGTAAATGTCTGAGTCTTGCACAATCAATGGTTCCACAGTGGGGACAGAGGTGTTGGAACTGTTGGTGATCCTGGTTTACCTGGCAGAGTGCTTTCCTCTAAGTGCTTCAGTAGCATCAGCATCCCTGAGGGCAACTGTATATTCACTGGTGATAATTCTGATTGCTACTACTGTGTTGCACTCTTCAGTTTTCTTGCTCACCTGGACTCTGATTTTTTCGCTGTCAGTGGAGTGAGTGGGGGTTCTGCCTCTCCAATGTTTGTATTAATGGGGAAGGCGAATGAGGTTATCAGCTCTAGGAAAGTCTCTTAAGGATTTAATGATCTTTGAGGCTAGCCTCATTCCTCTTCTTTCCGGCACAGCTAAGCAGACATTGCCAAAAAGTAGCAAGTTGTGCCATGCCTTGATGGTTGGTAGAGCATTTAGGATAGTGGAACCATCATTTACTTTTTTAAGAGGTCTGTAAGTTTCCCAGCTGCACTTTCGGAATATGTGTGAGTGTCCTGGTACCTGTTGCTTTAACTGATTCCAAGATATTATCTGATGAGATGAGATCTGTTGGAGTGGGTTCAGGTGCCTGAAGTGGCTCTGGGTTATCACTTTCCACAGGAGAACATCCTGAACCAGGGAAGCTATCATGTTTGCAGAGGAAACCATTAGAGTTGAGACAACAAAGCTGTGAACACAACCGACACTTGCCTCTCCTAGTATTGCCAGCTGTGACATTTCCCTGGCTGCTCGCTTCCTCCTGACTGGCATCCTCTGGCTAGGTAGACTGTAGGAGTGGAATAATATATATATATATATATATATATATATATATATAATATATATATATATATATATATATATATATATATATATATACATATATATAGTAATATAGGGAAGTACCACCTCTAGAACTGTCATAGGGACCCTCATCCTCAGAGAAAAGAATAAACTTACTTCAGGGAAAACTCAAGGTTCTCCCTGAAGCTGTTTGAGAATTTTCTCCTACCACCCCTTATATTTCAAGTATGTTTTATTTAAAGACAAAAATACATTGGCCAAACATTCACAAAAATACAACAGAAAGTAAAACAACATAGGTAACTCAGAGCTACATCTCGAATACTTCGTCCAGCTCCCCTGCGGTGGGCCGCGTGCCCAGAATGCTGCAGGCATTTCCTCTCTGGATCGCAACACTGAGTCTCTGAAAGAGAAAGCTGGTCGCCCTGTGGTCCTTGGTTTCTATGATGAGCTTTTCCATATAATATATATATATATATATATATATATATATATAATATATATATATATATATATATATATATATATATATATATATATATATATATATATATATATAAATTTTATATATATATATATATATATATATATATATATATATATATATATATATATATATATACAAAGAATTCGCAAGAGCAGGCGAAATATACACAAACACTGATCTCTGGCCAAAGGAGACTCGAACCTACGAACCTTGGAACAAGGTACGCAGTTCTATACCATTTTCACCACACTAGACAATACCTTGGCGCCTAGCACAATGCTAGATGTTGATCCAAATAGGAGGCTGAAGTTTCGCATAGATGAGTTTGGGAGTGAGTGTGAGAAGGATTTAGATGGTAAGGAGGAAATGGTCACCAGCAGTGATAGTGGCAGCCGCTTTAAGTGGCAAGTGGTTCACAGTTCAGGATTAAGGAAGATGAGGAGAGTTAATAGAGAAGATGTGAAGGTAGGAAATCGATTCTCTGTTCTCCAAGACGAGTGTACTTCAGTGGTTAGTGAGGTTGAGGGTACCACTGATTCCCCTGCTAATCAAGGTAAGAATATTTTAATAGTAGGCGATTCTCAGGTAAGATATATGGACCGTGCATTTTGTAACAGAGACAGAAAGGTCAGACAGAGAGTGTGTCTTCCTGGAGCTGGTGTTGGTGACATAGTCAGCAGGTTGGATAATATTATGGCAGGTAATGGGAACAAGCCCATTATCTGTCTTAGTGCTGGGGGTAATGACATTGGGAAGGGCAGGAGAAAGGAACTGCTGGATAAGTACAGGTCAGCCATAGAAGTAGTTAGGTCTAAGGGAAGGATCCAAGTCATATGTAACATTTTGCCTAGAAAGGGAGTGGGCAATGAATGGAAGTCTAGAGCAATTGGTATAAATTGCTGGCTAGACAGGTACTGCAAGGAACTTGCAATCCCATTCATTGATAACTGGGACCTATTCTTTGGCAAACGTGATATGTATGCAAGGGATGGGGTTCATCTCTCTGGGGATTAAGTGGTTGCATTAGCCAATTCAATTGAGAGGGTAATTGATGACTTGTGTAGGAATTTAAACTGATAGATTATAGAGGTATGGGTGTTTGTGGGAAACAATCAGGCTGCAGCATTAGGGATGAAAACAGCTGTTATAACCGGGATACCTCAGGGATATGTTTAAAAGACAATATTCAAAATAAAGTTGCTAGTAATTGCAAATCAATTGATCAACAAACAAGACAGATAGTAGAGAGCAACGAGTGACTAGCTCCCTTAAGGTTTACTATACAAATAGTAGGAGTCTAAGAAATAAGATAGATGAGCTAAGATTACTTGTAAGTATAAGTAATATAGATATTATTGGTATAACAGAGACCTGGTTCAACCTGAAAGATAGAGAAATGCCTTCTGAATGCAACATACAGGGTTATAAACTATTCCACACTGATAGGGTCAACAGGAAGGGTGGTGGAGTGGCGATGTATGTCTGAGAAAATTTAAATTGTTGTCTTAGACATGATGTAAGATTAGAAACATCGAACACAGAAACTGTTTGGCTACAGTTTCTCGAGGGACGTGACAAATTAATTTTGGGTGTGATTTATAGGTCCCCAACCCTTGATAGGGAGTGCAGGAAGCTGTTATGGGACGAAATTCATAAGGCATCTAGATATGAAAATGGATCAACGTCTAGCATTGTGCTAGGTGCCAAGGTATTGTCCAGTGTGGTGAGAACGGTATAGCACTGCGTACCTTGTTCCAAGGTTCGTAGGTTCGAGTCTCCTTCGGCCAGATACCAGTGTTTGTGTATATTTCGCCTGATCTCGCGATTTTCTTCGCTTCTCCCTGAAAGCTGGCTGCCTTGGATCAACGTCTAGCATTGTGCTAGGCGCCAAGGTATTGTCCAGTGTGGTAAGAATGGTATAGCACTGCGTACCTTGTTCCAAGGTTCGTAGGTTCGAGTCTCCTTCGGCCAGAGATCAGTGTTTGTGCATATTTCGCCGACTCTTGCGAATTCCTTGCGTTGCTAAAATCTCTAGTTGGTCGATGCATGCAGGGGATGAGTTGAAAAGCTGTAAGCCTTCTCCCTGAAAGCTGGCTGCCTTGGATCAACGTCTAGCATTGTGCTAGGCGCCAAGGTATTGTCCAGTGTGGTGAGAATGGCATAGCACTGCATAGTTTGTTCCAAGGTTCATATATATATATATATATATATATATATATATATATATATATATATATATATATATATATATATATATATATATATATATGCAATAAGATCACAGTAAACAGGTGGTTTTAAAATATGCAAAAACAACCACTGTGAAAGAGTAGTGAAATTCCAAGCGCTTTCGTGACTACTCACATTGTCAAGGAACTATGAAAGTAATACAGCAAAGTAAGGCAATTAAAGGGCTTAGACCACACCTCACAGTCAACTCCCACAACAAAGAAACACCTGACGCACGACAATACCGGACTCATAAGATATATATATATGCAAACAACTGCAGACGGGCGATCTTAACTATGCAAGACAAGCCACGGAGGGGTGGAAATCTTGAGCTCAAGTGCTTTCACACTTCTCAGTGCGTCATCAGGAGCTGTGCAATGTTGTGAGGGAGCAACCAAAGCAGGGAGAGAGGCCTCAGAGTAGCGGAGGTGTCATTGTGTCTAAGGGTAACCGTGGCCAGTGACACCTACGCTACCCTGAGACCTCTCTCCCGGCTTTGTTGCCCCCTTGCAACATTGCACAGCTGCTGATGACGTACTGAGAAGTGTGAAGTAATAGAGCAAAAGATTTCTATCCCCCGTGGCTTGTCCTGCATATATATATATATATATATATATATATATATATATATATATATATATATATATATATATATATATATATATATATATATATATATATATATATATATATATATATAGGGGTCCACCTCTGGTGTAAATTGTGGGACCCATAGCCTCGGAGAAGTGGATAAAAAGGCTTCAAGGAAAAATATTTGGATTTCTTCCTGAAGCCGTTTGAATATTCCACTTCCCCTACCACCCCATATTTTGATATATATATTTTTTTTTACTAATAGGAATATTTTATTACATAATATGGTACAGAAGATTTAAGAGATACATTGTTGATATAAAGGTGGCATATACGGCACATGTTGTTACGTGTGTATCACCGATTATAAGGCGAAAATCTCATCCAGCTCCTCAGAGCTGGGGCGTGTGCCCAAAATACAGCAGGCATTACCCCTTTGAACAGCCGCACTGAGCCGCTGGAACAGAAAACTAGCTGCCCTGGGATCCCTAGTTACCCTGATGAATCTTTTTCCCAGCTCCTTAAGGAATTTAGATGCACTCTTTCCCCATGAGCCAAGGGTCTCTGAGCCTATGGGAACAAACATATAATGATGGGCAAGTTCTCCATATTTTCTAGACTTTTGGGACTCCCTGAAGCTGGCAGCTGCCCCTCCTTCCTCCCTGGTGTATTGGAGATAGGTATCAGCCAAGGTAGATGCACATGTATAGTCCCACACCACCTGCTTCCCATCTGTCCAGGCTTGAAGGGTGATACCATCTGGACGCTTCTGGCTGCCATCAGATCTGCATAGTTGGGGTGGCTCCCTTACTGCTGGGCATCCAGCTGTTGTGAGGCTCCTCTTGATATATATATATATATATATATATATATATATATATTATGTCGTGCCGAATATGTAAAACTGGCCAATTAGCAAGAACTCATTTAAAATTAAGTCCTTTCTGAAATTTTCTTTTATACGTTTAAAGATATATTTTTTTCATTAATGTTAATGTAAAAAATTTTTAATTTTGCACCAAAAGGAACTTAGAAAACTTACCTAACCTTATTATAACAAGAACAATTTATTTTAGCCTAACCCAACTAAATATATTTTAGATTTGTTTACAATAATTTAATATTAAACAAACACAGTGAAATATATTTTTTTCGTTAGGTTCAGAATGATTTTGGCGAAATTATTGCATACACAAATTTTCACTTGTCCTATATGGCAAGATGAGCGTTGCTATTTAAGCCAAGATCGCAAGTTCTGCCTATTCGGAACGACATATATATATATATATATATATATATATATATATATATATATATATATATATATATATATATATATATATATATATATACATGTATGAGTTAGATTTGGGAATGTAATGCCAGAGTGCTCAGCAGAAATTTGTGGTTACAACAAAGTCGGTACGGGGGAGAAGAAGAGCGACTGATGGAATGATAATGTAAAGAGAGAGTAGTAAGGGAGAAAAAAATAGCATCTGAGAGGTTTCTACAAAGTAGAAGTGATGCATGGGGGAAAGAGTATACGGAGAGTAAACAAGAGAAGAGTTATTAAATGGAGAGTTAAAGGTATCTGGAAGATGGAGTGAATATTTTGAGTGAGGAACTGTTAAACGTTAGTGAACATAGGGAAGGTGTGATTTCGTGTATAGGACAAGGAGGAATAACGTCTTGTAGAAGTAAGGAAGAGACAGTTGTGAGTGTGCGGGGAAGTTCGTGAGGCAGTGAGTAGAATGAAAGGTGGTAAGGCAGCTGGGATTCATGGGATAAAGATAGAAATCTTAAAAGCAGGTGGGGATATACTTGTGGAGTAGTTGGTGCTTTTATTTAATAAATGTATGGAAGAGGGTAAGGTACCTAGGGATTGGTAAAAAGCATGCATAGTTCCACTGTATAAAGGCAAAGGGGACAAAAGAGAGTGCAAAAATCATTGGGGATTAAGTCTGTTGACTATACCTGGTAAAGTGAATGGTAGAGTTATTATTGAAAGAATCAAGAATAGGATAGCAGATGAACAAGGAGGCTCTAGGATAGGTAGGGGGTGTGTAGGCCAAGTTACAGTGAAACATAAAGGTGAACAGTATTAAAATAAAGGTAAAGAAGCTTTTGCGGCATTTATGGATTTGGGAAAGACGTATGACAGGGTGGATAGGGGGGCAATGTGGCAGATGTTGCAAGTGTATGGTGTAGGAGGTAGGTTACTGAAACCAGTGAAGAGTTTTCACGAGGATAGTGAGGCTCAAGTTAGAGTATGTAGGAAAGAGGGAAATTATTTCCCAGTAAAAGTAGGCCTTAGACAAGGATGTGTGATGGCACCATGGTTGTTCAATATATTTATAGATGGGGTTGTAAGAGAAGTGAATGCTCGGGTGTTGGCAAGAGGTGTGGGGCTAAAAGATAAAGAATCTAACACAAAGTGGGAGTTGTCACAGTTGCTCTTTGCTGATGACACTGTGCTCTTTGGAAATTTTGAAGAGAAGCTGCAGAGGTTGGTGGATGAGTTTGGTATAGGACATAAAAGAAGAAAATTAAAAGTGAATATAGGAAAGAGTAAGGTGATGAGGATAAACAAAATAGGTAAAGAAAGATTGGTTATCAGACTGAAGGGAGAGTGTATGGAGGAGGTGAGGATGTTGTTAGGACTTTAAACTAGGATTAGAGATGGAAAATAATGAGTGTAGTAATATTGATTTAGGCTTTGATATCATAAATCTTAACAACAAGAACAGTAATAGGTATAGATTGAGACACATATGCAGCATATGGGAATCTTTATTCAGGAAACGTTTCGCCACACAGTGGCTTCTTCAGTCCAATGCCTTATGCCTTCCTCTTTGTATTGGACTGAAGAAGCCACTGTGTGGCGAAACGTTTCCTGAATAAAGATTCCCATATGCTGCATAAGTGTCTCAATCTTCAACTTGTCGGTTTTTCAAACCATTCATCACACAGTAATAGGTATAGTAGAAAAACAGAAAGGGGCAGGAAGGATAAAGAGAAAGGAGGGCCTTTCAACATATTTTACACAATATGAAAGTTAAGACACATGTGCAACATCTGGATATGTTTATTGTAGACGTTTCTCCATCCAGTGACTTTATCAATACAGATTCTAGGACATAGAAGACAGTAGAATTATATACAAAAGATGCGGTAATCGGTCCCTCAGCCTTGGAGTTGGTGTTGAGAGCACCGTGGTGGTTTAGAATCTGGAGCAAAGGCAAGGAGGTAATCAGTCCCTCAGCCTTGGAGGGACTGATTACCTCATCTTTTGTATATAGTTCTACGGTCTTCTAAGTATGTCCCAGAATTTGTATTGATAAAGCCACTGGATGGCGAAACGTCTACAATATAGAGAACCAGATGTTGCTATTGTCTTAACTTTCATATTGTCAGTATTGCATACCTTTCTTGCACAACTTGTCAGTCACTGCAACATCATGGAATTTTGGTTCAGAGGACATCTACAAGATTTTCTTCACGGCTGCTACAACTAACCCATCCCTTTGGGTAGGACCTACTTCCGCTGAGGAATCCCGCCTACCAGTAACTATGCCCTCGTCTGCTACACGTCCCTATCTACTGACGTCTATATAACCGCCAGTATCTTTGCCTTTGCTCCACGGCTCAAACACAAACTCTGCACTAAGACGTTTCAAAAGGGGTGAGGGTCATCTTATGAATCAGTATATTGTCATTAAGAGGGACGTTAAAAAGGGGATAAGAAAAACTAAAAAGGAGTACGAAATTAAAGTTGCTAGGGATTCGAAAACTATCCCAAAAAGTTTTTTCCAGGTGTATAGAACAAAAGTTAGAGATAAGATAGGTCTCCTTAAAAATAACTATGGTCATCTTACTGACAAAGAGAACGAAATGTGTTCGATTTTAAATAATTATTTTCTCTCGGTTTTTACACAGGAGCACACTAACAATATCCCAGTAATTAATTTTTATAGTGGGCCTGAAGAAGATAAATTATGTAACATTTGATGAACTGGAATGAAGCACAACTCGTTCTCACCGAACCAGACCTCAGACGCCGACGGTGCCTAGAAGCCTCACTAATCGCCGTCACCGACACAATAGGACGTAACACTGGAAACCACAAAATTTCAAAACACTAGCATACATGATACTTAAGCACCACCAACCCAACAACACAGGAGTCACATGATCTCATCGTCTACCCGTCCTCATCCCAACATGACATTCTTCAGGTCACCATGTGTCACTCACACCTCACTCTCCGCCTATATATATAATGTCTTTCTACCTCTGTATGTTAGAAGTGATCAAGGTCCCAGGACCGAAACGTTTTCTGATAAATATGTCATAGTGTTTGCTTACGTGTCTTTCTAAACCAACAGTCACTAGTGAAATGGTTATGAAACAAATAGATCGACTGAAACAAAATAAATCACCGGGTCCCGGTGAGCTTTTTTCAAGGGTTCTTAAGAAATGTCAAACGGAACTCTGTGAACCATTAACTAACATTTTCAATTTATCTCTTCAAACAGGTGTAGTGTCTGATATGTGGAAGATGGCTAATGTAATTCCTATTTTTAAAGCAGGAGACAAGTCGTTACCGCCCGATAAGCCTGACCTCATTTGTAGGCAAATTGCTAGAGTTAGTTATAACTGAGATTATAAAAAGCCATCTGGATAAGCATAATCTGATTAATGATACTCAGCATGGATTCACAAGAGGCCGTTCTTGTCTAACTAATTTATTAACTTTCTTCAGTAAAGCTTTTGAGGCTGTACATCACGATAAAGAATATGATATTGTTTTTTTAGATTTTAGTAAGGCTTTTTATAGAGAACCGCACCAAAGACTGTTGAAGAAAGTGGCAGCTCATGGCATTGGGGGAAAAGTGCTCTCATGGATCGAGTCATGGCTCACTGACAGGAAGCAGAGAGTGTCCATAAATGGGGTTAAATCCGAGTGGGGATCTATAACAAGTAGCCTTCCACAGGGATCAGTCTTGGGCCCGTTGTTGTTTATAATATATATCAATGACCTTGATGAGGGAATTACTAGTGATATGAGCAAATTTGCCGATGACTCAAAGATAGGTAGGATAATTGATTCAAACGTAGATATCATGGAACTTCAGGAGGATTTAGACAAACTCAGTACCTGGTCAGAAAAGTGGCAGATGCAGTTCAATGTAGATAAATGCAAGGTTCATTAAGAACCCTTGAAAAAAGCTCATCAGGACCCGGTGATTTATTTTGTTTCAGACGGTCTACTTGTTTCACAACCATTTCACTAGTGACTGTAATGTTACATAATTTATCTTCTTCAGGTCTACTATAAAAATTAATTACTGGGATACTGTTAGTGTCTTCCTGTGTAAAAACCGAGAGAAAATAATTATTTAAAATCGAGTACATTTCATTCTCTTTGTCAGTAAGATGCCCCAAATTATTTTTAAGGGGACTTATCTTGTCTCTAACTTTTGTTCTATACACCTGGAAAAAACTTTTTGGGTTAGTTTTCGAATCCCTAGCAACTTTAATTTCGTACTCCCGTTTAGCTTTTCTTATCCCCTTTTTAACGTCCCTCTTAATGTCAATATACTGATTCATAAGATGACCCTCACCTCTTTTGATACGTCTATAAATTCCTTTCTTCTGCCCTAAAAGATATTTCAGCCTATTATTTATCCACTTTGATCATTTCTATTTGATCTAATTTCATATTGATAGCTCTCTTCGTTACCCCAGTCAACAGATGAAAAGTGATCTCTAAGCCCATTGTAATCTGCTAAGCAAAAATCCGGGACCATTACTGAATTATGCATACTGTCATACTTCCATTCTATGCTAAAGGTAACTGGTTTGTGATCGTTAATGCCGAGTTCCTCTGTAATTTCTAAATTATTAACAAGGGTTTCCTTGTTTGCCAGAACCAAGTCAAGTAGGTTATTTTTTCCCCTTGTAGGTTCTGTCACAAACTGCTTCAAAAACCAGTCCTGAACTACTTCTAAGAAGTCATTTGATTCTAAATTCCGAGTCAAGAAATTCCAATCAATCTGACTAAATATAAAGTCACGTAGAATTACTTCATTATCATGCCTTGTGGCCTGAATAATTTCCTCCCACAGTAATTTCCCTTGGTCCCTATCTAAGTTTGGGGGGACAGTATATCACTCCTAGAATCAATTATTCATGCCCCTCTGAAAATTCTATCCAGACAGACTCTGTATGTGTTACTTCAGACTTAATACCCGTTTTTATGCAACAGTTCAAGTGATCTCGGACATACAGTGCCATCCCACCCCCCTTCCCGATACTTCTATCTACATGGAACAATTTAAAACCCTGAATGTGACATTCCGCAGGCATGTCCCGACTTTCGGAATTAAACCATGTCTAAGTGATGGCAAATACATCAATGTTACCTGCACTAGCTCCTAATCTTAACCCATCCATCTTATTCCTAACACTACGGCTATTAGCATAATATAATTTTAAAGACCCTACGTTCTCTTTACCCTTCCTGCTCATTTCTGTTTTTCCACTAAACCTATTACTGTCCTTGTCACCTAGTGCCATTGGCTTTCCAATATCCACCTCATTCTGCCTATTACTAATTCCCCTAGAACTCATAATATTACTACACTGGGACTTCACTGTACTCCCGCCAAAACCCATACCACTAACAGCTCCCTCCACTGCCGTTGCCAGTGCCCCCACCCCAGACCTTGATAATTGAACCCCATCCTTGGCATACATGTCATTTCTGCCATAGAAGAGGTCCCAGTTGTCAATGAATGTTACCGCATTTTCCTAACAGCATTTGTCAAGCCAGCAATTGACACCACTTGCCCTAGGTAACCTTTCATTTCCAACTCCTCTCCTTGGTAAAATATCACATATGACAGGGTTCCCACTCTTCTTAATTATCTCTGTTGCTGACCTATACCTGCTAATCAGGTCCTCACTCCTACGTCTGCCAACATCGTTGCCTCCTGCACTGAGGCAGATAATAGGATTGCTCCCATTACGTTTCATGATGTCGTCCAGACGGCTTACAATATCCCCCATCCCAGCACCAGGAAAACATACCCTCTGTCTCCTCTTCCTGTCCTTAGGACAAAAGACCCTATCCATAAACTTAACCTGACTGTCTCCAACTAAAACAATGTTCTTACCTTCACTTGTGGAATTCTTCATGACGTTCTCGATGGTTTTCGTTGGGGTTTCAAGGGATGTCTCACTCACGTCTGTCAATGCTTCCTTGGTGTTCGTTGTGACGTTCCCAGTAGACAACCCATATTCGTCGGGTATCACCGAAAATGGGTTGGAAGTTTCCACAGTAGTCTTTTGGTTCTTCGTTGTTTCTGCCTCTCCAACAGTCTTCTTGATCCTCAGCTTGGTTCCATGTTGCCCGGCCACTAACCAGGTTCCCCTCTTAACCTGAGGACTCACAACAGGGGGATTACTACGAATCTTCTTGTTCTCCTCAGTTAATCGCCGTATCTCCAGCTTAACAACCCTAAGCTCCTCTTTTAGCTGTTGGTAGAGTTGCTCAAGACAGGACATCTTGGTTCAGATTCACAGAGATCACACAGACAAGTCTTCACATTAGCCATCTTCTACATCTCAGGCACAATACCAGTAAGGATGGACGCATTAAACACACTCGTTGGAAATAAATGGTATAAAATACCGACACAATGGAAATATAAACACTTAAGCAGTATAATGTGAGCCTTTACAGACAACGTCTCGTCCACGCAGTGGCTTTTATCAAGTCACAAACAGATCTTTTTGTGACTTGATAAAGCCCACTGTGTGGGCGAAACGTTGTCAATAAAGGATAACATTATACTGCTTAAGTGTTTATATTTCCATACACACTTGTTAATGGCTGACTAAGTTCCATCTTGCATCCTTTAAGTACCCTGACAAACAACTCGTCGGGCCCCGGGGACTTATTTTGCTTCAGTTTGTCTATCTGTTTGATAACCATGTCCCTCGTGACAGTAATATTAGTTAATTTGAATTCATCATTAACTGAATAATTGTCACTTTCTGGAATCTCATTTATGTCTTCCTGTGTAAAAACTGACAAAAAATAGTCGTTAAATAGGGAACACATTTCCAGTTCATTATCCGTGGAAATATAAACACTTAAGCAGTATAATGTGATACTTATTGACAATGTTTCGCCCACGCATTAGGCTTTATCAAGTCACAGATCCGTCAGCAGTAAAGCAACAGCAAAGAACTACAGACCAATAGCACTAACATCCCATATCATAAAAATCTTTGAAAGGGTCCTAAGAAGCAAGATCACCACCCATCTAGAAACCCATCAGTTACACAACCCAGGGCAACATGGGTTTAGAACAGGTCGCTCCTGTCTGTCTCAACTATTGGATCACTACGACAAGGTCCTAAATGCACTAGAAGACAAAAAGAATGCAGATGTAATATATACAGACTTTGCAAAAGCCTTCGACAAGTGTGACCATGGCGTAATAGCGCACAAAATGCGTGCTAAAGGAATAACAGGAAAAGTCGGTCGATGGATCTATAATTTCCTTACTAACAGAACACAGAGAGTAGTCGTCAACAGAGTAAAGTCCGAGGCAGCTACGGTGAAAAGCTCTGTTCCACAAGGCACAGTACTTGCTCCCATCTTGTTCCTCATCCTCATATCCGACATAGACAAGGATGTCAGCCACAGCACCGTGTCTTCCTTTGCAGATGACACCCGAATCTGCATGACAGTGTCTTCCATTGCAGACACTGCAAGGCTCCAGGCGGACATCAACCAAATCTTTCAGTGGGCTGCAGAAAACAATATGAAGTTCAACGATGAGAAATTTAAATTACTCAGATATGGTAAACATGAGGAAAAATTAAATCTTCATCAGAGTACAAAACAAATTCTGGCCACAAAATAGAGCGAAACACCAACGTCAAAGACCTGGAGTGATTATGTCGGAGGATCTCACCTTCAAGGACCATAACATTGTATAAAATCGCATCTGCTAGAAAAATGACAGGATGAATAAGGGAGAACCTTCAAAACTAGGGAGGCCAAGCCATGATGACACTCTTCAGGTCACTTGTTCTATCTAGGCTGGAATATTTGCTGCACACTAACAGCACCTTTCAAGGCAGGTGAAATTGCCGACCTAGAAAATGTACAGAGAACTTTCACGGCGCGCATAACGGAGATAAAACACCTCAATTACTGGGAGCGCTTGAGGTTCCTAAACCTGTATTCCCTGGAACGCAGAAGGAGAGATACATGATTATATACACCGGGAAAATCCTAGAGGGACTAGTACCGAACTTGCACACGAAAATCACTCACTACGAAAGCAAAAGACTCGGCAGAAGATGCACCATCCCCCCAATGAAAAGCAGGGGTGTCACTAGCACGTTAAGAGACCATACAATAAGTGTTAGGGGCCCGAGACTGTTCAACTGCCTCCCAGCACACATAAGGGGGATTACCAACAGACCCCTGGCAGTCTTCAAGCTGGCACTGGACAAGCATCTAAAGTCAGTTCCTGATCAGCCGGGCTGTGGCTCGTACGTTGGTTTGCGTGCAGCCAGCAGCAACAGCCTGGTTGATCAGGCTCTGATCCACCAGGAGGCCTGGTCACAGACCGGGCCGCGGGGGCGTTGACCCCCGGAACTCTCTCCAGGTAAACTCCAGGTATCCATTCACAATTTTCAGAGGTCCTACTTTTCCTTCACCTTCGTCCTATACACATGAAAGAACCCTTTTTGATTAGTCTTTGATTCATTAGCAACTCTAATTTCATAGTCACATTTAGCCTTTCTAATCCACATTTTTACTTCTCTTTTAAGCTGAACATATTGGTCAACAAGGTTAACCTCTCCTCTTTCGATGCGCCTATAAATTCCTCTTTTCTCCCCTAATACATGCTTTAGCCTCCTGTTAACCCATTTGGGATCGTTATTATGTACCCTGTGCACGGTGTACATTATTAAGAAAAAAAATCATAAACGTAGATCCCTTCGTAATCGTAAGTATGATCATCGTCAATAAAATCATTAGCTAGACTACCCCAATCGAGATTAGACAGAAAATCAGGGACTTTTACCGTATTATCATTATTCTCAAATTCCCAGCTAATGCTAAAAGTGATAGATTTGTGAAAACTTGTGCCAAGCTCTTCAGTGATCTCCAGATTATTTACGAGTGTTTCCTTATGTCACAAGACTAAGTAGAACAAATTATAACCCCTGGTAGGCTCTGTTACACATTGCTTCAGAAAAACAGTCCTGAATTACTTCCATAAAGTCACTGGACTCCAGATTACCGGTCAAAGAATTCCAGTCAATTTGACTAAAGTTAAAATCCCCTACTATCACTACGTTATTGTGTCTAGAAGCCCTAACAATTTCGTCCCAAAGAAGTCTCCCTCTATCGTGATCCAAGCCTGGAGGTCGGTATATTACACCTAGAATTAGTTTTTCTTGACCTTCTACAAACTCTACCCAAACAGATTCTGGTACTAATCCATCTATTTTTATACCTGTTTTGATGCAACAATTTATATTTTCTCGTACATATAATGCAACTCGTCGCCCCTTCCCATTACATCTATCCACATGGAACAACTTAAACAATTGAATATTACACTCAGCAATCATATCCCGACTCTTTAAATCATACCACGTTTCAGTTATTGCAATGACATCTAAGTTCCCAACACACGCTACCTAACGTAATTGATTAATCTTATTTCTTGCACTTCGACTGTTAGTATAAAATACAGTTATATGTTGTTCTTCTGCACCTTTTTTCTATTCATCTTTGCTTTTACACAATTTCTGTAATTATCATTAACCTGTGTTACTCCATGACTGCTATTATTAAGATTCATAATATCAAAGCCTAAATCTATATTTCGACGCTCATTATTTATCATTTCTAAACCCATACCTCTAACTAATCCTTGTTTAAAGTCCTAACAACCCCCCTCATCTGAGCTAGCAAGAAAACCCACACCTGCCCTGGATAAGTGAACCCCATCCCTGGCATATATGTCATTTCTACCATAGAAGTTGTCCCAGTTGTCAATGAATGGTACTGCATTATCCTTACAGTGTTTGTCCAGCCAACAAATAATACTAATTGCTCTGAACAATCATTCATTTCCAACATCTTTTCTTGGCAAAATGCCACGTATAACAGGACTCCCTCCCTTTTTTTTAATAATGTTTATTGCTGTCTTATGCCTTCTAACTAAATCCTCACTTCTATGTTTGCCTACATCATTGCCTCCAGCACTGAACCAGACAATAGGATTGAACTATTGACTAATATTTTTAATATACCTCTTCAAACAGGTCATGGTAAGTAGAAATCTAAAGCCAAGACAGTAGTGCCTAAGTGTGCACAATAAAGGATTTATTTTAAGAAGTATAAGTAACAGAAGTCCAAAATTTATTTTACATTTCTATACATCAGGAGGAGGCAGGATCAGTCCATCACAAAAGTGATAAGCTGATTACCTCGAGCTCCTCCTCTTCTTACCCCTCTCTGCTTTATGTTGGACTGAAGAAGCCACTGTGGCGAAACGTTTCCTTAACAAAGATTCCCATATGTTGAAAATTAGACACATGTGCAGCATCTGGGTATCTTTAATTGTAGACGTTTCGTCATTCTGCCAACCAGTGGCTTTATCAATACAGATTCTAGGACATAACTTGATGACAGTTGAATTATATACAAAAGATGAGGTTATCAGTCTCTCAGCCTTGGAGTTGGTGTGTAGAGCACCGTAGTTGAAGAGATTCTGTATCACAAGCGAACGAACGAGCGAACAAATTCAGGTAAGATCCCAATGGGATGAGCGGGGAAGACGGGACAGACGAAGGATAGAGCTGGAGAGGAGTGTTCTTAGTTGTAGAAATACAGCCAGGGCTTAATTAACTCAGCAGCTGAGGTGATCGTGGGGTAGAGCTGGAGAGTTCAGGACTTGACTGAGGATGTGGACGACGTGGGCAAGCTGTGCAGGCTGCATCATGGTGGCTGATCTATATATCTGGTCGGCGATTGGAAGCTGGAGATCGGCGGGAAGCGGGGTAGAGAGGGAGGCATGCTTCAATATGATTGGTCGTTAAGTGTGCGGAGAAGAGACAGGATCAGCGTTGATTAGTGGATAACACTCTTCATATTTGCGTTTTGTTAGTTTTTCGTTCCTGTCGTAGAGCCATTTTGAAGTCTTTTGAAGGCAGGTTTTGATAATAAAGTAAGTTTGAGCAGATTTTTGCTGTTTTTTTCTAAGTTTGCATTTAGGGCAGTTTCAGTGTGGGGATCGCATCCAGGAGCAACAGTGTACTTGATACTACCATGGTGCATGGAACAGATGACCTGAGGTGCATATAGCGACGGGGTGTGAGGGTTATATGTATAGAAGGAGGGGTTCAGTCGGTCTAAATATTGCTTCGAGTATCTTGAGGTGGATTTTCAGGAGGAAGTGTCTCAGCTTTCTTGGCTTTTGGTGGTTGAGTTGGAGATGAAGCAGGCGGTTCGTTAGTAGTAGCAGAAGAGGT
>NC_069401.1:61481454-61536454 GCF_026875155.1 Cherax quadricarinatus | reverse complement strand
CAATAACTGTACAATAACTGTACAACAACTGTACAACAACTGTACAATAACTGTACAATAACTGTACAATAACTGTACAATAAAGGTACAATAACTGTACAACAACTGTACAACAACTGTACAATAACTGTACAATAACCGTACAATAACTGTACAATAACTGTACAATAACTGTACAACAACTGTACAACAACTGTACAACAACTGTACAATAACTGTACAATAACTGTACAATAACTGTAACAATAACTGTACAATAACTGTACAACCAAAACTGTACAACAACTGTACAACAACTGTACAATAACTGTACACAACTGTACAATATACAATAACTGTACATTAACTGTACAATAACTGCACAATAACTGCACAATACTGACAATACTGTACAATAACGTACAATAACTGTAACAATAACTGTACAATAACTGTACAACAACTGTACAATAACTGTACAACAACTGTACAATAACTGTACAATAACTGTACAATAACTGTACAATAACTGTACAATAACTGTACAATACTGTACAATAACTGTAACAATAACTGTACAACAACTGTACAACAACTGTACAATAACTGTACAACAAACTGTACAATAACTGTACAATAATGTCAATAACTGTACAATAACTGTACAATAACTGTACAATAACTGTACAATACTGTACAATACTGTACAACAACTGTACCAACAACTGACAATAACTGTACAACAACTGTACAATAACTGTACAATAACTGTACAATAACTGTACAATAACTGTACAATAACTGTACAATAACACTGCTGGAATAAAACAATTTTATTTGAGTGGATGAGAAATGTTGTACAGAATTTGTAAGAAAACTCTTATTATGATGAAAAAATATGAAAGAATAATAATAATAATAATAATAATAGATATAATAATAAAAAAAAACCATCGCTGCCTCAGGGGGCAGTAACAACCAACGCTGCCTCAGGGAGCAGTGACAACCAACGCTGCCTCAGGGGGCAGTGACAACCAACGCTGCCTCAGGGCAGTGACAACCAACGCTGCCTCAGGGGCAAGTGACAACCAACGCTGCCTCAGGGGCAGTGACAACCAACGCTGCCTCAGGGGGCAGTGACAATCAACGCTGCCTCAGGGGGCAGTGACAACCAACGCTGCCTCAGGGGGCACTGACAACCAACGCTGCCTCAGATGGCAGTGACAACCAACGCTGCCTCAGGGGGCAGTGACAACCAACGCTGCCCCCAGGGCAGTGACAACCAACGCTGCCCCAGGGGCAGTAACACCAACGCTGCCTCAGGGGGCAGTGACAACCAACGCGCCTCAGGGGGGCAGTGACAACCAACGCTGGCCTCCAGGGGCAGTGACAACCAAACGCTGCCTCAGGGAGCGTGACAACCAACGCTGCCTCAGGGGGCAGTGACAAAACCCAAAGCTGCCTCAGGGGGCAGTGACAACCAACGCTGCCTCAGGGGGCAGTGACAACCAACGCTGCCTCAGGGAGCAGTGACAACCAACGCTGCCTCAGGGGGCAGTGACAACCAACGCTGCCTCAGGGGGCAGTGACAACCAACGCTGCCTCAGGGGCAGTGACAACCATCGCTGCCTCAGGGGGCAGTGACAACCAACGCTGCCTCAGGGAGCAGTGACAACCAACGCTGCCTCAGGAAGCAGTGACAACCAACGCTGCCTCAGGGAACAGTGACAACCAACGCTGCCTCAGGGGGCAGTGACAACCAACGCTGCCTCAGGGGTCAGTGACAACAAACGCTGCCTCAGCGAGCAGTGACAACCATCGCTGCCTCAGGGGGCAGTGACAACCAACGCTGCCTCAAGAAGCAGTGACAACCAACGCTGCCTCAGGGAGCAGTGACAACCAACGCTGCCTCAAGAAGCAGTGACAACCAACGCTGCCTCAGGGAGCAGTGACAACCAACGCTGCCTCAGGGGGCAGTGACAACCAACGCTGCCTCAGGGGGCAGTGACAACCAACGCTGCCTCAGGGGTCAGTGACAACCAACGCTGCCTCAGGGGGCAGTGACAACCAACGCTGCCTCAGGGGGCAGTGACAACCAACGCTGCCTCAGGGGGCAGTGACAACCATCGCTGCCTCAGGGGGCAGTGACAACCAACGCTGCCTCAGGGAGCAGTGACAACCATCGCTGCCTCAGGGGGCAGTGACAACCAACGCTGCCTCAGGGAGCAGTGACAACCATCGCTGCCTCAGGGAGCAGTGACAACCATCGCTGCCTCAGGGAGCAGTGACAACCATCGCTGCCTCAGGGAGCAGTGACAACCATCGCTGCCTCAGGGAGCAGTGACAACCATCGCTGCCTCAGGGGGCAGTGACAACCAACGCTGCCTCAGGGAGCAGTGACAACCATCGCTGCCTCAGGGGGCAGTGACAACCAACGCTGCCTCAGGGAGCAGTGACAACCATCGCTGCCTCAGGGAGCAGTGACAACCAACGCTGCCTCAGGGGTCAGTGACAACCAACGCTGCCTCAGGGGGCAGTGACAGCCAACGCTGCCTCAGGGGGCAGTGACAACTAACGCTGCCTTAGGGGGCAGTGACAACCAACGCTGCTTCAGGGGGCAGTGACAACCAACGCTGCCTCAGGGGGCAGTGACAACCAACGCTGCCTCAGTGGGCAGTGACAACCAACGCTGCCTCAGGGGACAGCGACAACCAACGCTGCCTTAGGGGGCAGTGACAACCAACGGTGCCTCAGGGGGCAGTGACAACCAACGCTGCCTCAGGGGGCAGTGACAACCAACGCTGCCTCAGGGGGCAGTGACAACCAACGCTGCCTCAGTGGGCAGTGACAACCAACGCTGCCTCAGGGGACAGCGACAACCAACGCTGCCTCAGGGGGCAGTGACAACCATCGCTGCCTCAGGGGGCAGTGACAACCAACGCTGCCTCAGGGGGCAGTGACAACCATCGCTGCCTCAGGGGGCAGTGACAACCAACGCTGCCTCAGGGGGCAGTGACAACCAACGCTGCCTCAGGGGGCAGTGACAACCAACGCTGCCTCAGCAGGCAGTGACAACCAACGATGCCTCATGGGGCAGTGAAAACCAACGCTGCCTCAGGGGGCAGTGACAACCATCGCTGCCTCAGGGAGCAGTGACAACCAACGCTGCCTCAGGGAGCAGTGACAACCAACGATGCCTCAAGGTTCAGTGACAACCAACGCTGCCTCAAGGTTCAGTGACAACCAACGCTGCCTCAGGGGGCAGTGACAACCATCGCTGCCTCAGGGGGCAGTGACAACTAACGCTGCCTCAGGGTGCAGTGACAACCATCGCTGCCTCAGGGGGCAGTGACAACCAACGCTGCCTCAGGAAGCAGTGACAACCAACGCTGCCTCAGGGGGCAGTGACAACCAACGCTACCTCAGGGGGCAGTGACAGCCATCTCTGCCTCAGGGGGCAGTAACAACCAACGCTGCCTCAGGGGGCAGAGACAACCAACGCTGCCTCAGGGGGCAGTGACAACCATCGCTGCCTCAGGGGGCAGTAACAACCAACGCTGCCTCAGGGGGCAGTGACAACCAACGCTACCTCAGGGGGCAGTGACAACCATCGCTGCCTCAGGGGGCAGTAACAACCAACGCTGCCTCAGGGGGCAGTGACAACCAACGCTACCTCAGGGGCAGTGACAACCATCGCTGCCTCAGGGGGCAGTGACAACCAACGCTGCCTCAGGGGGCAGTGACAACCAACGCTGCTTCAGGGGGCAGTGACAACCATCGCTGCCTCAGGGGGCAGTGACAACCAACGCTTCCTGAGGGAGCAGTGACAACCAACGCTACCTCAGGGGGCAGTGACAACCAACGCTGCCTCAGGGGGCAGTGACAACCAACGCTGCCTCAGGGAGCAGTGACAACCAACGCTGCCTCAGGGAGCAGTGACAACCAACGCTGCCTCAGGGAGCAATGACAACCAACGCTGCCTCAGGGGGCAGTGACAACCAACGCTACCTCAGGGGGCAGTGACAACCATCGCTGCCTCAGGGGGCAGTAACAACCAACGCTGCCTCAGGGGGCAGTGACAACCAACGCTACCTCAGGGGGCAGTGACAACCATCGCTGCCTCAGGGGGCAGTGACAACCAACGCTGCCTCAGGGGGCAGTGACAACCAACGCTGCTTCAGGGGGCAGTGACAACCATCGCTGCCTCAGGGGGCAGTGACAACCAACGCTTCCTGAGGGAGCAGTGACAACCAACGCTACCTCAGGGGGCAGTGACAACCAACGCTGCCTCAGGGGGCAGTGACAACCAACGCTGCCTCAGGGAGCAGTGACAACCAACGCTGCCTCAGGGAGCAGTGACAACCAACGCTGCCTCAGGGAGCAATGACAACCAACGCTGCCTCAGGGGGCAGTGACAACCAACGCTACCTCAGGGGGCAGTGACAACCAACGCTGTCTCAGGGGGCAGTGACAACCAACGCTACCTCAGGGGGCAGTGACAACCAACGCTGCCTCAGGGAGCAATGACAACCAACGCTGCCTCAGGGGGCAGTGACAACCAACGCTACCTCAGGGGGCAGTGACAACCAACGCTGTCTCAGGGGGCAGTGACAACCAACGCTGCCTCAGGGAGCAATGACAACCAACGCTGCCTCAGGGGGCAGTGACAACCAACGCTACCTCAGGGGGCAGTAACAACCAACGCTGTCTCAGGGGGCAGTGACAACCAACGCTGCCTCAGGGGGCACTTGCTGCCCCCCAGTATTTTCAGTATATATGAACGACCTGCTAGCCGGACTGAAAAAAAAAATATGTTTGCGGATAATGCAATGATTATATAAAAGATAAGAATGGTTAGAGTGTATCCCGGCAGGAAGACCGTGGTAAAGTGAGCAAGTAGACTGATACACCCAGGTTGTACTGTAATAAAATATTCAACCTTCAGGATAACATCATGTGATGTTGTTAGTGGGACCCGGGATTCATCACTCACAATCTTTAGATAAATGAAAAGAAAAATGCTCAAAGAAAACTGGTCAGAAAATCTGCTAATGCAAACTTTTACTAGGTTGCGGTGTTGTTGTGTCTGCTCTTGCCAAACATGTGAAGGTGACGGAAACATTTCTGCTACCATAGCTAGAAGACTTGTAATGAGGAAAGAGTGAAGGCATTAAAGGCGTCATAACTGGCTGAAAGGAGGAAGAGAGAAGATATTATATCCTCCTGTAAAATTACAGAAGAATAAGACAAACATGAAAAAAGAAGAATCAGAGGCAACACTTGCAAATTAATAAAGATGATGTCCCGAAGTTCCTAGAAAATAGTTCTCAACCAGAGTAAACAAACCACGGATCGGGTAGGAATTGAACCCATGGCCGGCCGAGTGGCTTATACACTTGCCTGGAGTTCTGCGACTCACACGCCATGGGTTCATACCCCCACCCGTACTATGATTAGTTTGTTGTCGTGTTATTAAGATTTCGTGAGTCAATCTGAGCGTTAGAAGAATAAAATGGTTTACAAAAAGAGTTAACAAGGGCTACAACAACTGGAAGACTGGACACCCAAAGCTAAGCTCTCTGCTTCTCCAGTTATAAATAAGCTAAGCTGAAAAAAAGCTTTAGGACCGTTAGAGAAGCACGGGAGTAATACACTAGAGGTGTCGGAGCTTATTTTCATATAAGAATACAAAAATACATACAAGACCCAAGAGCTGGGGATACATACACTGAACGAACAGCACCTGAGAGACGGAGCCCAGGAGATAAAGCTTGACCCTACAAACACAGGGTCAAGCGCCATCTCCCAGACACCTTCCCAACCTTCCTCTTCCTTGCCCCCCCTCCCCTTCCTCACAGTACAAAGTCACTGTTGCACAGTTCCTAACTGTTCTTCATGGTGGTGTATATACTTTGTTATACAAGGTAAATATTTCCACACAAGTACGAGACAAGACTACATCAAGTTTGCACATCCAACATTATATACGGAAACGTCTAACAGTGACGTTGCGCAGCTGGCAGAGTAACGAATACCCATTAGTGTTGTGGTCTGGCTCCCCAGTCGACCTTTAAATTCAATGTTCCAAGGGTAATTTGGCGTCACCATTCATCACTCTATAAATAGTCGAGCCTCGTCTCTTGTCACCAATATCGACTCGTCAAGTAATTTATGTAGTATTTTCCTCTACTGTTGTGCACTTTCTGTTTACACGGCGTCACTCACAGAAGAAAAATAAATCATAACAACAGATGGAAACTCCAGTGTTAGTGAAGACGATGCAAGTTGTTCATCAACTGAGTTACTTATAGTTATTACTGTACATGTATTTAAACCACCAAGAACAACACAAACGGCCAACCACACACACCCACACCACACACATACACACACACACACACACACACACACACACACACACACACACACACACACACACATACACACAAACACACAGTATAATCCACACACACATGTGTAATCCACCACAGAACTACAGGAGGCCAAGAGAGGAATATGAAAAGAGCAACAAAGCAATGGTGGACACACTGGCCGAGGTGGCAAGAAGAGCTCACTGTAGCAGAGCAAAGCTGCTGGTTATGGTCGATTTCAACCACAGGGAGATCGACTGGGAAAACCTAGAGCCACACGGAGGTCCCGAAACTTGGAGAGCCAAGATGATGGATGTGGTACTGGAAAGCCTCATGCATCAGCATGTTAAGAACACTACCAGAGAGAGAGGGAAGGATGAACTAGCAAGACTGGACCTTGTGTTTCCCCTGAGCAGTTCAGGTTCAGATATTGAGGACATCATATATGAGAGGCCCCATGGAGCTAGTGATCACATGGTTCTGTGGTTTGAATACATAGTAGAGTTACAAGTGGAGAGGAAAACAGGAGTTGAATGGAAAAATACAAACTATAAAAGGGGGAATTACACAGGTATGAGGAACTTCCTGCACGAGGTTCAGTGGGAAGACCAAAGCGAGTCCTTGGTTTACCCAAAGATGTAGGGAGGCAAAAACTAAGTGCACAAGAGAATGGAAAAGATACAAGAGGCAAAGGATCCAGGAAAATAAAGAGATCAGTCGAAGAGCCAGAAACTAGTATGCACAGATAAGGAGAGAGGCCCAGCGACAGTACGTAAACGACATAGCATCGATAGTCAAATCTGACCCGAAACTGCTGTATAGCCACATTAGCAGGAAGACAACAGTCAAAGACCATGTGATCAGGTTGAGGAAAGAAGGTGGGGAACTCACCAGAAACGATAAAGAGGTTTATGAGGAGCTCAACATGACATTTAAGTATTTACAGTGGAGACAGGAAGGCCTTTGGGTGGACAGAACAGAGGGGGACACCAAAAAGAAATATACCAACAACTGAGGTGAAGAAGCTGCTAAAGGACCTTGATACCTCAAAGACAATGGGACCAGACAACAGCTCCACGTGGGTCCTTAGAGAGGGAGCAGAATTGCTGTGTGTGCCACTAACATATTCCTTGAAACTGGGCAACTACCTGAAGTATGGAAGACGGTAAATGTAGTACCCATATTTAAAAAAGGAGACAGAAAAGAGGCCCTAAACTATAGACCTGTGTCACTGACGAGTATAGAATGCAAAGTCATGGAGAAGATTATCAGGAGGAGAGTGGTGGAGCACCAGGAATAGAAGAAGAGTATAAACGCCAACCAGCATGGATTTATGTAAGGCAAATCCTGTGTCACAAACCTACTGGAGTTTTATGATAAAGTAGCAGAAGTCAGACACGAGAAAGAGAGGTGGGTTGATTGCATCTTTCTGGACTGCAAGAAGGCCTTCGATACAGTTCCTCACAGGAGATTAGTGCAGAAGCTAGAGGATCAGGTGCATACAACAGGAAGGGCACTGAAATGGATCAGAGAATACCTGACAGGGAGGCAACAACGAGTCATGGTACGTGATGAAGTATCACACTAGTGCACCTGTGACGAGCGGGGTCCCATAGGGGTCAGTCCTAGGTCCAGTGCTATTTCTGGTATATGTGAATGACACGACGGAAGGGTTAGACTCAGAAGTGTCCCTGTTTGCAGATGAAGTTAATGAGGAGAATTAAATCAGATGAGGATCAGGTAGGACTTCAAAGAGATCTAAACAGGCTGGACACCTGGTCCAGCAACTGGCTTCTCGAATTTAACCCCAGCAAGCGCAAAGTCATGAAGATCGGAGAAGGGCAAAGAAGACAGCAGATGGAGTATAGGCTAGGTGGCCATAAGACTGCAAACCTCACTCAAGGAGAAAGATCTTGGGGTGAGTATAACACCGAGCACGTCTCCGGAAGCACACATCAACCAGATAACTGCTGCAGCATATGGACGCCTGGGAAACCTGAGAATATGTTCCAATCCCTTAGTAAGGAATCATTCAAGACACTGTACACAGTGAACGTCAGGCCCATACTGGAGTATGCAGCACCTGTTTGGAACCCACAATTCATCAAGCACGTGAAGAAATTAGAGAAAGTGCAAAGGTTTGCGACAAGGTTAGTTCCAGAGCTAAGGGGAATGTCCTACTAAGAAAGGTTAAGGGAAATCGGCCTGACGACACTGGAGGACAGGAAGGTTAGGGGAGACATGATAAAGACATACAAAATACTGCGTGAAATAGACAAGGTGCACAGAGACAGGATGTTCCAGAGAGGGGACACAGAAACAAGGGATCACATTTGGAAGTTGAAGACCCAGGTGAGTCAAAAGAATGTTAGAAAGTATTTCTTCAGTCATAGAGTAGTAAGGAAGTGAAATAGCCTAGCAAGTGAGGTAGTGGAGGCAGGAACCATACATAGCTTTAAGATGAGGTATGATAAACTTCATAGAGCAGGGAGAGAGAGAGAGGACCTAGTAGCACTCAGTGAAAAGCCGGAGCCAGAAGATGAGTCTAGACCCCTGCAGCCACAATTAGGTGAGTACACACACACACACTCACACACACACACACACACGCACACACACACACACACACACACACACACACACTCACACACACACGTACACACACACACACACACACACACACACACACACACACACACACACACACACATAATAAAAAGAAAAAAAAAAAAAAAAAAAAAAAAAATGGGTGGCCTTAGAGGACGGAAAACCAGAGATCTGGTAGACGAACCAGGGAGGAAAGACTGGGAGTTAGAGCTCCAAAAAAGGGAGGAAGAGTGGGGAAGGAAGATAGTAGAGCTTGGTAAGAAAATGGAGGAGCGGATAGCTGAAGAGTGCAGGAAGTGGGAAGTACAGGTCTTAGCAGCAGAAGCTAGGATACAGTGCTTAGAAGAGAAACTGCAAAGCCTGAAACAGATTAGAGAGACAAATGACAATTCAGATGTGACATCAGGAAATTCAAAGTCAGGCGCAGACAAGGGGATGGTAAGCAACAACGGAGACATGCCGTACACGAAGGCCCTATCAGACCCACGTGGGGCCAGGGAAAAGACGATGAGCACACTGAGATCAAACGACAGGTCTGAAGACAATGAAGGAAATTCAAAGTCAGGCACAGACAAGGGGATGGTAAGCAACAACGGAGACATGCCGTACACGAAGGCCCTATCAGACCCACGTGGGGCCAGGGAAAAGACGATGAGCACACTAAGATCAAGCGACAGGTCCGAAGACAATGAAGGTTTGTTATATGCAGAGATTCTAACAGCCAACTGCAGTAGCAAGGGACAGCTGGTCAGGAAAGACAGTTCACTGAGAATAGAAGTTTCAGATATGACAGGGACTGAAGGCAAGAACATGTCAATGGAAGGAAATAAAATGCCTCTCAGGAAGCAGATGGAGACTCAGTGGGAGGAGGAAAGGGCGAGGTCAGTTTTTGTGTACGGGCTCCAAGAAGCCAAGGGGGCCAACTTTGAAGAAATAAAACAGGAGGAGAAAAAAATGATTGAAGGCATCATGAAAACAATAGGGGAGGGCAATATGACCCAGGTGACAAATTTTCAGAGAATTGGGTGGTTTGCGAGTGGAAGGATACGGCCTGTCAGAGTAACTTTCAAGGAAGAATCAGTTCGAACCAGGATTCTGCAAGAGAAAGCAAGACTGAGGGACAAAGAGGGGTACCAGAGAGTATACCTCGACCGCGACAGAACACAAGAAGAAAGGACTACACTGAAAGAGAGGGTACAGAGACGCAAGGAGGAACGAGAAGCAATGAAAATGAGCAGGACCCAGACACAGGAGGAAGGGCAAACACACCCCACAGAATCTCCCACCAAAAGACTCCACCTGCGACATTCCCAACGCAACTGAGCAACCTATACTACAACCCACTCACTGTTCCCTCTGCCACAAACCCCCATATCACAAACCTCACCCCAACAGCTGTCCCTTATGGGCATTCTGACCCCACCCCCAACAACACAAACCCCACCTACACCACAGCCCCATATAGGCCCCCACCAAGGCTCTCGCTCCCCAACCCCAATATACTTGCATGACCACAATGATAGAAAAGAAACTAAAGGTTTGGTACACAAACGCAGATGGAATAACGAATAAACATGAGGAGTGGAATGAAAGAATCAGTGAAAAATCCCCAGACATCATAGCAGTCACAGAAACAAAACTCGCTGAGACAATAACAGACACAATCTTCCCAACAGGATATCAGATCCTGAGGAAAGATAGAAGGAGTAGAGGGGGAGGAGGGGTTGCACTGCTCATAAAACACCAATGGGGATTTGAGGAAATGGAAGGCATGGACATGATTGGAGAAAGAGACTACATTGTAGGTACAATTCAGTCCGGAGAACATAAAGTAGTCATTGGAGTGATGTATAACCCACCACAGAACTGCAGGAGGCCAAGAGAGGAGTACGAAGAAAACAACAGGGTGATGGTGGACACACTGGCTGAGGTGGCAAGAAGAGCTCACTCGAGCAGAGCAAAGTTACTGGTAATGGGCGATTTCAACCACAGGGAGATCGACTGGGAAAACCTGGAGCCACATGGGGGTCCCGAAACATGGAGAGCCAAGATGATGGATGTGGTACTTGAAAACCTCATGCATCAACATGTCAGGGACACAACCAGAGAGAGAGGGGAGGATGAGCCAGCAAGACTGGATCTTGTGTTCACCCTGAGCAGTTCAGACATTGAGGACATCACTTACGAGAGGCCCTTGGAGCTAGCGATCATGTGGTTCTGAGTTTTGACTATATAGTAGAGTTACAAGTGGAGAAGGTAACAGGAACTGAAGGGGACAGGCCAAACTATAAAAGGGGGGACTACACAGGTATGAGAAACTCCTGCAGGAGGTTCAGTGGGACAGAGAAATGGTAGGAAAATCAGTAAACGAGATGATGGAATATGTGGCAACAAAGTGCAAGGAGGCAGAGGAAAGTTTTGTTCCCAAGGGAAACAGAAATAATAGGAAGACCAAAACGAGTCCTTGGTTTACCCGAAGGTGTAGGGAGGCAAAAACTAAGTGCAACAGAAAATGGAAAAGGTACAGGAGGCATAGGACCCAGGAAACAAGGAGATTAGTAGAAGAGCCAGAAACGAGTATGCGCAGATAAGGAGGGAGGCCCAGCGACAGTATGAAAACGACATAGCATCGAAAGTCAAATCTGACCCGAAACTGCTGTATAGCCACATTAGGAGGAAGACAACAGTCAAGGACCAGGTGATAAGGCTGAGGAAAGAAGGTGGAGAACTCACAAGAAACGATCAAGAGGTATGTGAGGAGCTCAACACGAGATTTAAGGAAGTATTTACAGTAGAGACAGGAAGGACTCTGGGGGGACAGACCAGATGGGGACACCAACAAGGAATACACCAACAAGTGTTGGACGACATACATACAGATGAGGAGGAGGTGAAGAAACTGCTAAGGGACATCGATACCTCAAAGGCAATGGGACCGGACAACATCTCTCCGTGGGTCCTTAGAGAGGGAGCAGATATGTTGTGCGTACCACTTACCACAATCTTCAACTCATCCCTGGAAACTGGGCAACTACCTGAGGTATGGAAGACGGCAAATGTAGTTCCCATTTTCAAAAAAGGAGACAGAAAAGAGGCACTAAACTATAGACCTGTGTCATTGACGTGTATAGTATGCAAAATTACGGAGAAGATTATCAGGAGGAGAGTGGTGGAGCACCTGGAACGGAACAGGAGTATAAATGCCAACCAGCACGGATTCACGGAAGGCAAATCCTGTGTCACAAACCTTCTGGAGTTTTATGATAAAATAACAGAAGTAAGACAAGAGAGAGAGGGGTGGGTTGATTGCATCTTCTTGGACTGCAAGAACGCCTTTGACACAGTTCCTCACAAGAGATTAGTGCAGAAGCTAGAGCATCAGGCGCATATAACAGGAAGGGCACTGCAATGGATCAGAGAATACCTGACAGGGAGGCAACAACGAGTCATGGTACGTAATGATGTATCACAGTGGGCACCTGTGACGAGCGGGGTCCCACAGGGGTCGGTCTTAGGACCAGTGCTATTTTTGGTATATGTGAACGACATGACGGAAGGGTTAGACTCAGAAGTGTCCCTGTTTGCAGATGATGTGAAGTTAATGAGGAGAATTAAATCTGATGAGGACCAGGCAGGACTTCAAAGAGACCTGGACAGACTGGACACCTGGTCCAGCAAATGGCTTCTCGAATTTAATCCTGCCAAATGCAAAGTCATGAAGATAGGGGAAGGGCACAGAAGACCACAGACAGAGTATAGGCTGGGTGGCCAAAGACTGCAAACCTCACTCAAGGAGAAAGATCTTGGGGTGAGTATAACACCGAGCATGTCTCCGGAAGCACACATCAATCAGACAACTGCTGCAGCATATGGGCGCCTGGCAAACCTGAGAACAGCATTCCGACACCTTAGTAAGGAATCATTCAAGACACCGTACACCGTGTATGTCAGGCCCATACTGGAGTATGCAGCACCTGTTTGGAACCCGCACTTGATAAAGCACGTCAAGAAACTAGAGAAAGTACAAAGGTTTGCAACAAGGTTAGTTCCAGAGCTAAGGGGAATGTCCTATGAAGAAAGATTAAGGGAAATCGGCCTGACGACACTGGAGGACAGGAGGGTCAGGGGAGACATGATAACGACATATAAAATACTGCTTGGAATAGACAAGGTGGACAAGGACAGGATGTTCCAGGGAGGGGACACAGAAACAAGAGGCCACAATTGGAAGTTGAAGACACAAATGAGTCAGAGAGATAGTAGGAAGTATTTCTTCAGTCATAGAGTTGTAAGGCAGTGGAATAGCCTAGAAAATGACGTAGTGGAGGCAGGAACCATACACAGTTTTAAGACGAGGTTTGATAAAGCTCATGGAGCGGGGAGAGAGAGGGCCTAGTAGCAACCGGTGAAGAGGCGGGGCCAGGAGCTAGGACTCGACCCCTGCAACCACAAATAGGTGAGTACAAATAGGTGAGTACACACACACACACACACACACACATACACTTCATGTACCAACACATAAGGGACACTACCAAAGAGAGAGGAGAGGATGAACCAGCGAGACTGGACCTAGTATTCGCCTTGAGTAGTGCAGATATTGAGGACATCACATATGAAAGACCCCTTAAAGTCAGCGATCATGTGGTTTTAAGATTCCAATACACAGAAGAGCTACAAGTGGAGGGGGGAAGCAGGAATGGCCGGGCAAATGAAGTCAAACTACAAGAAAGGGGAGATTGTGGGAATGAGGAACTTCCTGAAAGGGGTTCAGTGGGACAGAGAATTGGCAGGGAAGTCAGTAAACGAGGTGATGGAATATGTAACAACAATATGCAAGGAAGCTGAGGAGAGGTTTGTACCCAAGGGTAACATGAATAATGAAAAAGCCAGGATGAGCCCATGGTTCACCCAAAGGTGCAGGGAGGCAAAAACCAAGTGTGCTAGGGAATGAAAGAAGTATAGAAGGCAAAGGGCTCAGGAGAATAAGGAGAGCAGTCGTAGAGCCAGAAATGAACATGCACAGGTGATAAGGGAGGCCCAGTGACAATATGACAACGACATAGCAAAGAAAGCCAAATCTGACCCGAAGCTGTTATACAGCCACATCAGGAGGAAAACAACAGTCAAGGACCAGGTAATCAGGCTAAGGAAGGAAGGAGGAGAGACAACAAGAAACGACCATGAAGTATGTGAGGAACTCAACATGAGGTTCAAAGAAGTGTTCACAGAGAAGACAGATGGGACTCCAGAAAGATGGAAAGGTGGGGTACACCACCATGTGTTGGACACGATATATTCAACCGTGGAAGAAGTGAAGAGGCTGCTGAGTGAGGTAGATACTGTAAAGGCAATGGGGCCAGATAACATCTCTCCATGGGTCCTGAGAGAGGGAGCAGAGGCACTATGTGTACCCCTAACAACAATATTCAACACATCTATCGAAGCAGGGAGATTACCTGAGGAATGGAAAACAGCAAATGTAGTTCCAATTTTTAAAAAAGGAGACAGACATGAAGCACTAAACTACAGACCAGTGTCACCGACATGCATAGCGTGCAAAGTCATAGAGAAGATTATCAGGAGAAGAGTGGTGGAACACCTAGAGTGGAGTGAGCTCATCAACAACAGCCAACATGGTTTCAGGGATGGGAAATCCTGTGTCACAAACCTATTGGAATTCTATGATAGGGTGACAGCAGTAAGACAAGAGAGAGAGGGGTGGGTAGATTGCATTTTCTTGGACTGCAAGAAGGCGTTTGACACAGTTCCATACAAGAGATTAGCGCAAAACCTGGAGGACCAGGCAGGGATAACAGGGAAGGCACTACAATGAATCAGGGAATACCTGTGAGGAAGACAGCAGCGAGTCATGGTACTTGGTGAGGTGTCAGAGTGGGCGCCTGTGACGAGTGGGGTTCCACAGTGGTCAGTCCTAGGACCAGTGCTGTTTCTGGTATTTGTGAATGACATGATGAAAGGAATAGACACCGAAGTGTCCCAGTTTGCAGATGATGTGAAGTTGATGAGAAGAATTCAATCGGAAGAGGACCAGGCGGAACTATAAAGGGATCTGGACAGGCTGCAGGCCTGGTCCAGCAATTGGCTCCTGGAGTTCAATCCCACCATGTGCAAAGTCTTGAAGATTTGGGAAGGACACAGAAGACCGCAGACAGAGTACAGTCTAGGGGGCCAGAGACTACAAACCTCACTCAAGGAAAAACATCTTGGGGAGAGTATAACACCAGGCACATCTCCTGAGGAGCACATCAACCAAATAGCTGCTGCAGCACATGGGCGCCTAGGAAACCTAAGAAAAGCATTCCGACATCTTAACAATGAATCATTCAGGACCCTGTACACTGAGTACCGTAGGCCCATATTGGAGTATGCAGCTCCAGTTTGGAACCCACACCTAGCCAAGCACGTGAAGAAGTTAGAGAAAGTGCAAAGGTTTGCAAAAAAGCTAGTCCCAGAGCTAAGGGGTATGTTCTATGAGGAGGGGTTAAAGAAAATCGACCTGACGACACTTGAGGACAGGAGAGATAGGGGGGACATGGTAACGACATATACAATAATGAGAGGAATTGACAAGGTGGACAGAGACAGAATGTTCCAGAGATGGGACACAGCAACAAAGGGCCACAGTTGGAAGCTGAAGACTCAGATGAATCACAGAGATGTTAGGAAGTATTTCTTCAGCCACAGAGTAGTTAGGAAGTGGAATAGTTTGGGAGGCGATGTAGTGGAGGCAGGATCCATTCATAGCTTTAAGAAGAGGTATGATAAAGCTCATGGTGTGGGGAGAGTGACCCAGTAGCGGCCAGTGAAGAGGCGGGACCAGGAGCTATGACTCGCTCCCTGCAATGACAACTAGGTAAGTACAACTAGGTGAGTACAGACAGACAGACACACACACACACACACACACACACACACACACACACACACACACACACACACACACACAAGCACACACAAATGTTCCCGAGTGTGTACCTCGACCGAGACAGAACACAAGAAGAAAGGATGACACTGAAAGAGAGGGTGCAACATCGCAAGGAGGAATGGGAGGCAAGGAAGGTGGAAAGCAGGCCCACGTGGAAGAACAAACACAACCCCCTCCAGTACCACCCACACAAGGAACACAACCATGGCAATCCCAAAGCAATCAAACGACCTAACCCAAAACCCACTCACTGCACCATCTGCCCCCATCCCTCTCAGCACAAACCTCACCCCCACAGAAACCCACAGTAACCCACACATCTCCCTCTGCATAAACCCCACCTCCACAGTAACCCTCAGTAACCTGTACATCCACTTCAGCTCAAACCCCACCCCCACAGAAACCCAGAGTAACCCACACAATGTACCCTCTCTCCCATCCCCCTCACCACAAACCCCACCCTCACAGTAACCCACAGCAACTCACACACCGTACCCTCTATCCCCATCCCCCTCACCACAAACGCCTCCCCCATTGCAACCCAGCATAGGCCCTCTTCCCCCATCCCACTCACCAACACCCCCACCTCCACTGAAATCCCCCATAGGCCCTCTGCCTCCACACCTCACACCACAGACCCCACCCCCACACCAACCCCCTATAGGCCCCTGCTCCACCTAAGCCACCTCTCTCCCCAGACCAAAGTTATTGAAAAGAAGTTGAAGGTTTGTTACACGAACATGGATGGAATAACGAATAACTGTGAGGAGTGGCACGAAAGATTCAAGGAGTTGTCCCCAGACATCGTAGCGGTTACAGAAACGAAACTCACTGGGATAATAACAGATGCAATCTTTCCACCTGGATACCAGATCCTGAGGAAGGATAGAAGGAGCAGGGGGAGAGGAGGGGTTGCACTACTAATAAAAAACCGGTGGGGTTATCAAGAAATGGAAGGTATGGACGAGATTGGATAAAGGGATTACATAGTAGGTACAGTTCAGTCAGGGGAACACAAGGTAGTCATTGCAGTTATGCATAACCCACCACAGAACTGCAGGAGGCCAAGAGAGGAATATGATGAGTGCAACAGAGCAATGGTGGACACTTTAGCTGTAAAGCAGTTTCGGGTCAGACTTGACTTTCGATGCTATGTCGTTTTCGAACTGCCGCTGAGCCTCCTTCCTTATCTGTGCATACTCGTTTCTGGCTCGTCAACTAATTTCTTTGTTTTCCTGAATCCTCTGCCTTCTCTACTATTTGCATTCTCTAGCACACTTTGTTTTTGCCTCCCTACACCTTCGGGTAAACCAATGCTCATTCTGGTCTTCCCATTATTTGTATTACCCTTGGGAACAAGCCTTTCCTCTGCCTCCTTGCATTTTGTTGTTACGTATTACATCACTTCATTTACTGACTTTCCTACCAGCTCTCTTTGTCACTGAACCTTTTGCACGAAGGTCCTCATACCTGTGTAGTTCCCCCTTTTATAGTTTAGCTTTTTCCTTTCTACTCCTGTTGCCCTCACCACTTGAAGCTCTACGATGTATTCAAAGCTCAGAACCACGTGGTCGCTAGCTCCAAGAGGCCTTTCATATGTGATGTCCTCAATGTTTGAACTACTCAGGGTGAACGCAATTTCCTGATTTGCTGGTTCATCTTCCTCTCTCGCTCTCTCTTTCTGGTAGTGTCCTGAACATGTTGGTGCATGGGGTTTTCCAGTACCACATCCATAATCTCGGCTCTACATGTTTCGGGACCCCCATGTGCGTCCAGGTTTTGCAATCAATCTCCCTGTGGTTGAAGTCGCCCATAACGAGTAACTTTGCTCTACTCGAGTGAGCTCCTTTTGCCACCTCAGCTAGTGTGTCCACCATTGCTTTATTGCACTCATCATATTCCTCTCTTGGTCTCCTGCAGTTCTGTGGTGGGTTATTCATCAATGCAATGACTACCTTATGTTCCCCAGACTGAACTGTCCCTATGTAATCCCTTTCTCTCGTCTCATCCATTCCTTCTATTTCCTGATAACCCCATCGGTTTTTAATGAGCAGTGGTACGACACCTCCCCCTCTGCTCCGTCTATCCTTCCTCAGGATCCGATATCTGGGTGGGAAGATTGTGTCTGTTATTGTCCTGGTGAATTTTCTTTCTGTGACTGCTATGATGTCTGGGGACATGTCCTTGATTCTTTCATGCCACTTCTCACATTTATTTGTTATTCAATCTGTATTCAATACCATACCTTCAACTTCTTTTCTATAACTGTAGTCTGGGTAGAATGGTGAGTTTGTTGGAGCAGGTGCCCTGTGGGGGTGTGGTCTATGGTGTATGGGGTGGGGGCAGAGGGTCTATAGGGGGTTGCAGTTGGGGTGAGGGTTGTGATGAGGGGGATGGGGCAGAAGGCCTATGGGGGGATACAGTGGGGGTGGGGATTGTAGTGAGAGGGATTGGGTAGAGGGAACGGTGTGTGGGTTACTGTGGGTTACTGTGGGGGTGTGATTTGTGTTGAAGGGGATGGGGGCAGAGGGTACAGTGTGTGGGTTTTGGATTAGATTGTTTGATTGCCCTGGGGTTGCCATGGTTGGGTTCCTTCTGTGGGTGGTACTGGAGGAGGTTGTGTGTGTTGTTTTAACTGGGGTCTGGTTTCTCCTGCTCCCCTCCTTCCTTGCCTCCCATTCTGCTTTTGACGTTGCACTCTCTCTTTCAGTATCATCCTTTCTTCTTGTGTTCTATATCGGTCGAGGTACACGCTCTGGTACCCCTCAGCTTTTTCCTGCAGGATCCGGTTCCAGGCCGACTCTGCCTTGAAAATCACTTTGACTGGATGCTTTTTTCCTCTCACAATCCACCCAGTTCTCCGAAAATTTGTCAGCTGGGTCGTGTCTTCCTCTCCCATTGCTTTCATGATGCTTTCAGTCTGTTTCTTTTCCTCCTGTTTTCTTGCTTCGTAAGTTTTCCCTTCTACTTCTTGGAGCCCATAGACAAAAACTGCCCTCTTCCGTTCGTCTCCCCTCTGTACTTCCCTGAGCATCCTCTGAGACAAACTAATTCCTGCCATTGACGATGTGTGTGTGTGTGTGTGTGTGTGTGTGTGTGTGTGTGTGTGTGTGTGTGTGTGTGTGTGTGTGTGTGTGTGTGTGTTGTGTGTGTGTGCGTGTGTGTGTGTTGTGTGTGTGTTTTGTGTGTGCGCGTGTGTGTGTGTGCGTGTGTATGTGTGTGTCTGTGTTTGTGTGTGGGGTGTGTGTGTGTGGTGTGTGTGTGTGTGTGTGTGTGTGTGTGTGTGTGTGTGTGTGTTTACGTGTGTGTGTGTTTACGTGTGTGTATGTGTGTCGTGTCGAATAGGTAAACCTTGCGATTTGGGCTTAAATAGCAATGCTCTTCTTGCCGAATAAGGCAGGCAATAATTTCGTAAAAATAATTCTGAACCTAATGAAAAAATACATTTCATTGTGTTTGTTTATCATTAAATTATTGGAAACTTATCTAAATATATTTAGTTGGATTAGGCTAAATTAAACTGAGCTTGTTATAATAAAGTTAGGTAAGATTTCTAAGGTTATTTTGGTACATAATTATTAATTTTTACATTAACGTAAATAAAAAATATATCTTTAAATGTTTAATAGAAAATTTTAGAAACGACTTAATTTTAAATGGGTTCTTCCTAATTTATCCATTTCATCTATTCGGCACGACACACACACAGTGTGTATTTTTTTTTTTTTTTTATTATCACACTGGCCGATTCCCACCAAGGCAGGGTGGCCCGAAAAAGAAAAACTTTCACCATCATTCACTCCATCACTGTCTTGCCAGAAGGGTGCTTTACACTACAGTTTTTAAACTGCAACATTAACACCCCTCCTTCAGAGTGCAGGCACAGTACTTCCCATCTCCAGGACTCAAGTCCGGCCTGCCGGTTTCCCTGAACCCCTTCATAAATGTTACTTTGCTCACACTCCAACAGCACGTCAAGTATTATAAACCATTTGTCTCCATTCACTCCTATCAAACACGCTCACACATGCCTGCTGGAAGTCCAAGCCCTCGCACCACAAAACCTCCTTTACCCCTCCCTCCAACCTTTCCTAGGCCGACCCCTACCCCGCCTTCCTTCCACTACAGACTGATACACTCTTGAAGTTATTCTGTTTCGCTCCATTCTCTCCACATGTCCGAACCACCTCAACAACCCTTCCTCAGCCCTCTGGACAACAGTTTTGGTAATCCCGCACCTCCTCCTAACTTCCAAACTACGAATTCTCTGCATTATATTCACACCACACATTGCTCTCAGACATGACATCTCCACTGCCTCCAGCCTTCTCCTCGCTGCAACATTCATCACCCATGCTTCACACCCAAATAAGAGCGTTGGTAAAACTATACTCTCATAATTCCCCTCTTTGCCTCCAAGGACAAAGTTCTTTGTCTCCACAGACTCCTAAGTGCACCACTCACCCTTTTCCCCTCATCAATTCTATGATTCACCTCATCTTTCATAGACCCATCCGCTGACACGTCCACTCCCAAATATCTGAATACATTCACCTCCTCCATACTCTCTCCCTCCAATCTGATATCCAATCTTTCATCACCTAATCACCTGTGTATGTGTATATACATATATATATTATATATATATTATATATATATATATATATATATATATATATATATATTTATATATATATATATATAAATTCTCACATTATCAAGGAACTATAAAAGTAATACATCAAAGGAAGGCATATGAAGGGTCTAGATCACACCTCACAATGACATCCCACAACAAAGCAACACCTGACGTACGACGACACCCGACAGTGCATCAGGCCTGCTGGCCCAACTAGACAGGTCCTTCACGACATCCCACTAACAAAATATTCTACCCAAGAATTAAGATTTATTATTTGTCCAGTGTATTATTAAATTCTTCCCAAATTTTATTAATTATAAATGGATCTAATTTATATAAAACAAGGGAAATATTCATATTATTGTCAAAACTGCTTTTTATGAAACAAGATTCAATTATATTCCTGTGGACCATGGACTTGCTTGATGCAACTTTCTCAACTTTTTGAAAATCAATTAGATGGTTAAAATCTCTTACATGAATAAAACGAGCATTGGAATCTTGTCCAGTTCTAATGCTATATTTATGTTGTTTTAATCTTAGTTCGAGACTTTTATCAGTTTGACCGTAATAAACTTTATCGCAGATTTTACAAGGAATCTTATAGACACATCCATCAGCATTTTGGGGGGAATTCTTTATCAAAAGTTTTTTTACTGTATCAAGATTTTTGAATACAACTTTAATATTAAAAGTCTTAAGAAGAGAAGGCATATCAACCAAGTTTTCATGGTAAGGGAGAACCAACATATTTTCAGTTGAATAAGGTTGGCTGTCCCTTTTTGGGTTGTAAAAAGTATTTCTAGCAATTTTAAATGATTTATCAATTACATTTCTCGGGTATTTTAGATCATTGGGTATTTCATAAATTTTGGATATTTCCTCATCTATGAACTCTGGACTACAAATACGCAAAGTTCTCAAAAACATTGATGAGAAAACAGACAGTTTAACTTTATCTTGATGTGAAGAATAATAGTGGACATAGGAACAGTTATTTGTAGGTTTTCTGTAAATTTTAAATTTGAATTCATTATTACCCTTAATAATTAAAACATCTAGGAAAGGCAATGGGTTATTTTCCTCAAACTCAACAGTAAAGTTTATAGAATGGGCTGAGCTATTTAATTTAACAAGGAAATGGTGTATATCTACATTCTTAGGCATAAGACACAAAATATCAACATATCTGAACCATTTAGCTCTATTAGGGAGGATTGTGTTAAGCAACCTTGTTTCAAAAAATTCCATGTATAGGTTACTAAGAACAGGTGAAAGAGGATTTCCCATTGCCATACCAAACTTCTGAGTGTAAAACTTATCATTAAATACAAATTTTGCATCAACAATGCAAAGTTTAATAAGTTTAATGATAGTAGGAACTGGCAATGGTAAATCATAATTAACAAGTTCTTCAGATAAGAAACTTAATAAATCATCAACAGGAACTTTCGTAAACAAGGAAGAAACATCAAAACTAACCATGTTAAAATCATTTAAGTCAGTCAAGGAGCTTAATTTATCAACTAAATCTATGTTGCTTTTAACATTAAAGGTCGAAATTTTGCCAAAAATAGGGCTCAAAATATCAACAAGCCATTTGGATAATTTATATGAAACTGACCCTATGGAGCTAATAATTGGTCTGACTGGATTACCTGGTTTATGTGTTTTTATTAGTCCATACATGTAAGGTAAAGATGGATTAGTGGAAGTAGTCACGAAAGCGCTTGGAATTTCACTATTCTTTCACATTGGTTATTTTGCACATATATATATATTAAAATATATTATATATATATATATATATATAATATATATATATATATATATATATATATTATATATATATAGTCGTTTTAATAGAAAATATCCAAAATAGTCAGTATTAAAAACGACGGGTCATATTATTATTATTATTAAAGATTCGCCGATATTCTCCCGGCCCGGGCCGTGGCTCCCTGTCGTGGGAGTGTCTGAGACCCAAGTCTCTCATGGGAGGAGGCACAAGTACCCCCTCATCTTTGGGACCAACTGTCCCCAGGCCTAGCCACAAGCTAGGCCTCTCTGGTCTGCCATCCCCGCCCCAAGGGGCTAATGGGAATGACAGTGTTGTGAGGTGCAAGCTCTGGCTCAGGGACCTACCCTACCCTAGAAGGGCTACGCATGGTGTCGATCACGGATAATATACAATTTTAACACTTTCTGGGCAGTTAAATAAAATTTATGAAGATGTTGATGATGATGATGATAATAATAATAATAATTATTATTATTATTACAATAATAATAATAATAATAATTATTATTGATTATTATTATTATTATTATTTTATATATATTATTATGTTATTATCAAAGAGATTTACTAATAATAATAATAATAATAATAATAATAATAATAATAATAATAAAATATAATAATAATAATAACAATAATAATAATGGGAGACAGCAAGCATCGCTGCTGAGTAATAATTAGGTTATACTTACATTTTCTGAAAATAGAGATGAACTCAGCTACCACATTAGTAGGATCACGACGACGCATATGTTACCTGTACGTGATAACGTGATGATTAACGTAACTAAGATAACAACAGGGTCAAGAATATAACTAAGATAATAAAATGATGATTAACATAACTAAGATAACAGCATGGTCAAGAATATAACTAAGATAATAACATGATGATTAACATAACTAAGATAACAGCATGGTCAGACATAAACTAAGATAATACATGATGATAACATAAACTAAGATAACAGCATGGTCAAGAATATAACTAAGATAATAACATGATGATTAACATAATTAAGATAACATGGCCAAGAACAAAACTAAGATAACATGATAAATAACTTAAAGATAACATGATTAATAAAATTATTAAGATAACATGATCAATATCAACTAAGATAACAACATATTAATAACATAACTAAGATAACAGCATGATGATCAACATAACTAAGATAACAGCATGATGATCAACATAACTAAGATAACAGCATGATGATCAACATAACTAAGATAACAGCATGATGATCAACATAACTAAGATAACAGCATGATGATCAACATAACTAAGATAACAGCATGATGATCAACATAACTAAGATAACAGCATGATGATCAACATAACTAAGATAACAGCATGATGATCAACATAACTAAGATAACAGCATGATGATCAACATAACTAAGATAACAGCATGATGATCAACATAACTAAGATAGCAGCATGATGATCAACATAACTAAGATAACAGCATGATGATCAACATAACTAAGATAAGCAGCATGATGATCAACATAACTAAGATAACAGCATGATGATCAACATAACTAAGATAACAGCATGATGATCAACATAACTAAGAATAACAGCATGATGATCAACATAACTAAGATAACAGCATGATGATCAACATAACTAAGATAGCAGCATGATGATCAACATAACTAAGATAACAGCATGATGATCAACATAACTAAGATAACAGCATGATGATCGACATAACTAAGATAACATGATTAATAACAACTGAGATAACACTATTACTAACATAAAATAACATGGAAAATTACTTATATCATAGCCGGATCTTTGTTTGTGGGATTTTTCTGTTGCTATAATATTCAACCTTTCTGGGTATGCCTGGGGGCATTTCCTGGTCTGTCTCTCTCTCTCTCTCTCTCTCTCTCTCTCTCTCTCTCTCTCTCTCTCTCTCTCTCTCTCTCTCTCTCTCTCTCTCCCTCTCTCATTCCAGTGAATACATCCTCTGGGATCAAGTTGGCACGGTCATCCTCCTTTCTTCTGCATCTTTGCAAGCTCCTGATGATGTGTTGATATCAACACGAAAGGCCTATAGCTATCTTTCTACTATTCCCAATGTTGTTATGCATCCTGTATCGCTTGTTCTGCGATAGTTGCACAATATATATATATATATATATATATATATATATATATATATATATATATTTATATATATATATATATATATATATATATATATATATATATATATAATTCGAACCCTTGGCTTGCGCAGTGTTGTTATCGATCAGTATCACTCGTCCGTGGTACCTGACCAGCCGGGCTGTGGCTCGTACGTTGGATTGCGTGCAGCCAGCAGTAACAGCCTGGTTCATCAGGCTCTGATCCAACAGGAGACCTGATCACAGACCGGGCCGCGGGGGCGTTTACCCCCGGAACTCTCTCCAGGTAAACTCCAGGTAAGGGTGGTTACAATAATATATTAGCTTAGAAGCTACTACACCTCCGTATGCACTCGGATGGCGGCCCAACAGCTAGCTGTGTGCTGGCTGCGCCATTCTTGTAGGGTTGGGTGGTCCTGTGGTTTAAAGCGTCATGTGGTTCTCACTTACCATGAGGCAGGCAAGTACAACATGGGTTCGAATCCTTGGCTAGTGCAGTGTTGTTATTGATCAATACCACTCGTTCGTGGTTACAATAATATATATATATATATATATATATATATATATATATATATATATATATATATATATTATATATATAAACACTGATCTCTGGCTGAAGGAGACTCGAACTTATGAACCTTCGAACAAGGTACGCAGTGCTTTACCAATCTACCCACACTGGACCAATACCTTGGAGTCCAGCTTGCGCTAGACTTTGATCCAAGGCAGCCAGCTTTCAGGGAGAAGGCTTACAGCTTTTCATCTCATCCCCTGCATGCATCAGCCTTACTAGAGAAAATGCAAAGGTTTGCAACAAGGATAGTTCCTTAGTCAAGGGGAATGTCCTACGAAGAAAGGTTCAAGGAAATCGGGTTGACGACACTGGAAAACAGGAGGATTAGGGGAGACATGATAACGACATACAAAATACTACGTGGAATTAACAAGGTGTACAGAGACAGGATATTCCAGAGAGGGGACACAGAAACAAGGTGTCACAATTGGAAGTTGAAGAGCCAGACCAGTCAAAGGGATGTTAGGAAGTATTTCTTCAGTCATAGATTTATCAGAAAGTGGAATAGTTTGGCAAGTAATGTAGTGGAGGCAGGAACCATACATAGTTTTAAGACGAGGTATGATAAAGCTCATGGAGCAGGGAGAGAGAGGACCTAGTAACGATCAGTAAAGAGGCAGGACCAGGAGCTGAGTCCCGACCTCTGCAGCCACAAATAAGTGAGTACAAATAGGTGACTAAACACACACACACTCGCAGAGGAAAGGTTTGTTCCCAAGGGCAATAGAAATAATGGGAAGACCAAAACGAGTCTTTGGTTTACCTGAAGGTGTGGGGAGGCAAAAATTAAGTGCACCAGAGAATGGAAAAGGTACAGGAAGCAAAGGACCCAGGAAAATAAGGAGATTAGTCGAAGAGCCAGAAACGAGTATGCACCCATAAGGAGGGAGGCCCAGCGACAGTACGAAAACGACACAGCATTGAAAGTCAAGTCTGACTCAAAACTGCTATATGGCCAAATGAGGAGGAAGACAACAGTCAAAGACCAGGTGACCAGGCTGAGGAAAGAAGGTGGGGAACTCACAAGAAACGATCAAGAGGTATGTGAGGAGCTCAATGTGAGATTTAAGGAAGTATTTACAGTGGAGACAGGAAGGCCTCTGGGGACACAGAACAGAGGGATCAAAAACAAGGAATATACCAACAAGTGTTGGATGACATACATACAACTGAGGAGGAGGTGAAGAAGCTGTTAAGGGACATTGATACATCAAAGGCAACAGGACCTGACAACATCTCCCCGTGGGTCCTTAGAGAGGGAGCGGATATGCTGTGTGTGCCACTTACCACAATCTTCAACACGTCCCTGGAAACTGAGCAACTACCTGAGGTATGGAAGACTGCAAATGTAGTTCCTATTTTTAAAAAAGGAGACAAAAAAGAGGCACTAAACTATAGACCTGTGTCACTGACGTGTATAGTATGCAAAGTTATGGAGAAGATTATCAGGAGGAGAGTGGTGGAGCACCTGGAACGGAACAAGAGTATAAACGCCAACCAGCATGGATTCATGGAAGGAAAATCCTGTGTCACAAACCTTCTGGAGTTTCATGATAAAGTAACAGAAGTAAGACACAAGAAAGAGGGGTGGGTTGATTGCATCTTCTTGGACTGCAAGAAGTCCTTTGACACAGTTCCTCACAAGAGATTAGTGCAGAAAACTAGAAGATCAGGTGCACATAACAGGAAGGGAACTGCAATGGATCAGAGAATACCTGACAGGGAGGCAACAACAAGTCATGGTACATGATGAGGTATCACAGTGGGCACCTGTGACGAGCGGGGCCCAACAGGGGTCGGTCCAAGGACCAGTGCTATTTTTGTTATATGTGAATGACATGATGGAAGGGTAAGACTCAGAAGTGTCCCTGTTCGCAGATAATGTGACGTTAATGAGGAGAATTAAATCAGATGAAGATCAGGCAGGACTTCAAAGAGGCTTGGGCAGACTGGACACCTGGTCCAGCAACTGGCTTCTCGAATTTAACCCTGCCAAATGAAGATCGGGGAAGGGCACAGAAGACCACAGATGGAGTATAGGCTAGGTGGCCAAAGACTGCAAACCTCGCTCAAGGAGAAAGATCTTGGGGTGAGTATAGCACCGAGCACGTCTCCGGAAGCACACATCAACCAGATAACTGCTGCAGCGTATGGGCGCCTGGCAAATCTGAGAACAGCGTTCCGACACCTTAGTAAGGAATCGTTCAAGACACTGTACACCGTGAACGTTAGTCCCATACTGGAGTATGCAGCACCTGTTCGGAACCCGCACTTGATCAAGCAGGTCAAGAAATTAGAGAAAGTGCAAAGGTTTGCGACAAGGTTAGTTCCATAGTTAAGGGGAATGTCTTATGAAGAATGGTTAAGGGAAATCGGCCTGACGACACTGGAGTACAGGAGGGTCAGGGGACACATGATAACGACATATGAAATACTGCGTGGAATAGACAAGGTGGACAAAGACAGGATGTTGCAGGGAGGGGACACAGAAACAGGAGGTCACAATTGGAAGTTGAAGAGTCAGATGAGTCAAAGGGAAGTTAGGAATTATTTCTTTAGTCATAGAGTTATCAGACAGTGGAATAACCTAGAAAGTGACGTAGTGGAGGCGGGAACCATACATAGTTTTAAGATGAGGTTTGATGAAGCTCGTGGAGCGGGGAGAGAGAGGACCCAGTAGGAACCAGTGAAGAGGCGGGGCCAGGAGCTAGGATTCGACCCCTGCAACCACTAATAGGTGAGTACAAATTGGTGAGTACACACTGATAAGGCCGACGCCAAGTTGATAACATTGTTGGTGAACCAGGCAGCTGTTCCCACCAGTAACTGCCATCTAGTTTATCAGCGCGTGTAACTTATGTAAGTACAGCCTGGACATAATTACTAAGCTGCCATAACTACCATGTTACCATGATTATTGTCATAGTGTTTTTCTCGTGGCAGATGATGATGGTGATGATGATGATGATGATGATGATGATGATGATGATGATGATGATGATGATGATGATGATGGTGATGATGATGATGGTGATGATGATGATGATGATGATGGTCATGATGATGATGGTGATGATGATGATGATGGTGATGATGATGATGATGATGATGATGATGATGATGATGATGATGATGATGATGGTGATGATGATGATGATGATGATGATGGTGATGATGATGATGGTGATGTGATGATGATGATGATGATGATGATGGATGATGATGATGATGATGATGATGATGATGATGATGATGATGATGATGATGATGTGATGATGATGGATGATTGATGATGATGATGATGGTGATGATATGATGATGATGATGATGATGGTGATGATGATGATGATGATGATGATGATGATGATGATGATGATGATGGTGATTATGATGATGATGATGATGATGGTGATGATGATGATGATGATGATGATGATGATGATGATGATGGTGGTGATGATGATGGATGATGTGATGATGATGTGATGATGATGATGATGTGATGATATAGTGATGATAGAGATGATGATGATGATGATGTGATGATGATGATTGAGATGAATGATGATGATGATGATGATGGTGATGATGATGTGATGATGGTGATGATGATGATGATGATGGTGATGATGATGATGATGATGATGATGATGATGATGATGATGATGATGATGATGTGATGATAGATGATGTATGATGATGGTGATGATGGATGATGATGATGATGATGATGATGATGATGATGATGATGATGATGATGATGATGATGATGATGATGATGATGGTGATTGATGATGATGATGATGTGATGATGAGTAATGATGAATTGATGATGATGATGATGATGATGATGATGATGTGTGATGATGGATGATGATGATGTGATGATGATGGATGATGATGATGATGGTGATGATGATGATGATGATGATGAGAAGTTGATTGATGATGATGATGGTGATGATATGATGATGATGATGATGATGATGATGAGATGATGGTGAGATGATGGTGATGATGATATGATGATGATGATGATGAGTGGATGATGATTGATGATGGATGATGATGATGATGATGATGATTGATAAGATGATGATGATGAGATGATAGATGATGATGATGATGATGGATGATGATTGATGAATGATGATGATGATGATGATGAATGATGTGATGATGATGATGGTGATGATGATAGGTGATGATGATGATGATGATGATGATGATGATGATGTGATGATGATGATGATGATGAGATGATGATGATGATGATGAAGATGATGATGTGATGATGATGAATGATAGATTAGATGATGATGATGATGATGATGATGATGATGAAGATGATGATGATATGTGATGATGATGATGATGATGATGATGATGTGATGATGATGCATGGATGATGATGATGATGATGATGGTGATGATGATGATAGTGATGATGATGATGATGATGATTGGATGTATGCATGATGATGATGATGATGATGATGATGTGTGATGATGATGATGATGATAATGATGGTGATGATGATGATGCATGAATGATGAGATGATGATGATGATGATGATGAGTGATGATGTTGATGATGATGATGATGAGTGATGTGATGAAGATGATGCATGATGCATGTGAGATGAGTGTGATGAGATGATGATGATGTGATGCATGTGATGATGTGATGATGATGATGACTGATGATGGCTGATGAATGATGATGGTGATGATGATGTGAGTGATGGCATGACTGAGAGACTGGTATGATGTACCTGAGGCATGACTGAGGAGCTGGTATGATCCTGAGGCCAGGCTGATGAGGCTGGTAGTAGTACCTCAGGCCAGGTGAGGATGCTGGTAGTGACCTGATGCCAGGTGAGATGATGATAGATGCACTAGGCCATGAGAGAGCTGCAGATGACTGGCCATGGCTGGAGACTGTATGACCTGAGCCAGGCTGAGAGCTGAGTGATGTACTGAGCCAGCTGAGAGAGCTGGTATGTGTGACCTAGGCCAGTGATAGATGGTAGATGACCTGAGGCCAGGCTGAGAGAGCTGTGTATGACTGATGAGGCTGGATGATGATTGAGATGGTAGAGTACTAGGCCAGCTGAGAGAGCTGGTAGTGTACCTGAGGCCAGGCTGAGAGAGCTGGTAGTGTACCTGAGGCCAGGCTGAGAGAGCTGGTAGTGTACCTCAGGCCAGGCTGAGAGAGCTGGTAGTGCACCTGAGGCCAGGCTGAGAGAGCTGGTAGTGCACCTGAGGCCAGGCTGAGAGAGCTGGCAGTGTACCTGAGGCCAGGCTGAGAGAGCTGGTAGTGTACCTGAGGCCAGGCTGAGAGAGCTGGTAGTGTACCTGAGGCCAGGCTGAGAGAGCTGGTATGTTGTACCTGAGGCCAGGCTGAGAGAGCTGGTAGTGTACCTGAGGCCAGGCTGAGAGAGCTGGTAGTGTACCTGAGGCCAGGCTGAGAGAGCTGGTAGTGTACCTCAGGCCAGGCTGAGAGAGCTGGTAGTGTACCTGAGGCCAGGCTGAGAGAGCTGGTAGTGCACCTGAGGCCGCTGAGAGAGCTGATGACTAGCAGCGAAGAGCTGGTAGTGTACCTGAGGCCAGGCTGAGAGAGCTGGTAGTGTACCTGAGGCCAGGCTGAGAGAGCTGGTAGTGTACCTGAGGCCAGGCTGAGAGAGCTGGTAGTGTACCTGAGGCCAGGCTGAGAGAGCTGGTAGTGCACCTGAGGCCAGGCTGAGAGAGCTGGTAGTGCACCTGAGGCCAGGCTGAGAGAGCTGGTAGTGTACCTGAGGCCAGGCTGAGAGAGCTGATGACCTAGGCCAGGCTAGAGAGTGGATGTACCTGAGGCCAGGCTGAGAGAGCTGGTAGTGTACCTGACGCCAGGCTGAGAGAGCTGGTAGTGTACCTCAGGCCAGGCTGAGAGAGCTGGTAGTGTACCTCAGGCCAGGCTGAGAAAGCTGGTAGTGCACCTGAGGCCAGGCTGAGAGAGCTGGTAGTGCACCTGAGGCCAGGCTGAGAGAGCTGGTAGTGTACCTGAGGCCAGGCTGAGAGAGCTGGTAGTGTACCTGAGGCCAGGCTGAGAGAGCTGGTAGTGTACCTGAGGCCAGGCTGAGAGAGCTGGTAGTGCACCTGAGGCCAGGCTGAGAGAGCTGGTAGTGTACCTGAGGCCAGGCTGAGAGAGCTGGTAAGTGTCCTGAGGCCAGGCTGAGAGAGCTGGTAGTGTACCTGAGGCCAGGCTGAGAGAGCTGGTAGTGTACCTGAGGCCAGGCTGAGAGAGCTGGTAGTGTACCTGAGGCCAGGCTGAGAGAGCTGGCTAGTGTTACCTGAGGCCAGGCTGAGAGAGCTGGTAGTGCACCTGAGGCCAGGCTGAGAGAGCTGGTAGTGTACCTGAGGCCAGGCTGAGAGAGGTGGTAGTGTACCTGAGGCCAGGCTGAGAGAGCTGGTAGTGTACCTGAGGCCAGCTGAGAGAGTGGTATGTACTGAGGCCAGGCTGAGAGAGCTGGTAGTGCACCTGAGGCCAGGCTGAGAGAGCTGGTAGTGTACCTGAGGCCAGGCTGAGAGAGCTGGTAGTGTACCTGAGGCCAGGCTGAGAGAGCTGGTAGTGTACCTGAGGCCAGGCTGAGAGAGCTGGTAGTGTACCTGAGGCCAGGCTGAGAGAGCTGGTAGTGTACCTGAGGCCAGGCTGAGAGAGGTGGTAAGAGGTAACACTGGAGGCCAGAGCTGAGAGAGCTGGTAGTGCACCTGAGGCCAGGCTGAGAGAGCTGGTAGTGTACCTGAGGCCAGGCTGAGGAGCTGGTAGTGTACCTGAGGCCAGGCTGAGAGAGCTGGAGTGACCTGAGGCCAGGCTGAGAGAGTGGTAGTGTACCTGAGGCCAGGCTGAGAGAGCTGGTAGTGTACTGAGGCCAGGCTGAGAGAGCTGGTAGTGTACCTGAGGCCAGGCTGAGAGAGCTGGTAGTGTACCTGAGGCCAGGCTGAGAGAGCTGGTAGTGTACCTGAGCCAGGCTGAGAGAGCTGGTAGTGTACCTAGGCCAGGCTGAGAGAGCTGGTAGTGTACCTGAGGCCAGGCTGAGAGAGCTGGTAGTGTACCTGAGGCCAGGCTGAGAGAGCTGGTAGTGTACCTGAGGCCAGGCTGAGAGAGCTGGTAGTGTACCTGAGGCCAGGCTGAGAGAGCTGGTAGTGTACCTGAGGCCAGGATGAGAGAGCTGGTAGTGCACCTGATGCCAGGCTGAGAGAGCTGGTAGTGTACCTGAGGCCAGGCTGAGAGAGCTGGTAGTGTACCTGAGGCCAGGCTAGAGAGAGCTGGTAGTGTACCTGAGGCCAGGCTGAGAGAGCTGGTAGTGTACCTGAGGCCAGGCTGAGGAGAGCTGGAGTGACCTGAGGCCAGGCTGAGAGAGCTGGTAGTGTACCTGAGGCCAGGCTGGAGAGCTGGTAGTGTACCTGAGGCCAGGCTGAGAGAGCTGGTAGTGTACCTGAGGCCAGGCTGAGAGAGCTGGTAGTGTACCTGAGGCCAGGCTGAGAGAGCTGGTAGTGTACCTGAGGCCAGGCTGAGAGAGCTGGTAGTGTACCTGAGGCCAGGCTGAGAGAGCTGGTAGTGCACCTGAGGCCAGGCTGAGAGACGTGGTAGTGTACCTGAGGCCAGGCTGAGGGAGCTGGTAGTGTACCTGAGGCCAGGTTGAGAGAGCTGGTAGTGTACCTCAGGTCAGGCTGAGAGAGCTGGTAGTGTACCTGAGGCCAGGCTGAGAGAGCTGGCAGTGTACCTGAGGCCAGGCTAGAGAGGCTGGTAGTGTACCTGAGGCCAGGCTGAGAGAGCTGGTAGTGTACCTGAGGCCAGGCTGAGAGAGCTGGTAGTGCACCTGAGGCCAGGCTGAGAGAGCTGGTAGTGTACCTGAGGCCAGGCTGAGAGAGCTGGTAGTGTACCTGAGGCCAGGCTGAGAGAGCTGGTAGTGTACCTGAGGCCAGGCTGAGAGAGGTGGTAGTGTACCTGAGGCCAGGCTGAGAGAGAGCTGGTAGTGTACCTAGGCCAGGCTGAGAGAGCTGGTAGTGTACCTGAGGCCAGGCTGAGAGAGCTGGTAGTGCACCTGAGGCCAGGCTGAGAGAGCTGGTAGTGTACCTGAGGCCAGGCTGAGAGAGCTGGTAGTGTACCTGAGGCCAGGCTGAGAGAGCTGGTAGTGTACTGAGGCCAGGCTGAGAGAGCTGGTAGTGTACCTGAGGCCAGGCTGAGAGAGCTGGTAGTGTACCTGAGGCCAGGCTGAGAGAGCTGGTAGTGTACCTGAGGCCAGGCTGAGAGAGGTGGTAGTGTACGTGAGGCCAGGCTGAGAGAGCTGGTAGTGCATCTGAGGCCAGGCTAAGAGAGCTGGTAGTGTACCTGAGGCCAGGCTGAGAGAGCTGGTAGTGTACCTGTAGGCCAGGCTGAGGCAGGCTGGCTAGTGTACCTAGGCAGGCTGAGAGAGCTGGTAGTGTACCTAGGCCAGGCTGAGGAGAGCTGGTAGTGTACCTGAGGCCAGGCTGAGAGAGCTGGTAGTGTACCTGAGGCCAGGCTGAGAGAGCTGGTAGTGTACCTGAGGCCAGGCTGAGAGAGCTGGTAGTGTACCTGAGGCCAGGCTGAGAGAGCTGGTAGTGTACCTGAGGCCAGGCTGAGAGAGCTGGTTAGTGTACCTGAGGCCAGGCTGAGAGAGCTGGTAGTGTACCTGAGGCCAGGCTGAGAGAGCTGGTAGTGTACCTCAGGCCAGGCTGGAGAGGCTGGTAGTGTACCTGAGGCCAGGCTGAGAGAGCTGGTAGTGCCCTGAGGCCAGGCTGAGAGAGCTGGTAGTGTACCTGAGGCCAGGCTGAGAGAGTGGTAGTGTACCTGAGGCCAGGCTGAGAGAGCTGGTAGTGTACCTGAGGCCAGGCTGAGAGAGCTGGTAGTGTACCTGAGGCCAGGCTGAGAGAGCTGGTAGTGTACCTGAGGCCAGGCTGAGAGAGCTGGTAGTGCACCTGAGGCCAGGCTGAGAGAGCTGGTAGTGTACCTGAGGCCAGGCTGAGAGAGCTGGTAGTGTACCTGAGGCCAGGTGAGAGAGCTGGTAGTGTACCTAGGTCAGGCTGAGAGAGCTGGTAGTGTACCTGAGGCCAGGCTGACGAGGAGCTGGTAGTGTACCTGAGGCCAGGCTGAGAGAGCTGGTAGTGCACCTGAGGCCAGGCTGAGAGAGGTGGTAGTGTACCTGAGGCCAGGCTGAGAGAGCTGGTAGTGTACCTGAGGCCAGGCTGAGAGAGCTGGTAGTGTACCTGAGGCCAGGCTGAGAGAGCTGGTAGTGTACCTCAGGCCAGGCTGAGAGAGCTGGTAGTGTACCTGAGGCCAGGCTGAGAGAGCTGGTAGTGCACCTGAGGCCAGGCTGAGAGAGGTGGTAGTGTACCTGAGGCCAGGCTGAGAGAGCTGGTAGTGTACCTAGGCCAGGCTGAGAGAGCTGGTAGTGTACCTGAGGCCAGGCTGAGAGAGCTGGTAGTGTCCTGATGGCAGGCTGACGGAGCTGGTAGTGCACCTGAGGCCAGGCTGAGAGAGCTGGTAGTGTACTGAGGCCAGGCTGAGTAGAGCTGGTAGTGTATCTGAGGCCAGGCTGAGAGAGCTAGTAGTGTACTCAGGCCAGCTGAGAGAGCTGGTAGTGCACCTGAGGCCAGGCTGAGAGAGCTGGTAGTGTACCTGATGGCCAGGCTGAGGGAGCTGGTAGTGTACCTGAGGCCAGGTGAGAGAGCTGGTGTGTACCTAGGCCAGGCTGAGAGAGCTGGTAGTGTACTGAGGCCAGGCTAGAGGATAAGAGCTGGTGTGTACTGAGGCCAGGCTGAGAGAGTGGTAGTGTACCTGAGGCACAAAGCTGGAGAGAGGTAAGTTGAGCGTTACTGAGGCCAGGCTGAGAGAGCTGGTAGTGTACCTGAGGCAGGCTAAGAGATGTGGCAGTGTACCATGGGGAACGTCATGAGACAGGTGAGAGTGTGCCTGTAAAGAATGTATAAAAACGACAGATGAGATTAAGAGGGCACTGTGCAACCTGGGTTCTTATGGTGATAGGACTTATCCAGCGAACAAGTGCTTACTCAGTAAAATTAGGCACTAACTTGAGAGACGTGAACTATATACATAAATGAGGTATGCTGAAGTCAGGCCTCGAACTAGGAGTAGGTGCGATGAGCACCAGTGTCGATGGCAGACTGAGAGAGCCTGGCGGATCATGTCATAACCTTCACGGACTACGAACTTATGTACTACACTAGACTATCTGACTTTGGGTAAGACTACTCATGGGCGGTAATCACGCTTACCTAGTAAATAGCAGCCTGTGGCTGCTCACCTGAGAAGACGTTAGCTATTAAAAGACCAGGCCTGCAGGTTATCTTCGGGCGCAGATATCCTCGACAGCTAATGGTAGCTCTTCGCACCTACTCCAGGTTGAGGGATACGATGACCCACTGGTATGTACCATGTCTAGTGACTTCAGTTGTCCTAGAAAGTTGTATGTGATAAAGCGACTTGATGGCGAACGTTACATAAGATCGCAGCAGTGTGAAATGTAGTACAGGGCTGAGAGACTGTGGTAGCATGATGTTCTGGTACCATGTGGAATGTATCTGCATGGAAGGGTTAGACTCAGAGTGCTGAGACGCTGTTCTGAGCCATGTGTGAAGTGTAGTGATGACTATCTGTGATATCAGGGCTTGACGTCAGCAGATGACAGCAGCTGGAGGTAACGGCCAGCAGAGTCTTGGGTGACGTAGGCAGACGAGGAGTGATGTCATGGACAGCGGGGCAGTGGGTGACGTCGTGAAGTCTGGTAGCATCGTGGGTGACGTCATAGGAGTGATGCGGCAGCAGACCACAACATGTGGCTCGGGATGTCTAGCTAGGTCACCCATGTGGCTTGTAGATCCACATGGCATCGTCCATACCCCACGTGGCTTGCTCCACGTTGCTTCGTGATCTACATGGCTTGGTGATCCACGTGGCTTGGTGATCCACGTGGCTTGGTGATCCACGTGGCTTCGAGTGGCCTCAGGCAATCCGATACACAGCTCTGGCAATGAATTCACACGGAAAACAGCAGAAAACACACCAGAGGGAGTGAGAGCAACAGTGAGTGGTGTATGGTGTGGTGCACAGCAGGGCGAGCGTGGGCGAGGCAAGGAACGGCCACTTCCTCCTCTCCCACCCACAAACACGGGGAGAAACACTCACACTGGATGCAGAAATCACCACAAACTCACCTCTGACTTGCTGAAATAGCCATGCCGAGCTGAAAAACAACAGCAGCAACATACAAGTGACGCTGAACACGTTTACCTGGAGACTTGAGAAACTTGAGAAACTGCGTGGGATGCTGTGGCATGGAGTCACAGGGACGCCACTTACAATTCTCGAAGAAATTCGGTAAATTTCGGCCAAATCCTGCTTGTACCTGTGTCTGGATGCTGAAACGTGCAGACACGACATCAGGATAACTCGTTGAGAGACGGATGCTTTTTGTGTGGAGTGATGAAGTGTAGATTACGTCATCCATCTTCTTTCTTCTCCCCGGGCAAACACACTTGCTGCGAGGCACCACTGTCACCAATGTTTACGGGTTTATTGGGTCGTTCTTTGTAGCGGAGAGTAATGATAAGTCTTCAGAGGCTTCTTACTTTGTCTGCAATGTCGTGGGGTACACAAGAAGTGTGTTAAGTGCCTATTGCCCGGGAGGGCCATGCCCGTGAGGGAGAGAGGAGTAAACCTTGTTGACTGAGTGAAGGCCACTGAGAAAGTGAGGGAGAGACAGGTGTGGGCATACTGAAGTGGTAGGCCTATAGGTGGCAGCACCAGCATGGTGTGAAATATGAACTCAGCTGGCAGACAGCATACAGCATAGGCTGTCTATTCAAACAGTACAGGCTGTCTACATTTACTGCCGTCAGGTGCGGTGCTTAGGAAGAGGGGGGTTGATGGTGGAGGGCGAGTGTCGGGTGTGCGGGGACAGGGAGACAGTGTTTCATGCAGTATATTTTGTGACAATTTGGGGGGTATAAGGAAGTTGACGAGTAGGGTACTGGGGAGGGCGGAGGGCGGGATATCGGCATTGAGAGCATTAAGTCTGGATGTGGGTAGAGTGGAGGTGTCTGTGCAGCGTACAATAGCGTATATAATCGCGGATTTTGTTTTTGTATCTTGGGCAATGAGAGAAATGGGGACTGGGAGGTGCGCAAGAAGGTATTGGCGGCGACCATTTATAGTATGCTAAGTCGTAATAGAGGGATTTACGGGAGTAGGTGGGAACAGTGTTTTCCAGAAGGGCATCTTAGTATGGATGTAAAAGTGTTGTTAGCATTGTAAAAGTGGGGGAGTGTTGAGGTTCAGGGGTTAAAACGGGCTCGTCTCAGGAGTTGGGTATACACAAGAAGTGTGTTGCCGAGGTAAAAGCGTGATGTGTGGTTGTGGTGGGTGTGGTTGTTTGAGAAGATGTGGTGGTGCATTTAAGGTAAGAGCTGTTCCTACCTAGGAATGGATAGCATGTGATGGGCAATGAATTTTCTGTTTTGGTTGTGCATGAATTGCATGGCCTGCTGAGTCATGGCATTAGTAAGAGAAAAGGTATGCACTGTGTATTGAATTCCTGTTGTTTATTAATGTTATGTTTTTTTATGCAATGTCTCTATTTAATTCTTTGGATTAGTGGTTGATTGAGTGCACGTGACCTGGCGAGTGTGCCAGACATACGTAGACACATGTGTACTAATGCTGATATACTGTGTATCTTGCGTGAGGATTTTTATCAGAGCCAAAAGTGTGCCTAGTTGTCGGCTAGATTGAGTTTGCTGGCACGACCGCACCATGGGCTGGCACGACCACACCAAGGGCTGGCACGACCGCACCATGGGCTGCCACGACCGCACCACAGGCTGGCACGACCGCACCATGGGCTGGCACGACCACACCATGGGCTGGCACGACCGCACCATGGGCTGGTACGACCGCACCATGGGCTGGCACGACCGCACCATAGGCTGGCACGACCGCACCATGGCTGGCACGACACACCATGGGCTGGCACGACCGCACCATGGCTGGCACGATCGCACTATGGGCTGGCACGACCGCACCATCGCTGGCACGACCGCACCATGGCTGGCACGACCGCACCATGGGCTGGCACGACCGCACCATGGGCTGGCACGACCGCACCATAGGCTGGCAACGACCGCACCATGGGCTGGCACGACACCACACCATGGGCTGGCACGACGCACCATGGGCTCGCACGACCGCACCATGGGCTGGCACGACCGCACCATGGGCTGGCACGACCGCACCATAGGCTGGCACGACTGCACCATGGCTGGCATGACACACCATAGGCTGGCACGACCGCACCATGGGCTGGCACGACCGCACCATGGCTGGCACGACCGCACCCATGGGCTGGCACGACCGCACCATAGGCTGGCACGACCGCACCATAGGCTGGCACGACCGCACCATGGGCTGGCACGACCGCACCATGGGCTGGCACGACCACACCATGGCTGGCACGACCGCACCATGGCTGGCACGACCGGACCATGGGCTGGCACGACCGCACCATGGGCTGGCACGACCGCACCATGGGCTGGCACGACCGCACCATGGGCTGGCACGACCGCACCATGGGCTGGCACGACCGCACCATGGGCTGGCACGACCGCACCATGGGCTGGCCGACCCGCACCGTGGGCGGCACGACCGCACCATGGGCTGGCACGACCGCACCATGGGCTGGCACGACCGCACCATGGGCTGGCACGACCGCACCATGGGCTGGCACGAACCGCACCATGGGCTGGCACGACCGCACCATGGGCTGGCACGACCGCACCATGGGCTGGCACGACCGCACCATGGGCTGGCACGACCGCACCATGGCTGGCACGACCGCACCATGGGCTGGCACGACCGCACCATGGGCTGGTACGACCACACCATGGGCTGGCACGACCGCACCATGGGCTGGCACGACCACACCATGGGCTGGCACGACCGCACCATGGCCTGGCACGACCGCACCATGGGCTGGCACGACCGCACCATGGCAGGCACGACCGCACCATAGGCTGGCACGACCGCACCATGGGCTGGCACGACCGCACCATGGGCTGACACGACCGCACCATGGGCTGGCACGACCGCACAATGGGCTGGCACGACCGCACCATGGGCTGGCACGACCGCACCATGGGCTGGTACGACCGCACCATGGGCTGGCACGACCGCACCATAGGCTGGCACGACCGCACCATGGGCTGGCACGACCACACCATGGGCTGGCACGACCGCACCATGGGCTGGCACGATCGCACTATGGGCTGGCACGACCGCACCATGCGCTGGCACGACCGCACCATGGGCTGGCACGACCGCACCATGGGCTGGCACGACCGCACCATGGGCTGGCACGACCGCACCATAGGCTGGCACGACCGCACCATGGGCTGGCACGACCACACCATGGGCTGGCACGAACCGCACCATGGCTCGCACGACCGCACCATGGGCTGGCACGACCGCACCATGGGCTGGCACGACCGCACCATGGGCTGCACGACCGCACCATGGGCTGGCACGACCGCACCATAGGCTGGCACGACCGCACCATGGGCTGGCACGACCACACCATGGGCTGGCACGACCGCACCATGGGCTCGCACGACCGCACCATGGGCTGGCACGACCGCACCATGGGCTGGCACGACCGCACCATAGGCTGGCACGACCGCACCATGGGCTGGCATGACCACACCATAGGCTGGCACGACCGCACCATGGGCTGGCACGACCGCACCATGGGCTGGCACGACCGCACCATGGGCTGGCACGACCGCACCATAGACTGGCACGACCGCACCATAGGCTGGCACGACCGCACCATGGGCTGGCACGACCACACCATGGGCTGGCACGACCGCACCATGGGCTGGCACGACCGTACCATGGGCTGGCACGACCACACCATGGGCTGGCACGACCGCACCATGGGCTGGCACGACCGCACCATGGGATGGCACGACCGCACCATGGGCTGGCACGACCGCACCAAGGGCTGGCACGACCGCACCATGGGCTGGCACGACCGCACCATGGGTTGGCACGACCGCACCATGGGCTGGCACGACCGCACCATGGGATGGCACGACCGCACCATGGGCTGGCACGACCGCACCATGCGCTGGCACGACCGCACCATGGGCTGGCACGACCGCACCATGGGCTGGCACGACCGCACCATTTGCTGGCACGACCGCACCATGGGCTGGCACGACCGCACCATGGGATGGCACGACCGCACCATGGCTGGCACGACCGCACCATGGGCTGGCACGACCGCACCATTTGCTGGCACGACCGCACCATGGGCTGGCACGACCGCACCATGGGATGGCACGACCGCACCATGGGCTGGCACGACCGCACCATGGGCTGGCACGACCGCACCATGGGCTGGCACGACCGCACCATTTGCTGGCACGACCGCACCATGGGCTGGCACGACCACACCATGGGCTGGCACGACCGCACCATGGGCTGGCACGACCGCACCATGGGCTGGCACGACCGCACCATGGGCTGGCACTACCGCACCATGGGCTGGCTTATTGAAATCAATGAAGTAAAATGTATGGTAATGTGTAAGATATGTTTATTAGAGGTATGTGTTAATATTATTATTTTTGGTAGGGTGTTGGGGTAGGATGATGTACGGTAACGCAACAGTCAGTAGTATGTATGATACTAGCAGCTTTGTATAGCATAGTGGTTACTATGTGCAGTTCTTGGAAATATAAACACATATGCAGTATAATGTGATCCTTTATTGACTACGTTTCGCCCACACAGTGAGCTTTTTCAAGTCACAAACAGATCTACCTGGGGTGGAAAATCTGTTTGTGACTTGAAAAAGCTCACTGTGTAGGAGAAACGTAGTCAATAAAGGATCACATTATACTGCATATGTGTTTATATTTCCATTGTGTCGGTATTTTATACCATTTATTTCCATGTGGAGTTCTTATTGTATGGTGTAAGTTCATGTTATTTGTATTCAGTGGGAATATGTGTAATATTTATGTATATGATATAAGGTGTTTTTAATAAATAAAATACAAATATTTCTTTCAGCGTAGTAATAATAACAAAATATATGCTGCTGAATATTTGTGTCGGGATGATCTAATGTAGAGTGTATGAAGCGGGATTATATTCAGAGTTATAATGTAGTGTGTATGAAGTGGGATTATATTCAGAGTTATAATGTAGTGTGTATGAAGTGGGATTATATTCAGAGTTATAATGTAGAGTGTATGAAGCGGGATTATATTCAGAGTTATAATGTAGTGTGTATGAAGTGGGATTATATTCAGAGTTATAATGTAGTGTGTATGAAGTGGGATTATATTCAGAGTTTAATGTTGAGTGTATGAAGCGGGATTATATTCAGAGTTATAATGTAGTGTGTATGAAGTGGGATTATATTCAGAGTTATAATGTAGAGTGTATGAAGTGGGATTATATTCAGAGATATAATGTAGAGTGTATGAAGCGGGATTATATTCAGAGTTATAATGTAGTGTGTATGAAGCGGGATTATATTCAGAGTTATAATGTAGAGTGTATGAAGCGGGATTATATTCAGAGTTATAATGTAGTGTGTATGAAGCGGGATTATATTCAGAGTTATAATGTAGAGTGTATGAAGTGGGATTATATTAAGAGTTATAATGTAGAGTGTATGAAGTGGGATTATATTCAGAGATATAATGTAGAGTGTATGAAGCGGGATTATATTCAGAGTTATAATGTAGAGTGTATGAAGCGGGATTATATTCAGAGTTATAATGTAGAGTGTATGAAGCGGAATGATATTCAGAGTTATAATGTAGAGTGTATGAAGCGGGATTATATTCAGAGTTATAATGTAGAGTGTATGAAGCGGGATTATATTCAGAGTTATAATGTAGAGTGTATGAAGCGGGATTATATTCAGAGTTATAATGTAGAGTGTATGAAGCGGAATGATATTCAGAGTTATAATGTAGAGTGTATGAAGCGGGATTAATTCAGAGTTATAATGTAGAGTGTATGAAGCGGGATTATATTCAGAGTTATAATGTAGAGTGTATGAAGCGGGATTATATTCATAGTTATAATGTAGAGTGTATGAAGCGGGATTATATTCAGAGTTATAATGTAGAGTGTATGAAGCGGGATTATATTCAGAGTTATAATGTAGAGTGTATGAAGCGGATTATATTCAGAGTTATAATGTAGAGTGTATGAAGCGGGATTATATTCAGAGATATAATGTAGAGTGTATGAAGCGGGATTATATTCAGAGATATAATGTAGAGTGTATGAAGCGGGATTATATTCAGAGATATAATGTAGAGTGTATGAAGCGGGATTATATTCAGAGTTATAATGTAGAGTGTATGAAGCGGGATTATATTCAGAGTTATAATGTATAGTGTATGAAGCGGGATTATATTCAGAGTTATAATGTAGAGTGTATGAAGCGGGATTATATTCAGAGTTATAATGTAGAGTGTATGAAGCGGGATTATATTCAGAGTTATAATGTAGAGTGTATGAAGCGGGATTATATTCAGAGTTATAATGTAGTGTGTATGAAGCGGGATTATATTCAGAGTTATAATGTAGAGTGTATGAAGCGGGATTATATTCAGAGTTATAATGTAGAGTGTATGAAGCGGGATTATATTCAGAGTTATAATGTAGTGTGTATGAAGCGGGATGATATTCAGAGTTATAATGTAGAGTGTATGAAGCGGGATTATATTCAGAGTTATAATGTAGAGTGTATGAAGTGGGATTATATTCAGAGTTATAATGTAGAGTGTATGAAGCGGGATTATATTCAGAGTTATAATGTAGAGTGTATGAAGCGGGATTATATTCAGAGATATAACGTAGTGTGTATGAAGCGGGATTATATTCAGAGTTATAATGTAGTGTGTATGAAGCGGGATTATATTCAGAGTTATAATGTAGAGTGTATGAAGCGGGATTATATTCAGAGTTATAATGTAGTGTGTATGAAGCGGGATTATATTCAGAGTTATAATGTAGTGTGTATGAAGCGGGATTATATTCAGAGTTATAATGTAGAGTGTATGAAGCGGGAATTATATTCAGAGATATAATGTAGTGTGTATGAAGCGGGATTATATTCAGAGTTATAATGTAGTGTGTATGAAGCGGGATTATATTCAGAGTTATAATGTAGTGTGTATGAAGCGGGATTATATTCAGAGTTATAATGTAGTGTGTATGAAGCGGGATTATATTCAGAGTTATAATGTAGTGTGTATGAAGCGGGATTATATTCAGAGTTATAATGTAGAGTGTATGAAGCGGGAATATATTCAGAGATATAATGTAGAGTGTATGAAGCAGGATTATATTCAGAGTTATAATGTAGTGTGTATGAAGCGGGATTATATTCAGAGTTATAATGTAGAGTGTATGAAGCGGGATTATATTCAGAGTTATAATGTAGTGTGTATGAGCGGGATTATATTCAGAGTTATAATGTAGTGTGTATGAAGCGGGATTATATTCAGAGTTATAATGTAGTGTGTATGAAGCGTTATTATATTCAGAGTTATAATGTAGTGTGTATGAAGCGGGATTATATTCAGAGTTATAATGTATTGTGTATGAAGCGGGATTATATTCAGAGTTATAATGTAGTGTGTATGAAGCGGGATTATATTCAGAGTTATAATGTAGTGTGTATGAAGCGGGATTATATTCAGAGTTATAATGTAGTGTGTATGAAGCGGGATTATATTCAGAGTTATAATGTAGAGTGTATGAAGCGGGATTATATTCAGAGATATAATGTAGAGTGTATGAAGCGGGATTATATTCAGAGTTATAATGTAGTGTGCATGAAGCGGTATTATATTCAGAGTTATAATGTAGAGTGTATGAAGCGGGATTATATTCAGAGTTATAATGTAGTGTGTATGAAGCGGGATTATATTCAGAGTTATAATGTAGAGTGTATGAAGCGGGATTATATTCAGAGATATAATGTAGAGTGTATGAAGCGGGATTATATTCAGAGTTATAATGTAGTGTGTATGAAGCGGGATTATATTCAGAGTTATAATGTAGTGTGTATGAAGCGGAATGATATTCAGAGTTATAATGTAGAGTGTATGAAGCGGGATTATATTCAGAGTTATAATGTAGAGTGTATGAAGCGGATTATATTCAGAGTTATAATGTAGAGTGTATGAAGCGGGATTATATTCAGAGTTATAATGTAGAGTGTATGAAGCGGGATTATATTCAGAGATATAATGTAGTGTGTATGAAGCGGGATTATATTCAGAGTTATAATGTAGTGTGTATGAAGCGGGATTATATTCAGAGTTATAATGTATGTGTATGAAGCGGGATTATATTCAGAGTTATAATGTTAGTGTGTATGAAGCGGGATTATATTCAGAGTTATAATGTAGTGTGTATGAAGCGGATTATATTCAGAGTTATAATGTAGAGTGTATGAAGCGGGAATATATTCAGAGATATAATGTAGAGTGTATGAAGCGGGATTATATTCAGAGTTATAATGTAGTGTGTATGAAGCGGGATTATATTCAGAGTTATAATGTAGAGTGTATGAAGCGGGATTATATTCAGAGTTATAATGTAGTGTGTATGAAGCGGGATTATATTCAGAGTTATAATGTAGAGTGTATGAAGCGGGATTATATTCAGAGATATAATGTAGAGTGTATGAAGCGGGATTATATTCAGAGTTATAATGTAGTGTGTATGAAGCGGGATTATATTCAGAGTTATAATGTAGAGTGTATGAAGCGGGATTATATTCAGAGTTATAATGTAGAGTGTATGAAGCGGATTATATTCAGAGTTATAATGTAGTGTGTATGAAGCGGGATTATATTCAGAGTTATAATGTAGAGTGTATGAAGCGGGATTATATTCAGAAATATAATGTAGAGTATATGAAGCGGGATTATATTCAGAGATATAATGTAGTGTGTATGAAGCGGGATTATATTCAGAGTTATAATGTAGTGTGTATGAAGCGGGATTATATTCAGAGTTATAATGTAGTGTGTATGAAGCGGGATTATATTCAGAGTTATAATGTAGTGTGTATGAAGCGGGATTATATTCAGAGTTATAATGTAGTGTGTATGAAGCGGGATTGTATTCAGAGTTATAATGTAGTGTGTATGAAGCGGGATTATATTCAGAGTTATAATGTAGAGTGTATGAAGCGGGATTATATTCAGAGATATAATGTAGAATGTATGAAGCGGGATTATATTCAGAGTTATAATGTTGTGTGTATGAAGCGGGATTATATTCAGAGTTATAATGTAGTGTGTATGAAGCGGGATTATATTCAGAGTTATAATGTAGTGTGTATGAAGCGGGATTATATTCAGAGTTATAATGTAGTGTGTATGAAGCGGGATTATATTAAGAGTTATAATGTAGTGTGTATGAAGCGGGATTATATTCAGAGTTATAATGTAGTGTGTATGAAGCGGGATTATATTCAAAGTTATAATGTAGAGTGTATGAAGCGGGATTATATTCAGAGATATAATGTGGAGTGTATGAAGCGGGATTATATTCAGAGTTATAATGTTGTGTGTATGAAGCGGGATTATATTCAGAGTTATAATGTAGAGTGTATGAAGCGGGATTATATTCAGAGTTATAATGTAGTGTGTATGAAGCGGGATTATATTCAGAGTTATAATGTAGAGTGTATGAAGCGGGATTATATTCAGAGATATAATGTAGAGTGTATGAAGCGGGATTGTATTCAGAGTTATAATATAGTGTGTATGAAGCGGGATTATATTCAGAGTTATAATGTAGAGTGTATGAAGCGGGATTATATTCAGAGTTATAATGTAGTGTGTATGAAGCGGGATTATATTCAGAGTTATAATGTAGAGTGTATGAAGCGGGATTATATTCAGAGTTATAATGTGAGTGTATGAAGCGGGATTATATTCAGAGTTATAATGTAGAGTGTATGAAGCGGGATTATATTCAGAGATATAATTGTAGTGTGTATGAAGCGGGATTATATTCAGAGTTATAATGTAGTGTGTATGAAGGCGGGATTATATTCAGAGTTATAATGTAGTGTGTATGAAGCGCGATTTATTCAGAGTTATAATGTAGAGTGTATGAAGCGGGATTATATTCAGAGATATAATGTAGTGTGTATGAAGCGGGATTATATTCAGAGTTATAATGTAGTGTGTATGAAGCGGGATTATATTCAGAGTTATAATGTAATGTGTATGAAGCGGGATTATATTCAGAGTTAAATGTAAATGTGTATGAAGCGGGATTATATTCAGAGTTATAATGTAGAGTGTATGAAGCGGGTTATATTCAGAGATATAATGTAGAGTGTATGAAGCGGGATTATATTCAGAGTTATAATGTAGTGTGTATGAAGCGCGATTATATTCAGAGTTATAATGTAGGTGTATGAAGCGGGATTATATTCAGAGTTATAATGTAGTGTGTATGAAGCGGGATATATTCAGAGATTATAATGTAGAGTGTATTAAGCGGGATTATATCAGATGATATAATGTAGTGTGTATGAAGCGGGATTATATTCAGAGTTATAATATAGTGTGTATGAAGCGGGATTATATTCAGAGTTATAATGTAGAGTGTATGAAGCGGGATTATATTCAGAGTTATAATGTAGTGTGTATGAAGCGGGATTATATTCAGAGTTATAATGTAGAGTGTATGAAGCGGATTATATTCAGAGATATAATGTAGAGTGTATGAAGCGGGATTATATTCAGAGTTATAATGTAGTGTGTATGAAGCGGGATTATATTCAGAGTTATAATGTAGAGTGTATGAAGCGGGATTATATTCAGAGATATAATGTAGAGTGTATGAAGCGGGATTATATTCAGAGTTATAATGTAGTGTGTATGAAGCGGGATTATATTCAGAGTTATAATGTAGAGTGTATGAAAGCGGGATTATATTCAGAGTTATAATGTAGTGTGTATGAAGCGGGATTATATTCAGAGTTATAATGTAGAGTGTATGAAGCGGGATTATATTCATAGATATAATGTAGTGTGTATGAAGCGGGATTATATTCAGAGTTATAATGTAGAGTGTATGAAGCGGGATTATATTCAGAGTTATAATGTAGTGTGTATGAAGCGGGATTATATTCAGAGTTATAATGTAGAGTGTATGAAGCGGGATTATATTCAGAGTTATAATGTAGTGTGTATGAAGCGGGATTATATTCAGAGTTATAATGTAGAGTGTATGAAGCGGGATTATATTCAGAGTTATAATGTAGAGTGTATGAAGCGGGATTATATTCAGAGATATAATGTAGTGTGTATGAAGCGGGATTATATTCAGAGTTATAATGTAGTGTGTATGAAGCGGGATTATATTCAGAGGGACTGATTATATTCTGAGGGACTGATTACCTCATACTCCTCCTCTCCTTACGCCTTCCTCTTTGTATTGGACTGATGAAAGCACTGTGTGGCGAAACGTTTCCTGAATAAAGATTCCCATATGCTGCATAAGTGTCTCAATATTCAACATGTCGGTTTTTCAAACCATTCATCACAACTGTCAGACACTGCAGCATCATGGGATCTTGTTACAAAGAATTCTTCAACACTTGTTCAACCTTTGGACGAAGACCTACTTCGACTAGTGGATGGTACCACTATGACCCCGCCTCCATCTGCTTCACGTCACCTCACTACAGTATATAAGCCACGTCTACGGCCCTATGCTGTACATTCTACAAGATTGATGGACTGAACACATCGACTCCAGGTTGAGGGACTGATTACCTCATACTCCTCCTCTCCTTACGCCTTCCTCTTTGTATTGGACTGATGAAGCCACTGTGTGGCGAAACGTTTCCTGAATAAAGATTCCCATATGCTGCATAAGTGTCTCAATCTTCAACTTGTCGGTTTTTCAAACCATTCATCACCACAGTCCAAAAGTCTGCTGAAAGAGGTGATTTTCGAAAGAGAAACACGTAAAGCCAACACATAGTTCAACAAGGTCGATGAAATCGCTGGCTGGAATGGGAAGAACAAGTGAATCGTCAATTTTCCTGCGCAAGAGATCGATGGCTTGTGTAGTAGGTACTTTGGTGAATAGGGAAGTCGCGTCAAGGCTGGAAGTATCTACCTCCACAACCACGACCATCAAGGACATTACCAGTGATACACATGACAAGCTTCCACCCTCTGCAGGGGTATACATAATCCCTTGTAATGACTGCAACAAATTATACGTGGGCGAAACATCAAGGGACTTCCAAACACGTATTTCAGATGTGGAAAAAGACACTTATGTACAGTTCAGGACATTTATTAAAGGAAACGTTTCGCCACGAGTGGCTTCTTCAGTGATCTCCAGATTATTCACGAGTGTTTCCTTATTTGACAAGACTAGGTCTAGCAAATTATTACCCCTGGTAGGTTCAGTTACACTCTGTTTCAGAAAACAGTCCTGAACTGTTTCCATGAAGTCACTGGACTCTAGATTACCTGTCAAAGAATTCCAGTCAATTGGCTAAAGTTAAAGTCCCCTACTATGACTACGTTACTGTGTCCAGAGCCCTAACAATTTCGTCCAAAGAGTCTCCCTCTATCGTGATCCAAGCCTGGAGGTAGGTATATTACACCTAGAATTAGTTTTTCTTGACCCTCCGCGAACTCTACCCAAACAGACTCTGTTACTGCTCCATCTATTTTTATACCTGTTTTTATGCAACAATTAATATTTTCTCGAACATATAATGCAACTCCTCCCCCCTTCCCATTACATCTATCCACACTGAATAACTTAAATCCCTGAATATTACACTCAGCAGTCATATCCCGACTCTTTAAATCATACCACGTTTCAGTTAATGCAATGATATCAAAGTTCCCAGCACATGCTACCAAACGTAGTTCATTAATTTTATTTCTTGCACTTCGACTGTTAGCATAAAATACCATCATATGTTTTTTCTTCTGCACATTTTTCCTATTCATCTTTGTTTTTACACAATTTCTGAAATTATCATTACCCAGAGTTACTCCATGACAGTTACTATTAAGATTCTTAATATCAGAGCATAAGTCAATATATCCATATTCATTATTAATCATTTCAAAACCCATACCTCTAACTAATCCTAGTTTAAAGTCCTAACAACCCCCTCAACTGAGTTAGCAAGAAAACCCCACACCTGCCCTGGATAAGTGAACCCCATCCCTGGCATACATGTCATTTCGGCCATAGAAGTTGTCCCAGTTGTCAATGAATTGTACTGCATTATCCTTACAGTGTTTATCCAGCCAACAATTAATACCAATTGCTCTGGACAACCATTCATTACCAACACCTCTTCTTGGCAAAATGCCACATATAACAGGGCGCCCCCCCTTCTTCCTAATCATGTCTAACTGTCCTGAACTCTTCTAACTAAATCCTCACTTCTACGCTTGCCTACATCATTGCCTCCAGCACTGAGGCAAATAAATAGATTGATCCCATTACCGTTCATGAAGTTGTCCAACCGGCTAACAAAGTCCGCCTCCCACCCCAGGAAAGCAATACCCTTTGACTCCGACTCTGTCCTGCAACAGAATGCCCTAGTCCATGTATCTAACCTGGCTATTCCCCAACAACAACAATATTCTTACCTTCACTTGTGTCGTTCGTAGTGGACGATCCCAGAATAGACCACATTCGTCGGGTAGACCGAGAATGCGTTGGAGGTTTCCACGGAGTTTTCCACAGCATTCTCTTTCTTCTTAACATCGATCTAGGCTATTCTTCCATTCCGTCTCTTGATCGTCAACTTCGTCGTCCCCCTGCTTGTCCAACCACTGACCACGATCCTTCTTGACCTAGGACCGAAACAGGAGGACTATACTACGGAATCCTCTTGTTTTTCCTCGTCAATCGCCGTATCATCTCCATCTTCGCTGCCCTCATTCTCCTTAAGTTGCTGGTAAAGTTGCTCGATGGAGGCATCTGGTTCAGTACACGGGAGCAAACAAGGACACTCTTCACAAAGTTAAGTACAGGTCCAGCACACACATTACAGTCACCACTCAAGTGCACACAAACAGGTCTTCACTGAGCTAAGTAACAACGTCACCACCTGATTGTACTTAGGAAAGGGACCAAATAGAGATTATAAAAATTATAGTGGAATAAGTTTACTGAGTATACGAAAAAGTGTACGTAGGTTATTATTGAAAGAATTAAGGCAAGACAGAGTAAACTGCAGATGAGCAAGGAGGTTTCAGAGTGGGTAGGGGATGTGTACATCAAGTTTTTACTTGAAGCATATATGTGAACAGTATTTAGATAAAGTTTAGGAAGTTTCCATTTTAGCAATTTATGGATTTTAGAAAAAAGCATAGATAGAGTGGATAGGGGAGCCAATGTGGCAGATGTTCAATGTATGGAAAAGGTAGTCTATTACTAATGCTGTAAAGAGTTTTTTATTAGGAAGTGAGGCTCAGTTAGGGTGTGTAGAAGAGAGGGAGTAATACTTCCCGGTAAAAGTAGGTCTTAGACAGGATGTGTAATTCACCATGTTGTTATATTTTTATAGATGAGCTTGTATGGTTTGTTTGCAATCGTGCCAATTACGAATTCGTGAGTGCAAGTGCAAGGGTTGTCGGTAGCAGGGGTAGATTAAATTTATGGGAATCAAATAAAAATTGGAATTGACACGTTACCTTTTTGCTGATGATACTGTGCTTATGGGAGATTCTAAAGAAAAATTGCAAAGGTTAATAGACGAGTTATGGAGTGTGTGTAAATGTCGAAAGTTGAAGTGAACATAGAAAAGAGTAAGGTAGATAGGGTATCAAATGAATTTAGATATAGAAATATTGGATTCAACTGGGGTAGGAGAAGTATGGAAGAAGTGAATGTTATTCAGATATTTGGGATTTGATGTGTCAGCGGATGGTAAATGAAGGATGAGGTTAACCATAGAATTGATGAAGGTAAAAGTCGATTGATGCATTGAGTATAATGTGGAGACAGAAAACATACCTATGGAGGCAAAGAAGGAATGTATGAAGTATAGTAGTTACACAACACTCTTATAATGGTGGAAAGCTTGGGTTGCCAAGATTGCAGCAAGCGAGGAGGCGGTTGGAGGCAGCGGAGATGTCCTGTCCTAAGGGCAAATGTGTGGTGTAATATTAGCAGAAAATTCGTGTGAAATTAGGAGGTGTAGTTTTATAAAGTATTAGTCAGAAGGGCTGAAAGGAGGTGTTTGAGTTGGTTTTGGTCAATTAGAAGAATGATCAAAGTAGAATGACTTGGAGAGCATATAAATTTTTGGAAGGAAGGCGGTAGGGTTGTCCCTTCGAAAAAGGTTGGAGGGCTGGGGGAAAGAGAGGTGTTTGTGGGCGATGGGCATGGACACTTCCAGCAAGCGTTCCGTGAGCTGTGTTAGAATATAGTGAATGATACGAATGGTATTTGGGACCTGACGGCTGTTGGAGTGTGAGCAGGGTAATAATTTAGTGAAGGATTCAGGGAACCAGTTATTTTATATACCGGACTTGAATCCTGAAATGGGAATTACAAGGCTCACTTTAAAGTACGGGTTTTGGGATATTAACAGTTTGAGGGATATGTTGTGTCTCTTTATACGTAAATGCTTCTAAACTTTTGTATTCTGAGCAGCCTCTGCAAAAATAGGATTATGTGTGAGTTGAGTGAAAGTGTTATGTTTGTGAACGTATTTTCTTTTTGATGATTTTCTTTCTTTTTTTGGGTCACCCTGCTCGGTGGGAGACGGCCGACCTTGTTTAAAAAAACAAATCTATACACATATATATATTATATATATATATATAATATATAATATATATATATAATATATTATATATATATATAATATATATATATTATATATCTATATATATATATAAAGAGATCAGTAACGTGATAAAAGTGCAGTGAAACCATTTTGCACAAAGAGGAAAAAATGAGAAACAATAATAAGAGATTAAATCTTATAATGGAAGGTGCTGGATAACCAATGAAACAATAAGCACTCTGAAGCAATAAATAGGAAGAGTTCTAACCTTAAAACTTACCAAATATTCCAACGAGCCGAAGATTGTCGTAGAAAAATATTTCGTAGGGAGACAAAAAAAATAGTGTGCGCGACATGACGACAGAAAACTTCTTATTCATGTTTGGCAAAAACAAGCTTAATGTAGAAGACAAAATTGGGAAAATCCAAAAATGCCCGCGAACTGGAGAAGAAAAATGCCATGAGACGGAGGAATATGACTCACGAAATCGTAATACCACTACTGTAAATAAACCGCAGAATGTGTGAGCCCTGAACCGCTGTGGCCCGTGGCTCACCGATGGCGTCAAACTCCACCAGTTTCCTGGCTGCAGGTTATTTACTGTTTCACAGTGCTTACGAGAAGTACACTTCAGATGTAGTTAAAGTGAATTCCCTATTACAACATCCGGAACAATAAGCCTAGTTATCCTGGTGTAAAGCGGAGCAGAACAAACACAGCTGAATGACTTTTGAAATCATATTTACCTTCACCAAGAGCAATATGAATGTTTACACATATGTACACTATATTACAGTTGGAATGTATGGTACAACACGGTTTAGCCAAGACCAAGACACAGCTGGAGATAGAATTGACAACAGTGCTCACCAGATCTAGTAAGGAAATGACAAGGGTAACAGTTGGTGGTGCCCATGCACCTCTGAATAGCCAACCCACTTCTTCTCATTGGGCGAACTAGGTACTGATTCGAACGATGGGGGGCCCATATCGAAACCACTAGTACTGGTTTCAAACTGGTTTGCGGATCTAGCCTTTTTTCAATGAGGTGAGTACATGCGCCGAATAAAAGTTTACGTACTCTTTGCGTACCACAACTCCCAAACACGCAAATGAAACCAAGGACAGTGAAAAACCGAACATGAGATGAAAGATGGTTTCACTGGACTCCTGAGAGGAAGACAACGTCCATAGGAGAGACGGCACAGTGGAAGCTGTGCGGAGAACTAAAATCGTTACGATTTTATACAGTACGATAGGAGAGCACAGCTGGAGAATTCCACGTGTGTCACTGGAGAAAACTGATTAAAACGCATGTGGAATCAAAACCTGCTGAAAAACTGTTTCCATTCTTTGACTAGCAAAACTATATCGCAAATCTATTGAAAAATTTGGCCTATGGGACTACCTAACTTATTCAAGAAAGAAATAGAAGGATAAAATGTATAATTTTTTAGATGTCAAGTCAACTTTCGATAGAAATTCTTCCTGAAAGGACTGATCTTGAAACTTAGTGAATAGTAAAAAGCGAAACCTGTTGATTTTTAATCTGCCGTTGAAGCAGCAGTTTATTGCAGCTGTTGTGCGTCCCATATACATCGATGAGTAGGGTAGCGCAAGAACATGTGATACATAAAAGACCTAGGAACTAGGCCTCAAAGAAGTAATAAGATACAGCTGGGTTTCAATCTATACTGTCTTATCTTTAAAAGGCAAATTAAGAATATTGCTCACAGTGTCTGGTATCTGTTATCATCATTGGCATATCACATAGGTTATTATACAGTTTATCACCATATTCCTCAATCAGTGTATATGAAGACATAACGTGAAGAAACTTAACCAAAGGATGACCAAAATACCTTTATCCAGTTTGTCTTCCAACTGCAAGAAGTACTTGGAGTACCAACCCTGAGCCCGGCCTACATCGATCATCTGTTACATTGCCGAGTTGTCTCCACAAACATGCTTAGCTCACGTTCAAGTTAACATCGTGGAATAGATAGATCTACTCAGCAGGCTTCTAAGTGAATTCTCTGACGTACTTTTTCTTTTCATTTAAAGTTTTTTTTAAAATTTTTTTTCGAAAATTTTATTATCTAACTATCAACGTTATCATGCAGGAATAAAAAAATGTATGGGTTATAAAAAATCATATATTAATTGTGTTTCTTGATTTTTAAGTATCTATACCTGATTTTCCCAATGAGACATGATGTATAGAACAAAAAATAATCAAAAATTTAAATTTGTGTCAAACATTAACAATATCCCTACGATACCCAAACTTGTTATACGTTGTATCGGGGTGGTAACAGTTTTTCCCAAAGGGGGTGGTAACAGTTGTTACCCAGGAGGTGGAAAACAGTTGATGGGAGGTGGAAACATTTGTTATAGGAGGTGGGTTAAAACGAGCCTTAATCCATACTTTTAAATAATAAAGTTAAGTAAAAAGTTTCTTTTGTAAAAAATCAGTGACTGATGGGGGAACAATGTTTGGTGGGGAAATACGAAACAGTCAAAAAAACGGCGTTTGTTGGAAAATATTTCTAAATTTATATTAAATTTTTAAGGTAAAAAAAAATTTTTGAATGTTGGGATGATTTAAAACATGAAAAAATATCATAAAAAAATTTTTCAGTCTTTTTAGAAACTTGAATAAGTGAGCAAAATGGATTGTGAGGGAGACGAATTTAATGGGAAGAAAATTGAATGGGTAGAACTAGAAAGTGACAACAAGAAAAACATTGTGTGAAACAATTTTAAAAAGTAAGAGGAAGAGAGAGAAGAAAAGGGAAAGGAGAGAGAGAGAGAAGGGAGAAGAGAAAGGGGAGAGGGGAGATTTAAATTCATCAAGGGCAAAATTTGTTTGGGAAAAAAGTAAAATGGGTTAAAAAAAAAAACAGTTGGGAATGGTGAATTCAAAAAAAGTTTATAATTTTTTATGAAAACATATTTAAAAAAATTGTGTTGTACCTTATATAAAAAAAACCG
>NC_069401.1:61409668-61480954 GCF_026875155.1 Cherax quadricarinatus | reverse complement strand
CAGGAAAAATTTAAGGAAAATCCTGTCCCACTTCATTACCATGGTAAAGATAGTGTACTTTGTTGTCTATGCTTAAGACAGCAAGAATAAAACATTCTGCTTTGCTTCATCGAGGAAGTGGCAATGAAGCAAAAAGTACTAGGTCAGCTTTTCCTTTATGTGCGAGGGGCAGTGAAGGCGTGGGGCGTTGTGGAGTGGTAGATTACTTTTGACTCTACTGAGAGTCACACTGACGCCAAGATAATCAACAAAGAACACTGATCCGTGTGTTAGTGTGAACAAAGTGCCTCACAAAACACAATAAACATTTACAGAGAAGTGTGATCAGCTTCTTCAGTGATAAGATTGTGAACAATAAAGACAAATCTTGTAGAACATAGTGTACCAGTGTGCGTATTCCTAGACTATGAAAGACGTGGACATCCAAGGACACTTCAGCTTCTAACAAGTCATCGATACCTGTCGAGGGTGTGAAGAACACCATAGCTCACGCTACCAAAGCAAGGTGGGTTATAGATTTCTTGTAGTACGGGGGATTGTGCAGTTCTTGTGTCACTAGGAGTTTGTAATCAACCTATAGTTGGCAGTGAGGTGTGGACTTTTGAGTCCACACAAGTACGTAACTCAGCCATCAGTGAATGATATATGGTGACATAACACCCCCTAAGGGTAATTTATAATCTTACAAAATATAATTCATTACAGCCCATTGGGAAGTGGAAGACAACAATTCAAGACCTCGTCTGCAGGGGCGGCTGTGTAGACGATTTGCTGTCCTTTATCAGCTAAGTATTCCCTATATTTAATGTATAACCTTAGCTGGCAAACCCATTTTTCAACAAGTATGGTCACACTGTGGTCCAAATAAGTTGTACTACAGTGTACAAATAACTTGCGAGCCAAGGTCCTTCGAATAAAGCTGTAAAACTAGTGTTTTGCAATATAATCAGTACATTTGAGTCCCTCCAGGCTCAATCACAGAGAATGGGCAGCCAAAAGAAAACGTGTGCTCACCTAGCGTTCACCCAAAGAAAACGGGAGCTGGGTGACTCACCCAACAAGAAAACGTGGGATGGCACCCGTCATCCACTGCTCCAAGCTCGAGAAACGCTGACGACAGCAGCAACCCAACTGATGTTCAGTTTGTCTGAGTGTATATGCACATAGTGTTTATAATGTTTATAAACAGAGATTAAGAGACAATATTGTGTTTGCTCTTATAGATATATGTTATATGAAAGGGAACTATATATAAATAAGTTTAAGTTTTCATGTATATATTATCAGTGGCTGTTGAGAAATGGGTTATTAGCTAAGTTTAAACAGGGAAAACTTAACTTAGAAAGACAGCTCATCGCCTGCACAGCTGCCCCTGCAGACGAGGTCTTGACAAGCTGTCGAAGTCATCTCTCAACGGGCTGTCAAGAGTTATAATTTGTAAGATTATAAATTACCCCTAGGGGGTGTTATGTCAGCATATTTCATTCACTGATGGCTGACAAACTTACTTGTTTGGACTCAAAAGTCCGCACCTTACTGCCGACTATAGGTTGATTACAAACTCCTTGCGACTCAAGAACTGCACAGTCCCCCGTACTACAAGAAATTCGTAACCTACCTTGCTCTTGTAGTGTGAGCTATGGTGTTCTTCACACCTTCGACAGATATCGGTGACTTGATAGAAGCTGAAGTGTCCTTGGATGTCCACGTCTTCCATAGTCTAGGAAAACGCACACTGTTACACTATGTTCCACAAGATTTGTCTTTATTGTTCACAATCTTATCACTAATGAAGCTGATCACACTTCTCTTAAGAGTTTATTGTGTTTTATGAGACACTTTGTTCACACTAACGCACAGATCGTTCTTTGTTGGTTATCCTGGCATCAGTGTCACTCTCAGTAGAGTCAAAAGTAATCTGAAGACGCCACAGCACCCCATGCCGTTACTGCCCCTTGCACAAAGGAAAAACTGACATAGTACTTTTGCTTCCTTGCCACTTCCTCGATGAAGCAAAGCAGAATGTTTGATTCTTGCTGTCTTAAGCATAGACAACAATGTACACTATCCTTACTATGGTAATAAAGTGGAAGAAGGATTTTCCTTAATTGTCTTGCTAAAGTAAGAGATGAACTATCTTTTATTAAGCTACACTTTGCAACACAGGACCACACGGAGCGTCGAGCCACGTCCCATACTCATACTGCATCTGCTATCAATTACTCGCTGTAGCAGTAAACAAGATATTTGCCCCTTCTGAGAGGGCTGGGCCCCTCAGGGCTGAAAGGGCTGAAAGGGGCTGAAGGGGGCTGATACCCCCCTCCTGGAGAAAATTTCTCCACACTGGGGGGCGGCGGAGGTTCGCTGCAGATGAACTATTCATCACTTAACATTAATTTGATTTTCTCACTCGCCACCACTGCTGCTTGTCTTTTCTGAACAGCTTTAGTCTGTGTGGTTTCTGGAGAATCACTAATTTTGTTTTCAACACTGTGTAATTCTAACGGCACTAGCTTATTTATTGTCCGCTTATTCACTACACCTTTGCTCAAAACATCAACTGTCCTGATGATTCCATTTGCATCAGGATATATGGTCACAATTTTTCCAAGTGGCCATTGGGACCTCTGACCATCATTGTCGATAATCACTATGTCACCAGGTCTTAAGGACTTATGATTTTCAGGAACACCAGCTCCAAAGAAGTGTTCTCTCAATGAGGTGAGATAGTCTTCTCGCCAAATTTTCTCCCAACGTTGAATCACTTTATTAAGGTGTTTGAATTTACGTGAGTTGCTCAGGTTCGAAATAAGTAGGATCCTCTATGATTTCTTTATCATTCATGGGAGGAACAGGTTCGAGCCTTCTGCCATGGAGTAAACGAGATGGACTTAACACTTCTAAATTGTCCAGATCATCGGTAACATATGTTAGAGGTCTGTTGTTGACTCTATTTTCTATTTCAGTCACAACTGTACGGAATTCTTCTAAGTCGATTCTTTGACGATGAAGAGTCTTCCTTAAACAACGTTTTACATTGCCGATCATTCTTTCATAAAATCCGCCGTGCAATGGAGATTTAGGAGGAATGTATTTCCAACGACAACTGCGTTGATTCAGCATCTGTTTGGACGTCTGGTTGATCAAAGATCTTGCTTATATAAGCAGCACCAGCAACAAAGTTCGTTGCATTATTTGAAATCATCAGTCTGGGACATGCCCTTCTGGCTGCAAACCTTCTGAATAATTTGATAAAGGTTTCAGCAGACATGTCAGTGGCTACTTCTAGATGTACTGCTCTAGTCGTAGCACAAGTGAACAAACAGATGTACACCTTGATGGGAACTTTGTCAACTGTTTTGGTTAAAATTATTGGTCCAGTGTAATTTACACCTGTCACCTCAAATGGAGTGATATGACAAACTCTTTCAGAGGGATATGGAGGTGGACCTGGATACTGACATACTCGCATATCGTAGTGACGACAAGTAATACAGTCCTTTATTTGCTTTTTCACACTTTGTCGACCTTGAGGTCTCCAGTAGGATTGTCGTATATGACAAAGTGTGTCAGCTACTCCACCATGTAACACGTTACCGTGGGCGTTTTGCACAATCAGTTTTGTTAGCCAATGATTCTTGGGGATCAATATTGGATGTATGGCTTCTTTAGGTAGTGAAGAATTATGAATTCTTCCTCGACATCTTATAATCTTTTCTGAGTCGAGATAAAGTCCTAAAGAATTAATCATGACTGGTTTCTTTGGGGATTTATCTTGTGTTTCCAGAAATTTATATTCTGTAGAGAAAACATCTTTCTGTATTAGTTTTACCCAGTATTTAATGGGTTCAAGACATTCATAATCAGGTTTTATTCCCTCAATGAATTTAAAGACAAGAGCTGTAACTCTTAAGAGTTTACTGAAAGATGAGTATTTAGATCCATCAATGACTATTTCTGTTGTGTCTGCAGTATTTACACAACTTATTTCTGCTGTGTTCAAGCAGACTGCTTCTTCTGGCATAATGTGAGCTTTTTGCTGAGGCCAGTTATTTTCATTAGAGAGCCAGTGCGGTCCGTGGAGCCATAATTTATTATCCACAAATTTCTTGAGTGGGACACCACGTGACAACATGTCAGCTGGATTATCTTGGGTAGAGACGTGGAGAAATAGATGATCTCTCTGCATCTCTTTTATTTCAGCTACTCTGTTCTGTACATAGACCAACTTACTCTTATTATTTATTAACCACTGGAGAACTGCCTCATTATCACTCCAGATCACTGTTTTTTTAATAGTGAGATGATCAAGTACTTTGTTGAGATAGACAGCTAATTTTGTACCTACATAGAGTGCTGTCAGTTCCAATTGTGGTACTGTTCTGACCTTCAAGGGTGCTACCCTGGCCTTTGAAGTAATTAGTGTACTTCCTTCAGCATTACTCATGTAAGCTACAGCGCCATAACCTCTGGTTGACGCATCACAGAACACATGTAATGTGTAATTGTTTCCCTCTTGACCTATTTGTCTGGGAAATTGAATTTGATGAAGTTGTTTAAACTCTTTGGATATTTCATCCCATGCTTGACTCATTTCTAGAGGTAAGTTCTCATCCCATGCAATTTTGAGCTTCCATGCATCTTGCATAAGCATTTTACCCTTCATGGTAATTGGTGAAACGAGTTCTAAAGGATCAAAACATTGTGATACCTCTGACAGTAAACTACGTTTAGTGAGTATACTGCATGATTTATTGTTTATCTTTTTGAGACTCAAAGTATCTTCCTGCGTGTTCCAATTAAGTCCCAGCATATTGTTGCAATCATGAATTTCTGCTTCTGGGAAATCTTCTTTGATAAGTTTGGTTAATTGCTTTGAATTAGTATTCCACATCCTTAGAGGCATATTTGCTTCCTTCATCTCCTTGTTAGCTTCTCTGTAAAAGGATTTCAAATCCTCCTCTTTATTCACAGTACTTTGAAGATTGTCCACATAGAAACTTTTCTTTAAGATTTCTTTGAAGGGACTTTCAGATTTCTTCAAATGTGTATTTAGAGTAGCTTCTAGTAAGAATGGAGAGGATGCTGCACCAAATAATACTGATTTGAAACGATAAGTTTTCACAAGACTTTGAGGATCATGTGGATTTTCAGGCCACAAGAATCGAGTATAATCTCTATCTATTTCTTGTAGTCCTACTCTTAAGAAAGCTTTGGAAATATCAGCCGTGTAGGCATATGGGTTTGTGCGAAATTTCATAAGCACGTCTCCAAGCTTCTCAGTTAGTGAAGGTCCTGTCATCAGAGTCATTAAGACTTGCTACATCTTTATTTGCACGTGCGCTGCAATTATATACAACACGTAGTGGAGTGGTTTCAGAATCTTTTTTGACTCCATGGTGCGGAAGATAATGAGCTTCTGTCTTCAACTTATCTTCGACTATTTCCTCAATGAATTTATTGTCCAACTGTTCTTGTATGATATTATCATAGACAGTCAGTAGCTCTGGATTCGTCTTGAGCTAATGTATTTGTGCTTTCATTTGTCCGAAAGCCATGCGATAATTGCTAGGCAGATGTGGTGGATTTAATTTCCATGGTAACCTAACCCAATCCTGTCCATCTTCATATTTGACAGTGTCCAAATATTGGTTATAAGTCTGAGACTCTTGTGGGCTTGGTTTATTTACATCAATACCTATCGCATCTAAATCCCACAACTTATCAACTGGTTCATTCATTTCATCCAGTAATGATAATTTTTGCTGTGGGGACATGATCAGCGGTTATTTCTCGTAACTAGTACATTTCCACTGAATCAATATCAGCTTCTTTCCCACTTTGAGAGGGAATGGGACTGCATATCATGTGGCCTCCTGCTGTTTTCAGCAAGTGAACATCATGTTTACTTACTATATTTTGCACAAAACAGTGATAATAATCACTTCCAATGATTAAATCAATTGGACTAATAGTGTCCGTCTGTATGTCAGGACAGGCTAACTTGACCTTAGCTACTTTCAGTGCTGCAACTGTTTCTTTTAATCCCTGGATCTGCACAGACTTAGGCAAATCATCTACTACCACAGCTTCTACTGTCTTTTTCCTGTTTCCTAGACCAACAGTGATTCTGGCTAGGTCATATGTCTGTTTACCAGAATTGTGGAAAAAAACAGCTATATCTAACTGTATTTTGGCATAGGGTTGTTTATTCAGTTTCTGCAACACTGATCTTCTTATGAAGGACCTTTGTGAGCCTTGATCAAATAGTGTTAGCACATTGGTTTTGTGTAATTTATTAGATAACTCAACTCGAGCTATCGGGAGAGCAGTTGCTTTAAACTTATCTCTCACATTTAATGTTGTTGCTTGTTGACTTCCTGATTCTGTGGAAGTCTGCTGCTGTTCGGCAAAAGTATTTGGGCATAATGCTGTATGATGCATACCCTTGCATTTAAAACACTTCTTCAGTGAGCATTTTCCTCCCTTGTGTTCACCTAAACACTTGATGCATCTTTTCAGCTGATGAACACGTTGTTTACGTGCCTCCATTGATGTGTATTGAAAACAATACTGTGCTCAATGTGTTCCATCACAAAGTACACATTTTGGAGTACGTTTATGTGCGACAGTTTGTTTACTGTCTGTTGTATTCACAGCTTGATAAATGCCTATATAGGATTTCCCATTCTGTGGTTTAGTGGGAGTAGGTATACTCTTGTTATACTGAGTTGAAGGTTTATTATCCACGGGATTTGTGGATTTTTCATCTTGTCTCGTTGCTTGCATGCATGAAACTATTGTTTGTAAACCATTGCTAATTTCTTCACAAGTGAAATAGCGTTTATTGAACATAATATTTAATCGTTCAATAGTTTGTGGTGACAACTTATCCTGTACAATACCACAGATAAACCAATCACATTGCCTTAGGTCATATTTAGCACCTAGAGATCTGAGACTATTGTCTAATGTTATTCTAAATGCCTGTAAGTCTGAAAAACAATGTTTGGGTGGCTTCAAGCTTGATATTAAGACTGCATGTCTAACTCTAGCCTTGTCATCATCAAAGTAATTGTCTGCTAAGACACGAAAGGCTATTTGATAATTGCCTTTAACCACCGGAAATGACTTAATCAGTTCATAGAGTTCTCCCTTCACAAGACATTTAAAGTAATTGAACTTAGCAATCTCATCTATGTCAGTTCGTGAATTTACTATGGATTGAAAACCACTAATGAATTCTTCATAATTATGACCTTGGAAAATAGGTAATGACAATGTAGGTAAGCTTGGTAATGGGACACTTGTTGTTGTTACAGGTGTAACAGGTGTTTGACCACTAGTTACAGTAGGTCTCTGTGACAGAGTTTTGCGGCAGATAGCCTGTACTCCTGTCCACCTTAATTGTTGATTACTAAAAGTATCCAAAACATTTTTAATTTCATCCTCAGACGGATCTGCTTCAAGAAATTCCTTTTCATAATGTGTATAGTCTGAATTAATTATTTTCAGACGTTGTGTAAGTAATTCAAATTTGACCTCAAGATCATCAAAATCTATGTTTGTATCTTGAGTTAATCCTATACAGACTGAAATTAGATTTTCTAATTGTGTAATCTTAGTCTGTAAAGAATGAAACTGAGTTTTCAAACAAGCCATTTTAATGGTATATCGAAAATTCTAGCACCACACTTAGAGTGTTTAAAAAACACTGTACTGCTATAAACAGCTGAGTTTTTGTTATGCTTAAGTCAGCAATAATCGAGTCAGACACTACTGACCCACTAAGCTTAACCTCAGGGTCAATGAACATGAAGGGTACAGAGTACATATGGCTGGTGTTTATGGCTTGAGTTTGCTGTGTCAGCCTGACTATGATGATTAATCGTAAATAACGATGTTATACACTTCATTCACTATACACTATAAATGTCACTGTATAACTGTAAATCATACGTGAATATTACTTACACATATAAATGTCACTGTTAATATGTATTTGAAAGCTTACACTTTATGTATAAGTTCCTTTAATATAACAGGTAGATCTATAAGAAACAAACTTTAACACAATCTTGTCTCTTAATTTCTGTCTATAAACATTATAAACACTATGTGTATGTACACTCAGATAAACTGAACATCAGTTGTGTTGTTGTTGTCTTATCAGCACTTCTTCGAGTTTGGAGCAGTGGATGCCGGGTGCCATCCCCCGTTTTCTTGTTGGGTGAGTCGCCCAGCTCCCGTTTTCTTTGGGTGAACGCTGGGCGAGCGCCCGTTTTCTTTTGGCTGCCCATTCTCTGTGATTGAGTCTGGAGGGACTCATTTATACTGATATAAATTGTAAAACACTAGTTTTACAGCGTTTTTCGAAGGACCTTGGCTCGTAGGTTATTTGTACACTGTAGTACAACATATTTAGACCACAGTGTGGCCTTTATCCGGTTCGAGCACGACCAATATGTTGAGAAATGGGCTATCAGCTAAGTTTAAACAGGGAAAACTTAACTTAGAAAGACAGCTCATCGCCTGCACAGCTGCCCCTGCAGACGAGGTCTTGACAAGCTGTCGAAGTCATCTCTCAACGGGCTGTCAAGAGTTATAATTTGTAAGATTATAAATTACCCCTAGGGGGTGTTATGTCAGCATATTTCATTCACTGATGGCTGACAAACTTACTTGTTTGGACTCAAAAGTCCGCACCTTACTGCCGACTAAAGGTTGATTACAAACTCCTTGCGACTCAAGAACTGCGCAGTCCCCCGTACTACAAGAAATTCGTAACCTACCTTGCTCTTGTAGCATGAGCTATGGTGTTCTTCACACCTTCGACAGATATCGGTGACTTGATAGAAGCTGAAGTGTCCTTGGATGTCCACGTCTTCCATAGTCTAGGAAAACGCACACTGGTACACTATGTTCCACAAGATTTGTCTTTATTGTTCACAATCTTATCACTAAAGAAGCTGATCACACTTCTCTTAAGTGTTTATTGTGTTTTATGAGATACTTTGTTCACACTAACGCACAGATCGTTCTTTGTTGGTTATCCTGGCGTCAGTGTCACTCTCAGTAGAGTCAAAAGTAATCTGAAGATGCCACAGCACCCCACGCCGTTACTGCCCCTTGCACAAAGGAAAAGCTGACATAGTACTTTTGCTTCCTTGCCACTTCCTCGATGAAGCAAAGCAGAATGTTTGATTCTTGCTGTCTTGAGCATAGACAACAATGTCCACTATCTTTACTATGGTAATAAAGTGGGAGCAGGATTTTCCTTAATTGTCTTGCTAAAGTAAGAGATGAACTATCTTTTATTAAGCTACACTTTGCAACACAGGACCGCACGGAGCGTCGAGCCACGTCCCATGCTCATACTGCATCTGCTGTCAATAACTCGCTGTAGCAGTAAACAAGATATTTGCCCCTTCTGAGAGGGCTGGGCCCCTCAGGGCTGAAAGGGCTGAAAGGGGCTGAAGGGGGCTGATACCCCCTCCTGGAGAAAATTTCTCCACAGTGGCATTTATATATGTGTAAAAAATATACACGTGTGATTTACAGTTATACAGTGACATTTATAGTATATAGTGAATGAAGTGTATAACATCGTTATTTACGATTAGTCATCGTTTTCAGGCTGACACAGCAAACTCAAGCTATAAACACCAGCCATATGTACTCTGTACCCTTCATGTCATTGACCCTGAGGTTAAGCTTAGGGGTCAGTAGTGTCTGACTCGATTATTGCTGACTTAAGCATAAGAAAAACTCAGCTGTTTATAGCAGTACAGTGTTTTTTAAACACTCTAAGTGTGGTGCTAGAATTTTCAGTATACCATTAAAATGGCTTGTTTGAAAACTCAGTGTCAGTCTTTAAAGACTAAGATTACACAATTAGAAAATCTAATTTCAGTCTGTATAGGTTTAAAACTCAAGATACAAACAATTTTGATGATCTTGAGGGTCAATTTTTTAATTACTTAGACAACGTCTGGAAATAATTAATTCAGACTATACACATTATGAAAAGGAATTTCTCGAATAAGATCAATCTGAGGATGAAATTAAAAATATTTTGGATATTTTAGTAATCAACAATTAAGGTGGACGGGAGTACAGGCTATCTGCCGCAAAACTCTGTCACAGAGCACCTGTAACTAGTGGTCAAACACCCTGTTTAACACATGTAACAACAACAAGTGTCCCATTACAAAGTTTACTTACCTTGTCATTACCTATTTTCCAAGGTCATAATTATGAAGAATTCATTAGTGGTTTTCAATCCATAGTAAATTCACGAACTGACATAGATGAGATTGTTAAGTTCAATTATTTTAAAAATGTCTTGGGGAAGGGAAAAACCCTATAAAACTGATTAAGTCATTTCCGGTGGTTAAAGGCAATTATAAAATAGCCCTTACGTGTCTTAGCAGACAATTACTTTGTGTGACAAGGCCAGAGTTAGACATGCAGTCTAAATCAAACTTGAAGCCACCCAAACTTTGTTTTTCAGATTTACAGGCATTTAGAATCACATTAGACAATAGTCTCAGATCTCTGGGTGCTAAATATACCTAAGACAATGTGATTGTTTATCAGTGGTATTGTACAGGATAAGTAGTCACCATAAACTATTGAATAATTAAATATTTGTTCAATAAACGCTATTTCACTTGTGAAGAAATTAGCAAGGGTTACAAACAATAGTTTCCTGCATGCAGCACGAGACAAATGAAAAATCCACAAATCCCGTGGATCCCAAACATTCGACTCAGTAAAAAGAGTATACCTACTCCCACTAAAAACATAAGGAAATCCCATATAGGCATTAATCAAGCTGTGAATACAACAGACAGTAAACAAACTGTCACACATAAACGTACTCCAAAATGTGTACTTTGTGATGGAACACATTGGACACAGTATTGTAGTCAATACACATCAATGGAGGCACGTAAACAACGTGTGTCACTGAAAAGAGCCTCAAGTGTTTAGGTGAACACAAGGGAGGAAATGTTCACTGAAGAAGTGTTTTTAAATACATGCAGCTTATGCCCAAATACTTTTGCTGAACAGCAGAAGACTTCCACAGAATCAGGAAGTCAACAAGCAACAGCATTAAATGTGAGAGTTACGTTTAAAGCAACAGGTCTCCCGATAGCTCGAGTTGAGTTATCTAATAAATTACACAAAATCAATGTGCTAACATTATTTGATCAAGGCTCACAAAGGTCCTTCATAAGAAGATAGTGTTGCAGAAACTGAATAAAAAAACCCTATGCCAAAGTACAGTTAGATACAGCTGTTTTTTTACCAAAATTCTGGTAAACAGAACATATGACCTAGCCCAGAATCACTGTTGGTCAGGAAACAGGAAAAAGACAGTAGAAATGTGGTAGTAGATGATTTTCTAAATCTGTGCAGATCTAGGGATTAAAAGAAACAGTAGCAGCACTGAAAGCAGCTAAGTTCAAGTCAGCCTGTTGTGACATACGATGGGGCCTTTAGTCCAATTGATTTAATCACCGGAAGTGATTATTATCACTGTTTTGTGAAAAACATAGTAAGTAGCATTTATGTTCACTTGCTGAAAACGCAGGAGGCCACATAATAAAGTGTCCCATTCCCTCTCAAAAATGGGAAAGAAACTGATATTGATTCAGTGGAAAATGTACAGTTACAGAATAACCACTGATCATGTACCACAGCAAAAATTATCATTACTGGGTGAAATGAATGAACCAGTTGATAAGTTGTGGGATTTAGATGCGATAGGTATTGATGTAAATAAACCAAGCCACAAGGTCTCAGACTTATAACCAATATTTGGACACTGTCAAATATAAAGATGGACAGTATGGGGTTAGGGTTTCCATGGAAATTAAATCCACCACATCTACCCAGCAATTATCGCATGACTTTCGGACAAATGAAAGCACAAATACATGAGCTCAAGAAAAATCCAGAGCTGCTGACTGTCTATGATAATATCATACAAGAACAATTGGGCAATAAATTCATTGAGGAAGTAGTCGAAGATAATTGAAGACAGAACTCCTTATCTCCCGCACCATGGAGTCAGAAAAGATTGTGAAACCACTCCACTACGTGTTGTATAAAAATTGCAGCGCACGTGCAAATAAAGATGTAGCAAGTCTTAATGATTGTCTGATGACCGGACCCTCTCTAACTGAGAAGCTTGGAGACGTGCTTATGAAATTTCGCACAAACCCAATCCCTACAGGGCTGATTTTTCCCAGCTTTCTTAAGAGTAGGACTACAAGAAATAGATAGAGATTATACTCGATTTTTGTGGCCTGAAAACCACATGATCCTCAAAGTTTTTGTAAAAAATTTAATCGTTTCAAATCATTATTGTTTGGTGAAAACACCCTCTCCATTCTTACTGAAGCTACTCTAAATACACATTTGAAGAAATCTGAAAGTCCCTTCAAAGAAATCTTAAAGAAAAGTTTCTATGTAGATAATCTTCAAGGTACTGTAAATAAAGAGGAGGATTTGAAATCCTTATACTTAGAAGCTAAAAAGGAGATGAAAGAAGCAAATATGCCTCTAAGGATGTGGAATACAAATTCAATGCAATTAAGGGAACTTATCAAGGAAGATTTCCCTGAAACTGAAATTCCTGATTGCAACAATATGCTGGGACTTAATTGGAACACGCAGGAAGACACTTTGAGTCTCAAAAGGATAAACAATAAATCATGCAGTACACTCACTAAACGTAGTTTACTGTCAGAGGTATCACAATGTTTTGATCCTCTAGAACTCGTCTCACCAATTACCATAAAGGTAAAATGCTTATGCAAGATGCATGGAAGCTCAAAATTGGATGGATGAGAAATTGCCTCTAGAAATGAGTCAAGCATGGGATGAAATATCCAAGGAGTTTAAACAACTTCAACAAATTAAATTTCCCAGACAAATAGGTCAAGAGGGAAACAAGTACACGTTACACGTGTTCTGTGATGCTTCAACCAGAGGTTATGGCGCTGTAGCTTACATGAGCAATGCTGAAGGAAGTACACTAATTACTTCAAAAGGCAGAAGGTCAGAACAGCACCACAATTGGAACTGACGCACTCTATGTAGGTACAAAATTAGCTGTCTATCTCAACAAAGTACTTGATCATCTCACTATTAAAAAAACAGTGATCTGGAGTGATAATGAAGCAGTTCTCCAGTGGTTAATAAATAATAAGAGTAAGTTGGTCTATATACAGAACAGAGTAGCAGAAATAAAAGAGATGCAGAGAGATTATCTTTTCCTCCAAGCTCTACCCAAGAGAATCCAGCTGACATGTTGTCACGTGGTGTCCCACTCAAGAAATTTGTGGATAATAAATTATGGCTCCACAGACCGAACTGGCCCTCTAATGAAAATAACTGGCCTCAGCAAAAACTCACATTATGCCAGAAGAAACAGTCTGCTTGAACACAGCAGAGATAAGTTGTGTAAATACTGCACACACAACAGAAATAGTCATTGATGGATCTAAATACTCATCTTTGGGTAAACTCTTAAAGTTACAGCTCTTGTCTTTAAATTCATTAAAGGAATAAAACCTATTATGAATGTCTTTGAACCCATTCAATACAGAAAGATATTTTATCTACAAAATATAAATTTCTGGAAACACAAAAAAAATCCCCAAAGAAACCTTTTTTGATTAATTTCTTTTTTATTTAAAATCTCGACTCAGAAAGTTTATAAATGTAGGAAAAATTCAAATTCTTCACTCCCTAAAAACCCTAATCCAATATGACCCCAAAAAATAATTGGCTAACAAAACGATTGTGCAAAACCCCCCGAAAACGGTTACAGGGTGGGGTACTACCCTTTTTGTCTATACACAATTTTACGGGTACCTCAATTAACAAAGGCGAAAAAACAAATAAAGGAGTATTCAAAAAGTCACTACGATATCGAATGTCAGTATCCAGTCCCCCTCCATACCCCTCGAAAGAGTTTGTCATATCCTCCCTTTGAGGTGACAGTTGTAGATTTCACTGGCCAATAATTTTAAACCAAAACAGTTGACAATTTTCCCAAAAGATGTAATCTTTTTTTACTTGTGTCAACTAGAGCATACATTTTGAAGTACCCACTGACTGTCTGCTAAAACCCCTTTATCAATTATTCAAAGGTTTGAGCAAAGGGCATGCCCCGCTGATATTTCAGCAATGCAAAAAGTTTTGTTGTGGTGCTGCTATAAACAAGACTTTGACAGCCAGAATCAACAGATGCTGAATCAACCATTTGTCTTTGGGAGATACTTTCCTCCTAAATCTCCATGGCACGGCGGATTTTAGAAAAAAGATCAGCAATGTAAAAATTGTTTAAGGAAGACTTTCTTCGTCAAAGAATCGCTTAGAAAAATTCCAAACAGTTGGATGAAATAAAAACAAGTAAACAAAAACCTCTAACTTATGTTACCGATGAACTGGGCAAATTTGAAGTGTTAGATCCCTCTCATTTACTCCATGGCAGAAGGCTCGAACCGTCCTCCCATGAATGAGAAGAAACATAGAAGACCTACTTATTCAAACCCTGGCAACTCAACAAAATTTAAAAACATTTAAATTAAAAGTGATTTAACTTTTGGGAAAAAATTTGGCGAGAAGCTATCTCACCTCATTGAAAACACTTCTATGGAGCTGGGTTTTTCCTGAAAATCAAAGTCCAAAAACCCGGGTGACATAGTGATTTTTGACAAGATGGTTGAGGCCCCAATGGCCATTTGGGAAAATTGGCCCTTTTTAAACTGATGCAAATAGCATCAGGAAATTGATTTTTTTAAGAAAAGGTGTAATGAATAAGCGCTAATAAAAAAGCTAGGCCGTTAGAATTGCCCACAGTGTTAAAAATTTTAAAATTAGTGATTCCCCAAAAAACCAACAGACTAAGCTTTCAAAAAGAAAAGCACATGGTGGTAAGTGATAAAATCAAATTAATGAAGTAGAAATTCACCTGCAGCGAACCTCCGCCGCCCCCCAGTGTGGGAAATTTCTCCGGACGGGGTATTACCCCCTTTCAGCCCCTTGAGCGCTGGGGGGCCCAAACCCCTCTCAAAGGGGCAAGCTTTTTTTTCTGCTACTGCAGAAAATTTGATCACAGATGAAATTTCATATCGACGGGGTTGCTTCCCCCGCTCTTGCAGACCCAGTGTTGTAACGGATTTTAATAAGAGACAGTCCATCTCTTACCTTACGGGAAAAAAAAAAGGAAAATCCTGTTCCCACTTATTACCATGGTAAAGATAGTGTACATTGTTGTCTTGCTTAAGACAGCAAAATCAAACATTTTGCTTTGCTTCACGAGGAAGTGCAAGGAACAAAAAGTTTTATGTCAGCTTTTCCCTTTTTGTTCGAGGGGCAGTGAAGGTGAGGGGTTGTGGATGGTAATTACTTTTTACCTATGGAAATCCACGACGCCCAAAATATCAAAAAAACACGGATCCTGCGTTGTGTGAACAAAGTGTTTTCAAAAACACAAAAACACTTACAAAAAATTTTTAAGCTTTTCTGATAAGAGGTGGGGTTTAAAAGGTTTGGGGTTTAGGTGGGGGTGGGCTGGCAGGGGGGTCATGTGAAGGTGGGGTTTTGGCAGGGTGGGGTCTGTGAGGTTTTGGGTGTGCACTTGGGGTTAGTGTGAAGGGGGGGGTCTGGCAATTTAGGGTCAGTGTGGGGGTGGGGCTGAAGGAGTGTGTCAGTGTGGGGGTGGTCTTCAGGTGGGGGATGTGGGGGGGGGCCTGTCAGGGGTAGGGTTAGTGTAAGGTGGGGTCTGGCAGGGTAGGTCATGTGCAGGGGGGGGGGGGGGGGGGGGGGGGGGGGGGGGGGGGGGGGGGGGGGGGGGGGGGGGGTGGGGGGGGGGGGTGGGGGGGGGGGGGGGGGGGGGGGGGGGGGGGTTTGGCAGGGGTGGGTCAGTGTGGGTGGGTCTGCAGGTTGGTCATGGGAGGGGGTTTTTGCAGGTGTTTTGGGGCAAGTGTGGGGTGGTGTTGGCAGGGGTTTGGGGCGGTGGAGGTGGGGGGTTTTCAGGTGTGGGGGAGTGTGGAGGGGTGCTGGGAGGTGTTGGGGTAAGTGTGGGGTGTGTTTGGCAGGTGTGGGTCAGTTGAAGGGGGGGGTCTGCAGGTTTTTGGCCATGTGGAGGGGGGGTCTGCAGGTGGGAGTGTGAAGGTGGGTTTGGCAAATGTGGGGGGCAGGTTTGGGGGGGGGTTGCAGGGTGGTAGGTGAGGGGGGTCTGCAGGTGTGGTAGTGGAGGGGGTTGCAGGTGGGGTCAGTGGGAGGGGTCTGGCAGGGTGGCATGTGGAGGTGGGTCTGCAGGTGTGGTATTTAAGGTGGGTCTGGGAGGGGGTGGGTCAGTGTGGAGGGGGTATGACAGGTGTTGTCAGTGTGGGGGTGGGGCTGCAGGTGTGTGTCAGTTGGAGGAGGTTACCCGGTGTGGGGGCATTTTGGAGGTGTTTTTGGGAGGGTGGGTCAGTGGGTGGGGTTTTCTGGGAGGTGGGGTCAGTGGGAGGGGGTTGCAGGGGTGGGTCGTGGAGGGGGGTTGAAGGGGGGTGTCAGTGTGGGGGTGGGGTCTGACAGGGGTGGGCATGTGGAGGTGGTGTTCAGGGGTGGGGTCCCTGTGGGGGTGGTTCTGCAGGGGTGGGGCATGGGAGGGGGGTTGCCCGGTGTGGATCATGTGGAGGCGGGGTATGACAGGTTGTGTCGTGTGGGGGGGGGTCGACAGGTGTGTGTCAGTGTGGGGGTAGTACTACCAGGTGTGGGGCCATGTGGAGGTGGTGTCTGGCGGGTGTGGGTCATGGGGGAGGTGGTGTCGGGAAAAGTGTGATTTTTGTTTGAGTTGTGTCTGGCGGGTGGGGGGTCAGTGGGAGGGGGTTTTCCCGGCATTTTGGGGGTCAGCGGGAGTGGTTCTGGCAGGTGTGGGTCAGGTGGGTTGGTGTCTGGCAGGTTTTGGGTCTGTTGGGGTTGTGTCTGTCGTGTGGGGTCGTGTGGAGGTGGGGTCTGACAGGTGTTTTAAATGTGCAGGTGGGGTCTATCGGGTGTGGTGTCAGTGGGGATGGTGTCTGTCAGTGAGGGTCAGTGTAAGGTGTGTCTGTAAGGTGGGGGGGTCGTGGGGTGGGGGTCGGAAGGTGTTGGGTCAGTGGGAGGTGGTGTCTGGAAGGTGTTGGGGTCAGGGTTGGGGTCGGGCAGGTGTTGGGTCAGTGTGGTGTGGGGTCTGGCAGGTGTTGGGTCATGTGGAGTGGGGTCTGGCAGGTGTGGCATCAGTGTAGGGGTGAGGTCAGGATGGTAGGTACAGCTTACGGGCAAAATAACACAGATTATTTAAATAACTTCCGGGAACTTTAATTTGTTCCACTGGTTCCAGGGAAAAAACCACTTATCCACTGTTTCCCAAAAAGCCAATTATTCCCCGGTGTACAGAAGGGCCAATTTTCCCCTGTGTTCCAGGGAAAGGCAACGTGTTCCCTTGTGCCAGGAAAAGGGAACTTGTTCCACTGTGTTCCGGGAAAAGGCAACTTTTTCCACTGTGTTCCAGGAAAAGGGAATTCGTTTTATTATTGCCGGGAAAAGGGAACTTGTTCCATTGTGTTCCCGGAAAGGAAAATTGTTTCCAAATTTTTCCAGGAAAGACAACTTGTTCTAATGTTCTAGGGAAAAGGAACTTATTCCTTGTTTCCGGGAAAACAACTTGTTCCACTGTGTTCCAGGAAAGGCAACTTATTCCCCGGTTTTCCCGGAAATGCAACTTGTTCCACTTGTTCCAAAAGGCAACTTGTTGCACTGTGCTCCAGTAAGGCAACTTGTTCCACTGTGTTCCAGGAAAGGCAACTTGTTCCATTGTGTTCCAAAAAGCAAATTGTTCCACTGTTTCCAGGAAAGGGAATTTTGCACTGTGTTCCGGTAAGGGAACTTTTTCCCCTTTTTCCAGGAAATGCAAAATGTCCACTGTGTTCCAAAAGGCAAAATGTTCCACTGTGTTCCAGGAAAGGCAAATTGTTCCACTGTGTTTCCCGGTAAGGGAACTTGTTCCACTGTGTTCCAGGGAAAAGGGAACTTTTTCCACAGCATCGAGAATACAAAAAAAAGAAATATTTGTCCCACCTCTTTCAAATTCCACTGACTTTTTTTTTTTCAGGATGAAGACATGCAATAAAACTGAAAAATTCCCAAAAATTTTATTAGTCTAGTGAAAACTGAGAGCAGTTTTGGTCATGGTCAATATTAGTCAATCTGTGAAAAAAGAAGACGGTTTGTTTAGCTTACCCGCACGCGAACACCCCGGTCAAACGATTAATCACCTGATTTTGGTTTCAGGGGGTCGGTCACAGCCCTGGTTCCCCGCTTTTCTGGTCGCCACTACGTCCCCCTCAACTTACCTAATAGCGCAAACCTTTAATGTCTAGACTCACCTTTTAAAATTATAAGAGAAAAATATCACAGAAAACTAAATAGGAAAAAAGGAAGCGAGTCTGTTTATTTCTAGAACCAGACACTGACATGTATGCATTTACCCAGACCGATTAAGGATTAGTCATGAAGGAGCCTTCACCAAATTCAACTTCAATAACAAGAACATAAAGGGGCCCAAAGTAAACAAGCCCCTAACCGATATAAGCGAAAAATTTGACTAAGAAACGACCCCAACTTATGCCTAAACAATTAACCGGGGACCGATGTATGCTCAATGCTTATTCCTTTAAAAAAAAGGAGAGTAGATGTAAAATAAAAGACAGGCGACGGAAAAGAATAACAAGGGGCAAAAAGAAGCCAAAATCTGAAATGCGTAGGGGGTCAGGTCCCAAAAATACAAACATCGAACTTAGCTAAAGGAATCTTATAGGGGCAGGAATCGCGGGAAAAAAAAGCCATAAATGAAATTGAAAGAAACCCAAATATTTTTTCCTATGCCAAATCAAAGTCGAGAACAACGTCCCTATTGGTCCCACTTAAAAAGATGGGTCCTACACAGAAGACAGCAAGGAAAGATGGCACTCGCCCCAAAATGACTTAGTTTTTTTGCAAGCCACTAACCAACTGAAGGCGAAGATCAAATGAATTTTTTATGAAAGGCCCCAGAATTTGGTTAACAAAAGGGCCCTTCTGTGTTTCCTGACGCCCAAAAGACTTCGAAACAGGCGATAAATGACAGCCCCTGCCTCTGCCCCAGGGCCAGAATTGGAACTCCGTATTCATCAAGAACTGCAAGAAGCCTCTATCACGAGCTTTTACCCCTCCTAGGAGAGGGAGCATGGGCACGGGGGTCGCCCCACATTACAAAAACAACAGACCCCCCCACTCCAAAAAGGGGGCATAAAGCAAAAACAAAAAAACTACAACCGAAAGCATAACTTCTCATATCATAAAATCTTTTTAAAGGGTCCTAAGAAGCAAGTCACCACCCATAAAAAAAACCCCTCAATTACCAACCCAGGGCAACAGGGGTTTAGAACAGGTCGTCCTGCTGCCCAACTTTTGGATCACTACGACAAGGTTCTAGAGCACTAGAAGACAAAAAAATGCAGATTAAAATAAGACTTTGCAAAACCCTTCGAAAAGGTCCATGGCGTAATAGCGCAAAAAAAGCGTTTAAAAAATAACGGGAAAAATTGGTAGGGGACTTTTTTTTTCCCTCACAAACGAACACAGAGAGTAGTAGTCAACAGAGTAAAGTCCGAGCGGCTACGGGAAAAGCTCTGTTCCAAAGACACATACCGCCCCCATCTTTTTTTCCGTCCTCATATCTGACATAGACAAGGATGTCAGCAACAGCACCGTGTCTTCCTTTTCAGATGACACCCGAATCTGTGACAGTGCCATTGCAACACTGCAAGGGTCCCGGCAGACATCAACCCAAAACTTTCATGGGCGCAGAAAAAAATTGAAATTCAAAAATGAAAATTTCAATTTCTCAGATATGGTAAACAGAGGAAATTAAAAATTATCAAAGTACAAAAAAAATTCCGGGCCCCAAAATGAGCGAAAAACCAACGACAAGACCTGGGATGATCAGTCGGAGGATCTCACCTTCAAATCATAACATTGTATAACGCAGCTGCAGAAAAATGACAGGATGGATAAGAAACCCTTTAAAACTAGGATGCCAAGCCCATGATACCCCTTTCAGGTCACTTGTTTTATCTTCTGGATTATTGCTGCACATTAAACACCCCCTTTTAAGGGAGGTGAAATTGTGACCTAGAAAATGTACAAGAACCTTCAGGGCCCCATCGGAGATAAAACCCCCAATTATGGGAGCGCTTGGGTTCCTGAAAATGTACCCCTGGAACGCAGGCGGAGAGATAATATTAAACCCTGGAAAATCCAGAGGGATATACCGAACTTGTACACGAAAATCACTCAAAACGAAAGCAAAAACTTGGCAGACGATGCAACATCCCCCCAATGAAAAGCAGGGGTGTCACTAGCACTTAAGAGAAAATACAATAAGTGTCGGGGGGCCCGAGATGTTCAACTGCTCCCGCATACAAAAGGGGGATTCCCAAAGACCCCGGGGCAGTCTTCAAGCGCACTGGACAACCCCTAAAGTCGGTACCGACCAGCCGGGCTGTGGTTCGTACGTTGGATTGCGTGCACCAGCAGAACACCCTGGTTACGGGCCCTTGACCCACCAGGAGGTGGTCACAGACCGGGCCGCGGGGCGTTGACCCCCGGAACTCTCCCGGGAAAACCCCTTTAAGTGATTTTTCTGACCTCACTAGTCAGTGAGGTCAACGGGGCAGTTTTGTGTTTTTTCTCATTCCGAAAAAATTTACAAAAATATACCCCAAACAACAAAATAGAAAAGACTGAAAAATGACTGATTTTCAAAAAAGCCCTTTGGGAGATTTATTTCTATATTCAATTCAAATTCAATTCAAAGTTTATTCTAAAAGGATTACAATCGAATTTCAAAAATTTTGGGTTATTTTTGGGGTTTACATGAGTAAAATTGTGATTACAGATGTACCACTAAAGCTTAGCAGGGCTGGGCATTTCGGGGCAGACTTAGTTTTTTCTAATTTGTAAAATAAAACAAATTTGAGGTAAGTTGGTTTTATGGCTAAGGCTAAAAAATAGTTTATGGGACGCGTAAGGTTTTTTTGGGGACACTGGTCCCAGAGAAACAATCTAAAACAATTTTCAATTGATTCTTTCCTTAAAAAACTTATCTTTATTTCACAAAAAAAAAAAAAGTTTGTTATTTTCGGGGAATGTTGCAAAAAATCTGCCCTTTACTCCCACATAACTCCCAAAGTTTTTGGAAATTTTTCCCAAAAATGAAGAATTTGAAAAAAAATAAAATCATTTTTCTACAATTTCTTGAATATTTCCTTTTAAAAAATAAAGGGGAAATAACGAAATAAGTGAAAAAGTTATTTCCCGAGTTTTGGCCCTGGAACCCCGGGCCGCCCACCGTCCAAAAAAAAAAAAAAATCACGAAATCGCTTTTTATTTTGGGTATTTCTTAGTAAACTGATGTTCAAAGCGAAATTTCTTCAAAACACCTTTTCTTTTACTAAAAAGACACATGGGAGGACAAATTTTATATCAAATTTCCCTGGGGTCTCGCCCTTTATGGCCCATTTTTTTCGTCTAGAGTAATAACATTTTTGTATGTTATTTAAAAGTGTTTTTTTAAATATATTAATCAATTCTGATGATAAAAAAACCCGATAGTTTAATAAGCGAATAAGAGTAATAAAAGAATGATTTTCTCCGGCACTCTCTGGAGGGGGAATACTGAGAGGGGGTTCCCCCGACTCAAAAATCGAATGACACGATTGCAAAAAAACCTACCCCCGGGCCGGGGTTGAACCCCCCGGTCATAGGTCCAAAACTCCAGCCCCGTCGGTTACCTAACCCGGTAGCCACAATAAGGGTTTATCCAACAGGTATATTTCTAGCCATAGAAAGTTGCACACAAACCTCCCATGTTTTAGAAATATACCTATTGGATGAATCTTATTGGGCAGCGGTCATGGCTAACCGACGGGCTGGAGTTTTGAGACTCTATGACCCGGGTTCAACCCGGGCCCCGGGGGTATGGTTGGGGGGGGTTTCCCAGTGGTGCCGATTGTCAAAGAAGTCTACATAAAGCTCCGCCTACTCTTATATATGCCAAATAGTCATTATTATATAGAAAAAAATGCAAAAAAAACGAAAAAAAAACAAGGAAAAAATTTCCCAAAAAATATATGGGCTCTGTCAACTGCTACCCATACGAGTCCCCTTACTGATAAAATGATAAAATTCTTGTAGAAAGGGGTTTAGAACATTGATTCTTGTACCATTCATTCCAAAAGAGATAAGCTATTTTTCTATATGAAAAACTCAATTTCCTAATTTTTTTAAAATTTTTTTGAGACGCGAAAAAAAATTGGAATACAGCCCCTTTCAAATCCTGCCTGTTCCCATTTCGGGCTCAGTAAACTGTTTCGTGGCTTGGAAAAATTTCTAGGAGAAAGCGGGCGGATGCATCTGGATAACAGCCTCATAGCAAGTAAACAAAAAAAACCTGACGTGATACCACCCCATCGCCCCTGCCATGGTACTGAAAAAACTAACAGAAAGAAGCAAATTTTTCCAAATTTATTACAGTTTCTGATAATAATAGAATTTATTAAATCAACACGGATTAAAAAACCAGGATAATTCAATAAATCAAATTAATTTGAGGTGTTTTTCCTTTAACAATTTTTAAACAAATCAAAAAAATTATGTAATGTAAAATAATTTTTTTAATAAAGGTTTAATTCAAGTGATTGATTTTTTTTAATTATTTAGGTAATAACTTAATAAATAAAATCATATTTAGGGAATAAATTTTAAATTTTTTAGGAATAACTCTTGGTTTTTCAACAAACAATGAAAGAAATTTATTACAAAAATATTTTTAAGTAAAAACTTACTGTTTTCAACAGCTACGGCAAAACGGACAAAAATAAAATGGCACGTTTTAGGGAAGAATAATGAAGACTAGAGATAGATAAGGGGAAAATTGGAAAATTTTAATTTTCCGAAACAAAAGGGCCAATAGGGTTTAATGTGTTATGGGTTAAAAATGTATTTTAAAAAAGGATAAACCAGGGGTTTTCCCTTTTTCGCGCGCAATGTGGGGGGGGTATAGTCGAGCGGGGCACGAGGGGCAGGAGTTTTTGAATGTAGTGAGGAGGCTGAAAGCAGGAACCAGGAAATGGCATTCACGGGGGCCCAAAAGGATAATATAGCCTCATTTATAATAGGAAGTGTCGAAACTGTTCCGGGTGAGAGTGAGGGAACGTGTTTTAAAGGGGGACCACCGAATAGATTTGGGAAAAATGAGGGAAGGGTAGGACCGGGGGAGGGCACGTCGCCATGGACGGGGCCCCGGGGGAAAATTCCCCTTTGGTTTAATCACAATCATTGGGCTCAGATTTTAAGGGGTATCTCTAATGTGTATAATAAAAATGAAATTAAATCTCTTGTAATTGTAATGTAATTAATAAATATCGCTAAGTTAAGGAAAGCGGAAGTGAAATAAGTCGCCTTGCTCCGAGGAACACCTAGACACTTTTTTCCCGTCTAGGGAAAATTTAAGCTTATTGAGTCACGACTTCAAAACCCGGGGCAAACGAGGATACCCGTCCTGCTGGAATAAAACCCTGTGGTGTGCAGGACATCGAAAGAGATGGGGAATGAGGAAATAAGGATATCAATCACCCACATTTTAATAACCCTTTAGTTATAGCAGACTGAACTGCCATTTTGGTATGTTGTAATTGGGTGGTATGGGTGATCCAGCTACATCAAGTGACCACCAGAGAATATCGGTAAGTGGTGAGATTAGTACTAGTGTTTTTTCCCTTTATGGATATATCCATTTTTAACCTACCCACCCCCATTCATTCGTTAAATAAATTAAACTAACATGCACAATTAAATTGTACACCGTACTTTTGGGGGCTATCCAAACCATATGGTCTCGGATAATATGGATAAATTTTGAGGTCGAAGGAACCACTTTCCATGACCAGGGGTGGTTTTTGTTTTTTTCACATGTCTACACGGGGTGACACGGGAAAAAATATGGTTTTCCCCCCCATGAGTTACTTGTAAGCATTAATGTAAGGTCTTTTAAAGGGAACACCCCCCCAAAATTTTCCACATCTGCCCGCTGGTCCCTTTCCCGAACCCCGGGTGCATCAGGAAAAAATTAATTTAATTTAATTTTTAAAAATTAAGTGACTGATTGAAGGAAATGGGGGAAGGGTACACAAGTTTTAAACGATCGTTGGTGGATGATAATTAGCCCAATTTAAATTTCTAGCACATGTGGGCTAGGATTTTTAAAAAAGTAAAGTGCTGAAATTTCTCTTTAAGGCGCCTACTTAATTGCATAAACAGTGTTAAAAATTCCAACCCCTGACGGGCTGAGGAGTTAATTGGCTGACAATCCCTCACCAGCACTGCTACTCCCTCATCCATCCACTTGCCCTCCTCCCTCACCCAGCACTGCTCCCGCTACCGAAGCACTGTTAGTCCTCACCCAGGACACTACTCCCTCATCCAGCACTGCTCATCCTTCACCCAGCCCCCAAATGCTCCACGCTCACCCAGCACTGTTCCCTCCCTCATCAGCCGGCTACTTCCTCATCCAGCACTGCTCCCCCCTTCACCCAAGCACCGCTCCTCCCTCACCCTGCACCGTCCTCCCTCACCTGCACTGCTCCTCCTTCACCAAACACCGCTCCTCACTTACCCAGCAATGTCCACCCTCACAAAAGCACTCGCATCCTCTCTCATCCAACACTCCTCCTCCATCACCCAGCCTTTCTCCACTTCACCAGCACTGCTCCTCCCTTTTCAAGACTGCTCCTCCCTCACACAGCACTGCTCCACCTCACACAGACACTTGCTCCTCCCTCACCCAACACTGATCCCATCACATTAGACAGTGCTCCCCTCCTCACCCAGCCACTGCTTCACCCTCACCCAGCACTGCTCCTCCTCGCCAGCACTGGTTTCTCTCTCAAACTGCACCCCGCTCCTCCATCACCAGCACTGCTCCTCCTCACCCAGCTTGCTCCCTACCTCACCCAGTAGTACTCCCACCTTCACCCAAGCACTGCTCCTCCCCCTCATCCAGCAACTGCTCCCTCCCTCACCCCCCCGGCATACTCCCCCTCACCAGCACTTCTCCACCCTCACCAAGCACTTCTCCTCCCTTCACCATGCACGGCTCCACCCTCACCCAGCACGCTCCTCCCTCATCCCAGCACTGCTCCTCCCTCATCCAGCACTGCTCCTCCCTACAAGCACTGCTCCACCCCCACAGACTGCTCTCCCTTCACCCAACACTGCCTCCTCCATCACATAGAAGTCGTCCCTCCCTCACCAGCCCACTAGCTGCACCCTCCACCCAGCATGTCATCCTCCATCACGCTCATCCACTGCTTCTCTGTCAAACTGTACACCGCTCCTCCCTCACCCAGCACTGCTCCTCCTAACCCAGCATTGCTCCTACTCACCCTGTAGTACTCCACCCTAACCCAGCCACTGCTCCCTCCTCATCCAGCACTGCTACCGCCCTCATCCAAGCACTCGCTCCCACCCTCATCCAGCATGCTCCTCCCTCACCCAGCACTTCTCCTCCCTCTCAAGCAATTGCTCCACCCTCACCCAGCACTGCTCCTCCCTCATCAGCACCTGCTCCTCCCTCATCCAGCCACTGTCCTCCCTCGACCCCAGCCTACTACTCTACTCTCACCACCGCACTGCTCACCCTCACTTGCACTGCTCCTCCCTCACCCAGCACGGCCTCCTCTCTCACCCAGAACTGCTACTCTCCTAACAATAGCAACTGTTCTACCACTCACCAGCCACTGCTTCCACCCTTACCCAGACAATGCTCCTCCCTCACCCTACCTACTCCTCACTCACCCAGCACTGCTCCACCCTCACCAGCATGCTCTTCCCTCCTCCCAGCACTGCTTCTCTCTCACCACTGCACCGCTCCTCCCTCACCAGCACTGTTACTCCATCTTCCCAGCAATGCTCCACCCTCAACAGCACTGCTCCTCTCACCCAGCACTTCTACCTCCAGTCCAACCAGGTACTGTCTCCCCACATAGGCATACTGCACCCTCATCACAGCACTGCTTCTCCCTCACCCAGCACCTGCTCCTCCCTCAACCAAGCATGCTCCTCCCTCATCAGCATGCTCCTACCCGCACCCACGCACTGCATCAAGCTCGCCAAGCACTGCTCCTTACCTCACACAGCACTGCCGCACACACGCACACATCACCCAGCACCTGATCCTCCTCTCACCAAGCATACTCCCCCTTCACCCGCACTGTTGTCCCTCACCCAGCACTGGCTACTCCCCTCATCAGCACTGCCTCCCCTCAACCCCCCCCCCCCAGCACTGCATCCCCGCTCACCCAGCCTTGTTAGTCCCTCACCCAGCACTGCTACTAACTCATTCCCCCAGCACTGCTCCTTCCCTCACCCAGCTTGCTACCAAGCTCACCCCAGCACTGTTCTCCCGCACTCAGCCCTGTACTCCCTCATCCAGCACTGCTCCTCCCTCATACAGCACTGCTCATCCCTCACCCGAGCACGCTCCACGCATCACCAGCACGGTTCACGCCCACTCACGCCCAGCACACTGCTACTCCCTCATACCACAGCACTGCTCCTCCAATCACCAGCACCTGCTCCTCCTCAACAAGCACTCACGCGCCTCCTTTCCTTCACCGGCAATGCTCCTACCCTCACCCAGCATGGCTCCTCCCTCACCCGAATCGCACTACTGTCCTCCCTCAGCCAGCACTGCCCTCCCTAACCCAGCCACTACTTCCCCGACACCAAGCACTACTCTACCCTCACCCAGCACTTCTCCTCTCTCACCCAGCACTGCTCCACCCTCACCCAGCAAAGCTCCTCACTCACCAAGCACTACTCCCTCCTCACCCAGCACTGCTCCTACCTCTCCCAGCACTGCTCCTCCCTCAACCAGCACTGTTCCTCCCTCACCCAGCACTGCTCCTCCCTCACCCAGCACTGCTTCTCCCTCACCCAGCACTGCTCCTCCCTCACCAAGTACTGCTCCTCCCTCACCTTGTACTGCTCCTCCCTCACCCAGCACTGCTCCTCCCTCATCCAGCACTGCTCCTCCCTCACCCAGCACTGCTCCTCCCTCATCCAGCACTGCTCTCCCATAAACCCGGCACTAATCCCCTCACCAGCACTTCTCACCCTCACCCAGCGCATTCTACCTCCCTCACCATGCATGACTCCACCTCACCCAGCACTCTCCTCCATCATCCGGCACTGCTCCTCCCTCATCCAGCACTGCTCCTCCCTCACCCAGCACTACTCTGACTCTCACCCAGCACTGCTCCACCCTTTCAAAGCACTGCTCCTCCCTCACACAGCACTGCTCCACCCTCACACAGAACTGCTCCTCCCTCACCCAACACTGCTCCTCCATCACATAGCAGTGCTCCTCCCTCACCCAGCACTGCTGCACCCTCACCCAGCACTGCTCCTCCCTCGCCCAGCACTGCTTCTCTCTCAAACTGCACCGCTCCTCCCTCACCCAGCACTGCTCCTCCCTCACCCAGCATTGCTCCTACCTCACCCAGTAGTACTCCACCCTCACCCAGCACTGCTCCTCCCTCATCCAGCACTGCTCCTCCCTCATCCAGCACTGCTCCTCCCTCATCCAGCACTGCTCCTCCCTCACCCAGCACTTCTCCTCCCTCACCATGCACTGCTCCACCTTCACCACCTGCACTGCTCCTCCCTCATCAGGCATTTGATTCCCTCATCCAGCCTGCACCTCCCCACCCCAGCACTACTCTACTCTCACCCAGCACTGCTTTTCCCCTCCCCCTCTTCTCACCTATCACATGATTCCTCACCTCACCCAGGCCGGCTTCCTCTCTCACCCAGCACTGCCTACTCTCACACCAAGCGTGTTTTCTACCCTCACCCATCACGCTCCCCCTTACCCAGCAATGTCCTTACCTCACCCAACCACTACTCCTCCCTCACACGCACTGCTCCACCCCTCACCCAGCACTGCTCTTCCCTCACCCAGCACTGCTTCTCTCTCACACTGCACCGCTCCTCCCTCACCCAGCACTGTTACTTATCTCCCAGCAATGCTCCACCCTTCCTCCAGCACTGCTCCTCCCTCACCCAGCACTTCTCCTCCCTCACCAGGTACTGCTCCTCCCTCACAAGGCACTACTGCACCCTCATCCAGCACTGCTACTCCCTCACCCAGCACTGCTCCTCCCTCACCCAGCACTGCTCCTCCCTCATCCAGCACTGCTCCTCCCTCACCCAGCACTGCTCCACGCTCACCAAGCACTGCTCCTCCCTCACACAGCACTGCTCCTCCCTCACCCAGCACTGCTCCTCCCTCACCAAGCACTACTCCCCCTCACCCCGCACTGTTAGTCCCTCACCCAGCACTGCTACTCCCTCATCCAGCACTGCTCCTCCCTCACCCAGCACTGCTCCACGCTCACCCAGCCTTGTTAGTCCCTCACCCAGCACTGCTACTAACTCATCCAGCACTGCTCCTCCCTCACCCAGCATTGCTCCAAGCTCACCCAGCACTGTTCCTCCTTTCACTCAGCCCTGCTACTCCCTCATTCCAGACTGCTCCTCCTCATCCAGCACTGCTCACCGTCACACGAGCACTGCTCCACGCTCACCCAGCACTGTTCCGCCCTCACTCAGCACTGCTACTCCCTCACCCAGCACTGCTCCTCACTCACCCAGCACTGCTCTCCATCCACACATGCACTGACTCCTCCTTCACTCGGCAATGTCCTACCTCACCCAAGCACTGTCTCCTCCCTCACCCAGCACTGTCTCCCTCATCAGCACTGCTCCTCCCTCACCCAGCACTACTTCCCCGTCACCAAGCACTGCTCTACCCTCACCCAGCACTTCTCCTCTCTCACCCAGCACTGCTCCACCCTCACCCAGCAAAGCTCCTCACTCACAAGCTCAGTAGTCCCTCCTCACCCAGCACTTGCTCCTACCCTCTCCAGCACTGCTCCTCCTTGTCAACCAGACTGTTCCTCCCTCACCAGAACTGCTATACCTCACCCAGCACTGCTTCTCCCTCACCAGCTCTGCTCCTCCCTCACCAAGTACTGCCCTCCCTCACTTGGTATCTGCTCTCCTCCACCAGCCTGCATCCTCCTCATCCAGCCACTGATCCTCCCTCCACCCTGCCACTGCTCCTCACGCTCACCGAGCCACTGCTCCTCCCTCACCCAGCACTGCTCCTCCCTCACCCAGCATGCTCATCCCTCACCAAGCACATACTCCCCCTCAACAGGCACGTTAGTCCCCTCACCAGCACTGCTACTCCCTCATCCAGCACTGCTCCGCCTCACCCAGCAATGCTCCACGCCACCCAGCTCTGTTAGTCCCTCACCCAGCACTGCTACTCCCTCATCCAGCACTGCTCCTACCTCACCCAGCACTGCTCCACGCTCACCCAGGACATGTTCTCCCTCATTTCCAGCCCTGCTACTCCCTCTCAGCATGCTACTCCCTAATCCAGCACTGCTCCATCCTCACCCAGCCACAGCTCACGCTCACCCAGCACTGTTCCTCCCTCAATCAGCCCCTGCTACGATCCCTTATCAAGCATACTGCTCTCCCTTCACCAGACTGCTCCTCCTCACCCAGCCACTGCTCCTAATCACCCGGCATGCTCCTACCTCACCCAGAAGTGCTCTACCCTCTCCTAGCACACACGCTCCTCCCCCCTCACCAGCACCGCATTCTCCCTCACACTGCACTACTTCTCCCTCATAAGCGCGTTTCCTACCCTCAACCAGCCTGTCCTCCTCATACCTGCCTCCGATTCTTCCTCACTCAGCACCCGCTCCTCCCACCTCATCCAGCACTGCTCACCTGCCACCCCTCACCACACAGGACCGCTCCTTCTCTCGCCCAGCGCACTGATCCTCCCTCACCCCTGCACCGTCCTCCACTCCCCCCAGCATGGCTCCTCCCTTACCCAGACCGCTCCTCCAATCTCCCAACATGGCTCGTCACTTGCCTGCACCGCACTCCTCCCTCAACCCAGACTGCTTCTCCTCACCCTGCATGCTCTCCTCTTTCACCTGCATGATCCTACCTTCCACTTCAGCATGCTTATCCTCACCCAACACCCCGCTCCTCAGTTACCCAGCACTGTTCTCCCTCATAAGCATACATGACTCCTCGTTCATCCAACACTCCTCCTCCACACCCAGAATGCTCCTCCCTTTCAAAGCACTGCTCCTCCCTCACACAGCATGCTCCGCCCTCACCACCAGCACTGCTCTCCCTCACCCAAACTATTAGATCCTCCATCACATATTCAGTGCTCACTCACTCACCCAGCATGCTCCTCTCTCACCCTGCACCGCTCCTCCCTCACCCAGCACTGCTCCTCTCTCACCCTGAACCGCTCCTCCCTCACCCAGCACTGCTCCTCCCTCACCCTGGACTGCTCCTCCCTCCCCTGCACTGCTCCTCCCTCACCTGCACTGCTCCTACTTCACTCAGCATTGCTTATCCATCACCCAGCACTGCTCCTCCCTCACCAAAACGGCTCCTCACTTACCAGCACTGCTCCTCCCTCACAAAAGCACTGCTCCCTTCCGTCATCCGACACTTTCCCTCCCTCCTCCATCACCCAGCCTATCTCCACCCTCACCCAGCACTGCTCCTCCCTTTCAAAGCACTGCTCCTCCCTCACACAGCACTGCTCCACCCTCACACAGCACTGCTCTCCTCACCAACACTGCTCCTCCATCACATAAAGCAGTGCTCTCCCTCTCACCCAGCACTGCTCCACCCTACCCAGCACTGCTCCTCCCTCGCCCAGCACTGCTTCTCTCTCAAACTGCACCGCTCCTCCCTCACCCAGCACTGCTCCTCCCTCACCCAGCATTGCTCCTACATCACCCAGTAGTGCTCCACCCTCTCCCAGCACTGCTCCACCCTCACCCAGAACTTCTCCTCCCTCACCAGGCACTGCTCCACCCTCACCCAGCACTGCTCCTCCCTTACCCAGCACTGCTTCTCCTTCACCCAGCACTGCTCCTCCCTTACCCAGTACTGCTCCACCTCAACCCAGCACTGCTCCATCCTCACCCAGCACTGCTCCTGCCTCACCCAGCACTGCTCCACTCTCACCTAGCTCTGCTCTTCCCTCACCTAGCACGGCTCCTCCCTCACCCATCACTGCTCCACCCTCACCCATCACTGCTCCACCCTCACCCGGTACTGCTCCTCCCTCACCCAGCACTGTTCCTTCCTCACCCAGCACTGCTCCACCCTCAACCAGCACTGCTCCTCTTTCACCCAGCACTACTCCACCCTCATCCGGCATCTGCCTCCACCCTCAACGAGCACTGCTCACACCCTCACCCGGTACTGCTCCTCCCTCACCCAGCACTGCTCCTCCTTCACCAAGTACTGCTTCTCCCTCACCCAGCACTGCTCCACCCCTCACCCGCACTGCTGATCACCCTCATCCCCAGCACCGCTGCCACCCTCGCCCAGCAATTGCTCTACCCACACCGAGCACTGCTCTAACCTCACCCAGCACTGCTCCTCCTTCACCCAGCACTGCTCCTCCCTCACCAGCACTGTTCCACTCCCACCCAGCACTGTTACCTAACGCACCAGCATGCTCCACTCTCCACTCAGAAAACTGTTTACCTCACACAGCACTGCTCCTCCCACACCCAGCATTGCTCCACCCTCACCCGGCAGTGCTCCTCACTCACCCAGGACTGCTCCACCCTCACCTAGCACTGCTCCACCCTCGCCCGGCACTGCTCCTCACTCACCCATCACTTCTCCACCCTCACCTAGCACTGTTCCTCCCTCACCCGGCACTGCTCCTCCCTCGCCCAGCACTGTTCCACCCTCACCCAGCACTGCTCCACCCTCACCCAGCACTGCTCCACCCTCACCCAGCACTGCTTCTCCGTCGCAAATCACTGCTCCTCCCTCACCCAGCACTGTTCCTCTCTCACGCGGCAGTGGCTTCCACCCTCACCCAGCATTGATCTCCCTTTCCCCCAGCACTGCTCCTCCCTCACCCAGAACTGCTCCACCCTCACCCGACAATGCTCCACTCTTACCCAGTGCTGCTGCACCCTCACCCAGCACTACTCACCCTCACCGGGCACTACTTCACCCTCACCCAGCAGTTGCTCATCTCTCACCAGCACTGCTCCTTCTCACCCTGCGCTGGGCTGCCCTCCTCCCTCACTTCGGCACTACTCCCTCCCTCACTCGGCATTGCTCCACCCTCACCGACATGCCTCCACCCTCACACTTCGGCAATGCTCAACCCTCACCTCGGCACTGCTCCTCCCTACACCCAACATGCTCTCCCTTCATTCCAGTCCTGCTTTCTTCTTCCACTTTCGTGCTTCACAGGGTTGTGGCTTCGACTGTGGTGCCCACGGTGGTTGCCTCAAAAAACGGTTTTGCTTCAGATGTGGTGCCTCTCACTCAATGGTGCCCTCAAACTTGGTGGCTTCACACTGATGGTACGTCCACCGGTGGTGCCCACCCACCTTGGGCTTCACAAGGATGTACGTCAAACAGTGGTGCCTCACTCCTTGATGCTTCACACGGTGGTACGTCACACGGTGGTGCCTCACACCTTTGTGTTTCACACTGTGGTACGTCTCACAGTGGTGGATCACACCTTGATGCTTCACTCGGTGGTACGTCGCACGGTGGTGCCTCACACCTAGGTGCTTGAATAGGATGTACGTCACACAGTGGTGCCTCACACCTTGGCGCTTCACAAGGATGTACGTCGTAGAGTGGTGAATCACACATAGGTGCTTCACAATGTAGTTCGTCACACGGTGGTGCCTCACACATAGGTGCTTCACACGGTGGTACGCCACACGGTGGTGTCTCACACCTAGATGCTTCACACGATGGTACTTCACACAGTGGTGCCTCACACCTTGGTGCTTCACAAGGTGGTACGTCACACAGTGGTGCCTCACACCTTGGTATTTCACACGGTGGTACGTCACACAGTGGTGCCTCACACCTTCGTGCTTCACAAGGTGGTACGTCACACAGTGGTGTGTCACACCTAGGTGCTTCACACGGTGGTACGTCACACGGTGGTTCTCACACCTACGGTGACTCTCAAAAGGTACGAATGTACACACAGTGGTGCCCCACACCTTAGTGCTTCACACTGTGGTGCGTCACACATAGGAGCTTCACACGGTGGTACGTCACACGCTGGTGCCTCACACCTAGGTGCTTCACAAGGTGAGTACGTCAACGGTGGTGGTGCCTCACACCTAGGTGCTTCACAAGGTCGTACGTCACACAAGTTGTGCCTCCCCAAGGTGTTTTCACCGGTGGTACGTCCACAGTGGTGCCTCAACACCTAGGTGCTTCGCTAGGCGGTACGTCACACGGAGGTGCCTCACACCTTGGTGGTTCACACAGTGGCGCCTCACACCTAGGTGCTTCACAAGGTGGTACGTCACACAGTGGTGCCTCACACCTTGGTGCTTCACACGTTGGTGCGTCACACCTAGGTGCTTCACAAGGTGGTACGTCACACACTGGTGCCTCACACCTAGGTGCGTCACAAGTTGGTACGTCACAGAGTGGTGCCTCACACATGTGCTTCACACGGTGGTGCCTCACACCGAGGTGCTTCACTTCGGCTGGAGTCGCACACAATGGATGCCTCACACCTTGGTGCCTCACACGGTGGTGCGTCACACCTAGGTGCTTCACAAGGTGATACGTCACATAGTGGTCCATACACCTAGGTACTTCACAAGGTGGTACGTCATGCAGTGGTGCCTCGCACCTAGTTGTTTCACAATGTGGTAAGTCACACAGTGGTGCCTGACACCTAGGTGCTTCACAAGGTGGTATGTAACACAGTGGTGCCTGACACCTAGGTGCTTCACAAGGTGGTACGCAACACCAGTGTGCTCACACCCTTGGTGCTGCACAAGGTGGTACGTCACACAGTGGTGCCTCACACCTTGGTGCTTCACACGGTGGTACATCACACAGTGGTGCCTCACACTTTCGTGCTTCACATGGTGGTGCGTCACACCTAGTTGCTTCACAAAGTGGTACGTCACACAGTGGTGCCTCAGACCTAGCTGCTTCAGAAGGTGTTACGTCACACATTGGTGCCTCACACCTAGGGGCTTCACAAGGTGGTACGTCACACAATGGTGCCTCACACCTGGGTGCTTCATAAGGTGGTAGGTCACACAGTAGTGCCTCACACCTAGGTGCTTCATACGGTGGTAAGTCACATAGTGGGGCCTCACACCTTGGTGCTTCACACTGTGGTGCCTCACACCTAGGTGCTTCACAAGGTGGTACGTACCACGGTGGTGCCTCACCCCTAGGTGCTTCATACGATGGTACGTCACACGGTGGTGCCTCACAACTTGGTGCTTCAAAAGGATGTACGTCACACGGTGGTGCCTGACACCTTGGTGCTTCACAAGGTCGTACGTCACACGGTGGTGCCTCACACCTTAGTGCTTCACACGGTGGTACGTCACACGGTGGTTCCTCACTCCTAGGTGCTTCACAAGGATGTACGTCACACAGTGGTGCCTCACATCTTGGTGCTTCACACGGTTGTGCGTCACACCTAGGTGCTTTACACGGTGGTACGTCACACCTAGGTACTTCACAAGGTGGTACGTCACACAGTGGTGCCTGACACCTTGGTGCTTCACAAGGTGGTACGTCAAACAGAGGTGCCTCACACCTTGGTGCTTCACACGGTGGTGCGTCACACCTAGGTACTTCACAAAGGTGGTACGTCACTACAGTGGTGCCAGACACCTTGGTGCTTCACAAGGTGGTACGTAACACAGTGGTGCCTCACACCTTCGTGCTTCACACGGTGGTGCGCCACACCTAGGTGCTTACAAGGGTGGTACGTCACACAGTCGTGCCTCACAACTGTGGTGCTTCACACGTGGTGCGTGACACCTAGTTGCTTAACAAGGTGAGTACGTACACACAAGTGGTATCCCTACAATAGGTGTTCGCTATTGGGTGGTACGTCACACGGTGGGTTGCCTCAACACCTTGGTGTTCACACGGTGGTCACGATCCACACGGTGGTGCCTCAACAACTAGGTGCTGTGCACAAGGAAGTGCGTCACACAGTGGTTGCTAATACCTTGGTTCCACACGGAGGTGCGTCACACCTAAGTTGCTTCGACTAGGTGGGTATGTCACACAGTGGTGCCTCACACTCCTTGGTGTTTCTACACGGTTGGTTGTACACAGTGGCAGTCTCGCACCTAGGTGTGCTTACAAGGTGGTTACGTCACTACAAAGGCGCCTCACACCCTCTCGGGTTGCTTACAAATGGTGGTACGTCAACAGAGTGGTGCCGCACACCTAGGTGCTTCGCAAGGTAGGTACCTGCTTCGCTCAGTGGTGCATCACACATAGGTGTTTTCACAAGGTGGGTACGCCAACTCGGTGGTGCCTCACACCTTGGTGCTTAACACGGTGGTGCGTCACGGGTGATGCCTCAACCTTAGTGCTTCCACGGTGGGTACGTCACACGGTGGTGCCTCACACCTTGGTGCTTCACAAGGTGTACGTCACACGGTGGTTGCTCCCACCTAGGAGCTTCACTCGGTGGTTACCCTCAAGGGTGGGTGCCTCAACTTTTTGCTTCACAAGGTGTCGTCACACGGTTTGTGCTCACACAACTTGGTGTTCACACAGTGCACGTCACACGGTTGTGCTCACTCCTTTCGTGCTTCATAAGGTGGGATACGTCACTCAGAGGTGCATCACACCCTTGGTGCTTCACACTGGGGTGCGTCGCATAGGTTTTCTCAAGGTGGTACTTCCACTATGGTGCCTCACACTTGGTGCTTCACACGTGGTACGTCCACACAGTTGGTGCTTCACACATAGGTGCTAGAATAGGGATTGTACGTCACACTCAGTGGTGCCTACACTTTGCGTTTCACAAGGTGTACGTCACAGAGTGGTGCCTCACATCTAGTGCTTCACAATGTGGTTCGTAACGGCTCTGTTGTTACCCTACACGTAGGTGCTTTCACACGATGGTACGTCACACGGTGGTGCCTCACACTAGGTGTTTCCCTCGGTGGGTACGTTCACACGGTTGTGCTCACTCTATGTGCTTCACACGGTGGTACGTTCACGGTGGTGTCTCACACCTTGGTACTTCACATGTTGGTACCGTCACCCCAGTGGTGCCTCACCCTAGGTGCTTCACAAGGTGGTACGTCCACAGTAGTGGTGCCTCATACCTTGTGTTTCGCACGTGGTAACGTCACACGGTGGTGCCTCACACCAGGTGACTTCAGAAGTATGTATCGTCACACAGTGGTGCCTCATACCTTGGTGCTTTCACACGGTGGCTACGTCTACAACGGTGGTACCTCATACCTAGGTGCTTTCACACGGTGGTACGGACTCACGGTTGGTGTCTCACACCTTGGTACTTCACATGGTTGGTATGTCAAACAGAGTGGTGTGCCTCCACACCTAGGTGCTTCACAAGGTGGTACGTCAGTGAGTGTGTGCCTCATTACTTGGTGCTTCACACGGTCCGGTACGTCACACGGTGGTGCCCTCCACACCTAGTGCTTCCAGAAAGGATGTACGTCACTCAGTGGTGCCTCACACCTTGGTCTTCACACTTTGGTACGTCACACAGTGGTGCTCACATCTAGGTGCTTCACAAGGTGGGTACGTCAGGAGGGTGGTGCCTCATACCTTGGTTTGCGTTCAACACAGGTGGTACGCACACGGTGGTGCCTCACACCTAGGTGCTTCAGAAGGTTGTACGTCAACACGTGGTGCCTCACACCTTGGTGCTTCACACGGTGGTACGTCACTCCACGTGAGGTGCCTCACAAATAGGTGCTTCACAAGGTGGTAGACGTCAGACGATGGCGCCTCAGACCTTGGTGCTTCACACGTGGTGCCTCACACCTACGGTGCTTCAACAAGGTGGTACGCTCACAACAGAGGTTGCCTCACAACCTAAGTGCTTCCGCTAGGTGGTACGTCACACGGTGGTGCCTTCACACCTTGATGTTTCATACGGTGGTACTTCTCACGGTCGTTGCCTACACCTAGGGGTTCTACACGGTGGTAACCGTCTCAACTTGGTGTGTCTCACACCTTGGTTACTTCACATGGTTGGTACGTCACACAGTGGGTGCCTCACCCCTAGTGCTTTCACTAAGGTGGTACGTCACAGAAGTGGTGGCCTCATACCTTGGGGCTTCGCACGTGGATACGTCTACCACGGTGGTGGTGCCTAACACCTATGCGTGCTGCAGAAGGATTCGTACGTCACACAGTTGGTTTTGCCTCATAAACTTGGGTGATTTCACACGGTGGTACGTACACCGGTGGTACCTCCATACCTAAGGTTGCTTCACACGGTGGTACGTCTCACGGTGTGGTTGTCTCACACCCTTGGACTTCACATGTGGCTATGTCACACAGTGGTGCCTCACACCTAGGTGCTTCACAAGGTGGTATGTCAGAGAGTGGTGCCTTCATCACCTTGTGCTTCTCACGGTGGTACGTCACACGGTGGTGCACTCACACCTAGGTGCTTTCAGAAGGATGTACGTCACACAGTGGGTGCCTCACACCTTGGTTCTTCACCACTTTGGTACGTCACACAGTGGTGGCCTACTCCTAGGTGCTTCACAAGGTGGTACGTTCAGAAGATCGGTTGGTCTGCCTCATCATCTTGGTGCTTCACACGGTGGTACGTCACCACGGTGGTGCCTCAACAAACTAGGTGTTCAAGAAGGATGTACCGTCACACGGTGGTGCCTCACACCTGGTGTTCACACGGTGGTAGTCACAAGTGGTTTGGCCTCACACCTAGGTGCTTCACAAGGTGGGTACGTAGACGGTGGCGCCTCAGTCCTTGGGGCTTCACACGGTGGTGCCTCACACCTAGGTGCTTCACAAGGTGGTACGTCACACAGAGGTGCCTCACACCTAAGTGCTATCGCAAGGTGGTACTCACACGGTGGTGCCTCACACCTTGATGTTTCATACGGTGGTACGTCACACGGTCGTGCCTCCACATGGGGGCTTCACAAGGATTGCGTCACACAGTGGTACCTCACACCTTGGTTCACAGGGAGGTGCGTCACACCAAAGGTGCTTCACAAGGTGGTACGTCACACAGGGTGCCTGAAACTAGGTGCTTCACAAGTTGGTTCGTCACACAATGGTGCTCGCAGCTAGGTGCTTCACCCAAGGTGGTACGTCACACATGGCGCCTCACATCTCGGTGTTTTCACAAGGTGGTACGCCCACACAGTGGTGCCTCACCCCTTGGTTTCTTCACAAGGTGGTACGTCCTCAGTGGTGCCTCACACCTAGGTGTTTCACAGGTGGTACGTCAACCGGTGATGCCTACACCTAGGTGCTTCACACGGTGGTGCGTCAAAAGGTGCTGCCTCATACCTTAGTGCTTCACTCGGTGGTACGTCACCCGGTGGTCCCTTTCACACCTTTGTGCTTCACACTGTGGTACGTCACACGGTGGTGCCTCCCACCTAGGAGCTTCACCGGGGGGTCGTCACACGGTGGTGCTTCACACCTTAGTGTTTCACACGGGGGTAAAGTCACACAAATAACAAAAAGGCACAATACCGTGACTGGAACGATACTCAAATAACCCGCACAAAAAGAGAGAAGCTTACGACTCGTTTCGTCCGACTTGACCATTGACAAAGTCAATGGTCGAAGTCGGACCGAAACGTCTCGTAAGCTTCTCTCTTTTATGTGCGGTTTATTTTTAAGTCACACGGTGGTGCCTCACGCCTTGGTGATTCACACTGTGGTACGTCATTTGGGTGGTGCCTCACACCTTGGTGCTTCTCAAGGGTGTACGTCAAACAGTGTGCCTCACACCTTCCACTTCACACGGGGGTGAGTCACACCTTGGTGCTTCACAAGGTGGTACGTCACACAGTGGTGCCCACCCCCTTTGGTGCTTCACACGAGGGTGCGTCACACCTAGGTCTTTATAAGGTGGTTCGTCAAAACAGTGGTGCCTTTCACACCTAGGTGCTTCACAAGGTGGTGCGTCACACCTGGGTGCTTCACAAGTGATGCGTCACACAGTCGTGCCTACACCTATGTGCTTCACAAGGTGGTACATCAAAACAGTGGTGCCTCACACCTTGGTGCTTCACAAGGTGGTACGTCACACATTGGTGCCTCACACCTAGTGTTTCACAAGGTGGTACGTCACACATCTTTTTACGCAGGGTTCTGCATGACATCGTAATGTACATATAGTGGAAAGTGTGCCATAATAATATGAATATTATAGTTGTAAGGAATAATTTTATAATTAAATAATGTGCATTTGGGGGCACTGTAAAGTACTCTAACTGTAATATAAAGAAATTCCCTGTTAATGATTTATTTTCCAAGATGTTTGGGTACGGGGAGTAGCGTGGTTGGGGAGTCACGTGATGTTAGCATGGTGGTAGGGGCTGCTGGGAGATGCTGTGTATTAAGATAATTTGTAGTTGTGCACTTATTTTGTTTTATCCAACTCAAGCCATAGGCTTTCATATGGCTTACCTGTATGTTCACCCAGGCTCTGACATGGTCAGGGTGCTGTGGAGGAGTGAGGAAATAAGAAATGAGGTGTGAGTAGAGTGGCCTAACGCTGACGAGGCTAGTGGTTATGTGTCTGGACCTCCAGCCAGCTGTGGTTTGTGTACCCTCATTTGGGGGTTTAGGATTAAGGTTTTCTGTTTGTTATGTTATGGTGACTAAATAGATATAAATTTTTCCCAATTGGGATTTTTGACTAATCCTCTGTTACCAACCCCTTTAAGTACAACATAACCAGTTTAGCGCTTTCGGGTTTTTTCTGGCATAGCCCTGGGGGGCCGGTTTGGGCTTGGATGTGTGTAACTTTTACCTTTGCCCTTAGACCAGGCTCAAGCCCCCAGCTATCCCACATTTTTGAATAACATGCCTCACACCTAGGTCTTCACAAGGTGGTACGTCACACAGTGGTCCTTATACCTAGGTGCTTCACAAGGTTGTGCGTCACACAGTGGTGCCTCACACCTAAGTGCTTCACAAGGGTACGTCACACATTGGTGCCTCACACCTAGGTGCTTCACACGGTGGAACGTCACACAAAGGTGCCTCACACCTTGGTGCTTCACACTGTGGGGCCTCACACCTAGTGCTTCACAAGGTGGTAAATCCCCACGGTTGGGGTCTCACAAACCCGGTGCTTCACACATGGGACGTACCACGGGTTTTGGGCCCGACACCTTGGTGCTTCACACGGTCGTAAAGTCCACACGGTGGTGCTCACACCTAGGTTCCTTCACACGTTGGTACGTCACAAAGGGTGGCCTCACATCAGGGTGCTTCACACGATGGTACGTCACACGGGGTGCCTGACACCTTGGTGTTTTCACACGTCGTACGTCACACGGTGGTGCCTCACACCTAGGTCCTTCACAACGATTTTACGTCACACGTGGTGCTCATACCTTAGTCTTCACAAGGTGTACGTCACACGGGTGCCTGACACCTTGGTGTTTCACACGGTCTACGTCACACGGTAGTGCCTCACACCTTAGTGCTTCACACTGTGGTGCGTCACACAGGGGTGCCTCACACCTAATGCTTCACAAGGTGGTACGTCACACATTGGTGCCTCACCCCTAGGTGCTTCACACGGTGGAACGTCACACAAAGGTCCCACACACCTTGGTGCTTCACACTGTGGTGCCTCACTCCTAGGTGCTTCAAAAGGTGGTACGTCACAGGGTGGTGTCTCACCCCAAGGTGCTTCACACGATGGTACGTCCCGGTGGTGCCTGACACCTTGGTGCTTCACACGTGTCGTACGTCACACGGTGGTGCCTCACACCTAGGTCCTTCACACTGGTAGCACACGGTGGTGCCTCACATCAGGGTGCTTCACACGAGGGTACGCCCACACGGTGGTCCCCTGACACCTTGGTGCTTCACACGGTCGTACGTCACACGGGGGCCTCAACCGGCCCTTTCACAACATTTTACGTCACACGGTGGTGCCATCCCTTAGTGCTTCACGGGTTGTACGCAACGGTGGTGCCTGACACCGGGTGTTTCACACGTCGTACGTCCCCACGGTAGTGCCTCACACCTTAGTGCTTCACACGTGGTGCGTCCACGGGGGGCCCCCCCTAAGTGCTCAAAAGGGAATACGTCCACGTGGGAATCAAAACCTTGGTGCTTCACAGGGTTGTGCGTTAACGTAGGTGCTTCACACGTGGTATCACACGGTGTGCCTCACCCTAGGTGCTTCAAAAGGGTGGACATCACACAGGGTCCCCTAAAACACCTTGGTTGTTACACGGTGGGGGGACACCTAGGGCTCATTAGGTGGTACGTCACACAGTGGGCCTAACACCTGGTTTTTTCACAAGGGTTTACGTCACACAGTGGTGCCTCACCCTTGGTGCTTCACACGGTGGTATGTCAAACCTGGTCCCACACTTTGGTGCTTCACACGGAGGTCGTGACACCAGGTGCTTCACAAGGGGGTACCACACAGGGTGACTCACACATTTGGCTTCAAAAAGGTGGTACGTAACAGGGTGCCCACACCTTGGTGCTTCACAAGGGGGTATGTCCCAGTGGTGCCCCCACCCTAGGTCTTTCAAAAGGGGTTTTTGTCACACGGGGGTCCTCACCGTAGGTGTTTCAAAAGGGTGGTAAACTCACACGTGGTGCCTCACACCGGGGTGCTTCACAAGGGGACGCTACGTGGTCCTCACACCGGGGGCTTACAAGGGACTCTCCTAGTCCCTCACACCTGGGTTTTGCAAGGGGGTACGTCAAAACCCAGTGGGTGTTTTCTCCCAAAAGGCTTTACACGGTGGTGGTCAAAACTAGGGGCTTAAAACAAGGTGGTACTCCCACAGTGGTGCCTCATACCTGGTGCTTCACAAGGGGTACCCCAAAGTGGTGCCCCCCACCCTAGGTGCTTACAAGTGGTACGTCACACTTTGGGTACCTAAACTAGGGCTTCAAAAGGTCACGTCACCAGAGTCCCTCACCCTAGGTGCTTCCAAGGTGGTACGTCACACAGGGTGCCCTCAACCAGGGTGTTTTACCGGTGGTGCGTCACCCCTAGATGCTTCACAGGGGTTTTCGTCCCATTGGTGCCCCTCACCCTGGGTGTTTTCAAAAGGGTGGTACGTCCCCAAAAGGGTGCCTCACACCTTTGCTTCACACTGTTTTTGCCCACACCTAGGTGCTTACAAGTTGGTAAGTCACAGGGTGGTGCCTCAAAACCAAGGTTTTCACACGATGGTACGCCACACGGGGGTCCCTCACACCTTTGTTTCACAAGGTTTACGTAACCGGGGGGTCCCTACCCCTTGGGGTGCTTCACACGGTCTATGTCACCGGTGTCCCCTCACATTTTATGTTCACAGGGTATTACTCCACGGTGGTGCCCCCCCCAGGGCTTCAAAAGGTGGATCACACATTGTGCCTCAACCTTAGTGCTTCACACAGAGGTGCGTGACCCCTAGGTGCTCACAGGGGCCCCTCACTAAGTTTTGCCTCCCAACTTTTTGTTCAAAAGGGTGGTTCGTCTCACTTTGGTGCCTCCCCTTTTGATGCTTAAACAAGGTGGTACGCACACAGTGGTGCCTCACCCCAAGGTGCTTCACAAGGGGTACGTCGACGGGGTGCCTCACCCCTTTTGGTTTCCCCCCGGGGTGCCCTCACCCCTATGCTTCACAAGGGTTACTCACAAAGTTGTCCCTCACCCCCTTTTGTGTTCACACGGAGGTGCGTGACATCTGGGTGCTTCAAAGGTGGTACACGCACATTTGGGCCTCCCCCCGATGTTTCCCAAAAGGGTGTTCTTTCACAGTGGGCCTCACCCCTGGGTGCTTCACAAGGTGGTACTCACACAGTGGTGCCTCACACCTTTTTTCTCCAAAGGGTGGTAGTACACAGTGTTCCCCCCCTTTGGTGTTTTACAAGGGGGTACGTCACACAGGGGTCCCCAACACCTAGGTGTTCACAAGGTGGTCGTCACAAAAATGGTGCATCACACCTAGGTCTTCACAATTTGGGTACGTCTTCACTGGTCCTCACCCCTGGGTGCTTCATACAGTGGTGCGTCACACGGGGTGCCTAAAACCCCTTGGTGCTTCACACGGGGTGCCTCAAAATTTGGTGCTTCACACAGGGTCCCACACTATGTCTTCACAAGGTGGTCTCTAAATGGGCCCTCACACCTATGCTTCACAAGGGGTACGTCACACAGTTGTGCCTCACCCCCTAAATGTTCACAAGGTTGTCGTCACCGGAGGGGCCTCACAATGGTGCTTACACGGTGGGTACGTAAAATGGTGCCTCACACCTAGGTCTCCCAAAAGGTGGTGCGTCAGACGATGGGCCTAAACCTTGGTGCTTCACAGGGTGGTGCCTCACCCCAGGACTTCAAAAGGGGGTACTAAAACAGTGGTGCCTCACACCGGGTGTCGAAAGGTGGTACGTCACACGGGGGCTTCTACCTTGGTTTTTTCCACCGTGGTAAGCACACGGGGGTTCGTCACACCTAGGTCTTCACAGATGCACTCACACAGGGTCCCTGAAACTTGGGTGCTTCCAAGTGGTACTCACACTGGGTCCACACCTTGTGATTCACACGGGTGCGTCACAGTTGGGTGTTCCCCAAAAGGGGTTCGTCACACAGGGTCCCTCCCCCCTGGGTTCACAAGGGGGTACGTCACACAGGGGGCCTCCACTTCGGTGCTTACAAGGTGGGCGTCAAAAGTGGTGCCTAACCTTTGGGTGCTTCACGGGTTCTCACTCAGGGGTCCCTCACACAGGTGTTTCGGGGGTTGTACGTCAACCGGTGGTGCCTCACACCTAGGGCTTTCAAGGTCGTGCGTCACACGGGGTGCCTCACACCTATTTTTCACAGGGTGGACTTCTCACGGGTGCCCCGCCTGGGGCCCACGGGCTAGTCCCGGGGGTGCCTCACACCTTTTGTTTCCAAAGGGGTGTACGTCCAACATTTGGTCCCTTTTTTCACCTTCGCGCTTCCCGGTGGTGAGCACACCTTGGTGCTTTACAGGGGGCACGTCACCAGGGTGCTTTACACCTGGGTGCTTCACAAGGGGGAAACGCAAAAGTGGTCCAAACCCCCTTGGTGCTTTCACCTGGGGTGGTCACACCTGGCTTCAAAAGGGTGGTTCGTCCCCACGTGGTGCCTCCCACCTATCTTTCACACGTGTGCGTCCCCGGGTGTTTAAAGGGTGTACGCACACAGTCGGCCTAACCAGGTGTTTCCCAAAAGGTGGTACATCAAACAGGGGTGCCCACCCCTAGGTCTTACAGGCGGGACGTACATAGGGGTGCCTCACACCTTGGTACTTCACAAGGGGGTACGTCACACAGGGGTGCCTCACATTAGGTAGTTCACCCCCTAGGGTTTCAAGGGGTACGTCACACAGTGTGCCCACACCTAGGTGTTCACAAGGTGTACGCACACAGTGTGCCCCCAACCTGGGTGTTTCCAAGGGGCACGTCACGCATGGTGCCTCCACCAGGTGCTTCACAAGTGGAAAGTCTCACAGTGGTGCCTCACCCCTTTGGTGTTTAAACAAGGTGGCACTTTTCACATGGTGCCTCACACCTTGGTGCTTTCCCAGGGGGACGTAACACAGTGGTGCCTCACACTTGGTTTGCTTTAAAACTGTGGGCCTCCCCCAAATTTTTCTTCACAAGGTGGTACTCACACAGGGGTCCCCCATACCTAGTTGTTTCAAAGGGTTTTAGTCACAAAGGGGTGCCTCACAAGTAAGGCTTAAAAGTGGTCTCAACTTTTGGGGTTTTCCCCTGCGTGCTTATAGGTTGTACCCCACAGTATGTCTCACAAATAGGTCTTAAAAGGGGTACGCATAATGGTGCCTAAACCCCCTTCGTGCTTCACACTGTGGGCCTCACACCTAGGTGCTGGTCACAAGGTGGTACGTCACACGGTGGGTTCCTCACACCAGGGTTCTGTCACACGAAGTACGACACACGGTGGTGCCTCACTCCTTGGTGCTTCACAAGGTTGTCTACGGCACAAGGTGGTGCCGTCACTCCTAGGTTTTTCACACGATGGTACTTTCACACGGTGGTGCCTCCACCAGGGTGCCTTCACACGATTGGTATGTCACCCAGCCACCGTGGTGCGTCACACCTTGGTGCTTCACAGGATGTACGTCCACACTGTGGTGCCTGACACCTTGTGTTTCACACGGTTCGTACTCACACGATGGTGCCTCACACCTTACTGAATCCACACTTATGTGCGTCACACGGTGGTGCCTCACACTGGTGCTTCACAAGGATGGTACGTCACACAGTGGTGCCTCACAGTTGCTTTGTGCTTCACGACTGGTTTGTGCGACACAACCCAGGTGGCTTCAACACGGTATTGCCGTCTCACGGAGGTGCCTCACACACTAGGTGCGTTCACAAGTGGAACGTCCACACAGTGGTGCCTCAAACCTTGGTGCTTCACACGGTGGTGCGTCACACCTATGGTGCATCATTAGGTGGTACGTCACACAGGGTGCCTCACACCTAGGTGATCACAAGGTGGTACGCCTCGCAGTGGTGCCTCAACACCTTGGTGCTTCAGATCACACGGAGGTACGTCACACATTGTGCCTCACACCTTGGGTGCTTCACACCAGTCGGACCCCTAGGTGCTTTCAGCAAGGGTACGTCACACAGTGGTGCCTGTCACAACCTTGTGTGTTGCTTCAACAAGTGGTACGTCACACAGTGGTGCCTCACACCATGGAGCTTTAACACGGTGGGTTTGTTACCCTATGTTCTTCAACAAGGTGGTACGTCACACGTCGTGCCTCTCAACTAGGTGCTTCACAAGGGAGGTAGTCACACATGGTGGCCTCACACCTAGATACTTCATAAGGTGGTAACGTCACACACTGTGCCTCACAACCTTGTTGCTTCACACTGGTTTTTGCCTCACACCTAGGAGCTTCACAAGGTAGTACTCACACGGTTGGTGCTCACACCTGTGTGCTAGGTGCTTCACACGATGTTACTTCACACGGTGGTGTCCCACACCTTGGTGCTTTCACAAGGTTACGTCACACTTGGTGCCTGACACCTGGTGCTTCACACGGTCGTAATGTCACACGGTGTGCCTCACAACCTTAGTGCCTCACACAGTGGTACGTCCACACGGAGGTGCCTCACGTCCTAGGTCCTTCACAAGGATGTACGTCTCACAGTGGTGTCTACAACAACCTTGGACTTCGCACGGTGGTGCGCTCAACACCTTGGTGCCTTCACGAATTGGTACGTCACCACAGTCCGTGCCTCACAACCTTGGTGCATCAACACGTGTAGCGTCACACTAGGTGCTTCACAAGTGGACGTCACACAGTGGTGCCTCACACCTAGGTGCTCTCACCAAGGGTACGTTCACTCAGTGGTGCCTCCACCCTTGGGTGCTTCACAGGCGTGGTACAGTCCACACATATTTTCGTGCCACACCACCTTTGTGGCTTCTCACGGAAGGTGCTAGACCCTAGGAGCATCATCACAAGTGGTACTCTCACATTGGTGCCCTTCACAGACCTTGGTGCTTCACAAGTGGTACGTCACACAGTGGTGCCTCACACCTAGTGCTCACAAGGAGTGTTACTTCAGACAGTGTGCCCTCAGCACCTTGGTGCTTCAACACGGAGGTGAGGGCGTGACCACCTTAGGTGCTTCACAAGGTGGTACATCGCACAGTTGGTGACCTTCACGGTCCTAGGTGCTATCACGAAGGTGGTTCCGGCTCACATGGTGCCGTACACACCTTGTGCTACTTCACAAGGTTGGTGATACCTCACACATTGGTGCCTCACACACCACATGCTTCACAAGGTGTAACATCACACAGTGGTGGTCCCTCAAACAATTGTGTTTCACAAGGGGCATCGCTCAACAACAGTAGAGTGCCTCACACCAAGTGACTTCACAAGGTGGTACGTTCACCACAAATGGTGCCTATCACACCTAGGTGCTTCACAAGGTGGATCAGTCTCACTTGTGTGCCTCACGAACCTGGAGTGCTATCACAAGGTGATATTACGTCACACAGTGGTGCCTCACACCAATGTGGTCTACACCAGGTGGTACTTCAGACAAGTGGTGCGTCACACACCCTTGGTGCCTGTCACACGAGAGGTGCGTGACACCTAGGTGGCTTCACAAGTTGTACATCGCGCAGTGGTGCCCCGATCACTCCTTGAGTGCCATCACAAGGTGGTTCGTCTCACATTGGTGCCTCACACCTTGGTGCTGGGGTCACAAGGTGATACCGTCACACAGTGTTGCCCACAACACCCACGTTTTCTCAAAAGGTGGTACGTCGCACAGTAGTTGCCTCACAAATTGGTGTTTCACAGGTGGCCACGTCACACAGTGGTGCCCTCACGACCTAGTGCTTCACAAGGTGTGTACGTCACACAATGAGGCCATCACACCTAGCATCTTCACAAGGTTGGTACTTCCATTCATTGTTCCTCACACCTAGAATGCTTCACACAGTGGTACGTCACAACAGTGGTGTCACACAACGTTTGGTGCTTCACACGGTGGTGCTTCACACCGTTGGTGCTTTCAAACCGTGGTGCCTCACACCTATGGCTTCCAAGGTGGTACGGTCACACATGGGTGGTGCCACACACCTCAGGTGCTTCACAAGGGATGTATCGTAGACACAGTTGTTACCCGTAACACCTAGGTTGCTTCACAAGTGGAAACGGCACACAGTGGTGCCTCACACCTAGCGGTGCTCACACGGTGGTACGTCACCAGTAGTGCCTCACTCCTAGGTGCTTCGCACAGTGGTGCCTCACACCTAGGTTGTTTCACACGGTGGGTAAAATCGAACTGTGTCTGCTGGGTCAAAGCATTTCTGCCTCCTCACACACTGAAGGACGAGTAAAGAATATTTGTAGCTTTGGAGGGGCATCTGAACTTCGCACACACACACACCACACACACATAAATGTATATACAAATATATATATATATAATATAAATATATAAATATTATACTTATATAAATAAATATATATATATTATATAAACACTATCTCTGGCGAAGAAGACTCAACCTACGACCTTAGGACAAGGTACGCATGTTGCTTAAACTCCAATCAACCACAAACTGGACAATACCTTGGCGTGTAACTGCGCTACACGTTTTGGATCCAAGGCAGCCACGCTTTCAGGAGAAGGCTTAGCAGCTTTTCATCTCATCTTCCCGTGCATGCAACACACTATACTAGAGATATTGAAACAATGCCAGAATTTTCGCCGTGTCCCCTTTAACCCAGAGATACAGTGGTTTTGTGTATATTTCCCCTGCTCTCGCAAATTTCCTGCAATAATATATAAAATTTTTAATTATTATATATATATATTATAATAAATAAATAATTATATTATAATATAAAAATTTTTTTATATATAAATATATAATATATTTATTATATATATATATATTTTAAAAAACCCCCTCCTTCAGAGTCATACACTCTCTCCAGGACTTAAGCCCGGCCTCCCGGTTTTCCCTAAATTTCCCTTATAAATGTTACCCTCCCCAACACACTCAAGTCCTAAACCCCTTTTTGTCTCCCCAATTTCTATCAAACACGCTCACCATGCCGCTGGAAGTCCAAGCCCCCCCGCACAAAAAACCTTTTTACCCCCCCCCCTCCAACCCCTTTCCCTTGGGCCTCCCCCCCCCTTTCCCCCTCCACCAGATTTAGCGCTCTCGAAGTCATTTTTTTTCCTTCCCCCCCTCTCACATGGGTTGAAACCCAAAAACCCCTCCTGGGTCCTGGATTTTGTTTTTGGTAGCCCCACCCCCTCCTAATTTCCTCATTCTCTGCATTATATTTCACCCCATTGCTTGAATAAATCCCCCTTTCCCCTTTCCTTTTTGCAACTTCTCACCAGCTTCACACCCATTAAGAGGTTGTAAAAGAATTTTAATTTTTGTTTGGGTTTTTTGATTTTTGTGTTTTTTTTTATGTTTTAATTTTGGATTATAAAAGTATTAAATGTTAAAAATAAATTATTTTTAATGAAAATTTTTGGGAATTTTTTTGTTAAATTTTTAAATTTTTTAAATTTTAATTTTTTTTTAAATAAAATATGTTGAATTTTAAGAAAAAGAAGGATAGGAGGGGGAATGTGAAAATTTTGATAGATTTTTAGTTTTTAAAATAATTTTGAATGGTATTATTTCCCCTAATCCCCATTATAAATTTTTGAAAAAACCAGGTAATTAAATATACTTTTTCTAAGGCCAAATTTTTTCTGGGAAATGAACTCCCCCCCCTAAAACCCTGACCCACTACCCGGAAAACCTTCACATTTTAGAACCTCTCCTACCAAATTTGCAACATTCCACTTTCCCCAAAACCTATCCACCCTTTTATTTTCCTCTTCCAATCCATAAATACCGAAAAAACCACTTAAAACCCTTTAGAAAAAAAAATTTTTCACCTAATGTTTCACTGTAACATTTGGTCTACAACGCCCTACTTTTCCTAAAGCCTCCTTGTTCATCTGCTATCCTACTGTCCGTTTTACTCTTTTTCTTTGAATAATAACCACCATACACTTCATCAGATATACTAAACGATTATCCTCATAATTTTTGCACTCTCTTTGTCCCCTTTCCCTTTATGCAAAGAAACTGTGCATGCTCGCTGCAAATCCTTTAGGTCCCTTACCCCTTCCATACTTTTATTAAATAAAAGCACCAACCACTCCAAAACTATATCCCCACCAGTTTTTAACTTTTCTTTTTAAACCCCCTTTCTTTCCCCTGCTCCCTTAGCCCCTTTCTTGACCCACTGGCTCATAACTTCCCCCAACCACAACCAGCCTTCCTCACTCCTACAAGATGTTTTTCCCTCCTTGCCCTATACACAAATCACAGCTTCCCTATCTTCTCAACATTTAAAAAAGTCCTAAAAATTTTCCCCCTTTTTCCTAATACCTCTAACCTCTATTTAAAAACCCCTCTCCTTTTTTTAAACCCACAAACCACTCGTTCTCTGGCTCCTCAGGTTTTTAAACTCACTTAAAACTTTTCTTTTTTTCAAAAAATTTTTTGACCCTCCCACCTCCATTTCTCCTTTTTTACATTGCTAACGCTTTTTTTCTCTCCATTCCCCTCCCCCTTGCATCACTTCTATTCGTATAAACCTCTCATAATATGTGCTTATTTTTTCTTCTTTCCCTTTAATCCGTTCCACGAATTGCTCTTCTTCCCTCCCCCCTCCACTTTCCTAAAACCCAAAAACTTCGCGAAACTTAACACTACATTCTTAAACTACCCCATACATCTATTCATTGCCTATACCTTACAGCCCACTATCCTCCAATGTTTTTATACTTACCCAAAGCCCCCCCCTTTTTTAAAAAAACCTTCACCCTCCTCTTTCCTTGCGCTTTTTTTTTTCCCTTGTACTCCACTGTACTAAAATTTGAAACGGGATCTTTTGGGGCCTTTTGAAATATGTACATCCTGAAGTCTGCTCAATACTGCCAACAAACCATGTTTTATGACTGTATATATACATGATTGTATATTGTATATTGTATATTGTTACTTTTTTATCCCTTTTTTTTTTAAAAATATGTTTTTCTATCCCCAAACTTTTTTCAAAACAAAGTTCAAAGGGCCCCCATTATCATTTACACCTACCAACCCTTTTAAAAATGTTTTCCCCTATTTAAATTTAGGACCTTACCAAAATTACTCCTCATTTGGTTCAAAATTTCCTACACACTCGCTAACATCCCAAAATTTTTCTCTCCCTCCTCTACCTCCCCCTTTTCCTCCAGAAATATCACTTTTAGACCCACAAATCCACCCAAACCCCTTTAATTTAATCCAATAATCCTTGAATTTATACTTTTATATTCCTTTTCTTTTTCCTTAACTCACCTTAACATTATTGTGACCCTTCCTTAGCTCTATCAAATATTCTGTTTAATTTCCATTTTTTTTCTACCTCACTAAAACTCACTAACCCCCTTCAATTTTGTTTCGTTTAAGCTGGATATCGAATTTGTTTTTTTTCAAAACATTAGCAATCATCTTTCTTATCAACTGCATAAAACACAAACACACACAACACAAAATATAATAAAAATATATAATATATATAAAATAAATATATATATTTTTATTATTTTAATATATAAAAATAATATATATATTTATAATTTTACTGATAATATATAATATGGGTCCACCTCTGGTGAAAATTTGTGGACCCAAGCCTCGGAGAAGGGATAAAAAGGCTTCAAGGATAAATATTTGGATTTTTTCCTGAAGCGTTTGAATATTCCATTTTCCCCTACCCCCCCCACTTTATATTTTTTTTTTACCATAGGAACATTTTTTTACATAATATGGTCAAAAGATTAAGAGTACATTGTTAATAAAAAGGGTGGCATATACGGTACATTTTTTACGGTGTATCACCGTTTAAAAAGGGAAATCTCATCCATCCTAAAGGCGGGGGGTGTGCCCAAAATACAGCGGGCTTACCCCCTGAACAGCCGCCGAGTCGCGGGGAACAGAAAATACTCCCCGGGGTTTCCTAGTTCCCCTGTAGTCTTTTTCCCCACCCCTTTAAAGGGAATTTAGATGCTTTTTTCCCATGAGCAAGGGGTCTCTGACCCTATGGGAAAAACTATAATGTGGGCAAGTTCTCCATATTTTCTAGACTTTTGAGACTCCCTAAAGCGGCGCTCCCCCCTTTTTCCCCCCCGGGTTTATTGGAGATGGGTATCCCCAAAGGTGATGCACATGTATGTCCCACACCCCCTGCTTCCCATTGTCAAGGCTTAAATTTGTGATACCACTGACGTTTCGGGCCCCAAGATCTGCATAGGGGGGTGGTCCCTACGGCTGGGCATCCGGCGTTGAGGGGCCCCTCTGATAATGTTATTAACCTCCTCATATCTTGCAATCTTCCTGGGATTTACGGTAAAAAAAAAACCCAAAAGGGAAACCGAATCGGCGCTCTTCACTGCCAAAAATCACCTTGTTCGGCGAGAATGGGCGGCAAGTCGAAGGGCAACACCGATGGCGGAGTCTGGGGGTCGAGGCGTGTGCCAAGGCTGGATTTGGGGAAACCAAAATACAGTATGTATGTATGTATAAAATTTATAAAAATTTATATATATATATATATATATATATTATATATAAATATTATATATATATATAATTATATATAAATATATTATATATAATATTATATATTTTATATATATATATTATATATATATTATATATATATATATATATATTATATATTATATATATATATTATAAAAATTATATATATATATTATTTATAGTCGTGCCAATATGAAAAACTGGTAAATTAGCAAGAACTCATTAAAAATTAAGCCCTTTCTAAAATTTTTTTTTATACGTTTAAAAAAATTTTTTTTTCTTTAAATTTTGTTTAAAAAATTTATTTTTTTGCCCCGAAAGGAACTTAAAAAACTTACCTAACCTTATTAAACAAACGCAATTTATTTTAGCCAACCCAAACAAAATATTTTTTTGATTTGTTTAAAAAATTTTAAATACCAACAAACACAGTAAAATATATTTTTTTCGTTAGGTTCAAAGATTTTGGCGAAATTATGCATAACAAATTTTCACTTGTCCTATAGGGAAAAATGAGCGTTGCTATTTAACCCAAGATACAAGTTTGCCTATTGGGCACGACATATATATATAATATATTAATATATATATATAAAATTATTTTTTATATAATATATATTATATATATAATATATTATATTTAAAAAATTTTAAATTTTATTTATATATATATAAAAATTTATATATAAATTTTTATATTTTTATAAATATTTTTATATATATATTTATCACACTGGCCGTTTCCCCACCAAGGCGGGGTTCCCGAAAAATAAAAATTCACCATCATTCACCCATCACTGTCTTGCCAAAGGGTGCTTTACACTCATTTTTTTAAACGCAACTTTAACACCCCTCCTTAAAGGTGCCGGCACTGTACTTCCCATCTCCCGGGGACTCAATCCGGCCTGCGGTTTCCCTGAACCCCTTCATAAAATTATTTTTGTCGCACTCCAACAGCACGTCAAGTAAAAAAAACCATTTTTCCCCATTCACTCCTACAAACACGCTCACGCATGCTCGGGAAGTCCAAGCCCTCGAACAAAAAACCCCCTTTACCCCCTCCTCCACCTTTCCTAGGGCAAAACCCTACCCCCCCCCTTCCACTACAGACTGATACAATTTTGAAGTCATCTGTTTCATCCATTCTCTCTACATGCCCCAAACCCACCTAAACAACCCTTCCTCAGCCCTCTGGACAACATTTTTGAATCCGCACCTCCCCCTAATTTCCAAACTACGAATTCTCTGCTTTTTAATTCACAAAACACATTGCCTCAACATGACATCTCCACTGCCTCAGCCTTCTCCTCGCTGCACTTTCTCACCCAGCTTCACACCCATATAAAGCTTTGGTAAAACTATACTCTCATAAATCCCCTCTTTGCCTCAAGGACAAAGTTCTTTGTCTCCACGCCCAATGCACCACTCACCCTTTTCCCTATCAATTCATGATTACCTCATTTCTAGACCCATCCGCTGACACGTCCACTCCCAAATACTAAATACATTCACCTCTTACTCTCCCCCCCAAACTGATATCCAATCTTTCCTCCCAAATTTTTTTTTGTTTCCTCTAACCTTACTCTTTCCTGTTTCATTTTTAATTTTCTTTTTTTGCACACCCAAACCAAAATTCATCCACAAATCCTGCAACTTCTCTTCGAATCCCCCAAAGAGCAGTGTCATCAGCAAAGGAAAAGGGTGAGAACTCCCCTTTATGTGTGATTCTTTATTTTTTTAACTCCACGCCCTTGCCAAGACCCGCATTTATTTTCTTTTACAACCCCATCTTTTAATTTTTTAAACAACCACGGGACATCACACATCCTTGTCAAAGGGCCTACTTTTACGGGGAAAAAATTCCCCTTTTTCCCTACAACTCTAACTTAACCTCCTATCCCATAAAAACTCTTCACTGTTTTATAACCACCTCCTACACCATACACCTGCAACTTTGCCCATTGCCCCCCTACCACCCTGTCATAGCCTTTTCCAAATCCAAAATGCCCAAAGACCTCTTTAGCCTTACAAAATTACTGTTCATTTATATGTTTCACTGAAAAACACCTGGTCCACACACCCCTCCCTTTCCTAAAGCCCCCCTTTTACGCTATCCTATTCTCCGTCTTACTCAATTCTTTCAAATAAAATAACTCTACCATATATTTTACCGGTATCCCAACAGACTTATCCCCCTAAATTTTTTTGAACTTTTTCTTTTGGCCCCTTTGCCCTTTATACAAAGGAACTATGCATCTCCTCCCAAATCCCTAGGTACCTTACCCTCTTCAACATTTTTTTAAAATTTAATTGCCCCAAACCCACTAAAAAACATACCCCCAACTGTTTTTAACATTTCTATCTTTATCCCATAAATCCCGGCGCCTTACCCCCTTTTCATTTTACTACTAATCACGAATTTCCCCCCACTCACAACTGGCTCTTCCTCACCCCTACAAAAAGTTTTTCCCCTTGCCCTATACACGAAATCACAGCTTCCCTATCTTCTCAGCATTTAACAATTCCTCAAAATATTCCCCCCACTTCCCAAAACCTCAAATTTCCCCCATTTAATAACTCTCCTTCCTATTTTAACGACAAAATCCTTTTGTTCTCTGGGTTTTTTTAAACTTGTTATCCCCTTTTCCAAAACTTTTTCTTATTTTCAACAAAATTTGTTAAACATCTCACCCACTCTCTCTTTTGCTCTTTTTTTTACATTGCTTCACCCACTTCTTAACCCTCCTTTTTTCCCATATACTCTTCCCTCCTTGCATCATTTCTACTTTGTACAAATTTCTCTAAAAACTTTTCTCCCTACTCTTCTTTACATATCATTCCACCAATCGCTCCTTCCCCCCCCCCCTCCGCACCCATTTCCTTCTCTGAACACTCTACATTTTCTTTTTTAAACCTACCCTACCTCTTCGACCCTTTGCCTACCCCTTCATTGCCCATCTTTCCTCCAATAGCTTTTATATTTTACCCTAACTGCCCCCCTCTTTTATTTAAAACCTTCACCTCCCCTTTTCCCTGATGCTTTTTTTCCCCTTGTTCCCATTACCTTTACTCTCAGGAGCTACAACTAGAAAGGATTGAGATATCGTGGCCCCTCTAAAAAACATGTACATCCTAAGTCTATCAACAGTCTTTTATTACCAATACAAAACCCAAACCAAATACGTCATTTCGCCCTACATCATATCTTGTATACTTATTTTTCCTCTTTTTTTAAAAATATGATTACCTAAAACTAACCCTTTCTATACAAAGTTCAATCAAAGGGCCCCCTTTAAAATTTACACCTGGCACCCCCAAACTTACCTACCCACCCTCTCTAAAAGTTTCCCCCTACTTTAGCTTTCAGGTCCCCTACCACAATTTACTCTCTCCTTGGTTAAAAGGCTCCTATACATTCATTTAAACATTTCCAAAATATCTCTCTCTCCTCCATTCCTCCCGGTGCATACACCTTTTTATGACCCACTTTTGCACCCAAACCCCTTTACTTTAATCCACATTTTCTTAAATTTTAAACACTTCATTTTCTCTTTTCCCCTTCCCCATAATGTCTTAAAACATTACTGCTACCCTTCCTTTGCTCAACCCCTCAGATACCCAGATTTAACCCATTTTTTCCCCCCCGAAAATCCCCCAACCCCTTCAGCTTTGTTTAGCTTAGGGCCAGGACATCCAACTTTTTTTTCATTCAAACATCAGCAATCCTGTTTCTTTCATCCGCCCTCCACGCAATTTATATATTTTAAAATATTAATTTTTATATATTATATATATATTATATATATAATATATATATATATATATATATATATAATATGTATATATAATATATAATATATATATATATATATAAAAATGAAAAAATATATATGTATATATATATAGTGAGGGTTTCGGCTAGTGCAGTGTTGTTATTGTTGGTACCACTCCTTCGGGGTTCAATAACATAAAATACTGCCGTGGAGGCTTTATGAAAATTTGGTCAGAGGGACCCCCTCCCAAAAAATCTTCGGGTAAGGAAAACACCTATCTCTGCGGGTGCTTGATCTTGTGGATTTTCGTGGTCCTGAGTTAAGCGTCTGTGTGATTTTTGTTCACCCTGAGGGGCCAAAAAAAACAGGTTCTAATCCTCGCCCCGTTTCAGTGTTGTTATCGATTCAGGGACCACTAATATATATATATATATAATATTAAAAATATAATATATATATAATATTATAAATAATATTTATATATAAAATATATTTTAAAATATATAAAATTTTATATAATTTATATATATATATATAATATATTTTTTAAAAATATATATATATTATAATATATTTTTAATATAAAGGGTGTGAAGCATGGGTGATGAATTTCAGCGAGGAGAAGGTGAGACGTGGGGATGTCATGTTGGGGCAATGTGGGTGTGAATATAATGCAGAGAAATTTGTAGTTTGGAAGTTTGGAGGAGGTGCGGATTCCAAACTGTTGTCCCGAGGCTGAGAAGGGTTTTTGGGGGTTCGGGCAGTAGAAGAATGGGGCGAAAAGAATGACTTCAAGGGGTACAGTCTTAGTGGAAGGGAAAGGGGGGGTAGGGGCGGCCCAGGAAAGGTTGGGGGGAGGGGGAAAGGAGTTTTGTGTGCGAGGGTTGGACTTCCACAGCGTGCTGAGGTGTTTAATAGGGGTGAATGGAGACAATGGTTTTTTAAAACTTGAGTGCTGTTTGGGTGTGAGCAAAAGTAAAATTTTTTGAAGGGGTTCAGGGGAAACCGGGAGGCCGGATTGAGTCTGGAGATGGGAGTACAGTGCCTGCACTCTGAAAGGGGGGGTGTTTAAGTTTCAGTTTAAAAACTGTGTGAAAAACACCCTTCTGGGAAGACATGATGGGGGAATGATGGTGAAAAGTTTTCTTTTTCGGGCCACCCTGCCTTTGGGGGGGAATCGGCCCGTGTGAAAAATAATAATAATAAATATATATAATATATATTATATATTTTTATAAAAAATAATATATATATATATTATATAAATATATATATTTAATATTTATATTAATTTAAAATATATATTTCGCAAGGCCCACAAACAGCAAGTTGGATGGTCCTTTTTTGAAAAATTTCTTGCACTGCTTTGGATTAACAAAAAAAGAGAGCCTCTCCAAGTGTGAGTCCACATCACCCCCCTATGATTCCCTATGACTCTCCGATTGCAGTGGGGTCTCCGCCCGCGCCCCAAATTTTCCAGGGAAAATACTTTTTTTTCGGCAAAGTGCAGCCTTCCAAAATGGTTACATGGTCTTAAATGTTCTAAAACCAAGGATTGGTCCAAGACACAGGGAAATCAAGGACTCATAAAGAGAACCTTGCACAGCTATGCCCAGCCAAGAGAGAGCCCCCTCACTACAACCAAAAAATTTTTACAAACCCCCAAAACCCCCGTGAGAGATCACCATTTCGTTGGAAGCATGGCAAGCCTTAACATGGGGCTATACCTCGTGTTGATGCTGGCTGACACCCCATCCTCACAGTGTTGGGGAACAGAGAGGGGCCTTTATCATAGGGAGGATACAGATCGGCAGGTACGAGAAAAGTCAACAGTATCAGTTTGCGCAGTGGGTCAGAGACCTTGGGTCACGGGGGAAAAAACCGCCACACGCTTCCCTTTTAAAAACTGGGTTTTCCCGACTCTTGAGACCACCCAAAAACCCAGGGGAGCCACTTTTATGTTCCCCCTCAGTGGGGCCCTCCAAAGGGAAAAAGCTTTCGTATACTTGCCTCGCGTCCATTCGGGGGGAGTTGAAGGAGATTCATAATCTTTTATATAATATACCATTGTTTTCATGTTTGTATTTTTTTTTCATGTAAAGCTGTCAAAATAAAGTTCCCAAAAATATAGAATATAGGGGTGATAGAGAAAAAAATTCAAACACTCCGGGGGAAAACCGAAAGGGTTTTTTTTGAAGTCGTTTTTTTTCTTCCGAGCATGAGGGTCCCCAGTTCAATTCCAGAGGTAAATAAAACACAGTAAACTCATGTAGGTCTCATTAGCTGCTCTCCCCCGCGACCCTCAAAAAAATTGTCACATCTTGTCCCTATGTCAAAATTTCTCTCACCTTGAGATTCATGCACACCACTCCTTACAAGCTTTTGCAGAAATTAATTCTTTTAACTGCTTGGAGCTCAGGTTTAAAAAAGAGGAGAAGGAACAGGGGAGGAAGAAGAAGGAAGTAGAAAGGGGGAAGGAGAAGAAAGAGGAGGAGGGAAAAGGGGAAAGGGGGGGAGGAGTCGGCCCGGGGATGTAAAAGATAACCAATCACTGAAGAGGTCCTCTTTTTGCCTCTGGTTATTTTGCTTTGATCCCCGAGAACGTTCCCTCCCAACCCCGTGTCACACTCCTCTGTGTCCAACACCACACAACATCACAATCGTAAAACGGTGTCGGAAATCATCAACCGGGTCGTAAACACAAAAGTCACACAAGTTCACCAATACAATGCACATAACAAGGTCCCAAGTGGCATACAACACCAGGAGTACACAGTTTGCGACAAACCGAACCCTGTATGAACACAAGAAGCACTACAAAACAAGAGAAGAGGGACCATAACACAAGAGAAGCCTACAAAACAAGAGAGAGAGGCACCATAACACAAGAAGGCACTACAATACAAGAGAGACACCCAAAAACAATGAGTGCAGGCACTGCTGAAGACTTGGGAACAAACGAGCTTTGCAATGAGACACCTAATCCTGCTCACCCCCACCTCTCCCCTTTATCTAACCCCCGCCTTCTCTTACTTCTTGGGGCCTTCACCCCCCTCCTTCCCAGGTTTCCCCATTTTTTGACTCCTCTCTTCTCTTGTTTTTTTCTTCTCTCCATCCCGTAGTTTCACTCCCAAAGGGCGGGAGCCCGGTTAATGTCACACCCCACTTACCCCCTACCCTTTTAAAGTAAGAAAGAAATATCTCAGGAAGGGGAACGGAAGCCTCCGGCCGCATTTCTGATACAAGGTTACCCAAAATAAAGCTATCTCCTCTCTCCCCGTACACTGCGATGAAGAAGAGGAAAACATTTTTTGGGTTCCTGGTAAATGGTTTTCTGGTCCCTGGATTCCGGCCCTGGTTCCGGTACAGATTCTTGGTCATAGATTCCAGGTCTTGGTCCATGGAATCCTTTCCTGTATTCCCCCTTTTCCACGATTTTTGTTCCCCCGGGTTATTGCCCCAAAGGGTTTTCCCGGGCCCGAAATTTTGGTCCATACTTTTCCCGGTTTAAATTTAAAGTTTATTTCTATACGGTTACAATGTTTATTTTTCAGAAATTTGGTTATTGTGTGGGTTTTCTGTTGAAAATAGGATTACGAGGTCCACAAACGCTTAGCATGGCTACATTTCGGGGAGACTTAGTTTATCTAATTGTAAAATATTACAAAATTTGAGGTAAGTTGGGATTAGGTAAGTGATAAATACTATTTGTGAGTTTAGCAATGTGAAAGCTTTTTTTTTTGGGACAACATAGTTTCAGTATTGGAGTATCCAGGGTTCATTTTTTAGGGTTGAGATTTAAAATTTCTTTTATGGTCAATGGTGGTGGTGTATGTGAACCACCAGGTGGGATTCGGTATTTTGTTTACGGGGGTATAGGGGGATAAGATTTTTTAATGGTAGTTTTGAAGGGGGATGATTTTGTCTGCAGTTTGAGTTTTCAGGTAGGGTATTCCAGATTTTTTGGGCTTTTTACATACATGAATTTTTGTAAAAAGGTTTAGTCGGACACGGGAATTCGTAGAGATGTTTGTGTCTGGTGTTATGCCTGTGGGTTCTGTCCAACATCAAAAAAGCTTTTTTTGGGCAAGGGTGATATTTGATTTAAGGCCCTGTAGATGTAGATTGCACATAGTAAGTGTGGGTGTACTGAACAGGGGGGTAAGTTTTAGGTCTATGAAAAGTGGGGGGGTGTGTTGCCAGGGAGGATTTAGTGATTATTCTTACGCACTTTTTGTTGGGTTATTTTTGGCTTTAGGTGTGTTGCTGCAGTTGATCCCCAAGCACAAATAGCATAGGTGAGGTAAGGGGTAAAAAGTGGTGGTATGTGTGAGAAGGGGATTTTGCGGGAGTAGTATCGTATCTTGGAGAGGATCCCAACCGTTTTTTATATTTTTTGGTTTTTAGCTGGGTATGGGTGCTGAAATTAGGGTTTTTGTCCCAAAGGGATAAGCCTAGAAATTTTCCCCCTTATTTCTGGTAATTAGGTGTTGTCAATCTTAATGTTAAATTTTTGCACTCCTGCTCGCACCAAAAATAATTAGTAGGTTTTGTCAGTGTTAAGGTAAATTTATTGCTGTCATCCCAAATCGATTTTTGATCAGCTCCTCTTTTACAATGGGATTGGGGGGGGGGCAAAATTAGGGGGAGAGATGAATAAAATCGTGTCGTCAGCAAGAGAAGGGGGTTTTAGGGGTTGGGTTGTTTGGGAAGGTCATTGATGTATATGAGGGAAAAGCAGGGGACCAAGGCACTTCCCTGCGGAATCCAGTACAATTGGCCGTGTGCTGATGCGTGCTTTAAATGGTGACTACATACCTATTAAATGTAAGATTTGAAAAAAGCTGTGATGGCCTTTATACCGTAAAGATCAAGTTTGTGGGGTAGGATGTCGTGGTCTACTGTGTCAAAACTTTTCTTAGGGCAAAAAAAATTCCCAGTGGTATTCCCCTTTTTTTCCAATCTGTGTACGAGATTAGTTTTTATGATTGCATCTTAGTCTTTTATTTTCCTGAATCCAAATTGGGGGGGTTGGGGGTGTTTTGGCCGTTAAAATGAATACAGTCTCCTGTGCACGAGTTTCTCAAAGTTTTGGATAGCAATGGTAAGTTAAAAATATTGGGCCCATAGTTGTTAAGTCTGTAGGGTCACACCTTTATGTATTGGTGTAACCCTTCCTTTGAGTAGTTTTGGGAAAGGCTAGTCTCTAGGACCCTTTTTAAAAAGTAAGAAAAACATGTGAAAGGGGCATGGGCCGTCGCTTTTACAGTAATGGTGGGGGATGAGACGATTCCCCGAGTTTTTTTAAGTCTTTATAATCTCGGTGACTTCCTGGGCTCAGTTTGGGGTAGAAGAAATTAGGGAAATTCCCATCTAGGTATCCCCGGCAGGGGATTGGTATGTGGGGTTTTACTGCGAGATTAGATCCTATGGTTGAGAAGAAATCGTTTTTTGTTAGCTGTGTCATGGGGTTGTGGTGTTTCATTAGGTTTTGTTAGGACAATTTCTTGGTTTTTTTTTCATTTGTGGGGGCCCCAGAACTGAGAAGTGTTTTCCAGGTCTTTTTTTTAAACTCCTCTAGTGCGTGAATCTACTGGGTAGTATGTTGTTTGGCTTTCTTTTTACTTTTGGGGAGAGCTGAGAAAAGTGTTTTTAAAATATCTTTGTGTATTAAACCCTTCTATATTGCTTTTCATATTGGTGTTTCTTTTATGGTTTTAGAATGGTTTTCGGTTTGCCCTGGGCAACCAAACCGTTTTTTTGGATCTGTTTGTTTTTTTTTGGACAATGTTTGTTGTAAGTCCCCAATAATTGTTAAAAAAATGCTGTCCCTCATCAATACCCTTGGCCGGGAAATTTTGTGGCCAGTCAACAGTCTCTAAGGGCGCTGTGAAATTCCCTTTCTGAGGCCTCGTCATGGAGTTAAATGAGACTTTGTTGTTTCAATGGGGGTTTACTGATGTTGTCAGGAGGAAAGGGAGGGTAGTGGTCTGTAGTGCTATCTGTGAATCCCCGATTTAAGGGGGGAGTATATTTGGGCCCTATGTGGCTATTTTGGTTTACTTTTCTCAGTGGGGCCGGTTGGGTTTTGTTTTGTTGGATGGAAGTGTGTTGTTAATTGTTGAGAAGTCGTTAAGGCGATCATCTAGAAAACCAAGGTTATGTTGAAGTCCCACTAAGAAAGGTGGGGCTTATTCATTTTTTGTTTGTTATTAGTGACTTTAATTTCTCACGAAATTTGGGATTTTGTGTGGGTATCCGGAAATGGCACCGATTTTTATAGGGGCTTAAGGTTTTTTACAGTAAAATTAGCAATAAGTATTCCCCATATTCATCACAAAAACAAGTGGTGAAGACAAAAATAATTGGGTTTGAGTAAAAGATTGCAATACCACCCCAAAATTTGGGTTTGGGGCTGCTTTTTGGGTTGTGTGTATCCGGTAGAAGGAGATTCTATTGTGTCCCGCTTAAGCCAGTCTCAGAAAAATAATCAGGAAAGGGGGCTTAGTGATTCAAGGGTGCTAAAAGGGGCATCATAGGTTTGTTTAAGGGGCCGATGTTGTAGTTAAGTACTGAAGACTTTTTGCTTGTTTAGGATAATGCTGGCTTGTGATGCGTGTAATAAAGGAGTTACTTTCCAATAGGTTTTGATTGGGGTCAGATTTTGGGGGTTTTGTCGGGGCAATGATCAATCATTTTAGGGTTTTAAAATTTTGGTTTTTTTATATCCTGAGTTGTGGTTGGTTCTATACTGAATCTGCAGTGGTAGGAATTTGGACAAGTTATACTAAAATTTTTTTGGCATGTAGGTATATCCCTACTACCAAAGATTTTATGTTGCTATGTGTTTTGTGGAATGAAATAAAGTACAATAAGTTAAAATAGTAATATAAAAAAAAACAAATTAAAAATAGAACAAAACTCTCATTTGTAATTGCACTAAGGTCTAATAATGACTTTTGTGGAGTCTATGTTTTGAGCTAGAATGAGCTATAGTACAATAGGTTTAATCTAATAATATAAAAATACAAATTAAAAATAGCACTAGTCTCTCACTAGTAATTGCACTATGGTCTAAAATAGTGAATTTGGTATTGACTAGGTATTGAGTTAGAATGAGCTATGGTACAACTGAATTTAATCTAATAATATAAAAATACAAATTAAAAAGAGCACCCGTCTCTCACTAGTAATTGCACTGGAGAGTTTACCTGGAGAGAGTTCTGGGGGTCAACGCCCCCGCGGCCCGGTCTGTGACAGGCCTCCTGGTGGATCAGAGCCTGATCAACCAGGCTGTTGCTGCTGGCTGCACGCAAACCAACGTACGAGCCACAGCCCGGCTGATCAGGAACTGACTTTAGGTGCTTGTCCAGTGCCAGCTTGAAGACTGCCAGGGGTCTGTTGGTAATCCCCCTTATGTGTGCTGGGAGGCAGTTGAACAGTCTCGGGCCCCTGACACTTATTGTATGGTCTCTTAACGTGCTAGTGACACCCCTGCTTTTCATTGGGGGATGGTTGCATCGTCTGCCAAGTCTTTTGCTTTCGTAGTATAACTAGGTTTAGTCTAATAATATAAAAATACAAATTACAAATAGCACCAGTCTCTCACTAGTAATTGCACTATGGTCTAGTATAGTGAATCTGGTATTGACTATGTATTGAGCTAGAATGAGCTAGAGTAAAACTGTGATTAATCTAATAATATAATAAAGGCACAAGACTCTCAATTGTAATTGCACTAAGGTCTTATATAAGTTGTTTACAAGAATTAGTGTATAATTAGATTTAAATTGACAGGATAAAATACAAAAATTATGGTAGCAAAAGAATAATAAAAAAAAATGATAAAAATAAAAATGGCAATGACTTGGTTATAATATGCTAGTAAGATGGTAGACAGGATATATAAAAGTTGTAGTTGAAATATACTAGGTAAAAAAGTATGGAATAAAAATGGTCAATAAAGAAGTTTACAATAAGTTTGATCAATATTGTTTAAAGTAAAATTGGGCAATAATAGGGATTTAGAATAAAATTGGGCAATTGAGTATTTTTTAAAGTGAGGTAGAATTATTGAAGACAAGTTATGGTTAGTTTATAAAAAAATAAGATAGAACAGTGATGTGGTAAGTTATAAAAAAGGAGATAGATTCTGTAGATATTAAATACAATTAAGACTATGAGGTAGAATGGTCGTTGAGTACAACAATGACAATTAAAAGTAGTTGGAGTATTAGAATTTTAGGGGGGCACAAATTTATGACAATATAACACTAACGGTGGACTGTGGGTATTATCTGCACTTTACTCTGATTCTGTTAGTCCAGCCTCACTTTAGGTACACTTGGTACATATACTCCCGATCCATGTACTCGTGGTCCATGTACTCCTGGTCAGGGTAATCCTGGTTCATGTACTCCTGGTCCATGTACTCCTGGTCCATTTACTCCTGGTCCATGCACTCCTGGTCTTTGTACTCCTGGTCCATTTACTCCTGGTTCATATACTCCTGGTCTTTGTACTCCTGGTCCATGTACTCCTGACCCAGGTACTCTTGGTTCATGTGCTCCTGGTCCATGTACTCCTGTTTCGTGTACTCCTGGTCTATGTACTCCTGGTCCATTCACTCCTGATCCATGTACTCCTGGTTAAGTTACTAATGTTCCATGTACTCCTGGCCCATGTACTCCTTGTCCATGCACTTCTGGACCATGTACTCCTGGTTCATTAACTCCAAGTCCATGTACTTCTGGTCCATTTACTCCTGGTTCATGTTCTTCTGGTCCATGTACTCCTGCTCCATGTACTGCTCCATGTACTCCTGCTAAATGAACTAATGGTCCATGCACTCCTGGTTCATGTAGTGGTCCATGTACTTCTGATTCATGCACTACTGGTCCATGTTCTCCTGGTTCATGTTCTCCTGGTCCATGCATTCCTGGTCCATGTACTCATGGTTCATGTAGTGGGCCATGTACACAAGATTCATGTACTCCTGGTCCATGTACTCCTTGTTTATGTTTTCCTGGTCAATGTACTCCTTGCCCATGTACTCCTGGTTCAGGTACTCCTGGTCCATGTACTCCTCGTTCATGTACCCCTGGTCCACGTACTTCTGGTTCAGGTACTCCTGGTTCATGTACTCCTGGTTCATGTACTCCTGGTCCATGTACTCCTGCTTCATGTACCCGTTGTCCATGCACTGCTGGTTCATGTAGTTGACCATGTACTACTGGTTCATGTACTCCTGGTCCATGTACTCTTGGTCCTAGTACTTCTGGTCCATGTACTCCTGGTCCATGTGCTCATGGTCCATGTAGTGGTCCATGTACTCCTGGTCCATGTAGTGGTCAATGTACTCCTGGTTCATGTACTTCTGGTTCATGTACTCCAGGTCCATGTACTCCTGGTCCATGTACTCTTGGTCCATGTACTCCTGGTCCATGTACTCCTGGTCTATGTACTCCAGGTCCATTTACTCCTGGTCCCTTCGCTCCTGGTCCATGCACTCATGGTCCATATACTCCTGGTAAATGTACTCCTGGTCTATGTACTTCTGGTCCATGTGCTTCTGGTCCATGTACTACTGGTTTATGTACTCCTGGCCCATGTACTTCTGATCCATGTAATTCTGGTCTATGTACTCCTGGTCCATGTACTCCTGGACTATGTACTCCTGGTCCATGTACTCCTGGTCCATGTACTCCTGGTCTATGTACTCCTGGTCCATGTGCTTCTGGTCCATGTACTCCTGGTTCATGTACTTCTGGTCTATGAACTCCTGGTCCATGTACTCCTGGTTTATGTACTCCCAGTCCATGTACTTCTGGTCTATATACTTCTGGTCTATGTACTCCTGGTCATTGTACTCCTGGTCTATGTACTCCTGGTCCATACGCTTCTGGTCCATGTGCTACTGGTCCATGAGCTTCTGGTCCATGTACTCCAGGTCAATGTACTCCTGGTCTATGTACTCCTGGTCCATGTGCTTCTGGTCTTTGTACTTCTGGTCTATGTACTCCTGGTCCATGTACTCCTTGTCAATGTACTCCTGGTCCATGTACTCCTGGTCTATGTACTACTGGTCCATGTGCTTCTGGTCCATGTACTCCTGGTCCATGTACCCCTGGTCCATGTACTCCAGGTCCATGTACTCCTGGTCCATGTACTCCTGGTCCATGTACTCCTGGCCCATGTACTCCTGGTCCATGTACTATTGGTCCATGTACTCCTGGCCCATGTACTCCTGGTCTATGTACTCCTGGTCCATGTACTCCTGGTCCATGTACTCTTGGTCCATGTACTCCTGGCTTATGTACTCCAGGTCCATGTACCCCTGGTCCATGTACTCCTGGTCCATGTACTCTTGGTCCATGTACTCATGGTCCATGTACTCCTGGTCCATGTACTCTGGTCCATGTACTCCTGGTCCATGTGCACCTGGTCTATGTACTTCTGGTCCATACGCTTCTGGTCCATGTACTCCTGGTCCATGTACTCCAGGTATATGTGTTCCAGGTCCATGTACCCCTGGTCCCTGTACTCCTGGTCCATGTACTCTTGGTCCATGTACTTCTGGTCTATGTACTCCTGGTCCATGTACTCCTGGTCCATGTACTCCTGCTCCATGTACTCCTGGTCTATGTACTCCTGGTCCATGTGCTTCTGGTCCATGTACTCCTGGTCCATGTACTCCTGTCCATGCACTCCTGGTCCATGTACTCCTGGTCCATGCACTCCTGGTCCATGTACTCCTGGCCCATGTACTCCTGGTCCATGTACTCCTGGTCCATGTACTACTGGCCCATGTACTCCTGGCCTATGTACTCCTGGTCTATGTACTCCTGGTCAATGTACTCTTGGTCCATGTACTCCTGGCCCATGTACTCCTGGCCCATGTACTCCTGGTCCACGTACTCCTGCTCCATGTACTCCTGGCCCATGTACTCCTGGTCCATGTACAACTGGTCTATATACTCCTGGTTCATGTACTCCTGGTCTATGTACTCCTGGTCTATGTACTACTGGTTTAAGTACTCCTGGTCCATGTACTTCTGATCCATGTACTTCTGGTCTATGTACACCTGGTCCATGTACTCCTGGTCTATGTACTCCTGGTCCATGTACTCCTGGTCCATGTACTCCTGGTCAATGTACTCCTGGTCCATGTGCTTCTGGTCCATGTACTCCTGGTCCATGTACTTCTGGTCTATGAACTCCTGGTCCATGTACTCCTGGTATATGTACTCCTGGTCCATGTACTTCTGGTCTATATACTTCTGGTCTATGTACTCCTGGTCCATGTACTCCTGGTCTATGTACTACTGGTCCATACGCTTCAGGTCCATGTACTCCTGGTCCATGTACTCCTGGTCTACGTACTCCTGGTCCATGTGCTTCTGGTCTATGTACTTCTGGTCTATGTACTCCTGGTCCATGTACTCCTGGTCCATGTACTCCTGGTCCATGTACTCCTGGTCTATGTACTCCTGGTTCATGTGCTTCTGGTCCATGTACTCCTGGTCCATGTACTCCTGGTCCATGTACTCCTGGTCCATGTACTCCTGGTCCATGTACTCCTGGTCCATGTACTCCTGGTCCATGTACTCATGGTCCATGTACTCCTGGTCCATGTACTCCTGGTCCATGTACTCCTGGTCCATGTACTTCTGGCCCATGTACTCCTGGTCTATGTACTCCTGGTCCATGTACTCCTGGTCCATATACTCTTGGTCCATGTACTCATGGTCGATGTACTCCTGGTCCATGTACTCCTGGTCCATGTACTCCTGGTCCATGTACTCCTGGTCTATGTACTCCTGGTCCATACGCTTCTAGTCCATGTACTCCTGGTCCATGTACTCCTGGTCTATGTACTCCTGGCCCATGTGCTTCTGGTCTATGTACTTCTGGTCTATGTACTCCTGGTACATGTACTCCTGGTCCATGTACTCATGGTCCATGTACACCTGGTCTATGTACTTTTGGTCCATGTGCGACTGGTCCATGTACTCCTGGTCCATGTACTCCAGGTCCATGTACTCCTGGCCCGTGTACTCCTGGTCCATGTACTCCTGGTCCATGTACTCCTGGTCCATGTACTTCTGGCCCATGTACTCCTGGTCTATGTACTCCTGGTCCATGTACTCCTGGTCCATGTACTCTTGGTCCATGTACTCATGGTCGATGTACTCCTGGTCCATGTACTCCAGGTCCATGTACTCCTGGTCCATGTACTCCTGGTCTATGTACTCCTGGTCCATACGCTTCTAGTCCATGTACTCCTGGTCCATGTACTCCTGGTCTATGTACTCCTGGCCCATGTGCTTCTGGTCTATGTACTTCTGGTCTATGTACTCCTGGTACATGTACTCCTGGTCCATGTACTCATGGTCCATGTACAGCTGGTCTATGTACTTTTGGTCCATGTGCGTCTGGTCCATGTACTCCTGGTCCATGTACTCCTGGTCCATGTACTCCTGGTCCATGTACTCCTGGTCCATGTACTCCTGGTCCATGTACTCCTGGCCCGTGTACTCCTGGTCCATGTACTCCTGGTCCATGTACTCCTGGCCATGTACTCCTGGTCTATGTACTCCTAATCCAGGTACTCCTGGTCCATGTACTCTTGGTCCATGTACTCCTGGCCCATGTACTCCTGGTCCATGTACCCCTGGTCCATGTACTCCTGGTCCATGTACTCTTGGTCCATGTACTCATGGTCCATGTACTCCTGGTCCATGTACTCCTGGTCCATGTACTCCTGGTCCATGTACTCCTGGTCCATGTACTTCTGGCCCATGTACTCCTGGTCCATGTATTCCTGGTCCATGTACTCCTGGCCCATGTACTCCTGGTCCATGTACTCCTGGTCCATGTACTCCTGGTCCATGTACCCTTGGTCCATGTACTCCTGGCCCATGTACTCCTGGTCCATGTACTCATGGTCCATGTACTCCTGGTTCATGTACTCTTGGTCCATGTACTCCTGGTCCATGTACTCCTGGTATATGTACTCCTGGTCCATGTACTCCTGGTCCATGTACTCCTGGCCCATGTACTCCTGGTTCATGTACTCTTGGTACAATGTACTCCTGGTCCATGTACTCCTGGTCCATGTACTCCTGGCCATGTACTCCTGGTCTATGTACTCCTGATCCAGGTACTCCTGGTCCATGTACTCTTGGTCCATGTACTCCTGGCCCATGTTCTCCTGGTCCATGTACCCCTGGTCCATGTACTCCTGGTCCATGTACTCTTGGTCCATGTACTCATGGTCCATGTACTCCTGGTCCATGTACTCCTGGTCCATGTACTCCTGGTCCATGTACTCCTGGTCCATGTACTTCTGGCCCATGTATCCTGGTCCATGTATTCCTTGTCATGTACTCCTGGCCCATTGTACTCTGGTCCATGTACTCACTGGTCCATGTACTCCTGGTCCATGTACCCTTGGTCCATGTACTCCTGGCCCATGTACTCCTGGTCCATGTACTCATGGTCCATGTACTCCTGGTTCATGTACTCTTGGTCCATGTACTCCTGGTCCATGTACTCCTGGTATATGTACTCCTGGTCCATGTACTCCTGGTCCATGTACTCCTGGCCCATGTACTCCTGGTTCATGTACTCTTGGTCCATGTACTCCTGGTCAATGTACTCCTGGTCCATGTACTCCTGGTCCATGTACTCCTGGTCCATGTACTCCTGGTCCATGTACTCCTGGTCCATGTACTCCTGGTCCATGTACTTCTGGTCCATGTACTCCTGGTCCATGTACTATTGGTCCATGTACTCCTGGTCCATGTACTCCTGGTCCATGTGCTTCTGGTCCATGTACTCCTGGCCCATGCACTCCTGGTCCATGTACTCTTGGTCCATGTACTCCTGGTCCATGTACTCCTGGTCCATGTGCTTCTGGTCCATGTACTCATGGCCCATGTCCTCCTGGCCCATGTACTCCTGGCCCATGTACTCCTGGCCCATGTACTCCTGGTCCGTGTACTCTTGGTCCATGTACTCCTGGTCCATGTACTCCTGGCCCATGTACTCCTGGCCCATGTACTCCTGGCCCATGTTCTCCTGGCCCATGTACTCCTGGTCCATGTACTCCTGGCCCATGTACTCCTGTCCCATGTACTCCTGGCCCATGTACTCCTGGCCCATGTACTCCTGGCCCATGTACTCCTGGCCCATGTACTCATGGTCCATGTACTCCTGGCCCATGTACTCCTGGCCCATGTACTCCTGGTCCATGTACTCCTGGCCCATGTACTCCTGGCCCATGTACTCCTGGCCCATGTACTCCTGGCCCATGTACTCCTGGCCCATGTACTCCTGGCCCTTGTACTCCTGGCCCATGTACTCCTGGCCCATGTACTCCTGGCCCATATGCTTTTGGTCCATGTACTCCTGGCCCATGTACTCCTGGTCCATGTACTCTTGGTCCATGTACTCCTGGTCCATGTACTCCTGGTCCATGTGCTTCTGGTCGATGTACTCCTGGCCCATGTACTCCTGGCCCATGTACTCCTGGCCCATGTACTCCTGGCCCATGTACTCTTGGTCCATGTACTCCTGGCCCATGTACTCCTGGCCCATGTACTCCTGGTCCATGTACTCCTGGCCCATGTACTCCTGGCCCATGTACTCTGGCCCATGTACTCACTGGCCATGTACTCCTGGCCCATGTACTCCTGGCCCATGTACTCCTGGCCCATGTACTCCTGGCCCATGTATTCCTGGCCCATGTACTCCTGGCCCATGTACTCCTGGCCCATGTACTCCTGGCCCATGTATTCCTGGCCCATGTACTCCTGGCCCATGTACTCCTGGCCCATGTACTCCTGGCCCATGTACTCCTGGCCCATGTACTCCTGGTCCATGTACTCCTGGCCCATGTACTCCTGGCCCATGTACTCCTGGCCCATGTACTCCTGGTCCATGTACTCCTGGCCCATGTACTCCTGGCCATGTACTCCTGGCCCATGTAACTCCTGGCCCATGTACTCCTGGCCCATGTACTCCTGGCCCATGTACTCCTGGCCCATGTACTCCTGGTCCATGTACTCCTGGCCCATGTACTCCTGGCCCATGTACTCCTGGTCCATGTACTCCTGGCCCATG
>NC_069401.1:61399668-61402168 GCF_026875155.1 Cherax quadricarinatus | reverse complement strand
ATGATAATGACGATAATGATGGTGATGATTGTGATGATGATGGTGATAACGGTGATGAAGATGATGACGGTGATAACACTGGTGGTGATGAAGATGCTGAGAATGATGAAAACACTGGTGATGATGATGACGGTGATGATAGTAATGATGATGATGATGATGATGATGACGGTGATGATGATAATATTGATGGTAATGATGATAATATTGATGACGTTGGTAATGATGCTAACACTGTTGACGCTGATGTGATAATGATGTTGATTATAATGATGATGATAATATAGGTGATGATGATGATGATGATGATAACAGGTGATGATGATGACTATAATGATAATGATAACACAGGTGATGATGATGACGATAACATTGGTGATGATGTTGACGATGAGGATGATGACTGGGATGATGGCGATGATGACATTGATAATAACGGTGATGATGATCATGATGACGGTGATGATAATGATGACAGTGATAATGATGGTGATGATGTTGATAATGGCGGAGATGATGGTGATGATGATGGGGCTAACGGGGATGATGATAGCGTTGGTGATGATGATGATTATGATGATAATTATGATACTAACGATGATGATAATGATGAGAGCGATGATGATGATAACGATGATGATAATGATGATAATGTTGACGATGATGATGACGATAATGATCACGATGATGATAACGTTGGTGATAAGATTGGTGATGATGATGATTGTGACGATGATGATAACGATGATAATGATAACGTTGGTGGTGGTGATGACGGTGATGATAATGATAACGATGACGTTGGTGATGATGTTAAAGTTGGTGATGATGATGATGAAGATGATGACTATGATGATGACAATAATGATGACACAAACTCACAGAAACACACAAAAACACACAAGAATATACATACACATTCACACACACACACACACACACTCACACACACACATACACCCATACACACATCCCCCATCTCTCCCCTCTCCCATCTCTCCCCTCTCCCATCTCTCCCCTCTAACATCTCTCCCTTCTAACATCTCTCCGCTCTAACAACTCTCCCCTCTAACATCTCTCCTCCTCTCAATATGTCTCCCTCTCCCATTTCCCATCTCTCTCCCCTCTCTCTCCCCTCCTCCCCTCTCTCTCCCCTTCTCCCCAGTCTCTCCTCCTGTCTCTCCCCTCTCTTCTCTCTCTCTCTCGATCTCCTTTTCCCTTCTCACTCTTTCCCTCTCTCTCTTCCATCTCCCCCCATCTCTCCCCGTTTTCCCCGGTCTCTCCTCATCTCTCCCCTCTCTTTGCTCCCTCTTTCCTCCTCTCTCTCTTCCATCTCCCCCATCTCTCCCACTTCTCTGTCTCTCCTCCTCTCTCTCTCTCTCTCTCTCCCTTTTCCCTTCTCACTCTCCCCCTCTCTTTCTCTTCTTTTACCTTTCCTTTCTATCACTTTATGTCTATCTCTCACTCTTTTGACTTTCAAAAAAAAAAAAAAAAAAAAAGGGAAGAAATGGGAAAAAAGAAGGAGAAAAAACAGAAAAAATGGTGGGTAGTGGAAGGAACCAGGGATCAGATGAGAATGGTTCTGGTAGGGAGGATTGGATGGAGGAGCAGTGGAAAAGGATGGAACAAGAGTGGGAGAGAAAATTAGGAAAGCTTTCTGAAAAAAATGGAGACAGAGCTTTCTGTGAAATTAGAAAAGAGGTTGGAGAAGGAGAAGAAGAATTGGGAGGCACAAGTCGAAACTGTAGTAGCCAGGATAAGGGTCCTAGAAGACGAGGTAAACAGGCTGAAGGGAGTTACAGGGGCAGTGACCAGAGAAGACACAGCATATGAAGCTCAAAGGCCAAACAGGAAAGAGATATGAATTATGCTAAGGTCATATCAGCCTGCCAAGAAGGGCCAAGGAGTGAAAGGGGAAAGCAGCTGGGTGCAGATGGAGAGGGTGATAGGTCAAATGCAGAGGCACAACCATGCTACCAAAAGCCACTGGAAGAAACATTGGAGAAAATGACCATGTACAGACAGGAACCAGAGTCACAGAGTGAGAGGCAATGGGAGGAGGAAAGGGCAAAATCAGTGTTTATCCATGGGCTTCAGGAGAGAGAGGAAAGGACACACACTGATAGATGGCAGGCAGAAAGAAAGGAGATTGAGAACATCATCGCGGACATAGATGAAAAAGACATAAACGAGATTGTAAATTTTCAGAGAATCATTGGGGGGGGGTACTTGAATGGGAGAAAACGACCGATCAAGCTGATTTTCAGGACAGGAACAGTGTGGAACAGGATCCTCCAAGAGAAACCACGGTTGAAGTACTCGGAAGAGTACAAGAGGGTGTTCCTAGACAGAGACAGAACACAAACAGAATGACAGCAGCTGAGGGAGAGAACAAAAATGCGAAAGGAGCTAGGAAAGGAGACAAGGACGGAACCAGCAGAGGTCAATCAGAGCAGGACAGAGCAGCAAGGGCAAGCACACACAGAACCATCCTCAGGAA
>NC_069401.1:61394485-61399168 GCF_026875155.1 Cherax quadricarinatus | reverse complement strand
CGATGGTTGACACACTGGCTGCAGTGGCCAGAAGAGCTCATGTATACAGGGCAAAGCTCCTGATCATGGGTGACTTTAACCACAAGGAAATCGATTGGGAGAACTTGGAACCACATGGGGGCCAAGATACATAGACGGCAAAGATGATGGAGGTGGCACTGGAAAACTTCATGTACCAATGCGTAAGGGACACTAAAAGAGAGAGAGGAGAGGATGAACCAGCAAGACTGGACCTAGTATTCACCTTGAGTAGTGCAGATATTGAGGACATCACATATGAAAGACCCCTTGAGGCCAGCGATCATGTGGTTTTAAGATTTGAATACACAGTAGAGCTACAAGTGGAGGGGGAAGCAGGAAGGTCAGGGCAAATGAAGCCAACCTATAAGAATGGGGACTACATGGGAATGAGGAACTTCCTGAACGGGGTTCAGTGGGACAGAGAACTGGCTGGGAAGCCAGTTAATGAGATGATGGAATATGTAACAACAATGGGCAAGGAGGCTGATGAGAGGTTTGTGCTCAAGGGTAACAGGAATAATGAAAAAGCTTGGATGAGCACATGGTTCACCCAAAGGTGCAGGGAGGCAAAAACCAAGTGTGCTAGGGAATGGAAGAAATACAGAAGGCAAAGGACCCAGAAGAATAAGGAGAGCAGTCGTAGAGCCTGAAATGAATTTGCAAAGATAAGGAGGGAGGCCCAACGACAATATGAAACCGACATAGCAGCAAAAGCAAAATATGACCCGAAGCTGTTATACAGCCACATCAGGAGGAAAACAACAGTCAAGGACCAGGTAATCAGGCTAAGGAAGGAAGGAGGAGAGACAACAAGAAATGACCATCAAGTATGTGAGAAACTCAACAAGAGATTCAAAGAAGTGTTCACAGAGGAGACAGAAGGGGCTCCAGAAAGACGGCGAGGCTGGGTACACCACCAAGTGCTGGACACAGTACACACAACCGAGAAAGAAGTGAAAAGGCTTCTGAGTGAGCTAAATACCTCGAAGGCAATGAGGCCGGATAACATCTCTCCATGGGTCCTGAGATAGGGGGCAGAGGTGCTATGCGTACCCCTAACAACAATATTCAATACATCTATTGAAACAGGGAGATTACCTGAGACATGGAAGACAGCAAATGTAGTCCCAATCTTTAAAAAAAGGAGACAGACATGAAGCACTACACTACAGACCAGTGTCACTGACATGTATAGTAAGCAAAGTCATGGAGAAGATTATCAGGAGAAGAGTGGTGGAACACCTAGAAAGGAATGATCTCATCAACAGCAGCCAACATGGTTTCAGGGACGGGAAATCCTGTGTCACAATCCTACTGGAGTTCTATGGCATGGTGACAGCAGTAAGACAAGAGAGAGAGAGGGATGGGTGGATTGCATTTTCTTGGACTGCAAGAAGGCGTTTGACACAGTTCCACACAAGAGATTAGTGAAAAACTGGAGGACCAAGCAGGGATAACAGGGAAGGCACTACAATGGATCAGGGAATACGTGTCAGGAAGACAGCAGCGACTCATGGTACGTGGCGAGGTGTCAGTGAGGGCACCTGTGACCAGCGGGGTCCCAAAGGGGTCAGTCCTAGGACCAGTGCTGTTTCTGGTATTTGTGAACGACATGACGGAAGGAATAGACTCCGAAGTGTCCCTGTTTGTAGATGACGTGAAATCGATAAGAAGAATTCATTCGATCGAAGACCAGGCAGAACTACAAAGGGATCTGGACAGGCTGCAGACCTGGTCCAGCAATTGGCTAATGGAGTTCAACCCCACCAAGTGCTAAGTCATGAAGATTGGGGAAGGGCAAAGAAGACCGCAGACGGAGTACAGTCTAGGGGGCCAGAGACTACAAACCTCACTCAAGGAAAAAGATCTAGGGGTGAGTATAACACCAGCCACTTCTTCTGAAGCGCACATCAACCAAATAATGGCTGCAGCATATGGGCGCCTAGCAAACCTCAGAACAGCATTCCGACATTTTAATAAGGAATCGTTCAGGACCCTGTACACCGTGTACGTTAGGCCCATATTGGAGTATGCGGCACCAGTTTGGAACCCACACCTAGCCAAGCACGTAAAGAAACTAGAGAAAGTGCAAAGGTTTGCAACAAGACTAGTCCAAGAGCTAAGAGGTATGTAATACGAGGAGAAGTTAAGGGAAATCAACCTGACGGCACTGGAGGACAGGACAGATAGGGATGACATGATAACGACATACAAAATACTGAGAAGAATTGACAAGGTGGACAAAGACAGGATGTTCCAATGATGGGACACAGCAACAAGGGGACACAGTTGGAAGTTGAAGACACAGATGAATCACAGGGATGTTAGGAAGTATTTCTTCAGCCACAGAGTAGTCAGGAAGTGGAATAGTTTGGGAAGCGATGTAGTGGAGGCAGGATCCATACATAGCTTTAAGCAGAGGTATGCTAAAGCTCACGGTTCATTGAGAGTGACCTAGTAGCGATCAGTGAAGAGGCGGGGCCAGGAGCTTGGACTCGACCCCTGCAACCTCAACTAGGTGAGAATAAGGAGTACACACACACACACACACACACACACACACATAGACACACACACACACACCACAAAAACCACACATACACGCACATGCACACAAAACAAAACACACACACACACACACACACACACAACACACACACACACACACACCACACACCCCACACACACACACACATACACATACTAGAGAGAGAGGGGAGGATAAACCCAGCAAGATTGGACCTTGTTTTCACCTGGGCAGCTCAGACATTGAGGAACATAAGTATAGAGTCCCTAGGAGCTAGCGACCACGTGGTTCTGTGCTTTGAATACATATTAGAGCTGCAAGTGGAGAGAATAACAGGAGTTGAATGGGAAAAGCCTGACTATAAAAGAGGGGGATTTACATAGGGTTGAAGAATTCCTGCGGGAGGTCCAGTGGGACAGAGAACTGGCAGGAAAGCCAGTAAATGAAATAAATGGAATATGTAACAACAAAATGCAAGGAGGCAGTGGAAAAGTTTTTCCCAAGGGCAACAGTAAACAACGGGAAGACCAGAACGAGCCCCTGGTTTACCCGACGGTGTAAGGAGCAAAAACAAAGTGCAATAGAGAATGAAAAAAGTACAGAAGGCAGAGAACACACGAAAATAGGGAGATCAGTCGCAGACCCAGGAATGAGTATGCACAGGTAAGGAGGGAGGCCCAGCGACAGTATGAAAATGAATAGCATCGAGAATCAAGACTGACCCGAAACTGTTTTTATAGCCACATCAGGAGGGCGACAACAGTCAAAGACCAGGTGATCAGATTAAGGCAGAAGGTGGAGAACTCACAAGAAATGAAACAGGAGGTATGTGAGGAGCTGAACAGGAGATTTAAGGAAGTTTTTACGTAGAGACAGGAAGGGCTGTGGGAAGGGCAGCACAGAAGGGAACATCAAGAGGGAATATACCAACAAGTGTTGGATGACATACCAAAAAACTGAGGAGGATGGTGAAGAAGCTCTTAAGTGACCTTGACACCTCAATGGCGATGGGACCGGACAACATCTCCCCATGGGTCCTTAGAGAAGGAGCAGAGATGCTGAGCGTGCCTCTAACCACAATCTTCAACACATCCCTTGAAACTGGGCAACTACCTGAGAAATGGAAGACAGCTAATGTAGTCCCCATATTTAAGAAAGGAAACAGAAACGAGGCACTAAACTACAGACCTGTGTATCTGACATGTATTGTGTGCAAAGTCATGGAGAAGATTATCAGGAGGAGGGTGGTCGAACACCTGGAAAGGAACAAGATTATAAATGAAAACCAGCATGGGTTCATGGAAGGCAAATCCTGTATCACAAACCTCCTGGAGATTTATGACAAGGTAACAGAAGTAAGACACGAGAGAGATGGGTCGGTAGATTGCGTTTTCCTAGACTGCAGGAAGGCCTTTGACACAGTTCCCCACAAGAGATTAGTGCAGAAGCTGGAGGATCAGGCGCATGTAAAAGGGACGGCAGTGCAATGGATAAGGGAATACCTGACAGGGAGGCAGCAACGAGTCATGGTACGTGAAGAGGTATCACAGTGGGCGCCTGTTACGAGCGGGGTCCCACAGGGGTCAGTTCTAGGACCAGTGCTATTTTTGATATATGTGAACGACATGATGGAAGGAATAGACTCTGAAGTGTCCCTGTTCGCAGATGACGTGAAGTTGATGAGAAGAATTAAATCGGACGAAGATGAGGCAGAACTGCAAAGAGACCTGGACAGGCTGGACATGTGGTCCAGTAACTGGCTTCTCGAATCCAATCCAGCCGAATGCAAAGTCATGAAGATTGGGGAGGGGCATAGAAGACCGCAGACAGAGTATAGGCTAGGTGGACAAAGACTACAGACCTCACTCAGGGAGAAAGACCTTGGGGTGACCATAACACCGAGCACATCGCCGGAGACACAAATCAACCAAATAACTGCTGCAGCATACGGGCGCCAGGCAAACCTGAGAATAGCGTTCCGATACCTTAATAAGGAATCGTTCAAGACACTGTACACTGTGTATGTTAGGCCCATACTGGAGTATGCAGCACCAGTCTGGAACCCACACCTGGTCAAGCACGTCAAGAAGTTAGAGAAAGTACAAAGGTTTGCAACAAGGCTAGTCCCAGAGCTC
>NC_069401.1:61339485-61386985 GCF_026875155.1 Cherax quadricarinatus | reverse complement strand
GTTCCAAACTGGTGCTATGTACTCAAATATGGGCCTGACGCACACGGTGTACGGAACCCTACTCTTAGGTTTGCCATGCACCCATATCTTGCAGCAGTTATCTGGTTCATGTGCGCTTCAGGAGATGTGCTCGGTATTACATTCAAACCAAGATCCTTTTCCTTGAGTGACGCTTCCAGTCTTTGGCTACCTACCCTATACTCTGTCTGCGATCTTCTTTGCCCTTCCCCTATCTTCATGGCTTTGCATTTGGTAGGGTTAAATTCAAGGAGCCAGTTGCTGGACCAGGCTTGCGGCTTGCCCAGGTCCCTTTGTAGTCCTGCGTAATCCTCATCCGATTTAATTCTCCTAATTAACTTCACATCTTCTACAAACAGGTATACTTTTGAGACTATCCATTACGTCAGGTCATTCATATATACCAAAAACAGAACAGGTCCTAGGACTGACTTCTTTGGAACCCCACTCGTCACAGGCTCCCACTCAGACACCTCATTACGTAATATGACTCGTTGTTGTCTCCCTATCAGGTATTCTCTGATCAGTTTCAGTGCCTTTCGTCTTATGCGTGCCTGACCCTCTAGCTTTTGCACTAATCTCTTTTGAGAAACTGTGTCGAAGTCCTTCTTGAAGTCGAAGAAAATGCAATCTTTCTTTCATTACCTTGTCATGAAACTCCAGTAGGTTTGTGACACACAATTTCCCTTCTCTGAAACCGTGCTGGTTGTCATTTATAAGCTGGTTCCTTTTTAGGCGCTCCACCATTCTCCTCCTGATAATCTTCTCCATGACTTTGTATACATATCAGTGACACTAGTCTGTAGTATAATGCTGCGTGTTTATCTCCTTTTTTAAATATTTGTACTTCATTTGTTGTCTTCCATACCTCAGGTAGTCGCCCTGTTTCGATAGATGTGCTTTAATATTGATGTTAGTGGTATACAGAGCGCTGCTGCTCCCTCTCTCTGGATCTATGGAGAGATGTTATGCGGTCCCATCGCCTTTGAGGTATCTAGTTCGCTTAGCAGCCTCTTCACCTCATCTTCGGTTGTAAGTCATATGTCCAACACTTGATGGGATACCCCACCTCTCCGTCTTTCAAAAGTCCCATCTGTCTCTTCTGTGAATACTACTTTGGATCTCATGTTGAGCTGCTCATATACTTCTTGGTCGTTTCTCATGATCTCTCCTTCCTTCCTTCCTTCCTCAGACTCATTACCTGGTCCTTGACTGTTGGTTTCCTCCTGATGTGACTGTTCAACAGCTTCGTGTCGGATTTGGGTTTCTCTGGTTTCATTTTAGTATTGTCTCTGCGCCACACTCCTTACCTGAGCATATTTAATTCTGGCTCTACTATTGCTGTGTGGGTGCACTCACCTATTAGTACTCACCTAATTGTGGTTGTATGGGTGGAGACATAGCTCCTGGGCCTACCTCTTCACTGTGTGTGTGTGTGTGTGTGTGTGTGTGTGTGTGTGTGTGTGTGTGTGTGTGTGTGCGTATGTGTGTGTGTGTGTGTGCGTATGTGTGTGTGTGTGTGTGTGATGAGAGAGAGAGAGAGGAGGAGGAGAGAGAGAGAGAGAGGAGAGAGAGAGAGAGAGAGAGAGTGCTTTAGTGTGTGTGCATAACACCTTCCCTATTCAGCCCTCTCCCTGCCTGCCTCCCTGCCTGCCTCTCTGCCTGCCTGCCTGCCTGCCTCCCTGCCTGCCTCCCTGCCTGCCTCCCTGCCTGCCTGCCTGCCTGCCTCCCTGCCTGCCTGCCTGCCTGCCTGCCTCCCTGCCTGCCTGCCTGCCTGCCTGCCTCCCTGCCTGCCTGCCTGCCTGCCTGCCTCCCTGCCTGCCTCCCTGCCTGCCTGCCTGCCTGCCTCCCTGCCTGCCTCCCTGCCTGCCTCCTTGCCTCCCTGCCTCCCTGCCTGTCTCCCTGCCTGCCTCCCTGCCTGCCTGCCTCCCTGCCTCCCTGCCTTCCTGCCTCCCGTCCGTTCCTCCCTCCCTCCTCACCCCCCTTCCCCTCCCTCCTTCACTCAAACACCGACACCCTCTCCAAAGCCCTGATCCTCTGCTTGATCCAAAGGATCGAGGACCCCTCTCCTGTCTTTTACATCCCTCGCACCATCCACCAGCAGAGATCCTTAATTCATGCGCCTATGCAAGGGAGGGTAGTCTGCTGAATCCTTCCTCCCCCCTCAACCCCCACCTTCCCATACCCCTTCAACCCCCATGTTACAAAAAGGGGATATCTCTTAAGTATAGACATCTCTGGAGAATACAAGAAGGTCTGGCACTGTAGCATTCAGCCTGTTTCTAGGTTTTTGTAATAAGTAGTCGATAGTCTGGTCCAGTTATCCTTTAAAATTCTGATAATTTTTAAAAGCACTTTCGGATTGCAACTGATAGGATACTAACTAACGAAATAAAAATTGAAATGTTTATTAACAAAGTTGTCTAGGAGGACAAAATCAAAGTAAATGAATTGATATAATTTAGGATACGAGCTTCTATATATCTCTCGTGGTGGAAAGAGAATTGGTTCATATAGTAATATGGTGCTAAGGAAACATTTCATAAGATTATAACTCTGAAGTGCCGTCTGGTACGTTAACATCAATTATATAGGAGCGTGTGTGTGAGAATGTATGTGCTCAAAGTTGTTCGTTATGTCTCAATAAGACTAGACTCGATTTAAGACTTAAACAGTGACTGATTAAACGTCTTCAGATAATTTATCTTTTTGATCTACAGGGCAATCCAAACATCTTTCCTGGACAATAAGACGAACGAATCGCCGAACAAAAATAACAATAACGTAACAAGAAGCAGCACAGCGTCACGAACAAGGAGACACAATAACTGCTCTAACTGGGGATCATCAGCAGATCATCAATAAATTCATAAAACTCTCTTAATACTGAATCTAGGTTCAGCATAACCAAATTCCCGACTACGACGGTGCGTAGATACCACAAAATATGTCAGAAGCTTCAGCTTGGGACCTGTACAACATACAACCTCAGCGAAACTTCAAAAATCACTAAGTCTGAACTATGTTTTGTTACATAGGGTTACGAAAAGTATGTTTCGACTCATCACCGAAACCATAATCTACCAAAACAGAGTCTAAATAACTAGCAAAGAGCTAGAGACAAGGGAGACGGAGAGAGAGATGCTGGTCGAACAAGGACCAGCAGAGGAGAGAGAATGATTTCTCAACAACAGGCCGCACATCAGGTGTGATCAAGTTACTCTCCTGTGTTACCCAGGTACGGTACTAGGTACAACTGGACACAAACAAGCAAGTGATAGTTAGCAAGGTAGTTTGCCAATGCGAACAATCAACCACAACTCTCAAACAGTGAGCACAGTCAAGTGTAAATGTTACATCCTACCTAATGACATAGATAAGTCAAATAATAATATAAAGCACGATATTTTCATTTTAGTTAATAATGAAAAATTGACAATATACATCAAATGTACATTATATACAGTGGAGGCACAATGACCCACCTTCCCCTCCAAGTTCTTCTGGCACCAAACAGGTGAGTAGTGTACCTCCGAGGGATAAGTGATAGAATAATATAGTTGCAATAGAGAAACGATAAATGACAAGAGATTGGAAGATGAACGAAAGACCATTGTGATAACTTCCGATGTAATGAAGGAAGAGGAGTGACAGCAGATGTAATACTTGACGAGGGTATAACATAGTGAGACGAGAGAGAGAGAGAGAGAGAGAGAGAGAGAGAGAGAGAGAGAGAGAGAGCGAGAGAGAGAGAGAGAGAGAGGAGGAGAGAGAGAGAGAGAGAGAGAGAGAGAGAGAGAGAGAGAGAGAGAGAGAGAGAGAGAGAGAGAGGAGAGAGAGAGAGAGAGAGCGGAGAGAGAGAGAGAGAGAGAGAGACAGAGAGAGAGAGAGAGAGGAGAGAGAGAGAGAGAGAGAGAGAGAGAGAGAGAGAGAGAGAGAGAGAGAGAGACAGAGACAGAGACAGAAAGAGACAGAGAGACAGACACACACTCGCACACATACACACTCACACACACACACACACACACACACACATACACACACACACACACACACACACACGCACACATAAACACACACGTACACACACAATCCCACAAACACACACACACAAACATACAAACACACACATACACACACAGCATTCCGACATCTTAATAAGGAATCATTCAGGACCCTGTACACCGTGTACGTTAGGCCCATATTGGAGTATGCGGCACCAGTTTGGAACCCACACCTAGCCAAGCACGTGAAGAAACTAGAGAAAGTGCAAAGGTTTGCAACAAGACTAGTTCCAGAGCTAAGAGGTATGTCCTACGAGGAGAGGTAAAGGGAAATCAACCTGACGACACTGGAGGACAGGAGAGATAAGGGGGACATGATAACGACATACAAAATACTGAGAGGAATTGACAAGGTGAACAAAGACAGGATGTTCCAGAGATGGGACACAGCACCAAAGGGACACAGTTGAAAGTTGAAGACACAGATGAATCACAGGGATGTTAGGAAATATTTCTTCAGCCACAGAGTAGTCAGTAAGTGGAATAGTTTGGGAAGCGATGTAGTGGAGGCAGGATCCATACATAGCTTTAAGCAGAGGTATGATGAAGCTCACGGTTCAAGGGGAGTTACCTAGTAGCGACCAGCGAAGAGGCGGGGCCAGGAGCTTGGACTCGACCCCTGCAACCTCAACTAGGTGAGTACAACTAGATGAGTACAAACACACACACAAAAGCACACATACACAAACATACAAACACACACATGCACACAAACGCACGCACACGCACACACACACACACACAACACACACACACACACACACACACACACACACACACACACACACACAACACACACACACACACACACACACACACACACACTACAAGAAAGGGGACTACACAGGAATGAGGAACTTCCTGAATATGGTTCAGTGGGACAGAGAACTGGCAGGGAAGCCAGTTAATGAGATGATGGAATATGTAGCAACAAAATGCAAGGAGGCTGAGGAGAGGTTCTTACCCAAGGTTAACAGGAATAATGAAAAAGCCATGATGAGCCCATGGTTTACCCAAAGGTACAGGGAGGCAAAAACCAAGTGTGCTAGGGAATGGAAGAAATATAGAAGGCGAAGGACCCAGGAGAATAAGGAGAGCAGTCGTAGAGCCAGAAACGAATATGCACAGATAAGAAGGGAGGCTCAAAGACAATATGAAAACGACATAGCAGCAAAAGCCAAATCTGACCCGAAACTGTTGTACAGCCACATCAGGAGGAAAACAACAGTCAAGGACCAGGTAATCAGGCTAAGGAAGGAAGGAGGAGAGACAACTAGAAATGACCGTGAAGTATGTGAGGAACTCAACAAGAGATTCAAAGAAGTGTTCACTGAGGAGACAGAAGGGGCTCCAGAAAGACGGAGAGGTGGGGCACACCACCATGTGCTGGACACAGTGCACACAACCGAGGAAGAAGTGAAGAGGCTTCTGAGTGAGCTAGATACCTCAAAGGCAATGGGGCCAGATAACATCTCCCCATGGGTATTGAGAGAGGGAGCAGAGGCGCTATGTGTACCCCTAACAACAATATTCAATACATCTATCAAAACAGGGAGATTGTCTGAGGCATGGAAGACAGCAAATGTAGTCCCAATCTTTAAAAAAGGAGACAGACATGAAGCATTAAACTACAGACCAGTGTCACTGACATGTATAGTATGCAAAATCATGGAGAAGATAATCAGGAGAAGAGTGGTGGAACACCTAGAAAGGAACGATCTCATCAACAGCAGCCAACATGGTTTCAGGGACGGGAAATCCTGTGTCACAAACCTACTGGAGTTCTATGACATGGTGACAGCAGTAAGACAAGACAGACAGGGGTGGGTGGATTGCATTTTCTTGGACTGCAAGAAGGCGTTTGACACAGTTCCACACAAAAGATTGGTGCAAAAACTGGAGGACCAAGCAGGGATAACAGGGAAGGCACTACAATGGATCAGGGAATACTTGTCAGGAAGACAGGAGCGAGTCATGGTACGTGGCGAGGTGTCAGAGTGGGCACCTGTGACCAGCGGGGTCCCACAGGGGTCAGTCCTAGGACCAGTGCTGTTTCTGGTATTTGTGAACGACATGACGGAAGGAATAGACTCAGAGGAGTCCCTGTTTGCAGATGACGTGAAGTTGATGAGAAGAATTCACTCGATCGATGACCAGGCAGAACTACAAAGGGATTGGACAGGCTGCAGACCTGGTCCAGCAATTGGCTCCTGGAGTTCAATCCCACCAAGTGCAAAGTCATGAAGATTGGGGAAGGGCAAAGAAGACCGCAGACGGAGTACAGTCTAGGGGGCCAGGAGAGTACAAACCTCACTCAAGGAAAAAGATCTTGGGGTGAGTATAACACCAGGCACATCTCCTGAAGCGCACATCAACCAAGTAACTGCTGCAGCATATGGGCGCTAGCAAACCTCAGAAACAGCATTCGACATCTTAATAAGGAATCATTCAGGACCCTGTACACCGTGTACGTTAGGCCCATATTGGAGTATGCGGCACCAGTTTGGAACCCACACCTAGCCAAGCACGTAAAGAAACTAGAGAAAGTGCAAAGGTTTGCAACAAGACTAGTCCCAGAGCTAAGAGGTATGTCCTACGAGGAGAGGTTAAGGGAAATCAACCTGACGACACTGGAGGACAGGAGAGATGGGGGGACATGATAACGACATACAAAATACTGAGAGGAATTGACAAGGTGGACAAAGACAGGATGTTCCAGAGATTGGACACAGTAACAAGGGGACACAGTTGGAAGCTGAAGACACAGATGAATCACAGGGATGTTAGGAAGTATTTCTTCAGCCACAGAGTAGTCAGTAAGTGGAATAGTTTGGGAAGCGATGTAGTGGAGGCAGGATCCATACATAGCTTTAAGCAGAGGTATGATAAAGCTCACGGCTCAGGGAGAGTGACCTAGTAGCGATCAGTGAAGAGGCGGGGCCAGGAGCTCGGACTCGACCCCACAACCTCAACTAGGTGAGTACAACTAGGTGAGTACACACACACACACGAACATACACACACACACATGTACACACAAACACACGCACACAAACACACAAACACACATGCACACACACAAACACACAAACGCACACATGCACATAAACACACACAAACACAAAAACACACACACACACACACATACACACACACACACACACACACACACACACACACACACACAACACACACACACACACACCACACACACACACACACACACTCGAGCAGAGCAAAGTTACTGATTATTGGTGATTTCAACCACAGGGAGATCGACTGGGAAAACCTGGAGCCACCTGGGGGTCCCGAAACATGGAGAGCCAAGATGATGGATGTGGTACTTGAAAACCTCATGCATCAAACATGTCAGGGACTCAACCAGAGAGAGAGGGGAGGATGAGCCAGCAAGACTGGATCTTGTGTTCACCCTGAGCAGTTCAGACATTGAGGACATCACTTACGAGAGGCCCCTTGGAGCTAGCGATCACGTGGTTCTGAGTTTTGATTATATAGTAGAGTTACAAGTGGAGAAGGTAACAGGAACTGAAGGGACAGGCCAAACTATAAAAGGGGGGACTACACAGGTATGAGAAACTTCCTGCAGGAGGTTCAGTGGGACAGAGAAATGATAGGAAAATCAGTAAACGAGATGATGGAATATGTGGCAAGAAAGTGCAAGGAGGCAGAGGAAAGTTTTGTTCCCAAGGGAAACAAAAATAATAGGAAGACCAAAACGAGTCCTTGGTTTACCCGAAGGTGTAGGGAGGCAAAAACTAAGTGCAACAGAGAATGGAAAAGGTACAGGAGGCATAGGACCCAGGAAAACAAGGAGATTAGTAGAAGAGCCAGAAACGAGTATGCACAGATGAGGAGGGAGGCCCAGCGACAGTATGAAAACGACATAGCACCGAAAGTCAAATCTGACCCGAAACTGCTGTATAGCCACATTAGGAGGAAGACAACAGTCAAGGACCAGGTGATAAGGCTGAGGAAAGAAGGTGGAGAACTCACAAGAAACGATCAAGAGGTATGTGAGGAGCTCAACACGAGATTTAAGGAAGTATTTACAGTAGAGACAGGAAGGACTCTCGGGGGACAGATCAGATGGGGACACCAGCAAGGAATACGCCAACAAGTGTTTGACGACATACATACAGATGAGGAGGAGGTGAAGAAACTGCTAAGGGACATCGATACCTCAAAGGCAATGGGACCGGACAACATCTCCCCGTGGGTCCTTAGAGAGGGAGCAGATATGTTGTGCGTGCCACTTACCACAATCTTCAACACGTCCCTGGAAACTGGGCAACTACCTGAGGTATGGAAGACGGCAAATGTAGTTCCCATTTTTTAAAAAGGAGACAGAAAAGAGGCACTAAACTATAGACTATAGAAGATTATCAGGAGGAGAGTGGTGGAGCACCTGGAACGGAACAAGAGTATAAATGCCAACCAGCACGGATTCATGGAAGGCAAATCCTGTGTCACAAACCTTCTGGAGTTTTATGATAAAATAACAGAAGTAAGACAAGAGAGAGAGGGGTGGGTTGATTGCATCTTCTTGGACTGCAAGAAGGCCTTTGACACAGTTCCTCACAAGAGATTAGTGCAGAAGCTAGAGCATCAGGCGCATATAACAGGAAGGGCACTACAATGGATCAGAGAATACCTGACAGGGAGGCAACAATGAGTTATGGTACGTAATGATGTATCACAGTGGGCACCTGTGACGAGCGGGGTCTCACAGGGGTCGGTCCTAGGACCAGTGCTATTTTTGGTATATGTTAACGACATGATGGAAGGGTTAGACTCAGAAGTGTCCCTGTTTGCAGATGATGTGAAGTTAATGAGGAGAATTAAATCTGATGAGGACAAGGCAGGACTTTTATTTAAGAGACCTGGACAGACTGGACACCTGGTCCAGCAAATGGGTTCTCGAATTTAATCCTGCCAAATGCAAAGTCATGAAGATATGGGAAGGGCACAGAAGAGCACAGACAGAGTATAGGCTAGGTGGCCAAAGACTGCAAACCTCACTCAAGGAGAAAGATCTTGGGGTGAGTATAACACCGAGCATGTCTCCGGAAGCACACATCAATCAGATAATGCTGCAGCATATGGGCGCCTGGCAAACCTGAGAACAGCATTCCGATACCTTAGTAAGGAATCGTTCAAGACACTGTACACCGTGTATGTCAGGCCCATACTGGAGTATGCAGCACCTGTTTTGGAACCCGCACTTGATAAAGCACGTCAAGAAACTAGAGAAAGTACAAAGGTTTGCGACAGGTTAGTTCCAGAGCTAAGGGGAATGTCCTATGAAGAAAGATTAAGGGAAATCGGCCTGACGACACTGGAGGACAGGAGGGTCAGGGGAGACATGATTACGACATATAAAATACTGCGTGGAATAGACAAGGTGGACAAATACAGGATGTTCCAGGGAGGGGACACGAGAAACAAAAGGCCACAATTGGAAGTTGAAGACACAAATGTGTCAGAGAGATATTAGGAAGTATTTCTTCAGTCATAGAGTTGTAAGGCAGTGGAATAGCCTAGAAAATGACGTAGTGGAGGCAGGAACCATACACAGTTTTAAGACGAGGTTTGATAAAGCTCATAGAGCGGGGAGAGAGAGGGCCCAGTAGCAACCGGTGAAGAGGCGGGGCCAGGAGCTAAGACTCGACCCCTGCAACCACAAATAGGTGAGTACAAATAGGTGAGTACACACACACACACACACACACACACACACACACACACACACACACCAACAAGGGATATACCAATAAGTGTTGGGTGAATTACACACAACCGAGGAGGAGGTGAATAAGCTCCGAAGTGACCTTTACACCTCAAAGGCGGTGGGACCAGACAACATCTCTTCGTGAATTCTTAGAGAGGGAGCAGGGACACTACGTGTGCCACTCACCAAAATCTTCAACACTTCCCTTGAAACTGGGCAACTACCTGAAGTATGGAAGAAGGCAAATGTAGTCCCCATCTTTAAGAAGGGAGACAGAAATGAAGCACTAAATTATAGACCAGTGTCACTGACATGTATAGTATGCAAAGTCTTGGAGAAGATTATCAGGAGGAGAGTGGTGGAGCGCCTGGAGCGGAACAAGATTATAAACAACAACCAGCACGGATTCATGGAAGGCAAATCCTGTGTCACAAACCTACTAGAGTTTTATAACAAGGTAACTGAAGTAAGAAATGAGAGGGAGGGGTAGGTTGATTGCATTTTCTTGGACTGCAAGAAGGCCTTTGACACAGTTCCTCACAAGAGATTAGTACAGAAGCTAGAGCATCAGGCGCGTATAACAGGAAGGGCACTGCAATGGATCAGAGAATACCTAACAGGAGGCAACAGCGAGTCATGGTCCGAGATGAGGTATCACAGTGGGCGCCCGTGACGAGCGGGGTCCCACAGGGGTCAGTCCTGGGACCAGTGTCATTCTTGGTATATGTAAACGACATGACGGAAGTGATAGACTCAGAAGTGTCCCTGTTTGCAGATGATGCGATGTTAATGAGGAGAAATAAATCAGAAGCGGACCATTCAAGTCTGCGAAGAGACCTCGACATGTTGAATGCGTGGTCCAGCAACTGGCTCCTAGAATTTAACCTCGCCAAATGCAAAGTCATGAATATCGGAGAATGGCAAAGAAGACCGGAGACAGAGTATAGGCTAGGAGGCCGAAGACTGCAAACCTCACTCAAGGAGAAAGATCTAGGAGTGAGTATAATACCGAGAATGTCGCCAGAAGCACACATTAACCACATAACTGCTGCGGCATATGGACACTTCGCAAACCTGAGAATAGCGTTCCGGTACCTCCGTAAGGAATCATTTAAGACATTGTACACTATGTACGTCAGGCCCTTAGTGGAGTACGCAGCACCAGTTTGGAACCCACACCTGGTCAAACACGTCAAGAAATTAGAGAAAGTGCAAAGGTTTGCAACAAGGCTAGTTCCAGAGCTAAGGTAAATGTCCTACGAAGAAAGGTTAAGGGAAATTTGTCTGACAACACTGGATGACAGGAGGGTCAGGGAAGACATGATAACGACATACAAAATACTGCGTGGAATAGACAATGTGGACAGAGACAGGATGTTCCAGAGATGGGACACAGAAACAAGGGGTCAGAATTGGAAATTGAAGACTTAGATAAGTCAAAGGGATGTTAGGAAGTATTTCTTCAGTCACAGAGTTGTTAGGAAGTGGAATAGTCTGGCAAGCGATGTAGTGGAGGCAGGAACCATACATAGTTTTTAGATGAAGTATGATAAGCTCATGGAGCAGGGAGAGGGAGGACCCAGTAGCGGTCAGTGAAGAGGTGGGTCCAGGAGCTGAGTCTCGACCCCTGCAACCACAATTAGGTGAGTATAATTAGGTGAGTACACACACACACACACACACACACACACACACACACACACACACACAACCACAAAACACACACACAAAACACGAAAACACAAACACACAAACACACACATACACAAACAAACACACAAACGCATACACACACAAACAAACACAAACAATGAACATCACAAAAAACACATAAACACATCCTTCACAGCTTGCTTAATCAATGAAAAAAAAACTTGAACATTATGACTCCAAAGACTAAAAAAAATATTTTTTTAAATCCTCTTTGATCGTTAGTTAAAAATATATTATAAATAAGGTTTATCATACTGGAAAACTGACCACGGTGTTATCATGTCAGTGTCAGGGTGTTATCATGTCAGTGTCACGGTGTTATCATGTCAGTGTCACTGTGTTATCATGTCAGTGTCAGGGTGTTATCATGTCAGTGTCAGGGTGTTATCATGTCAGTGTCAGGGTGTTATCATGTCAGTGTCAGGGTGTTATCATGTCAGTGTCAAGGTGTTATCATGTCAGTGTCAGGGTGTTATCATGTCAGTGTCAGGGTGTTATCATGTCAGTGTCAGGGTGTTATCATGTCAGTGTCAGGGTCTTATCATGTCAGTGTCAGGGTGTTATCATGTCAGTGTCAGGGTGTTATCATGTCAGTGTCACGATGTTATCATGTCAGTGTCACGGTGTTATCATGTCAGTGTCAGGGTGTTATCATGTCAGTGTCAGGGTGTTATCATATAAGTGTCAGGGTGTTATCATGTCAGTGTCAGGGTGTTATCATGTCAGTGTCACGGTGTTATCATGTCAGTGTCACGGTGTTATCATGTCAGTGTCAGGGTGTTATCATGTCAGAGTCAGGGTGTTATCATGTCAGTGTCAGGGTGTTATCATGTCAGTGTCAGGGTGTTATCATGTCAGTGTAAGGGTGTTATCATGTCAGTGTCAGGGTGTTATCATGTCAGTGTCAGGGTGTTATCATGTCAGTGTCAGGGGTTATCATGCAGTGTCAGGGTGTTATCATGTCAGTGTCACGGTGTTATCATGTCACTGTCAGGGTTTTATCATGTCAGTGTCAGGGTGTTATCATATCAGTGTCACGGAGTTACCATGTCAGTGTCACGGTGTTATCATAACAGTGTCACGGTGTTATCATGTCAGTGTCAGGGTGTTATCATGTCAGTGTCACGGTGTTATCATGTCAGTGTCAGGGTGTTATCATGTCAGTGTCAGGGAGTTATCATGTCAGTGCCAGGGTGCTATCATGTCACTGTCACGGTGTTATCATGTCAGTGTCAGGGTGTTATCATGTCAGTTTCACGGTATTATCATGTCACTGTCAGCGTGTTATCATGTCAGTGTCAGGGTGTTATCATGTCAGTGTCACGGTGTCATCATGTCAGTGTCAGGGTGTTATTATGTCACTGTCAGGGTGTTATCATGCCAGTGTCAAGGTGTTATCATGTCAGTGTCATGGTGCTACCATGTCAGTGTCACGGTGTTATCATGTCAGTGTCACGGTGTTATCATGTCAGTGTCAGGGTGTTATCATGTCAGTGTCAGGGTGTTATCATGTCAATGTCAGGGTGTTATCATGTCAATGTCAGGGTGTTATCATGTCAGTGTCACGGTGTTATCATGTCAGTGTCAGGGTGTTATCATGTCAGCGTCAGGGTGTTATCATGTCAGTGTCAGGGTGTTTATCATGTCAGTGTCACTGTGTTATCATGTCAGTGTCAGGGTGTCATCATGTCAGTGTCAGGGTGTTATCATGTCAGTGTCAGCGTATTATCATGTAAGTGTCCTTGAGTTATCATGTCAGTGTCACGGTGTTATCATGTCAGTGTCACGGTGTTATGTCAGTGTCACGGTGTTATCATGTCAGTGTCAGGGTGTTATCATGTCAGTGTCAGGGTGTTATCATGTCAATGTCAGGGTGTTATCGTGTCAGTGTCACGGTGTTATCATGTCAGTGTCACGGTGTTAACATGTCAGTGTCACGGTGTTATGTCAGTGTCATGGTGTTATCATGTCAGTGTCACGGTGTTATCATGTCAGAGTCAGAGTATTATCATGTCAGTGTCAGGGTATTATCATGTCAGTGTCAGGGTGTTATCATATCAGTGTCACGGTGTTATCATGTCAGTGTCACGGTGTTATGTCAGTGTCACGGTGTTATCATGTCAGTGCCAGGGTGTTATCATGCCAGTGTCACGTTGTTATCATGTCGGTGTCAGGGTGTTATTATGTCAGTGTCAGGGTATTATCATGTCAGTGTCACGGTGTTATCATGTCAGTGTCAGGGTGTTATCATGTCAGTGTCAGGGTGGTATCATGTTTGTGTCACGGTGTTAACATGTCAGTGTCAGAGGGTTATCATGTCAATGTCAGGGTGTTATCATGTCAGTGTCACGGTGCTATCATGTCAGTGTCACGGTGTTATCATGTCAGTGTCAGGGTATTATCATGTCAGTGTCCGGGTGTTATCATGTCAATGTCAGGGTGTTATCATGTCAGTGTAAGGGTCTAATAATGTCAGTGTCACGGTGCTATCATGTCAGTGTCAGGGTGCTATCATGTCATTGTCAGGGAGTTATCATGTCCGTGTCACAGTGTCATCATGTCAGTGTCAGGGCGTTATCATGTCAGTGTCAGGGTATTATCATGTCAGTGTCAGGGTGTTATCATGCTAGTGTTACGGTGTTATCATGTCAGTGTCACGGTGTTATCATGTCATTGTCAGCGTGTTATCATGTTAGTCTCAGGGTGTTATCATGTCAGTGTCACGGTGTTATCATGTCAGTGTCAGGGTGTTATCATGTCAGTGTCACGGTGTTATCATGTCATTGTCAGCGTGTTATCATGTTAGTGTCAGGGTGTTATCATGTCAGTGTCACGGTGTTATCATGTCAGTGTCAGGGTGTTATCATGTCAGTGTCAGGGTGTTATCATGTCAATGTCAGCGTGTTATCATGTAAATGTCAGGGTTTTTATCATTTTAGTGTCGGGTGTTTATCATGTCAGTTTTCAGGGTGTTATCAGTCAGTGTCAGGGTATTATCATGTCAGTGTCACGTGTTTATCATGTCAATGTAGGGGGGCTTATCATGTCAGTGTCAGGTGTTATCATGTCAGTGTCAGGGTGTTATCATGTCAGTGTCAAGGTGTTATCATGTCAGTGTCACGGTGTTATCATGTCAGTGTCACGGTGTTATCATGTCAGTGTCACGGTGTTATCATGTCAGTGTCAGGGCGTTATCATGTCAGTGTCAGGGTATTATCATGTCAGTGTCAGGGTGTTATCATGTTAGTGTTACGGTGTTATCATGTCAGTGTCACGGTGTTATGATGTCATTGCCAGCGTGTTATCATGTTAGTGTCACGGTGTTATCATGTTAGTGTCAGGGTGTTATCATGTCAGTGTCACGGTGTTATCATGTCATTGTCAGCGTGTTATCATGTTAGTGTCAGGGTGTTATCATGTCAGTGTCACGGTGTTATCATGTCAGTGTCAGGGTGTTATCATGTCAGTGTCACGGTGTTATCATGTCAATGTCAGCGTGTTATCATGTCAGTGTCAGGGTGTTATCATGTCAGTGTCACGGTGTTATAATGTCAGTGTCAGGGTGTTATCATGTCAGAGTCACGGTGTTATCATGTTAGTGTCAGGGTGTTATCATGTCAGTGTCACGGTGTTATCATGTCATTATCAGCGTGTTTTCATGTTAGTGTCAGGGCGTTATCATGTCAGTGTCAGGGTATTATCATGTCAGTGTCAGGGTGTTATCATGTTAGTGTTACGGTGTTATCATGTCAGTGTCACGGTGTTATGATGTCATTATCAGCGTGTTATCATGTTAGTGTCACGGTGTTATCATGTTAGTGTGAGGGTGTTATCATGTCAGTGTCACGGTGTTATCATGTCATTGTCAGGGTGCTATCATGTCAGGTCAGGGTGTTTCATGTAAATGTCACGGTGTTTTAATGTCAGTGTCAGGGTGTTATCATGTCAGTGTCAGGTGTTATCATGTCAGTGTCAGCGTATTATCATGTAAGTGTCCTTGAGTTATCATGTCAGTGTCACGGTGTTATCATGTCAGTGTCACGGTGTTAATTGTCAGTGTCAGGGGTGTTATCATGTCAGTGTCAGGGTTTTTATCATGTCAGTGTCAGGGTGTTATCATGTCAAGTCAGGGGGGTTTTTCGTGTCAGTGTCACGGTGTTATCATGTCAGTGTCACGGTGTTAACATGTCAGTGTGCAGGTGTTATTATGTCAGTGTCAGGGGTGTTATCATGTCAGTGTCACGGTGTTATCAGTCAGAGTCAGAGTATTATAGGGTCAGTGTCAGGGATTATCATGTCAGTGTCAGGGTTATCATATCGTGTCCACGGTGTTATCATGTCAGTGTCACGGTGTTATGTCAGTGTCACGGTGTTATCATGTCAGTGCCAGGGTGTTATCATGCCAGTGTCACGTTGTTTATCATGTCGTGTCAGGGTGTTTTTATGTCATGAAGGGTATTAATCATGTCAGTGTCAGGGGTGTTACATGTCAGTGTCGGGTGTTATCATGTCAGTGTCAGGGTGGTATCATGTTTGTGTCACGGTGTTAACATGTCAGTGTCAGAGGGTTATCATGTCAATGTCAGGGTGTTATCATGTCAGTGTCACGGTTCTATCATGTCAGTGTCACGGTGTTATCATGCCCAGTGTCAGGGTATTATCATGTCAGTGTCCGGTGTTATCATGTCAATGTCAGGGTGTTATCATGTCAGTGAAGGGTTAATGTCATTTGTCACGGTGCTATCATGTCAGTGTCAGGGTGTTATGTCATTGCAGGGAGTTATCATGTCGGTCACAGGGGTATCAGTCAGGCAGGGCGGTTATCGTCAGTGTCAGGGTATTATCTGTCAGTGCTGGGGGTTATCATGCTAGTGTTACGGTGTTATCATGTCAGTGCACGGTGTTATCAGTCATTGAGGTGTTATCATGTTGTTCAGGGTGTTATCATGTCAGTGTACGGTGTTATAGTCAGTGTCAGGGGTATCATGTCAGTGTCACGGTGTTATCATGTCATTGTCAGCGTGTTATCATGTTAGTGTCAGGGTGTTATCATGTCAGTGTCACGGTGTTATCATGTCAGTGTCAGGGTGTTATCATTCAGTGCCCAGGTGTTATATGTCAGTGTCAGGGTGTTATCACGTCAGGTCAGGGTGTTTATCATGTCAGTGTCACGGTGTTATATGTCAGTGTCAGGGGGTTTCATGTCAGAGTCACGGGTGTTATCTGTTGTGTCAGGTGTTATCATGTCAGTGTCACGGTGTTATCATGTCATTATCAGCGTGTTTTCATGTTAGTGTCAGGGCGTTATCATGTCAGTGTCAGGGTATTATCATGTCAGTGTCAGGGTGTTATCATGTTAGTGTTACGGTGTTATCATGTCAGTGTCACGGTGTTATGATGTCATTATCAGCGTGTTATCATGTTAGTGTCACGGTGTTATCATGTTAGTGTGAGGGTGTTATCATGTCAGTGTCACGGTGTTATCATGTCATTGTCAGGGTGCTATCATGTCAGTGTCAGGGTGTTATCATGTCAGTGTCACGGTGTTATCATGTCAGTGTCACGTTGTTATCATGTCAGTGTCACGGTGTTATCATGTCAGTGTCAGGGTGTTATCATGTCAGTGTCAGGGTGGTATCATGTTTGTGTCACGGTGTTAACATGTCAGTGTCAGAGGGTTATCATGTCAATGTCAGGGTGTTATCATGTCAGTGTCACGGTGTTATCATGTCAGTGTCACGGTGTTATCATGTCAGTGTCAGGGTGTTATCCTGTCAGTGTCAGCGTGTTATCATGTCAATGTCAGGGTGTTATCATGTCAGTGTCAGGGTCTAATCATGTCAGTGTCACGGTGCTATCATGTCAGTGTCAGGGTGTTATCATGTCAGTGTCACAGTGTTATCATGTCCGTGTCACAGTGTCATCATGTCAGTGTCAGGGCGTTATCATGTCAGTGTCATGGTGTTATCATGTCAGTGTCAGGGTGTTATCATGTTAGTGTTACGGTGTTATCATGTCAGTGTCACGGTGTTATCATGTCAGTGTCACGGTATTATCATGTCAGTGTCACGGTGTTATCATGTCAGTGTCAGGGTGTTATCATGTGAGTGTAAAGGTATTATCATGTCAGTGTCAGCGTGTTATCATGTCAGTGTCAGGGTGTTATGATGTCAGTGTCACGGTGTTATCATGTCAGTGTCACGGAGTTATCATGTCATTGTCCATGTGTTATGTCAGTGTCACGGTGTGATCATGTCAGTTTCAGGGTGTTATCATGTCAGTGTCAGGGTGTTATCATGACAATGTCAGTGTGTTATCATGTCAGTGTCAGGGTGTTATCATGTCAGTGTCACGGTGTTATCATGTCAGTGTCACGGTGTTATCATGTCAGTGTCACGGTGTTATGTCAGTGTCACGGTGCTATCATGTCAGTGTCAGGGTGTTATCATGTCAGCGTCACGGTGTTATCATGGCAGCTTCACGGTGCTATCATGTGTCACGGTGTTATCATGTCAGTGTCACGTTGTTATCATGTCGGTGTCAGGGTGTTATTATGTCAGTGTCAGGGTGTTATCATGCCAGTGTCAGGGTCTTATCATGTCAGTGTCACGGTGCTATCATGTCAGTGTCAGGGTGTTATCATGTCAGTGTCACAGTGTTATCTTGTCCGTGTCACAGTGTCATCATGTTAGTGTCAGGGTGTTATCATGTCAGTGTCAGGGTGTTATCATGTCAGTGTCAGGGTGTTATCATGTTAGTGTCACGGTGTTATCATGTCAGTGTCACGGTGTTATCATGTCAGTGTCACGGAGTTATCATGTCATTGTCCATGTGTTATGACAGTGTCACGGTGTTATCATGTCAGTGTCAGGGTGTTATCATGTCAGTGTCAGGGTGTTATCATGTCAATGTCAGGGTGTTATAATGTCAGTGTCAGGGTGTTATCATCTCAGTGTCACGGTGTTATCATGTCAGTGTCACGGTGTTATCTTGTCAGTGTCACGGTCGTATGTAAGTGTCACGGTGCTATCATGTCAGTGTCAGGGTGTTATCATGTCAGTGTCACGGTGTTATCATGGCAGCTTCACGGTGTTATCATGTCAGTGTCACGTTGTTATCATGTCGGTGTCAGGGTGTTATTATGTCAGTGTCAGGGTCTTATCCTGTCAGTGTCACGGTGCTATCATGTCAGTGTCAGGGTGTTATCATGTCAGTGTCACAGTGTTATCATGTCCGTGTCACAGTGTCATCATGTTAGTGTCAGGGTGTTATCATGTCAGTGTTAGGGTGTTATCATGTCAGTGTCTGGGTGTTATCATGTTAGTGTCACGGTGTTATCATGTCAGTGTCACGGTGTTATCATGTCAGTGTCACGGTGTTTTGATGTGAGTGTCTGGGTGTTATCATGTCAGTGTCACGGTGTCATCATGTCAGTGTCACGGTGTTATCATGTCAGTGTCACGGTGTTATCATGTCATTGTCCCGGTGTTATCATGTCAGTGTCACGGTGTTATCATGTCAGTGTCAGGGTGTTATCATGTCAGTGTCAGGGTGTTATCATGTCAATGTCATGGTGTTATCATGTCAGTGTCAGGGTGTTATCATGTCAGTGTCACGGTGTTATCATGTCAGTGTCACGGTGTTATCATGTCAGTGTCACGGTGTTATGTCAATGTCACGGTGTTATCATGTCACTGTCACGGTGTTATCATATCAGTGTCAGGGTGTTATCATGTCAGTGTCAGGGTGTTATCATGTCAGAGTCAGGGTATTATCATGTCAGTGTCAGGGTGTTATCATGTCAGTGTCACGGTGTTATCATGTCAGTGTCCGGTGTTATGTCAGTGTTACGGTGTTATCATGTCAGTGTCAGGGTGTTATCATGTCAGCGGCACGGTGTTATCATGGCAGCGTCACGGTGCTATCATGTCAGTGTGACGGTGTTATCATGTCAGTGTCACGTTGTTATCATGTCGGTGTCAGGGTGTTATGTCAGTGTCAAGGTGTTATCATGTCAGTGTCACGGTGTTATCATGTCAGTGTCAGGGTGTTATCATGTCAGTGTCAGGGTGGTATCATGTTTGTGTCACGGTGTTATCATGTCAGTGTCAGGGTGTTATCATGTCAGTGTTAGGGTGTTATCATGTCAGTGTCACGGTGTTATTATGTCTGTGTCACGGTGTTATCATGTCAGTGTCAGGGTGTTATCAAGTCAGTGTCAGGGCGTTATCATATCAGTGTCAGGGTGTTATCATGTCAGTGTCAGGGTCTTATCATGTCAGTGTCACGGTGCTATCATGTCAGCATCAGGGTGTTATCATGTCAGTGTCACAGTGTCATCATGTCAGTGTCATGGTGTTATCATGTCCGTGTCACGGTGTTATCATGTCAGTGTCACGGTGTTATCATGTCAGTGTCACGGTGTTATCATGTCAGTGTCACGGTGTTTTCATGTCAGTGTCAGGGTGTTATCATGTCCGTGTCAGGGTGTTATCATGACAGTGTCAGGGTGTTATCATGTCATTGTCAGGGTGTTATCATGTCAGTGTCAGGGTGTTATCATGTCAGTGTCATGGTGTTATCATGTCATTGTCAGGGTGTTATCATGTCAGTGTCAGGTTGTTATCTTGACAGTGTCAGCGTGTTATCATGTCAGTGTCAGGGTGTTATCATGTCAGTGTCAGGGTGTTATCATGTCAGTGTAAGGGTGCTATCATGTCAGTGTCAGGGTGTTATTATGTCAGTGTCAGGGTGTTATCATGTCAGTGCCACGGTGATATCATGTCAGTGTCACCGTGTTATCATGTCAGTGTCACGGTGTTATCATTTCAGTGTCACGGTGTTATCATGTCAGTGTCAGGGTGTTATCAAGTCAGTGTCACGGTGTTATCATGTCAGTGTCAGGGTGTTATCATGTCAGTGTCAGGGTGTTATCATGTCAGTGTTAGGGGTTTATCATGTCAGTGTCAGGGTGTTATCATGTCAGTTTTCAGGTTTTTAAATCTTGACAGTGTCGCGTTTTATCATGTCAGTGTCAGGGTGTTATCATGTCAGTGTCAGGGTGTTATCATGTCAGTGTCAGGGTGTTATCATGTCAGTGTCAGGGTGTTATCAAGTCAGTGTCACGGTGTTATCATGTCAGTGTCAGGGTGTTATCATGTCAGTGTCAGGGTGATATCATATCAGTGTCACCGTGTTATCATGTCAGTGTCACGGTGTTATCATTTCAGTGTCACGGTGTTATCATGTCAGTGTCAGGGTGTTATCAAGTCAGTGTCACGGTGTTATCATGTCAGTGTCAGGGTGTTATCATGTCAGTGTCAGGGTGATATCATGTCAGTGTCACCGTGTTATCATGTCTGTGTCAAGGTGTTATCATTTCTGTGTCACGGTGTTATCATGTCAGTTTCACGGTGTTATCATGTCAGTGTCACCGTGTTATCATGTCAGTGTCACGGTGATATCATTTCAGTGCCACGGTGTTATCATGTCAGTGTCAGGGTGTTATCAAGTCAGTGTCACGGTGTTATCATGTCAGTGTCAGGGTGTTATCATGTCAGTGTCAGGGTGATATCATGTCAGTGTCACCGTGTTATCATGTCTGTGTCACGGTGTTATCATTTCAGTGTCACGGTGTTATCATGTCAGTGTCAGGGTGTTATCATGTCAGTGTCAGGGTGTTATCATGTCAGTGTCAGGGTGTTATCATGTCAGTGTCAGGGTGTTATCATGTCAGTGTCACGGTGTTATCATGTCAGTGTCACGGTGTTATCATGTCAGTGTCACGGTGTTATCATGTCAGTGTTGTTGTTGTAGTGGTAATTTCTGTTGCAGCAGCTTCCCCGTAACGTTGTCCTCATGTGATCGATATGCAAAGCTTGCCGCCGTTATTCCTCCCACCTCTTTCCCCCTCTCTCTTCCCCTCCCTCTTTCTCCCTCCCTCCTTCCCCTCCCTCCTTCCCCATCCCTCTTTTCTCCCTTCCGCCTTCCCCCTCCCTCCTTCCCCTCTCACTCCATTCCTCTCTCCCTCCTTCCCCCTCCCTCCTGGAGCTGTCACAGTTATATAATACATAAAACAGAGGAGTTGAGGACATTGACTTCAGTTACATTCTGTAATCTGACGCTGTGGCTACTGCGACTGGGTTTTCCTGAGCACATCCAGCTGCTCTATTCTGTCTCTTCTGACGCATTTTTGTCTATTCCATCATCTGTTCTATCTATCTCCTTTTTTATTCTGTTTATTCCATCATCTATTCTATCTGTTCTATGTATTCTATCAAGTCAATTCAGAGTACTAAAGGAGAGAGTGTACTCTAAGAATTAGAGGACAGAGTCAGTTCATAGTACTAGAGGACAGGGTCATTTTAGAGTACTAGGGAACAGAGTTAACTCAGAGTACTAGAGGACAGAGTCAATTCGGAGTGCTAGAGAACAGAATCAACTCAGAGTACCAGAGTCAACACAGAGTACTTGGTTATAGTGTCAACTCAGAGTACTAAATGACAGAATCAACTCAAACAACTGTAGGACAAAGTCAAGCCAAAGTAGAAGAGGACAGAGTCACCTCAGAGTACTAGAAGACATAGTGAACTCAAAGTACTAGAGGGCACAGTCAACTCAGAGTACTAGACGAGAGTCATCTCAAAGTAAAAGAGGACATGGCCAATTTCCTGTAACGAGAGAGACAACCGGACGTACACAGTAGCTTGTGTGTGTGTGTGTGTGTGTGTGTGTGTGTGTGAGAGAGAGAGAGAGAGAGAGGTTCGTGATGCACAAACAAGCGTCTATCAGTCGCGTCATACAGACCAACTACAACACGAGTTCCTCAACTCCCTCCTGCTGACCTTCTGGTGCCCATCCGTCCTCCAGCCTGCCTAACCGACAGCCGGCCCACCCGACAGCCGACCCACCTGACAGCCAACCCACCCGACAGCGCGTAATTTCGCTCAGAGAGAGATTAGTTCCACTGCGAATTTGGCTTGAATGGATGCAACAGGTAAATCCTATGCCACCTGCACCACTAGAAAGAGAGAGAGAGAGAGAGAGGAGAGAGAGAGAGAGAGAGAGAGAGAGAGAGAGAGAGAGAGAGAGTGGGCCATCTCTAAATGGGAGATGGACACAAAAAGAAAGCTAGCATCAGGTAGGGTAGGCTCCAAAACCTGGTGGTCCTTGGTCAAGGACAGACAAGGTTATCTGCCTGATGAACTTATTCCACCTCAAAATCGACAGGATGGGACCACCTCTACTAGTAGACAAAAGAAAGCGGACCTCTTTGCCGAACACTTTGCTACCAAACTGCAAGTTCCTGTGCCAGCAAGGGACCCTCCTTAGCTAGCTGCAAGAACTGTGTCAAAACTGTCAGTGGTGACAATAAGGCAGGAAGAGATGTACTTCCTTCTTAAATTGCTTGACCAAGAAAAGGCTGTGGGCCAAGACAAGTTGAGCCCAAGATTACTGAGAAGATGTGCAGACCAGTTAGCAGCACCTCTAACTCGCATCTTTCAGCACTGCCTAGTACAGTGTAAATGGCCTTCTCTGTGGAAAGACGCAAATGTAGCACCTGTTCACGAAAAGAAGAGCAGAGCAGAAATCAGCAATTACAGACCAGTGTCACTCCTGTCAATCACTGGCAAGATCATTGAGACAATAATCTCAAGACAAATGACTTCCACTCACTACTTTATGACAGTCAATATGGCTTCAGGAAAGGTTACTCTGCTGCTGATCTGTTGTTAAACCTCTCTACTAAGTGGCACCAGTCACTGGATGAATCCAAAGTCAGCTGTGTGGTAGCACGACCGGGTGTGGCATCAGGGCCTCTTAGCAAAACTGCAAGCTCTGGAAATTGCAGGCTCTACACTATGTCTCCTCAGTGATTACCTTCATGGTATATCTCCAAGGGTAGTTCTCAATAGAACAGAATCAGCAAGACATCCTATTGGGGCAAGTGTTCCACAAGGAAGTGTTCTGGGACCATTGTTATGAAATGTCTACTTCAACGACCTTCTTCATCTCATCCCAGAATCCCATGCATATGCAGACGACTGTACACTGACATTCACTTATCCAAGAGAAGAAATGGCAGCTGGTCTAAGCTACATCAATCACCAACCCAGAGCTATATCAGCTTGGGGAAATAGATGGCAAGTAACATTTGCACCTGAGAAAACACAAATGATGGTGATCTCTAGGCACCATGATGGTAATGCCGGTGCAGTATTAAGGATGAATGGGAGGGTGTTGGCACCTGAGGAAGAAGTTGATATCCTTTGGGTGAAATTTGACTCCAAACTGACCATGAAAAATTACGTCGTAAATCTTGCAAACAAGGCAGCCAGGAAACTTACAGCACTTTGCCGTATCTCGCATCTGCTTGTCAGCAGGGGTTGCAGGATTTTGTACGAGGCACAAGTACGCTCACACCTTGAGTATGCTCCACTTTCTTGGTTCGCCTGCCCCCCTTCTCATCTGCGACTGCTTGACAGAGTAGAGAACAGAGCAAGACGCCTCATCTCTCGCCTGGACACATTCTGGATAGACCTGTCATTTCAGCAGAGGCTTCAACACAGGAAGGATGTGGGTGGCCTTACTACTATGTACAAGGCCAATATTGTAAAAGTACCACACTTGAATCCACTTCGAGGACAGCGTGAAGCAAGTTTCTGTACCACAAGACGGGCAGAAAGCAGCAAATTAACTCTGGCTGTACCCTCTTCAGAACATCATTTCATCTGAGATCATTTATTCCCAAGATGACTCGAGTATGGAACACATACGTACAGCATAATGATGTCAACGAGATAAAGTCAGTTGATCAAATAAAAATGCTGGCCCACAGATGGCTCCAACTTCATCCTGTTCCCTATTTGTATGTCTCATAACAATAAAAATGCTTTCAAATGAGCTGATGTAGGTAACAGCTCTTAGTTTGTCAACAAAGCTAGGGATCCTTAACCTTGTCAAACCCTGTGCAAAAAAAAAAAGAGTAGGAGAGAGAGAGAGGAGAGAGAGAGAGAGAGAGAGAGAGAGAGAGAGAGAGAGAGAGAGAGAGAGAGAGAGAGAGAGAGAGAGAGAGAGAGAAAGAGAGGACTGTTTCGAGTGATTTTCAAATCCAATTAACTTGTGTCACTGGAACTATTGGCTTCATTACTGTAACTTACAATATCAACTGACTGTTAGATATTTTATTGCTATGATTACACTCATCTGAATTTATATATACGTACGCGCACACACACACACACACACACACACACACACAAACTCACACACACAACACACACACACACCACACACACACACACACACCACACACACACAACACACACACACCACAGTAGCGACCAGTGAAGAGGCAGGACCAAGAGCTAGGACTCGACCCCTGCAACCTCAACTAGGCGAGTACTAGGTGAGTAACACACACACACACACACACACACACACACACACACACAGATGCAATCTTCCCACCAGGATACCAGATCATGAGGAAAGATAGAAGGGGCAGGGGGGGGAGGTGGGGTTGCTCTGCTCGTAAAAAACAGATGGAAATTCGAGAAAATGGAAGGAATAGATGAGACAGGAGAAAGAGACTACATAGCAGGTACACTTCAGTCTGGGGAACACAAAGTGGTCATTGCGTGATGTAAAATCCCCCACAGAACTGCAGGGGGCCCAAGAGGGGAAATATAAAGGAGCAACAGAGCAAGGTGGACACACTTGCGAGGGGGCAAAAAAGAGCTCACTCCGCAGGCAAAGTTGCGGTTATGGGGGTTTAAACCACAGGGGAAATTGACTGGGAAAACCGGAGCCACATGGGGGGTCCGAAACATGGAGAGCCGGATGTTGGACGTGGTGCTGGAAAACCTCTTTTGCCAACATTTTAAGGACACTCCCAAGTGAGAGGGGGAGGATGAACCAGCAAGTTGGACCTTGTGTTCCCCCTGGGCGCTCGGGGAATTGAGGACATCAAGTATGAAGTCCCCTAGGAGCTACGACCACGTGGTTCTGTGCTTTGAATACATAGTGAGCGAAGTGGAGAGAATAACAGGAGTAGAAGGGGAAAAGCCTGACAAAAAAAGGGGGACTAATGGGGTTGAAAAAACTTCCTGGGGGGGAGGTCCAGGGGGGAAAGAAACGGCAGGAAAGCCAGTAAATGAAATGATGGAATAGTAGCAACAAAATGCAAGGGGCAGTGGAAAGGTTCTTTCCCCAAGGGGCAACAGTAACAAGGGGAAACCAGAACAAGCCCCTGGTTTACCCGACGGTGAAGGAGGCAAAAACAAATGAAATGGGAAAAGGGAAAAAAAGTACAGAGGAGGACACACGAAAATGGGAGATCAGTCGCAGAGCCGGGAAGAGTAGAAGGAAAGGGGGGGGCCCAGCGACAGTATAAAAATGAATAGCATCGGAATCAAGACTGACCGAAACTGTTGTATAGCCACATCAGGAGGAAGAAACAGTAAAAGCCAGGTGATCAGTTTAAAGGAAAGAAGGTGGGAAAAACTCACAAAAATGATCGGAGGTGTGTGAGGAGGAACAGGAGTTTTAAAGGGAAAGTTTTTACAGTAGGGGGACAGGAAGGGCTGGGGAAAGACAGCACAGAAGGGAACATCAAGGGGATTACCAACAAGTGTTGGTGCATGAAAAAATGGGAGGAGGTGAAGAAGCTTTTAAGGACCTTGACACCTCAAAGGCGATGGGCCGGACAACATCTCCCCAGGGTCCTTAGAAAAGGAGCAGAGATCTGTGGGCCCTTAAACCACAATCTTCAAAACCCTGAAACTGGGCAACTCCCTGAGAAAGGGAAAGAAGCAAATGTGTCCCCATTTTAAAAAAAAAAAAAAAAAAACAGAAACGGGGCACTAAACTACGACCTGTGTCTCTGAATTTTTGTTTTGCAAAGTCTGGAGAAGATTATCAGGAGGGAGTGGTCGAACCCCGGGAAAAGGGAACAAATTTATAAATGAAAACCAGCTGGGTTCAGGGAAAGGCAAATCTTGTACACAAACCTCCTGGGTTTTATGAAAAAAGTAACAAAAAAGAAGACAGAGAGAGGGGTTGGGTAGTTTGCGTTTTTAAGACTGCAGAAGGGCCTTTGACACAGTTCCCCACAAGAGATTGTGCAAAGCGGAGGATCGGGCCCAACGAAAAAGGAAAGGGGGCACTGCAATGGATAAGGGAATACCTGACGGGGAGGCGCAACGAGTCATGGTAGTGAAGAGGTATCACAGGGGCCGCCTGTACGAGCGGGGTCCACGGGGGTCAGTTCTAGGCCAGTGCTATTTTTGATATATGTGAACGCATGATGGAAGGAATAGACTCGAAGTGTCCCTGTTCGCAGATGACGTGAAGTTGTGAGAAGAATTAAAGGCACGAGGATGGGGCAGGACGCAAAGAGACTGGAGAGGTGGACATGTGGTCCGTAACTGGCTTCTCGAATTCAATCCAGCCAATGCAAAGTCATGAAGATTGGGGGGGGGCAAAGAAGACCGAGACAAAATATAGGCTAGGTGGACAAAGATAAGCCCTCACTCAGGGAGAAAGCCCTTGGGGGTTTCCATAACACCGAGCACATCCCCGGAGGCACACTAAACCAAAATAACCGCTGCAGCATACGGGCGCCTGGAAAACCCTGAGAATGCGTTCCCGATACCTTAATAAGGAATCGTTCAAGACACTTACACTGTGTATGTTAGGCCATCTGGGTATGCGACCGTCGGGAACCCACACCTGGTCAAGCACGTCAAAGGTTAGAGAAAGTACAAAGGTTTGCAAAAAGGGCTAGTCCAGAGTAAGGGGAATGTGTAGGGGAAAAGGGTTTAAAGGGAAAAATCGGACTGACACACGGGAGGACAGAAGGGTAGGGGGACATGATAACGCATAAAAGATTCTGGGGGGAATAGAAAAAGGTGGACAGAGATAGGATGTTCCAGAGAGGGGACACGGGGAAAGGGGTCACAACGGGAAAGTGAAGACTAGACGAGTCACGGGGAGTTGGGAAAAGTTTTTCTTCAGTCATGAGTTGAGAAAGGGGAAATAGCCTAGCAAGTGAAGTAGTGGAGGCAGGAACCATACATAGTTTTAAGAAGGGGTATGAAAAAAGTCAGGAAGCAGAGAGAGGAGGATCCAGTAGCGATCAGTGAAGAGGCGGGGCCAGGGCTGGTCTCGACCTGCAACCACAATTAGGTGAGTAAAATTAGGTAGTACAACACACACAGTAGTCAGCAGACGTGGGTGACAAGGCCCCCGAGAACTTTAGTGTTTTTAAGGCGTGCGAAAATGCTGAGTAATCAGCGGTAGAAAAACAACGTCAGTGAAAAAATTACGAGTAATAACCAGAGTTTTTATTTAAAAAAAAAGTCGGAGGAAGCCTGAAATCTTTAAATATTTCAAAGTGTAAAAACGGGTTAGTGGTTGTAGGTTCTGTTGCTACACAGATTCAAATTACAAAATTTCAAGTGAGTGGGAACCCAAGTGTTCAAAAATTTCAAAGGATTAGATTACAAGTAAAATGTGGGGCCCATACAGTGGAGTCAAAAGTTAATAAGCAAAAGTAAAAAGGAAAAAATAAAATTTTAAAAAAATGGAAGGTGGCATTGGCCTGGGGAAAGCAGTGACGTCACAACAGTTGTTGACATTATACATTAAGGTAACACCAAATGTGAAGTGTATTAATTAAAAGTGAAATCACTTGGGGACGCGGGATGTTTGATATATATGGTTATAAACTCACGGGTGAAGATTTTCAAAATAGTGATAGAAGGTGTATGTAGACGACACGTCTCAGATTGGCAACTTGTCTCGCACCACTGCCCGCGCAAGTATCACTCACTGTTTGGGGTTTTTGTGGGGTTCTGAAACCTGGTCTTGCATCACTGTTAGATATGGTCACTCCTCCCAAGCTATTCCGAAATTTGAGCAGAAATGCATAGATAAGGTGAAAATAGTGTTGATAGCGTGGGGCAGCCCAGCGAGGGGGAGCCTAAGGGGGGGCCGAGAGGGGGAAACCCAGCGGGGGAAAAAAACCCGCGAGGGGAAGCCTAGCGAGGGGAAAACCTAGCGGGGCAGCCTAGCGGGAGAGACGGGGGGGGGAGGCTTTTGAGTGGGGAGTAACACTTTGAATAGAGAAGGTAATTTTAAACCTGTTTTTTTTTTTAGAAATGTAATTGAAAATTTTTTAGAAAAGGTATTTTTAAAAATTTTTTGGTTTGAAACTTAAAAAACCCCCCACATACCCCACAACACAAAAACCCAAAACCCAAAAACCCCAAAACCCCCCCCAAGCACAAAAGGTTTTTTCCTTCCGAACGATGAAATGGGTTTTCCCCCTTTTTAAAAAACCTACTTTTACCCCACCCCCTCTTCTACCCCGGGGGTAGCCCCCCCTCCTCTATCTCTCTCCTATTCTTTTTTTCTCTCCTTTTACCTTTTACCCCTCTCTACCCTAAAACCCCTTTTTCCTATACCCCCTTACCTATACCCCTTTTTCCTATCTCCTTCCTATATCCTCCTCCTTTTTCCCCTCTCCTATCCTCCCTTCCTATTTCCCTTCCCTCTCCCCCCCCCCTTTCCCCCTCTCCCTTAAAAAAACCTTTTTCCCCCTAAAAACCCCCCCCTCTCCCTTCCCCCTCAACTCCTCTCCCCCTATCCCCTTCCCCCCTTTCCTTTCCCCCCTTCTCTTCCCCTCAATTCCCCACCTTTCCCCCCTTCTCTCCCATCTCCCCCCCTCTCCCCCCCTTTTCCCCCCCTTTCTCCCCCTCCTCTCCCCTCCTTTTCCCCCCCTCTCCCTCTCCTCTCTCTCTCTCTCTCTTTTTCCCCTTTTTTTCTCCCCCCTCTCCTCCCTTTCCTCTCCTCTCTCCTTTCCCTCCTTTTCCCTTTCCTTTTCCCCCTTCCTCTCCCCCCTTTTCCCCTTTTTCCCCCCCTTTTTTCCCTTTTTTCCCCCCCTTTTTCCCCCCTTTAAAAAAAAAAAAGGGGGGGACCGAGGGGAACCAGGGAAAAAAGGGGAAATTTTGGGGGGGGGGTGGAGGAGGGGGTGGGAAAAATGGGAAAAGGTTGGGGGAGGGAAAAAGGAGATTTTGAAAAAAAGGGGGCAACTTTTTTGGAAATTAAAAAAGGTTTAGAAAGGAAAAAATTAAGGCAAGGAAAAGAGAACCAATAAGGGCCCAGAAGTGAAGAAAGGGAGAATTACAAGGGCTTACCGAAAGAAAAACTAGAAGTGAAGGTGAACAGGAAAAGGGGGGAGATTGGGAAATGCGGGGGGAAACCCCCCAAGAGGCCAAGGAACGGGAAAAACCCGGGGGGAAGGGGAAGGGGGGAAATCAAAAAAGGGAAGGCAATGAAAGGAAAAGGGAAAAAAAGGGGTACCGTTTAAAAAGGAAACCAAGATTTTTTAAAAGAAGGGGGGGAAAAAGGAAAAATCAGGATAGGGTTTAGGAAGAGAGAAAGGGAAAATTTTAAATGGGGTACCAGGGGGAAAAAAAAATTTTTTGGGGTCTCAAGGGGGAAAAAAAGGGGAAAAAAAGGACGGGGGGAAAAAAAAAAAATAGGGGTTTTGGGGGCCAAGGGGGAAAAAAACGACAACTGCTAGGGGAAAAAAAGGAAAAGACCCCCAAAGAAAACCCGGGTTGAAAACCGGAAAAGTCATAGGGGCCCCAAAAGAAGAAACCCAAAAGAACGACAACGGGAAAACAAAAAAAACAAAAGCTTTCAAAAACCCAAAATTGGAAACCAAAGGCAAAAGGCCAACACAAGGCCCCAAACAATTGAAAAACCCCAAAAAAAAAAATACACCACGCTTACAAAAAGCAAGAAACCCAAGAGCAAGGCTCCCACCTCAAGGGGCCCCCCCCAAAAACCCCCTTTGGGGGGAACAAATATGGAAACCCAAAAATGAGGAAAAAAAAAAGTGGGGGAGGGAAAAAGGGAAAAAGGCACCCCCCAAAAAAAACCAAGGAAAAAAAGCAAAGAGAAAAAACCATTTTAAAGGGAAAAAAGGGGGGCAAATTAAAAGGGGGGGGGGGGAGTAAAACAAAAAAAAACCAAGGAATTTTTAGAAACAAAGAGGAAAGGGAAGGGGGCAAGCGATTAAAGCGGGAACCCATTCTGGAGGCCCCAAGGTGGTTTTGCAGGATGTATAACCCACCACAGAACGAGGGGGCCAAGGCAAGAGTTGCGAGAGCAATGAGCGTTTTGGTTTTTGACACCGGGCTGCATGGCCGAAGAGCTCTTGCAGCAGGGCAAAGCTCCAAATCAAGGGCGACTTTAACCCAAAAGGGAAAAATCGATTGGGAGACTTGGGCCCAGGGGGGGCCAAGACACATGGGGGCTAAGATGGGGAGGGGTACTGGAAAACTTCATGCCCCAACACGTGAGGGACATCAAGAAGAGAGAGGAGGGAAAAACCCAGAAAAGTTGGGCCCTAGTATTCACCTTGAGTAGTGCAGATATCAGGACATCACTATGAAAAACCAATGGGCCCAGCGATCATGTGGTTTTTAAAGCTTCAAATACACAGTAGAGCACAAGGGAGGGGAAGCAGGAAGGCCGGGCAAATGAACCCAAATAAAAGAAAGGGAATGAGGAATTCCTAAAGAGGTTTGGGACGGGAAAATTTGGCGGGAAAAGTCAGTTAATGAGATGAGGAATATGTAGCAACAATGTGAAAGGAGGGGAGAGGGTTTATCCCCAAGGGTAAGGGACTAATGAAAAACCCGGAGCCCCCATGGTTCCCCCCTTTGGCGGGAGGCAAAAAAACCAAAAGTGTGCTAGGAAGGGGAAAAAAATAAAAAGGGCAAAGGACCCAGGAAAATAAGGGAACCCCGGTAACCCGAAAAAATAGCACGTAAAAAGGGAACCCAAAACGACAATAAAACACTAGAGCAAAAGCCAAATCTCCCCAAAAACTTTTTATAAAGCCACATCGGGGGGAAAACAACGTCAAGGACCAAAATCAGGCTAAGGAAAGGGAAAGGAGGAGAGACAACAAAAAATGACCATGAATAAGTGGGAACTCAACAGAATTCAAAAAGTGTTCACAGAGGAGACAGAAGGGCTCCAGAAAGGCAGAGAGGGGGGGCACCCCCAAGTGCTGGACACAGACACACAACCAAAAAAGAAATGAAGAGGGTTCTGAGTGAGTTTGAACCCAAAAATGGGGCTGAAAACATCTTCCCGGGTCCCGAGAAGGGAACAGAGGCGCAGTTACCCCTAAAACAATATCAAAACATCTATCGAAACGGGGGATTGCCCGAGGGATGGGACAGCAAATGTAGCCCAAAACTTTAAAAAAGGAGACGGCATGAAACACTAAACTACAGACCAGTGTCATAACATGTTCAGTATGCAAAGTCATTGAGAAGATTTTCAGGAAAGGTGGTGGAAAACAGAAAGGAATGATCTCATCAAAAGCAGCCAGGGATGGTTTCAGGCACGGGAAATCTTGGTCACAAACCCACTGGGGTTCTATACAAGTTGACAGCATTAAGACAAGAGAGGGAGGGGGGGGGGGGATGCAAGAAGGCGTTGACACGTTCCACACAAAAGATAGTAAAAAAACTGGAGGCCCAACAGGGGGAAAAAGGGAAGGAACACATGGATCAGGGAATACTTGTCAGGAAGACAGCCGAGTCATGGACGGGCGAGGGGTCAGAGTGGGCACCCGTGACCACGAGGGCCCACAGGGGGACCCTAAGACCGTGCTGTTTTTTGGGAAATTTTTTTAAAGACAGAAAGGGGTAGAAAACCGAAGTGTCCCGTTTGGATGACGTGAAGTTGAGAGAAAAATTCATTTATCGAAGACGCAGAACTAAAAGGTTGGACAGGGTCAGACCTGGCCCGCAATGGCTAATGGGGTTTTAAACCCCCCCAAGTGCAAAGTTATGGAGATTGGGGAAGGGGGAAAAACCGCGACAAGAAAACTATGGGGGGCCCGAGACTACAAAACCCCACCCAAAGGAAAAATCTTGGGGTAAGTTTAAAACCAGGCACATCTCCTAAGCACACTCAACCAAATAGCGCAGCATATGGGGGCCTACTAACCCCAGAACAGCATTTTTGACATCTTAAAAAGGAAACGTTCAGGACCCTGTACACCGTGTACGTTAGGCCAATTGGGGATGCGGCACCATTTGGAACCCCCTCCTACCAAAACGTAAAGAAAATAGAGAAAGGAAAAGGTTTTTCAACGATAGTCCCAAAGCTAAAAAGATATGTCCTACGAGAAGAGGTTAAGGGAAATCAACTGACGACACTGGAGGACAGGAGAGATAGGGGGGACATGAAACGACATACAAAATACTGAGATGGAACTTGGACAAGGCAGACAAAGGGACAGGATGTCCAGAAAATGGGACACAGCAACAAAGGGACAAGTTGGAAGTTGAAGACACAGGATGATCATAGGGATGTTAGGAAGTATTTCTTTCAGCCACAGAGTAGTCAGTAAGTGGAATAGTTTGGGAAGTGGATGTATGTGAGGCAGGATCCTTACAAAGCTTTAGCAGAGGTATGATAAAGCTCCACGGCTCAGGGAGGAGTGACCTAGTAGCGATCAGTGAAGAGGCGGCCAGGAGACTCGGACTCGACCCCCGCAACCTTCAACTGGTTTGTTACACACACCACACAACACACACACACACACACACACACACACACACACATAACACACATTTCACACACACACTCGCACACACACACACACACACACCACACACCACACACACACACCACACACACACACACATACCAACATACACACCACATACGCACACATACACACCCATACACATACACACGGCCAGAGCTGAGTATCGACCTGCAAACACATTTAGGTGAGTACACAGGGGGGAAATAGGAAATACGAACAAGTGCTGGCGAGATACATCAACTGAAGAGGAGTGTGAAGATGCCTCAAAGGCGGGGGACTGGACAACGTCTCCCCGTGGGTTCTTAGCTAGAGAGGGAGCAGAACAGAGATGCATGTGTGTGCCACTAACATCAATTTTCAACACATCCATTGACAATGGGCAACTACCTGAGGTATGGAAAATAGCAAATGTAATCCCCATTTTTAAGAAAGGAGACAGACATGAGGCACTAAACTGCAGACCAGTGTCACGACATGTATAGTTTGCAAAGTCTTGGAGAAAATTATAAGGAGGAGAGTGGTGGATCACCTAGAATGGAACACGCTTATAAACGACAACCAGCACGGATTCAGGGAAGGAAAATCCTGTATCACAAACCTACTTGGGTTTTATGACAAGGTAACTGAAGTAAGACACGAGAGAGAGGGGTGGGTAGATTGCATTTTCTTGGACTGCAAGGCGTTCGACACAGTTTCTCACAAGAGATTATTGCAAAGCTAGTAGGATAGGCACCCATAATAGGAAGGGAGTAAGCAATGGATCAGGAATACTGTAGGGAGGCAACAACTGGTCATTGGTACGTGCAAGGTTGCCCGGATGATGGGGGTGGGTGTCTCGCTGTGTCGTGGTGCCGACAGGGGGCAAGCGGGGGGGTGCCGCAAGCAGGGGGACTCTGTTGCCTCTGGTCCTTGTTAGCGAGCGAGCGAGCGAGAGGAGCCTCTGCTTTATTCGTGAAGTGGAGCCGAGGAGCTGTGTGAGCCGCCTGTGACGAGCGGGGGGGGGTTGGGGGTTGCGTTTTTGGGTTCCTTTTGCGAAGCGGGGTTGGTATCCACAGACAGCAGAAGTTCAGGCGTGTTCATGGGGTGGGGGTTTTCCTTTTTTTGGGGGGGTTGGGGCGGGACGGGTTTGGGACGTGACGAGCACGGGGAGGTCGGGGGGCGGGGGGGTTTCATCTGAGTTTCACTGGCACTAAGGACAGTGCGGGTTATGGTTTGGTGTTTGTTTTTGTTGTATTGTGAATGACTCATCCATTGGCGGACGAATAGGTTTGTTAGAGTAAAAATAATTGGGTTTATTTTTTAAGAGGATTATTATCTATTTTGCATTTTATTTTTTGGGAAAGGTTGATATTAGAAATAGATTATTAGGATTTTTATAGCACTAGACTCTTTTATTTATTTTTTTATACAAAGGGACTTTAAAAAAAAAAAGGATAGGGACTCTCTTAGTATGCCTGGTTTACAGATGATTTTGTGAAGTTAATGAGGGAATTAAATCGCATATTGAGAATTAATGCAGGGAAGACTACAAAGAGGACACTGGTCAGGCTTCTTCTCTTTGCTGTGCAACAGACTTGTTTTGCAAGACTCTGCTGTGCAAACTAAAAAGAAGACTGGTTTTTTTTAACATCGGGGGGGTCCACGAATTTAACCCATCCAAATGAAAGGGATCCCATTGAGATCGGGGGGGGATGGGCAATAAAACAAAATTATCGGGGGACTAGTAGGGCGTTCGGGGTGGAGAGACAATTGATGGGACAAGCAAAAGCCTAAACAAAAAAAGAAAAAAAAAAACAAAAAATGACACCACAGACAGAGTGTTCGGGCCAGGTTCAGGTGACCTGGAGACTGACAAACCTTCAATCAAGGGATAGGTTTATCTTGGGGTTGTGAGTGTGTGTGTTTGCGGGAGTTGTGAGTATTGATACCAAGCACATCTCCTGAGACGCACTTCTTCGAACAATAAGCTGCTGCAGCCAGACATATTGGGCCCAATGGTGTTAATAGGTTTAAAAACACTGAGAATAGCATATCCGTTATACCTCTGTATAGGAAATCATTGATGATACTGTACACCATGTACCGTCAGGCCAATACTGGAGTAAACAGCACCAGTTTTGGAACCCAACACCTGTGTCAAGAATGTCAAGAAAGAAGAAATTAGGAGGGAAAAGGGGAGTAAAGTTGCCAAGGTTTTACTAAGGAAGGGGAAGGAAAAGGGGAAAACTTGTTCAAGAACTATAAACGGAATGTCCCCAATGTTATTTACGCTGGACATGCGGAATTCTATAAATAGGTCTCTTTACAACGGCCTATAGTTTTATAAAGGTTTATGGTAATAAAATGGGGACTACTGTTCGTGGAGACTGGGAGGAGAACCGGGGAAGGGACTGAACTTTGAAATACACACCTTTAAGCATACAGGACTTTATTAAAATATGGTGAATCTGCTGAAATTATCCGCCCAGCTTTGAAGATTTTAACAGTTTGAACGACTGAATACTTTAAAGTTACAAACTTGTTGGCAAATAGCTAACGGGTTTATCATTCGGAGGAATTTTAACTTTTTCAGTAAGAGCCCCAGAGGAAGACTCCGGCGGAGGAAATTAGAAGATAAAGAAAGTCCTTATTCACAATCTGTTGACCAGCAATTCTAATAAATGACACCGAAGTACCTTTCAGTAGTATTAGTTACTAAGGTCCACATCAGGCCGAGACTAAGACTCCACAAGACCCGTTTCGTCTCCAGCTCAGATCACTTGGGGAAAACCCTTTTAGACTTCATCAGTAGTAACCATTAAGAACATAGAACACAAAAATTGGAGGAATACTTGCACAGAAGGGCCCCTACTGGCCCTTGCGGAGGCAGGTCCTTTATTCAAAACGACCTCTACCCAAAGTACCAAGAAATAACTCCGTACACCAGGAACTGGCCCTATTCTATAGTTAAATAACGGAACCTAGTGTTCCTGTTGAGAATAAACCAGAGTTTTCCCAATGGCAACTCATTGATCCATCTCCTGAGAACAATTTGAGCGATTAAGGAACGCTTCTTGAAATTACAACTACGTACATCGAAGCCCAACGTAAGTTTTTTAAACAGAAGGGAGTTCGAAAGAGAATCCATTCAGACGTGATAGGACAACACTCGGAAAGTATCGCAGAACCAAGAGTCGAGGGACGTTCAATATTCATCAGCGGCCCGCAATGGTCCCCCAGCTTCTGTGAGGAAACCTTTCGACTTCATTTTTAGAAGCCTTGAAAAACAGGCTCAATTATGAAGTGGCCCCGGGACGGGAACCCCGGGGGGAAACACTTGAGGCTGCCCTCTGATGCACACTACTTTGACGGGCAACACAAAGCACAGGATAGCACGGCCGCCTCCTACCCTACGACCAATACTCTCAGTATTGTGACGATTAAGAAAACTGTATTGGACGCTTCAATCTGTTTGCCTTGCCAGTTATCTAAGTTCATTTCCGGACTCTGAAGCGCCAACCCACAGCAGTCCTGGGTTGATAGAGTTGTTTTTAGTAAGAGTTTGCCCCGAGGAAAAGGCGCGTTTTGAGAGATGGCTTAGGGGCTTCAAATTGTAATGTAGTGGAATCCCTTTCTCAATTAATTTTAAATGAAGACTTCTTCAATTATTTGACGGACAACGACTTACATACTTACCTCTCCGGACCGTTTTTCCTTCTTCCCGTTTTTCCGCCACAATGCTAATAGAAATGCTTGATAGCCGACCATTATGAGATAGCTCACCAGATGACAGGTAGAGTAAACGTCAGGGGCTTTTCGGGAGAAAATTCCAAGAAAGACTCTAAGTTTGAAGAAGAGTGTGTGTATGTACGGTTGCGTTCTCCAAACTGGGATAGTAATTCCACTTATGGGGTGGAAAAACAATCGAGTCTACAAAGGAAGATGTTTCCCAACGGTTTGTAAATACTGCACAAATCGGGACATTTGGAAAAACTACAATGTAGAAAGAAAAATGAACGGAAACTATGAAAACCCCTAGGCGGAAGAAACCCTACTCAAGTGATCTCCTCCAGAGGTTCAGCCTTAAAGTCCGGGCATGTAGGAACGAACTTGGAACGTCCCGTCCAAAAGACCCAACAGACGATATGATTACATTCTGAAACTGAGGTACGTGATGCCATGGAACCATTACCTTTGCCACAAGAAAACAGAAAAAGACGGCCCTCGACGAAAAAAAAAAAGGTTTGTTAAACGTCACTACGTCTTCTAGACACGGAATTATCTGTCTTTCATTGAGGACAGACCGTTATTATCCCTTGATGATCACACTCAGACACCAAGATGAAGTCTTGTTAGAGGCTTCTGGTGGCGCCTTTAATTAAATACCAATTGCATAGTGTTTTTGGAAATCCCCCCCGACTATGTAGGCTGGTGCTGGTGGTCTGGGATCTCTGGATGGTGGTTTTGTGGATTTTTGGATGGTGGATGGATGGATTGGTTTGGTCCACTGTGATAACTGCTGGCGTATATAGTAAAAGAAATTCCCCATTCAAGGCGTTGGACTATTGATCGGAAAATGATGTATACACAAGGGATTTGTAAAGATCCGATGGTGATAACTTACCTTCCTGAAACCCACTCTATGCCTTTAGGCATCAAACGAAGAATCCAGATGATTTCACTTAAACATTATTACTCGTGCTATGTCTCGCTCCGAAGATTGTGGAGACCATCCGAAAATTAAAGACCTGGGCTTGGATTTTATTATTATAGTAATCAATCCAACCGGATCCTTTTAAACCCAGTCAAGCCAATGATTAACACGAGTGTTCCGCAGGAAAAGGTCTCTGAAGAAAATGATATGAGTCAGGCTCAGACTTTAGATCCAGACTTTGAATCATTGATAGAAGGTATAGCAGTTTCTGTGGAACAGGCCAAACTATTAGAAACTGATATTATTACAGGGATGGTATCCTTATGAAAAAGGAGACCAAGTAATGGTTCCAATGAACGTGAGGAGTTTAGTAATATTGCAACGTCTTTCCGAGATATCACTCTTGAGTTTTCTCATAATAGTCCTCTAGGGTCCACCTGGACAAGAGATTTTAGGAAAAATAGTATTACATTTTTATTGGCCTAAGGATTGGGGAGGAAAAGTTGAGGAAGTATGTTAAGAATGTTTCACATTGGCCAGAAGCAGCTAATCTGCTCATAACCTTTCTCTCGTCTTAATTATTGATTGATGTCGGCCCCTGCCAAAAAGACCCGTCAAGGGGAAAATTCATATTTTTTTCAATTATGGATATTAGTACGAGGATATCCAGAACGCTATCCTGTAAGGAAAATTGTTCTCGGGTGATTGTTCGTTCCTTATTAAAGTTCTTTTCTCAAGTGGGGAATCCCCAGGGAAATTTCAGTCGACCAAGGGGAAAGGACGAGGCTTTACTTCTAAAACTTTCAAAGAAGCAACTGTCCCACTTAGGTATTAGAATCGTTGGTGTCCACTAGTTATCACCCTAATCCAAGGAAGCTCTGGAACGTTTTCACCAGACTCTAAAATCTATTTTAAGAGCATTTGTGAAACAGTTTTCCCAAGACTGGGATGAGGGGATACTTTATTATTGTTGCATTACGAAACAGTGAACAAGAGGGAGTGCGGGTTTCAACCCTGTTTGAACTATCTACGGGCATCAGGTCCGTGGCACACTAGCTGTATTGAAGGATACTGTGGCTGGCAAGACAGATCCTCTATACAATATCAGCCAGCTTCTTATGCAGGAGGAACGTTTATCTTGTGCTGAGGGACTACTTAGCCGCCCAGAAAAATTTCGGCTAAGGCCTCACTCTTCCTCAAAGAAAATAAAAAAATTTGAAACTTTTGTAAGGTAGGGGGGGGAGCAGACGGTGGGAGGACGACCAAAGTAGCGGAGAACTCTCGGCTCATTTCAACCCAAAGATTTTGAATGGGGCTCACGGAAGGGACTCGTCGTGGGTTTTGGTTGGGGTTTGAGTGCACGGCGCACCATGCTCCTCTCTGGACCCGCTGGTACTCATAGGGTTATTGTACAGAGGTCATTCCGAGCGGGTATGTTGCGGGGGGTAGTTAGGTCTGGTAGTGAGTACGGTAGGAGTGAGTGTAAATTGAGTAGTGATTAAAAAAAGGGAAAACGTGTTTATTGGTAAATTAGCCGTAATGATGATGACCTGGGAGAGAAACGGGGGAATAGAGAAAAAAACAAGAGTGCTTGGAATAATAATGTTCCACATATATAATTCACTTGAAATCTTATGATAAATTCCAAAACATACCTGATACGACATAGATCACTACAATTCATTTAATGAGGACACTTAGAGGCACTCCTGGTGGAAGTGATTTGGTTGTTAGACTGATGCTAAATGGGTAGGATATTTAGGATAGAGGAGTGGGGCAGATCAGATGCGTTTAGTGTTAATATTGACAAAGTGCAAAGGTCTAAATGTTGGGTTGGAGACAGGTAGAGGTAAAAGTAACAGGCCAACATATGGTGAAACTAAATAGTGTGAGATCCGTAATTACTAGCTGAGTGCGGAAGAGAAAATAAAGGGATGTTAGGAGAGGTTCTAGTTGTAGCCAGATTAATCTTTAAGAACCAAGACAAGCTGTTTGCAGACAGTGCAGTTAGGTGTTCGCAGTATAAAGCTAACAGGATTTCTTGGCTTCATATATAGAGAGTATTAAATAATAGAAGTCCTGCAGGTTGTTCTTCAACTCTATATATCCTTGGTTAGGCCTCATTTAGACTATGCTGCTCAGTTCTGGTCACCGTATTACAGAATGGATATAAATGCTCTGGAAAACGTACAGAGGAGGATGACAAAGATGATCCCATGTATCAGAAATATTCCCTATGAGGATAGACTGAGGGCCCTGAATCTGCACTCTCTCGAAAGGCGTAGAATTAGGGGGGATATGATCGAGGTGTATAAATGGAAAACAGGAATAAATAACGGGGATGTAAATAGCGTGCTGAAAATTTCCAGCCAAGACAGGACTCGCAGCAATGGTTTCAAGTTGGAAAAATTCAGATTCAGAAAGGATATAGGAAAGCACTGGTTTGGTAATAGAGTTGTGGATGAGTGGAACAAACTCCCGAGTACAGTTATTCAGGCTAAAACGATGTGTAGTTTTAAAAATAGGTTAGATAAATACATGAGTGGGTGTGGGTGGGTGTGAGTTGGACCTGACTAGCTTGTGCTGCTGGGTCTGGTGCAGTGCTCCATCCTTGAGTGGAGGTGATCAGACTGGGTGGGTCATTGAGCTAATCATGAGGGGGGGGGGCATGGACCTGCTCCGCATGGGTCAACAGGCCTGTTGCAGTGTTCCTTCTTTCTTATGTTCTTAAGTTCTTGTCTAGAATCAGAGAAAATACATCACCAGAAGTTGTCGAAAGAGCCGATACTCACCTTAAAAATTCTGAAGCTCTACTCAATCTTGATAAACTTCTTAACAATCTGGACAATTCAAAAAGGCAAGAAATAAGTAACCTCATATTGAATTATAAAAGCTTATTTGGAGATGTGCCAAAAACTTGTACTCTAGGGTATCACGAAGTCGAGCTCCTCGATTCTCGTCCAATCAAACAACCACCTTATAGAGTGAGCCCAGCTAAACATCAGATGTTGAAGCAAGAAGTTGACTTTCTTCTCAAGCATGGCCTTGTGGAACGAAGAGTCCTTGGGCGTCACCTTTCCTGTTAGTTTTCAAGCCAGATAGGACAGTCCGCATGTGTACGGACAACCGTAAGCTTAATTCCGTCACAGTACCAGACGGACACCCTCTTCCTCGAATAGAAGACCAGATAGATACCGTCTCCAGCTCTACATTCATGAGTCGACTTGATTTACTGCAAGGGTATTACCAAGTCCTTCTTGCTCCAAAGAATAGAGACAAAACAACCTTTGCAATTAAAGATGATTTGTTCAGTTACCGAGTTATGCCCTTCGGTTTATGCAACGCGGCCTCAATGTTTCAGAGACTCATGAACGAGCTGACTCAACCTTTGGAAGGATTTGAGGCATATCTTGATGATTTGGTCGTGTTCAGTGACTCCTGGGAGGAACACTTTATTCGACTAGAAGCTTTATTCAAATCCCTAGAAAGCTATAATTTCAGTGTGTTTTTGAACAAGCCGCTATTAAATACTTAGGTTTTCAAATAGGACAAGGGAAAGTGGTCCCCCTTAACCTTAAAGTAAAAGCCATTACTGAATTCCCTGTTCCAAGTGATAGAAAAGGAGTGCAAAGATTTCTGGGTATGATTAGCTGCTACAGAAGATTTTGCCCCAACTTTGCACAATTAGCCGCTCCTCTGACTGAATTAACTAGCCCTAGAGTAACTTTTAAATGGACCCTGGAATGTAATGAAGCTTTTGAAAAATTAAAACGATTGCTTACGTCCTCTCCTGTATTACAAAGTCCCAGTTTTCACGAACCCTTTCTTACATATTGATACTAGCTGCTATGCTATAGGGGCAGTCTTACTACAAAATTCATCAGATACTAAAGTTTTGCATCCCATTTGCTATTTCTAATTCAAGTTAAAGCCCCATCAAAGAAATTATTGAACTATTGAAAATGAGGTATTAGCCCTTGTAGTTTCTTTAGAGTATTTTGACGTATACTTGGGAACGTCGCCTCATAAAATATCAGTGTTTTCCGATCACTACCCCTTAACATTCATAAATACAATGAAATCAAAGACTGTCCGGACTCTGAGGTGGACTCTCAGAATTCTGCCTTATTCATTCAGCATTAATCATATAAAAGGCCCGAGTAATGTTCTTGCTGACGCTCTTTCGCGTCCCTAATAAAGTTCAATAAATTGACAATTCTATTTAGACATTTTTGTCTAAATTTTTACTTTAAAAATTTAAACAACCATTCAGATTTCTGTTATGTCTAATGTTTTGTCTATTTACAGTTACTGTATGTATTGTAACATGGTGTATTGAACTGAGATTTTTTATATTTTATTTAAAAACACTACATAACAAGAATATGAAACCTTGTTACCAAGGGCCAATACATACAACACAAACGTCACTCCATACTGGCACACAATGTTTGCCCATCTCAACTCTGATATATGGCATATACACAAAGGATAAACATTACATGCACGATAAACATATCGCTTATGAACAACTGAGCATTAACCCTAAAGGGCTAAAACCTGTTCCATAAACACAATACTATAAAAATGCCCAGTCCTGCCTAAACACACGATGCACTGCATAATATTTATGTTATTATGACCCTCACATACGTATACCTACATGGGTAGGTACACAAAAAAGATACAATGTATGCAATGATAAACATTAACTCAACCTGTCACTACACCAGGTCTTAAAACAAAGACCCCCATGTATAAAACAAATCAACCCTAAATTAGCTTTCCTAAACAAGTACATCAGCCACTAGCACAATGGGTGCATCATGTAATAGTATAGACACCATGCCAACTACCCCACTCGACCCCACCCCCCAATGGAAAGGCAAACCAACTGTCTCATGTAATTTGCAAAAAAGAATACACGCAACAATTAAGCATAAACCTGCATGTTTGTACCGAATATCTTCAGTACATAGGTGTACAGCCACCAACTCTGACATTACAAGTATACTCGTTATGCACCGCTACCAGAACAAGCACACCATTACAATAAGAATAAGTAATTTCACAAAACGCGGCAACTAAGCCAATCAAAGCATATGTCTTTTCTATGTACCAGTTAACAAAACCATGCTGTAAGGTGATAAAACTGTACATCGACAAGATTCACCTCACAAGGGCCCATCTCGTCGCCATATACAACTATTTACACCCATACACATATACATACATAGATATATATACATACATATACATTCACACATTCACGTAAAATACATAATATATATATATATATTATATATATATAATATATATATATATATATATATATATATATATATATATATATATATATATATATATTATATATATATATAAGTAGGTGTGTTTTCTACAGTATGGCTCCCACAGTATGGCTCCTCCTGAAAAGGCCTTCTACAGAGTGGCTCCTTTCCTGAGTGGCTCCCTTTCCTGAGCAGACTCCCACGACCCCCCCATGACCCCACCCACGACCCCCTCCACGACCCCCACCCACGACCCCCACCCATGACCCCACCCACGACCCCCACCCACGACCCCCAACCCATGACCCCACCCATGACCCCAATCCATGACCCCGCCTACGATCCCCACCCACGACCCCCCCCTACGACCCCCACCCACGACCCCCCACCCATAACCCCACCCACGACCCCCACCCACGACCCCCACCCACGACCCCCACCCACGACCCCACCCATGACCCCACCCACGACCCCCACCCACGACCCACCCTCGATCACCTCACCCTCGACCACCTTGACCTCACCCTCGACCACCTCACCCTCAACCCCCCACCCATGCTGCCTCCTCCCGAAAGACCTTCTACAGAGTGGTTCCTACCTCGGAGCGGTCTCCTTCCGCGCCCATGAGCCTGCCCGACCGGCGCCCCGCCCACGCGCCCGCCCTCGCCTTCTGCAGCGCCTTCTGCAGCGTCGTCCGGATCGCCCCCGCTCCCCGATTTTTTTCCGATTTTTTTTCGATTTTTTTTTGAATTTCATTTTCTTGTGCTCTCCATCTCCTCGGATCAAATTTTTTGGGTTTCCCCCTATGGGTACCCCTCCCACCACCCACTTCAACCCCAAATATTCCTGCTCCATCTCCTCGGATCAAGTTTTTTCTCGATAACACAAAGACTCCACTTCCTTGGATCAAGCTTTTCTCGATATCAATAATACAAAGACTCCACTTCCTTGGATCAAGTTTTTCTCGATATCACTAATACAAAGACTCCACTTCCTCGGATCAAGTTTTTTGGATTCCCCCCTCTGGGGGTAAGCAATAAAAATGGACTCCCACTTGCATCCCAAATTCCCTGCTCCATCTCCTCGGATCAAGTTTTTCTCGATATCAATAATACAAAGATTTTCCCCCCACACCTCCCACCACCCACTTCTACCCCAATTTTTTTTTTTTCGAATTTTTTTTTAATTTCATTTTCTTGTGGTCTCCATCTCCTTGGATCAAGTATTTCTCCTCCATCTCCTTGGATCAAGTTTTTTGGATTCCCCCCTCTAGGGGTAAGCATTCAAATGAACTCCTCCTATGGGGCATGGTACTTTCTCTTACTACAGGTCTAAACAAGTGTGACGTCACCCCACCTGTGTTTACTCGGCGGTCAGTGACGTCACGTGATGACCTCTCACATACAGGCTGAATCTTGTCGAGCAGACAATAAAATGCAGGATAACACTAATACACAATATTTTCATTTATTTATTATACAACCAATGCATTTCATATACATCCAACAAAAAAAAATTCATTGAAAAAAAGGTACAATTCATTGACTAAAATCAACATATTTTTCTCTTGAAGAAATTCTGTGCATTTTGTTCTGGATCTTCTTCGTCCTCACCACCTCAATATTACACATTTCATATACAACATAGGGAAAACATTCCACTTTTTTCACTCTTAACCCAGGATAACCCAAATAATTCCACATTTTTTCGTTAATACCCACAACAATCCACAATTTCTTTACAAAAGATTCACACTCCTCAAGTCTAGATAATTTTCTCGTTTTAACTATTTCATCAGAAAAAGTCCGGCGAATCTTAACTGACCGATCTCAGATAACATCTCAGGTCACTCCCCCACGAAGTAACCTTCTCTCCTTACCCCTTCTCCCCACCCTCCCAAACCCTCACACTCCCACCAACATCTCACAATTTTCACTCATAACCCACAATTTTTCTCGTTTTAACTATTTCATCAGAAAAAATCACCACAACACTTATAACCACTTTTCGATAAATTCACTAGTCACAATTTTACATATTACGAAGTTAATATGCATACACACACACCACACACACACACACACACACACACACACACACACACACATACACACACACACACACACACACACACACACACACCTCACTTTACTTTGAACACCTTTAAAACACTCTCATAAATCAGTGAATACTCATAAAAGCACCTTTGAACATTTCCAAACAACACTGAAACACTTCCAAAATATCATTTTGAATACTCCCAAATAAGTTTTGATATCTCTGATTTATCTACGCTTATATTATTTCATTAAATTACATCTCATCCCCCAAACTTCTCCCTCATTCTCCAGATTTTTACAACAGTATCACAAAAACTAACCCAAACACTTACAACATGAGACATTTTACCAAAACTAACACAAACACATCCCCACACACCACACTTTGCTTTGAACATCACCAAAAAACACCATCAATTACCATTGAATACTCCAAAAACATCATTCGAACACCGGCAAATCACCACTGAATACTCCCGTAATACATCCCATAAATCAATCTCATCGGCTTTAACCCCTTCAGGGTCCAAGGCCCAAATCTGAAGTGGTGCCCCAGTGTCCAAGAATTTAAAAAAAAAAAAAATTTATTTTTTCTTATGAAATGGTAGAGAATCTTTTTGTGAAGGTAATAAAACAAAAAGTACGAAATTTGATGGAAAATTGACGAAATTATGCTCTCGCGAATTTTGATGTGTCAGCGATATTTACGAATCGGCGATTTTGCCGACTTTGACTCCCATTTTAGGCCAATTACATTATTCCAGTCAACCAAATTCTTAGCAATTTCACTAGTATTACTTCTATTCTATCGATTGAGCACAAGAAAACGCCAAGTCAACTGTTTCAACTACAAATTAAAGTGATCGGAAATTTGTTAATTTGGCCAATTTAACACAAAGTTCAAAATATTCCAATTTCAAAATAGGGTTCAGAATAAACAATGTAGGTATTCCTTGAACTAAACTAACATTTCCTCTGTTCATTAGTTACGTTTTGAGGCTTTACAAATAAATTCCATTTTGATTTTTTATTCACATAATGAATTTTTATTCACACCAAAAAATAGAAGATTTACTGTTATGCAATACTGTAATAATTGTATAAATATCATCACCATATTTGTGAATGCATATTAGACCCACCAGCTGGCGTGTATTAGACGTGTGAGGTCGTTTGTTTACTCTTGAATATCGGCAAAAATTTAACATTTCTGCTACTTTGAGCTCAGTTTCAAGCCATTTCCAGTGCGAAAACCAATCAAAATTATCTCTATTTCTGTAATATATCTTCCATTCTATCAAATGAGACCAAGAAATTGCAAATAGAACTATAAAAAACATACAAAAAAAAAACACTGCAAAGTCGCTGTTTTAATCGAAAAATCATGATTTCAGTTTTTTCTCTCATTATACACAGCGTGCTGCAGGATCTATTTTATGTGGTGCACACATACCACATAGATGTATTCTCTCATATCTAGGCCCAAATGTACCACTCACAGTTTATCAGAGTGAGTTGAGCTCATGACGTAGATCTACGGTTTGGACCCTGAACGTAAAGCCGTAGATCTACAGGACAGACCCTTAACCCACGTGAAGTAATGTAACACGTCAATGAGCCTCACTGTGACAGCCGGGTTGACAACCACACAACTATCTTGATATTTGTTTACCAACCGCTCATAGAGACTTGTTGTTTGGAGCTTAACAAAGACCCAATAGGCCCCATTAAGCGCCAATCCATAAAGTTCTTCATTAGCCACTCCATAGGTATCCCTGATGATGGCCGACAAGATAACGGAAGCTGTTTGGGCCGTCACAGCCCTATGCACCAGCTCTATACAGACAGTGTTGATCCGCCTCTTTCTCTGCTGTGCCATATTGAGAAAATCACAGTTTGCTTCAACAGCCAGCAGAGGGCAGTTAAACGCAGCTCCGCTCACTACAGAGGTCGAGCGACGAGTGTGAAGCTGGGATTTGATCGAGAGACTAGGCTGTCTACTGCCTCCTTTCCCTCTACCCCGAATGCTTGTGTGCATGTATTAACACTGACGAGATACTAGAAGTCAGCAGACATCTCGAGGTGACGTCATGAAGTCGGGCAGCATCGTGGGTGACGTCAACAGACATCTCGAGGTGACGTCATGAAGTCGGGCAGCATCGTGGGTGACGTCAATGTGATGCAGGCAGCAGACCACAGCATGTGGCCTGGGACATCTGGTAACTCACGTGGGTTTGTAGGTCTACGTGACATTGGCCACACCCAACGTGGTGTCGATCCACGTGGTGTCGTGATCTACGTGGCATGCTGATCCACGCAGCTTCGAGTG
>NC_069401.1:61322708-61338985 GCF_026875155.1 Cherax quadricarinatus | reverse complement strand
TTTTCAAAGGGTTTTTCCCGGGTTCTTTACAAAACCCCGGGGGTTATCCTTTCCGAAATCAACCCTTGAATGGGAATTCTTACTAGATACGCCAGCAGTTATCCAGCCTACATAGTCGGGGATTTCCAAAAACACTATGCAATGGTAGTTTAATTAAGGCGCCACCATAAGCCTCTAACAAGACTTCTATCTTGGTGTCTGAGTGATCATCAAGGGATATTACGTCTGTCCTCAATGAAGACAGATAATTCCGTGTCTAGAAACGTAGTGACGTTTAACTAACCTTTTTTCGTCGAGGCCGTCTTTTCTGTGGCAAGGTAAGGTTCCATGGCCTCACGTACCTCAGTTTCAGAATGTAATCATCTCGTCTGTTGGGTCTTTGGACGGGACGATTCCAAGTTCGTTCCTACAGGCCGGACTTTAGCTTGGACCTGGGAGGAGATCACTTGAGTAGGGTATCTCCTGGGGTTTTCATAGTTCCGTTCATTTTTCTTTCTACATTGGTTTTCCAAATGTCCCGATTTGTGGCAGTAATTACAAAACCGTTGGGAAACATCTTCCTTTTTAAGACTCGATTGTTTTCCATAAGTGGAATTACTATCCCAGTTTGGAGAACGCACCGTACACACTCTTCTTTCAAACTTAGAGTCTTTCTTGGGATTTTCCCGAAAAGCCTCTTGACGTTTACTCTTACCTGTCATCTGGTGAGCTATCTCATAATGGTCGGCTATCGAAGCAGTTTCTATTAGCATTGTGGCGGAACGTCCGATGAGGTAAGTATGTACGTCGTCCGTCAAATAATTGAAGAAGTCTTCATTTAAAATTAATTGAGAAAGGGATTCCACTACATTACAATTTGAAGCCCTAAGCCATCTCTCAAACGCTGCCTGTTTTCCTCGGGCAAACTCTACCCAGGACTGCTGTGGGTTGCGCTTCAGAGTCCGGAATGACCGTAGATAACTGGCAGGCAACAAGTTGTAAGCGTCCAATACAGTTTTCTTTATCGTCTCATACTGAGAGTATTGGTCGAAGGGTAAGGACGCCGTGCTAGCCTGTGCTTTGCCCGTCAAAGTAGTGTGCATCAGGGCAGCCCAATGTTCCCGGGGCCACTTCATAATTTGAGCCTGGTTTTCAAAGGCTTCAAAAAATGAGTCGAGGTTTTCCTCACAGAATCTGGGGACCATGGCGGCCGCCTGATGAATATTGAACGTCTCGACTCTTGGTGCTGGGCGATACTCCGAGTTGTCTATCACGTCTGATGGATTCTCTTTCGAACTCTTCTTGTTTAAACTTACGTTGGGCTTCGATGTACGTAGTTTGTAATTTCAAGAAGCGTTCTAATCTCTCAAATTGTTCAGGAGAGTGGATCAATGGAGTTCCATTGGGAAAACTCTGGTTTATTCCTCACAGGAACACTAGGTTCCGTTAACGTAGAGAATAGGGCAGTTCCTGGTGTACGGGAGTTATTTCTTGGGTAGCTTTGGGTAGAGGTCGTTTTGATAAGGACCTGCCTCGCATGGGCCAGTAGGCCTTCTGCAGTATTCCTCCATTTTTATGTTCTTATGTTCTTATGTACTACTGATGAAGTCTAGGGTTTCCCAAGTGATCTGAGCTTGAGACGAAACTGGTCTTGGAGTCTTAGGTCTCGCTGATGTGTCCTTAGTAACTACTGAAGGCACTTCGGTGTCATTTATTAATGATTGCTGGTCAAATTGTGAAATTAGACTTTCATTATCTTCTAATTCCTCGCCGGAGTCTTCCTCTGGGGCTTCTGGAAAAAGTAAATTCCGAATGATAGCCCGTAGGGCTATTTGCCAACAAGTTTGTAACTTTATAGTATTCAGTCGTTCAACTGTAAAATCTTCAAACCTGGCGGATAATTCAGCAATATTTTATAAGTCTGTATGCTTAAAGGTGTGTATTTCAAAGTTCAGTCTCCCGGACAGTAGGTCCCCATTTATTACCATAAACTTTATAAACTATAGGCGTTGTAAGACATATTTAGAGAAATCGCATGTCAGCGTAACATTGGACATTCCGTTTAGTTCTTGAACTAGTTTTCTTGTAAACCTTTGCACTTTCTCTAATTTCTTGACATTCTTGACCAGGTGTGGGTTCCAAACTGGTGCTGTATACTCCAGTATTGGCCTGACGTACATGGTGTACAGAATCATCAATGATTTCTTACTGAGGTATCGGAATGCTATTCTCAGGTTTACCAGGCCCATATGCTGCAGCAGCTATTTGGTCGAAGTGCGTCTCAGGAGATGTGCTTGGTATCATACTCACCCCAAGATACCTTTCCTTGAGTGAGGTTTGCAGTCTCTGGTCACCTGCCCTATACTCTGTCTGGGGTCTTTGCCCATCCCCGATCTTCATGACCTTGCATTTGGATGGGTTAAATTCGTGGACCCCGTTGTTAAACCAGTCTTGCAGCCTGTCCAGGTCTCTTTGTAGTCCTGCATAATTCTCATGCGATTTAATTCTCCTCATTAACTTCACATCATCTGTAAACAGGCATACTAGAGAGTCTATCCTTTCCGCCATGTCATTCACATACACCAAAAATAGCACTGGTCCTAGGACTGAACTCTGTGGAACCCCGCTCGTCACAGGCGCTCACACTGACACCTTGCCACGTACCATGACTAGTTGTTGCCTCCCTATCAAGTATTCCCTGATCCATTGCTGCTCCCTTCCTATTATGGGTGCCTGATCCTATAGCTTTTGCATTAATCTCTTGTGAGAAACTGTGTCGAACGCCTTGCAGTCCAAGAAAATGCAATCTACCCACCCCTCTCTCTCGTGTCTTACTTCAGTTACCTTGTCATAAAACCCAAGTAGGTTTGTGATACAGGATTTTCCTTCCCTGAATCCGTGCTGGTTGTCGTTTATAAGCGTGTTCCATTCTAGGTGATCCACCACTCTCCTCCCTTTTAATTTTTCCAAGACTTTGCAAACTATACTGAAAAATTGAGGCCGCGTTGCATAAACAGAAGGGAATAATCGGTAATACTGAACAAATCATCTTTAATTGCAAAGGTTGTTTTGTCTATATTCTTTGGAGCAAGCAGGTATTGGTAATACCCTTGCAGTACAATCAAGTCGACTCATGATTGTAGAGCTGGAGACGGTATCTATCTGGTCTTCTATTCGGGAGAGGGTGTCCCTGGTACAGTGACGGAATTAATAAGCTTTACGTTGTCAGTACACATGCGGACGTCCTATTGGCTTGAAAGCTAACAGGAAAGGTGACGCCCACGGACTCTTGTTCCAAAGGCCTTGCTTGAGAAGAAAAGTCAACTTCTTGCTTCAACATCTGATGTTTAGCTGGGCTCACTCTATAAGGTGTTGTTTGATTGGAGAGAATCGAGGAGCTCGACTTCGTGATACCCTAGAGTACAAGTTTTTGGCACTCTCCAATTAAGCTTTTATATTCAATATGAGGTTACCTTATTTCTTGCCTTTTTGAATTGTCCAGATTGTTAAGAAGTTATATCAAGACTTGAGTAGAGCTTCAGAATTTTTAAGGTGAGTATCGGCTCTTTGACAACTTCTGGTGTGTATTTTCTCTGATTCTAGACAATTCCCAACCTCCCCCACCAGAAAGAAGGAACACTGCAAAGGCCTGGTTGACCATGCGAGCAGGTCCATGCCCCCCCCCCTCATGATTAGCTAATGACACACCAGTTGATCACCTCAACTCAAGGAATGGCAGCACTGCACCAGACCCAGCTGCACAAGCTTGTCAGGTCAACTCACACCACCCACACCCACTCATGTATTTACTCTAAACTTTTTTTAACTACACATCGTTTTAGCTGAATAACTGTACTTCGGGTGTTTGTTACACTCATCCACAACTCTTTACCAAACAGTGCTTTCCTTATCCTTTCTGAATCTGAATTTTTCAACTTGTAACATTGCTGCGAGTCCTGTCTTGGCTGGTATTTGTCAGCACCGCTATTTACATCCCCGTTATTTATTCCTGTTTTCATTTTTACACTCGATCATATTCCCCCCTAATTCATACGCCTTTCGAGCGGTGCAGATTCAGGGCCCTCAAGTATTCCTCATAGGGAATATTTCTGATACATGGGATCATCTTGTCATCCTTCCTCTGTTCGGTTTTCCAGGAGCATTTATATACATTCTGTTATACGGTGACCAGAAACTCGAGCAGCATAGTCTAAATGTGGCCTAACAAGGATGATATAGAGTTGAAGAACTTACCTGAGGACTTCTATTATTTTTATTCTAGATTTGAAGCCAAGAATTCTGTTAGCACTTTATGCGAACATAATGCACTGTTGTCTTGAGTTTTAAATACATGCTAACTAGAACTCCTAAATCATTTTCGCAATCAGTAGTATTAAGATCTTACATTATTAGTTTATATGTGGAATGGTTATTTACCTGTCAAACATTTTAGAACTTTGGTCATTTGTCAATATTAAACTGCACTGCACTTATCCTACCATTGCATCATGTCTATTCAAATCATCCTGGAGTGCTCGAGTGTCCTCATTAGAATGAATTGGTAGTGATATATGTCGTAGTAGTGTTTTGGATTTTAAGATTTCAGTTGATTTATGTGGGGGAAAAAATAAATGACTTTGTTCGTTTTCCAGGTATCTTCTTTACGTAATTGACATCGTTTTTATTACTCACTACATCGTAAGGACCTTGGTTATGCGGTAAGAGAGCATGTCGGGAACTAACATCTGAGCCACTTACAAAATCTTTGGGTTGAATTGAGCGAGGTTTCGCTAGTTGGTAGCTACATAAAGTTTCATTTTCTTTGAGCCTTAGCCAAAAATTTTCTGCGGCTAAGTCCTAGCACACTGATTAACGTTCCGGGCATAGAGCTGCTGATGATTTTTTAGAGGATGCTGTCTTGGCCAGTTACAAGTATCTTTCAATACTGCTCGTGGGCCTCGGACCTGATGCCCGTAGTTGTGTTCATCGGGTGAACCCGCACTCTCTTGTTCACTGTTTCGTAATGCAAAACAATAGTAAGGTATTCCCTCATCCAGTCTTGGGAAACTGTCCACAATAGCTCTTTAAAAAATTGATTTTTGAGTTGGTGAAAACGTTCAGGCTCCTGGGATTGAGGGTGATAACTAGTGGACTCCGACGATTATATTCCTAAGTGGGACATTGATTCTTTGAAAGTTTTGATGTAATTGCTCGTACTGGTCTGTATGAATTTCCCTGGGGATTCCACTTGAGAAAGCACTTTATATAAGGAACGAACAATAACCCGGGAAGCTATTTTCCTTACAGGGTTAGCTTCGGGTATCTCGTACTAATATCCATAATTGTAAATAATATTAGATATTCCTGACGGGTTTGGCAGGTGACGACACAATCAATATTAGACGGAGAAAGGGTTATGAGCAGGATTAGCTGCCTTTGGCAACTGTGACTTTCTTTAAAATACTTCCTCACCTTGTCCCCATCTTATGCCAATAAGAATTGTAATACTATTTTACCTTAAATTCTTCCTTGTCCCAAGATGTCCACTAGAGGGAATATTATGAGAAAACTCAAGAGTTGATATTCGGAATGAAGTTGGCAATATTACTTAACTCCTCACGTCCTTGGAAACCTTTACTTGTCTCCTTTTTTTCATAAGGATACCATCCTGGTAATCATATAAGTTTTCTAATAGTTTTGGCCTGTTCCTCAGAAATGCTATAATTCTACAATGATTCAAGTCTGGATCTAAAGTCTGAGCCTGACTCAGATCATTTCTTCAGAGACCTTTTCCAGCGGAACACTCGTGGTTAATCATGGCTTGACTGGGTTTTAATGGATCGGTTTGGATTGACATTACTAAATAATAAATCCAAGCCCAGAGTCTTTATTTTCTGGATGGTCCTCCACAATCTGCGGAGCGAGTCATAGCACGAGTAATAATGTTTAAGGGAAATAATGTGGATCTTCGTTGGAGCTTCTAAAGCTTAGTGGGTTTCAGGAGGTTAGTTTCTCCAATCGGTCTTTACAAATCCTTGGTGGTATACATCATTTCCGATCAATAGTCCAACCGCCTTGCCTGGGGGAATCTTTACTAGATACGCCAGCATTATCCAGCCTTTCATAGTCGGGGATTTCAAAACACTATGCAATGGTAGTTTTATTAAGGCGCACCATAAGCTCTAACAAGACTTCTATCTTGTGTCTGAGTGATCATCAAGGGATAATACGACTGTCCTCAATGAAGACAGATAAATTCCGTGTCTAGAAACGTTGCAGAGTTTAACCAACCTTTTTTCGTCGAGGCCGTCTTTTCTGAGGCAAGGTAAGGTTCCATGGCCTCACGTACCTCAGTTCAAGAATGTATCTTTCGTCTGTTGGGTCTTTGGACGGGACGATTCCAAGTTTTTTTTTTTTACCCCCCCCCCCCCCCCCCCCCCCCCCCCCACCCCCCCCCCCCCCCCCCCCCCCCCCCCCCATCCTTTTTTTTTTTTTTTTTTTTTTTTTTTTTTTGTTTTTTTTTTTTTTTCCCCCCCCCCCCCACCCCCCCCCCCTTCCTACAGGCCGGACTTTTAGATTGGACCTGGGAGGAGATAACTTGAGTAGGGTTCTCATGGGTTTTCTTGTTCCGTTCATTTTTCTTTACATTGGTTTTCCAAATGTCCCGATTTGTGCACAGAATTACAAAAACCGTTGGAAACATCTTCCTTGTTATAGACTCGATTGTTTTCCTAAGTGGAATTTACTTCCACAGTTTGGAGATGTCGCACCGTACACCACTCTTCTTTTCATACTTAGATTCTTTCTTGGGATTTTCCGAAAAGCCTCTTGACGTTTACTCTTACATGTCATTGGTGTGCTTTATCATAATGGTAGGATATGAAGCAGTTTCTATTGCTCACTCGCCATTGTGCGCGGATTCAGTCATCGTTGCCCGGTAAGTATGTACGTCGTCCGTCAAATAATTGAAGAAGTCTTCATTTTAAAATTAATTGAGAAAGGGATTCCACTACATTACATTTGAAGCCCTAAGCAATCTCTCAAATAACGCTGCCTGTGTATCTCGGGAAACTCTACCCAGGATGCTGTGGGTTGCGCTTCAGGTCCCGGAATGACCGTAGTTAACTGGATGGCAACAAGTTGTAAGCGTCCATTACAGTTTTACTGTAGCGTCATCATACTGAGTGTATTGGTCAGAAGGGTAAGGGCGCCGTGCTAGCCTGTGCTTTGCCGTAAATAAGTAGTGTGCATCAGGCTGCCCAATGTTCCGGGGCCAATTCATAATTTGAGCTGGTTTTCAAGGCTTCCAAAAATGAGTCGAGTTTTCCTCACAGAATCTGGGGACCATGGCGAAGCCTGATGAATATGATCGTCTCGACTCTTGGTGCTTGGGCGGATACTCCGAGTTGTCTCTATTCACGTATGATAGATTCTTCTTTCGAACTCTTCTTGTTTTAATTACGTTGGGCTTCGATGTTCGTAGTTTGTATTTTCTAGAAGCGTTCTAAAATCTCTCAATTTGTTCAGGAGAGTTGGGTAATGGAGTTCCATGGAAATCTCTGGTAATTCCTCACCAGGAACACTAGGTTCGTTTAACGTAGAGAATAGGGCAGTTCCTGGTGTTACGGGTTTTTTTCTTGGGTAGACTTTGGGTAGAGGTCGTTTTGAAAGGACATGCCTTCGCAATGGGCCAGTAGGCCTTCTGTAGTATTCCTCTCCATTTTTAAGTTCTTATGTTCTTATCGTACTATGATGAGTCTAGGGTTTCCCAATGATCTGAGTTGTGACGAATAAAACTGGTCTTGGAGTCTTAGGACTCGCTGTGTGTCCTTAGTAAACTACTGAAGGCACATTCGGTGTCATTTATAATGATTTGCTTGGTCAATTTGTGACCCCCCCCCCAACTGCTCTTTCATTATCTGCTAATTCCGCGACGGTGTCTTCCTCTGGGGCTTCTGGAAAAAGTAATTGCCGAATGATAGCCCGTAGGGCTATTTGCACAACAAGTTTTGTAAACTTTTTTTTATTCAGTCGTTTACAACTGTAATCTTCAAACCTGGCGGAATAAGTCAGCAATATTTTATAAGTTGTATGCTTATGCGGGTGTATTTCAAAGTCAGTCTCCCGGACAGTAGGTCCCATTTATTACCATAAAACTTTATAAACTATAGCGTTGTAAGAAATATTTAGAGAGAATGCATGTCAGCGTTAAATTGGGACATTTCCGTTTAGTTTTGAAATAGTTTTCTTGTTAAACTTTGCACTTTCTCTAATTTCTTGACATTCTTGACCAGGTGTGGGTTCCAAACTGGTGCTGTATACTCCAGTATTGGCCTGAAGTACATGGGTTCTGAATCATCAATGATTTTTACTGTAGGTAGCGGAATGCTTTCTACAGGTTTACAGGCCCTTAGGCTGACAGCAGATATTTGGTCGAAGTGCGTCTCAGGAGATGTGCTTGGTATCATACTCTACCCAAGTATACCTTTCTTGAGTGAGGTTTGCAGGCTCTGGTCACCTGCCCTATACTCTGTCTGGGGTCTTTGCCCATCCCGATCTTCATGACCTTGCTTTTGGATGGGTTTATTCGTGGACCCGTTGTTTAAACCAGTCTTGCAGCCTGTCCAGGTCTCTTTGTAGTCCTGAATAATTCTCATTGCGATTTAATTTCTCCTCTTTAAAACTTCACATCATCTGTAAAACAGGCATACTAGGAGTTTCCTTCCGGCCATGTCATTCAAATACACAAAATTGCACTGGTCCTAGGACTGTACTTGTGGATCCCCGCTCGTAACAGGCGATCACAATGACACACTGCCACGTACCATGACTAGTTGTTGCCTCCCTATCATGTATTTCCACTGATCCATTGCTGCTCCCTTCCTATTATGGTGCCTGTTCCTATAGCTTTTGCATTAATCTCTTGTGAGAAACTGTGGCGAACGCCTTGCAGTCCATGAAAATGCATTTACCCACCCCTCCTCTCTCGTGTCTTACTTCAGTTACCTTGGTCATAAAACCAATGTTGGTTTGTGATTCAGGATTTTCTTCTCCTGAATCCGTGCTGGTGTCGTTTATAAGGTGTTCCATTCTAGGGGATCCTCAAACTCTCCTCGTATTAATTTTCTCCATGACTTTGAAATATACATGTTAGTGGACACTGGTCTGCAGTTAGTGCCTCTCATGTCGGTCTCCATTTCTTAAAAAGGGGTTTACATTTGCTTTTTTCCATACCTCAGGTAGGTGCCCATTGTCAATGGATGTGTTGAATTTGATGTTAGTGGCACACACGCATTCTCAGCTACCTCTCTAGAATACACGGGGAGAATGTTGTCCAGTCCCACGCCTTTGAGGCATCTTCACCTCATCTTCTGTTGTATGTTCTCACCAGCACTTTTTGGTATTTCCCTGATGTTCTCCACCTAATTGTGTTGCAGGGGTCGTACTCAGCTCCTCGGGCCGTGTGTATGTGTTATGTGTGTGTATGTGTGCGTATGTGTTGTATGTGTGTATGTGTGTGTGTGTGTGTGTGTGTGTGGGTGTGTGTGTGTGTGTGTGATGTGTTTGTGTGTGTGTGTGTGTGTGTGTGCGAGTGTGGGTTTTTTTGTTTTGTGAATTGTGTGTGTGTGTGTGTGTGTGTGTGTGTGTGTGTGTGTGTGTGTGTTGTTTGTGTGTGTGTGTGTGTTACTAACCTAGTTGGGGTGCGGGGTCGAGGTCGAGCTCCTGGCCGCCTCTTCATGATCAACTTCTAGGTCACTCTCCTGAGCCGTGAGCTTTTAATACTCTGCTTAAAGCTTTGTATGGATCCTGCACTCAACTACATCACTTCCAAACTATTCCACTTACTGACTATTGTGGTGAAGAAAATACTCCTAACATCCCTATGTTTCTTTCTGTGTCTTCAACTCCAACGTGTCCTTTGTTGCAGTGGTTCCATTTCTGGAACATCCTGTTTTGTCTGCCTTGTCAATTCCCTTCGTTTTTGTATGTCGTTATCATGTCCCCCCTATTATCCTGTCCTCAGTGTTGTCAGGTTGATTTCCCTTAACCCTCTCTTCTTTTTTTCCTTTTTTGTAGGACATAACACTTTTAGCTTTGGGACTAGTCTTTGTTGTCAAACCTTGCACTTTCTCTAGTTTCTTTACGTGCTTGCTAGGTGTGGGTTCCAAAATGGTGCCGACATACTCCAATTTGGACCTAACGTACTCGGTGTACAGGGTCCTGAACGCATGGCCTTATTATGATGTCGAATGCTGTTCTGTGGTTAGCTAGGCGCCCTTATGCTGCAGCAGTTATTTGGTTGATGTGCGCTTCAGATGTGCCTGGTGTTATTCTCACCCCATGTTCTTTTTCCTGAGTGAGGTTTGTAGTCTATGGGCCCAAGACTGTACTCTGTCTGCGGTCTTCTTTGGCCCTTCCCCAATCTCCATAACTTTGCAATCTTGGGTGGGGGTGAACTCCATTAGCCAATTGCTGGACCAGGTCTGCAGCATGTCCGGATCCCTTTGTAGTTCTGCCTGGTCTTCGATCGTATGATTCTTCTCATCATACTTTCACGTCATCTGCAAACAGAGGGACACTTCGGATTCAATTCTTCGTCATGTCGGTTTCCACAAATTCCAAAAACAGCACTGGTCTTAGGTGACCCTGTGGGACCTCGTGGTCCAGGTGCCCCACTCTGGACACCTCGCCACGTACCATGACTCGCTGCTGTCTTCCTGACAAGTATCATTGATCCAGTGTGTGCCTTCCCTGTTATCCCTGCTTGGTCTCCAGTTTTTTTACTAATCTCTTGTGGGTGGAAATGTGTCGAACGCCTCTTGCGTCCACACCCCCTCTCTCTCTTGTCTATGCTTGTCTACTTGTCATGAAATCCTGATAGGTTTGTGACACAAGATTTCCCGTTCCTGAAACCATGCTGGCTGTTGTTGATGAGATCATTACTTTCTAGGTGTTCACCACTCTTCTCCGATAATTTCTCATGACTTTGCATACTGACATGTAGTGAACCACTGCACAAATAACCCGCACATAAAGTGAGAAGCTTACGACGACGTTTCGGTCCGACTTGGACCATTGCAAAGTCACAACTAACAGAGGTGGAGCAGGACGGCTATATATATAGGCGGAAGAGGTGGAGGTAGTAGTAGTAGTTGTAGTAGTAGTAGTAGTATAGGAATTGATATACACCCCGACCAGGCAGCAAATGACACCATGCACAAACACCGGGGACATCCCCACCTTAGACGTTTCTCCATCCAGCCAGCCACTGGATGGCGAAACGTCCACAACAAATGACAACCAGGACGCCGCACATGTGTCTTATTTTCATCAGTAGTTGTAGTAGAAGAAGAAGAGGTAGTTGTTAATGGTAGTGGTAGAAGTGGAAATAGGGACGAGCCAGTCAAAATACAATGGGAGGGTAGCACTGCAAGTGAGCTAGAAACCCACAGGAGGAGAGCAAGCGCACCGGGGTGAGTGAAAGGGGGAAGGTGGTGAATTAAAAATAAATGAAGAAGAACAGAAAAACACCCGGAGACAGGAGAGGGAAAGAAACCAGAGGAGGAAAAGGAGAGAGGAAAGGGGAAGAAGAAGAAGAAGAAGTGCAGAAGAAGATGAAGAAGAAATGAGGATTCAGGTTAAGTCACGGGTGTCTGAAGTTGGAGCATTTTTACAAATGTAGTGGGAGAGAAGGCATTTTCAGAGTCGAGGGCCAGGGCTAAGGTTCATTACAAGGAAAGTTGTGTATTAGAGAGGATTCAACTAAACGGGCGACTGTTCGGGTTGGAGTAGGGAAGACAGTTTTAGCAGAAGACCTGTCAATAGGATGGCTATGTTCTCTGACGTTACAGAAAGGCATTGTTAGTGTCGGCAAGCCTAACATAATTTTGTGCTCCCTAAGTCTGTCTGAATGAGATCGACCAGTCTTCTTCGAAGGAAAAAATATTGAAGAGGACAGGAGGAGCAAGAAATAGAGTAGACACCTGGAGAACTCTGTAGTGGAGGAGAGGGCATGTACGAGATTAGGCGAAGAGTGTTAGTCAGGAGGAAGGTAAGCTTGATGTATAAGGGGACGGTGGAATGTTGAGATTAGAAGATGGTAATTTAGGACGGCAGAGGATAGAAGAAGTTCCATGAGTATGTGAGTTTGGGAGAGAGAAATTCGTTTAGCTGGTGAGAGGGCAGAGTCTATGAAATGGGAAGGGCGTAGCCAAGACGGGAGAAACGAATTATGAAGAGTGGTAATTTCTGCGGAAGGAACTGAGGATCACTGATGCGGAGGGCACGGAGAAAGAGGGAGATAAGAACACTTTTCTGGAAGGGGAAGGCATTTAGGAAATGTAGTGAAGTACATGACCACTGTGCATAGGTTTTCGGTAAACGGAAAAGCAAAAACCTGTATCTGAGCGGTGGGACATGGACATCAAGGGAAAGGAAGTAAGGGTATTAGATTCCCATTCAGCTTTAAACTAATGGAAGGGGCAAGATTGTTAAGAGCTTCAAGAAAGGTTGAAGAGGGGTCTGGGAGTCGTGAGGCCCTCTGAGCTAAAGATTTCCATCCACATAGCGGAGCAGAGTGAAGGTTGACATCGGAGGGTGGAGAAGAACAGTCTCGAAGTATTCCATGTAAAGATTAGCAAGGACAGGAGAGAGGGAGAGCCCAGTCGCGACACCGATGGTTGACGAATAATATTTCCCTTGGAGGAAATGGAAGTTAGAGTCCACTCAGAGGGGATCAGTCAAGAAAGACATCAGTGGGGATTGGGAGATGAAGAACCTTCATGGGCCTTCTCTCTTAGGAAATCAGGACATCACAAGAGGGGACTTTGGTGAGAGGGACTCAACGTCAAGACTAAGCATCTTACAGGTTGGGAGTGAGTCGATCCCGTTCAATGAAGTCTTGAGAGTGACAGGAGTGGGCAGGAGAAAAGTACCTGCAAGGGGAGGTGAGGGGTTTGGCCAGCCAAGAAGCAAGTGAATAAGATGACGACTTAGAGGTTATGATAGGACGAAGAGGTATATAGGTTTATGAGTTTTGGAAGGCCATAGAAATTGGGAAGAGAGGGACTGATGACACGAAACCGTTGAACAAGTGTCTATGTAAGTGGACTAGTGGTCGGAGAGAAGTCCTTAGTTTTTTGTTGAAGGAATTTCTCGTGAGCGATCAAGAGGGTTGGAAACGAGAGGAGTGTGGTCGCGTGGAGTCAGCGAGCAAGACATCAGCTTTACGGAGTAATCCTCGCGATCAAGGATAAATACCGGAATTACCTGTGTCAGAAGATTGTATGACAATGTTAGTGTTAGATTTAAGAGGAAGAAAGGGCAGTTGGTAACGGCGTGGAAGGTGGTGTTCTTGGAAAACGAACTAACAAGAGAGGAAGGAGAAGCCACCACGAAAGTGGACAAGTCAGGAAGATTCCGGAAGCGAGATTGAGAAAGGAATCAAAATGAGCTAATCTGGGTATAAATACGAGCGCGAGGAGTGGCGAAGTGGCACGAGAAAGACCAATAACCAAGAGTTCAAGCTCATATTGAGAGAGTGAGACAGTAGACAAGATTAGTAATACAAGTCAGTGAGGGAGAATTTAGACAATGGGCTAGCTGAAGTTGAGACGTTGTAGTTTTATTATGTAGTTGGAAGATGAATTTTGTGCATTCAGGCGAGCAGTGTCAAAGGCAATGGCGAGAGAAGGTTACAGTGATCTGTGGTAGAGCCGCAAAGAGCTCGTTGACGTTGACGGAGGAGTAATGAAGGCATCTTCATCTGTGGATCTTAGTAGAAAGAGGAGCTGTTGAGAGTAGGGAGACGGGACATGTATCAGGAAAGGGAGTGCCCAGTGGGTTGGTTTCAGGAAGTGGGAGAAGGAAGGTGGCAGACTTGTTCAGCAAGCCAGTCACGTAGGAAGCGAAGCTGATTTTCTTGGACGTCGGGTAGCAATAAGAGCAGCCTCATAAGATCGAAAGGGGGTTTAAAGAGGGAAAGAACAGTAAAAAAGTTGAAGAGGAATATGACGCTAAACTGCGGGGTCCATAAATAACAAAATGGCACATACGTGACTGGAACGATACACAAATAACCGCACATAAAAGAGAGAAAGCTTACGACGACGTTTCGGTCGACTTGGACATTGACAAAGTCAATCTTAACAGAGGTGGAGCAGGACGGCTATTTATATAGGCAGGAAGAGGTGGAGGTAGTAGTAGTAGTAGTAGTGACTGTAGTTATTAGTAGTACAAGAATTGTATTTAATACGACAGGATGAAATGGACCACATGACACCCCGGGGATCCCCTCCGTAGACGTTTCGCCATCCAGCCAGCCATGGATGGCCGAAAGTCCACAACAAAGACAACCAGACGCCGCACATGTGTCTTAATTTCATCAGTAGTTGTAGTAGAAGAGAAGAGGTTAGTGGTAATGGTAGGTGGTAGAAGTGGGAAATAAGGGAAGACGAGCCCAGTCAAATAAAGGAAGGGGAGCACCAGTCCTCGCGACTGCCCACACAGGGAGATGCAAGCGCACAGGGGTGCGTGAAGGGAAGTGGTGAAATAAATAAATGAAGAAGGAACAGAAACACGAGACGAGAGAGAAAGACAACCCAGAGGAGAAAAGGTAGAGAGGAAAGAGGAAGAAGGAAAGAAGAAGAAGCAGAAGAGAAGAGATGAATGAGATTCAGGTTATGTCGCGGGTGTCTGAAAGTTTGGAGCATTTTACATGTAGTGGGAGAGGAATGCATCTACAGAGACGAAGCAGGGCTAAGGTTCATACAAGGAAATGTTGTGTTTAGAGAGGATTCAACTAAACGGCGACTGTTGAGTTGGAAGTAGGGGAAGTCAGTTTTAGCAGAAGACCAGTCTTAGGATGGCTATGATCTCTGACGTGTCAGAAAAGTGATTGCTTAGTGTCGGACAAGGCCTAACATAGTTTTGTGCTCCCTATGGGTGTCTGTCCAGAAAGTGCATAGACCAGTTTCTCGAAGTATTGAAGAGGACAGAGGAGCAAGAAATAGAGTAGACACCAGGAACATCTGTAGAGGGAGGAGAGGTATGAACGAGATTAGTGCCGAAGAGTGTTAGTTGGCGGAAGTGTAGCTTGATGTCTAAGGGTCGGAGAGAATTGTTGAGATTAGAAAGACCGGAAATATTAGGGAAGGCAGAGGCTAGAAGAGATCCCATGAGTAGAGAGTTTGGGAGAGAAGAAATAGCGTGTAGCATGTGAGAGGGCAGAGTCTATGAAATGGGAGGGGTAGCCAGACGGGAGAACGAATTATGAAGAGTGGAAATGTCTGCTGGAAGGAAACTGGGATCAACAGATGCGGGAGGGCACGGAGAAAGAGGGAGATAAGAACACTTTTCTTGACAGGAAGCTATGATAGGAAAAGTAGTGAATGTAAAATGCCAACTGTGCATAGGTTTACGCGTAAACGGAAAAGGAAAAACTGTATCTGAGCGGTGGACATGGACATCAAGGAAAGGAAGTTATGAATTAGTCTTCCCATTTCAGCTTTAAACTTAATGGAAGGGGCAAGATTGTTAAGAGCTGGCAAGAAAGGTGAAGTGGGACTTGAGTCATGAGGCCCAGAGCAAGATGTATCCCACATAGCGGAGCAGAGTGAGGTTGCAAATCGAGGGTAGGAAGAAGAAACAGTCTCGTAGTATTCCATGTAAGATTAGCAGGACAGGAGAGAGAGGAGAGCCATAGCGACACCGAAGGTTTGGAGATATAATATTTCCATTGCGAAGGTATAAGGAGTTTAGAGTCCCACACAGAGGCGGATCAGATCAAGAAAGACATCATCTTTTCTTACTACAACTGCTGATGAAATTAAGAAACATGTGCGGCGTTTGGTTGTCTTTGTTGTGGACGTTTCGCCATTCCAGTGGCTGCTGGATGGCGAAACGTCTACGGTGGGGATGCCGGGTATTGTGCATGGTGTCATTTCATCCTGTCGGTATTATATACCAATTCTTGTACTACTATACTACTAACTACTTACTTACTACTACTACTACCTCACCTCTTCCTGCCTATATATATTGCGTCATGCTCCTCCTCCTGTTAGTGTGACTTTGTCAATGCGCCAAGTCGGACCGAAACGTCGTCGTAAGCTTCTCCTTTATGTGCGGGTTATTGTGTATCGTTCAGGTTCACGGTATTGTGCCTTTTTGTTATTTAGTGACACTGAGTTGTAGTTTAGTGAACTTCATGTCCGTCTCCTTTTTAAAGATTGGCACTACATTTGCTGTCTTCCTTGCTCTCAGGCAATCTCTGTTTCGATAGATGTATTGAATATTGT
>NC_069401.1:61311272-61316272 GCF_026875155.1 Cherax quadricarinatus | reverse complement strand
TCAATGTTTCCCAGGCGTTCATATGCTGCAGCAGTTATCTGCTTGATTTGTACTTCCGGAGATGTGCTCGGTGTTATGTTCACCCCAAGATGTTTCTCCTTGAATGAGGTTTGCAGCCTTTGGCCACCTAGCCTATATTCTGTCTGGGGTCTTCTTTGCAGTTCTCCGATCTTCATGGCTTTGCATTTGGTGGTGTTAAATTCAAGGAGCCAGGTGATAGACCAGGCTTGTAACCTGTCCAGGTCTCTTTGTAGTCCTGCCTGATCGTCGACCGATTTAATTCTCCTCATTAGCTTCGCATCATCTGCGAACAGGGACACTTGTGAGTCTATCCCTTTCATCATGTCATTCACATATACCAAAAATAGCATTGGTTCCAGGACTGACCCCTGTGGGACCCCGCTTGTCACAGTCGCCAACTGTGATACCTCATCCCTTGCTGGTATTCTCTGATCCATTGCAGTGCCCTTCCTGTTATACGTGCCTGATCCTCCAGCTTCTGCACTAATTAATCTCTTGTGAGGAACTGCCTCGAAGGCCTTCATGCAATCCTGGAAAATGTAATCAACCCACCCCACTCTCTCGTGTCTTACTTCTGTTACTTTATCATAAAACTCCAGAAGGTTTGAGACACAGGATTTGCCTTCCACGAATCCGTGCTGGTTGTCGTTTATAATCTTATTCCGTTTCAGGTGCTCCAACACTCTCCTGATAATCTTCTCCATAACTTTGCATACTATACACGTCAGTGACACAGGTCTGTAGTTTAGTGCCTATTTTCCGTCTCCTTTCTAAAAAATGGGGACTACATTTGCCGTCTTCCATACCTCACGAAGTTGCCCAATGTGTGTGTATGTGTGTGTGTGTGTGTGTGTGTGTGTGTGTGTGTGTGTGTGTGTGTGTGTGTGTGTGTGTGTGTGTGTGTGTGTGTGTGTGTGTGTGTGTGTGTGCTTACATAGTTGTGGTTACAGGGGTCAACTCACAGTTCATGGCGCCGCCTCTTCACTGGCCACTACTAGGTCACTTATCCAGCTCCATGAGTTTCATCTTACCTCTGATTAAAGCTATGAATGGATCCTGCCTCCATTGCATCTCTTCCCAAACTATTCCACTTCCTGACTACTCTGTGACTGAATAAATACTTCCTAACATCCTTGTGATTCATCTGCGTCTTCAACTTCCAACTGTGTCCCCTTGTTGCTGTGTCCCATTTTTGGAACATTCTGTCTCTGTCCACCTTGTCAATTCCTCTCAGTATTTGATATGTCATTATCATGTCCCCCCCTATCTCTCCTGTCCTCCTCTCCCGTAGGACATACCCCTTAGCTCTGGGACTAGTCTTGTTGCAAACCTTTGCACTTTCTCTAGTTTCTTTACGTGCTTCACGTGCTTTCGTGTGTGTGTGTGTACTCACCTATTTGATGTTGCAGACGTCGAGACATAGCTCTTGGCCCCGCCTCTTCACTGATCACTACTAGGTCCTCTCTCTCCGTGCTCCATGAGCATTATCGTACCTCATCTTAAAACTATGTATGGTTCATGCCTCCACTACGTCACTTGCCGGACTACTCCACTTCCTGACAAATCTGTGACTAAAGAAATACTTCCTAACATCTCTGACTCCTTCGAGTCTTCAACTTCCAAATGTGACACCTTTTTGTGTCGCATCTCTGGAACATCCTGTCTTTGTCCTCCTTGTCAATTCCTTGCAGTATTTAGTATGTTGTTATCATGCATCCTCTAACCTTCGTGTCCTCCAGTGTCGTGAGGCCGATTTCCTTTTATCTTTCCAGTATGGGCCTGTCGTACACAGTGCACAGTGTCTTGAACGAGTCCTTACTGAGGTATCGGAATGCTATTCTCAGGTTTGCCAGGCGCCCATATGCTGCAGCCTTTCTCTGTTTGATATGCGCCTCAGGAGATATGCTCGGTATTATATTCACCTCAAGATCCTTTTTCTTGAGTGAGGGTTGCAGTCTTTCGCCATCTTGCCAATATTCTGTCTGCGGTCTTCTTAACACTCCCCGATCTTCATGACTTTGCATTTGGCGGGGCTAAATTCTAGGAGCCAGTTGCTGGACCAAGCTTACAGTCTGTCCAGGTCTCTTTGTAGCCCTGGCTGGTCCTCATTCCATTTAATTCTCTTCATTAACTTCACATCATCTGCAAACAAGGACTCTTCTGAGTCTATCCCTTCAGTCCTAGTAATAATATGAACATGTATACGGTATACAGCCATAGCTGACATCAATGATGTACTACTCTATAGTAAACCGCTTGTTATGCAGAGCATTTCGGGGAAATTAGGTTAGTTTTGTCCCAGGATGCGACCCACACCAGACTACTAATCCCAGATACTCCATTTTAGACATGAGTGAACATAGATAACCGGTGGAAAGAAACACGCAAAACGTTTATACCCTCGCTGGGAATCGAATCCAGACCCTCACCGTGTAAAGCGAAAGCTGTAGCCTCTCTTCACACGTGTATGTGAGTGTACTCACCTATTTGTATTCACCTATTTGTGGTTGCAGGGGTCGAGTCATAGCTCCTGGCCCAGCCTCTTCACTGATTGCTACTAGGTCCTCTCTCTCCCTGCCCCATGAGCTTTATCATACCTCGCCTTAAAACTATGTATGGTTCCCGCCTCCACTACGTCACTTTCTAGGCTATTCCACGGCTTGACTACTCTATGACTGAAGAAATACTTCCTAACATCCCTTTGATTCATCTGAGTCTTCAACTTCCAATTGTGACCTCTTGTGTCTATGTCCCATCTCTGGAACATCCCGTCTTTGTCCACCTTGTCTATTCCGCGTAGTATTTTATATGTCGTTTTCATGTCTCCCCTGACCCTCCTGGCCTCCAGTGTCGTCAGGCCGATTTCCCTCAACCTTTCTTCGTAGGACAATCCCCGTAGCTCTAGGACTAGTCTTGTTGCAAACCTTTGCACTTTCTCTAATTTCTTGACGTGCTTGACTAGGTGTGGATTCCAAACTGGTGCTGCATACTCCAGTATGGGCCTGACGTAAATGGTATACAGAGTCTTGAACGACTCCTTACTGAGGTATCGGAACGCTATCCGTAGGTTTGCCAGGCGCCCGTATGCTGCAGTAGTTATCTGATTGATGTGCGCCTCGGGAGATATGCTCTGTGTTATACTCACCCCCAGATCTTTTTCCTTGAGTGAGGTTTGCAGACTTTGGCCGTCTAAACTATATTGTGTCTGCGGTCTTCTTTGCCTTTCCCCAATCTTCATGACATTGCATTTGGCAGGGTTAAACTCAAGGAGCCAGTTGCTGGACCAGGCTTGTAGCCTGTCCAGGTCTCTGTAGTCCTGCCTGATCCTCATCCGATTTGATTCTTCTCATTAACTTCACATCGTCCGCAAACAAGGACACTACTGAGTCTATCCCTTCTGTTATGTCATTCATATATACTAAGAACAGCACAGGTCCTAGGACTGACCCCTGTGGAACCCCGCTTGTCACAGGCGCCCACTCTGACACCTCGTCACGTACCATGACTCGTTGTTGCCTCCCTGTCAGATATTCTCTGATCCATTGCAGTGCCTTTCCTGTTATGTGTGCCTGATCCTCTAGCTTTTGCAGTAACCTCTTGTGAGGAACTGTGTCGAAGGCCTTCTTGCAGTCCAAAAAATGCAGTCGATCCACCCCTCTCTCTCTTGTCTTACTTCTGTCACCTTGTCATAAAACTCTAGTAGGTTTGTGACACAGGATTTTCCCTCCCTGAAACCATGTTGGTTCTCAATTATACACTTGTTTCTTTCCAGGTGCCCCACCACTCTCCTCCTGATGATCTTCTCCATGACCTTGCATACTATACACGTTAGTGATACAGGTCTGTAGTTTAGTGTCTCATGTCTGTCTCCCTTTTTAAAAATTGGGACTACATTTGCCATCTTCCATACCTCGGGGAGTTGCCCAGTTTCAAATGATGTGTTGAAGATCTTTGTTAACGGTACACACAATATCTCTGCTCCCTCTTTAAGGACCCACGGAGAGATGTTGTCTGGTCCTACCGCCTTTGAGGTGTGAAGTTCGCATAGCAGATTCTTCACCTCCTCCTTGGTTATATGTACCTCATCCAGCACTTGCTGGTGCACCCCCCTGCTCTGATTTCCTGGAGTCCTACTGGTTTCCACTGTAAATACTTCTTTAAATCTTGTGTTGAGCTCCTGACATACCTCCCGGTCGTTTCTTGTGAATTCCCCATCACCCTTCCTCAATCTGATTACCTGGTCCTTGACTGTTGTTTTCCTCCTGATGTGGCTGTACAACAGCTTCAGGACAGTCTTGACTTTCGATGCTATGTCATTTTCGTATTGCCGCTGAGCCTCCCTTCTTATCTGTGCATATTCGTTTCTGGCTCTTCGGCTAATCTCTTTATTTTCCTGAGTTCTCTGTCTTCTGTACATTTTCCATTCTCTAGTACACTTAGTTTTTGCCTCCCTACACCTTTGGGTGAACCAAGAACTCGTTCTGTTCTTCCCATTGTTTCTGTTTCCCTTGGGAACAAACCTCTCCTCTGCCTCCTTGCATTTTGTTGCCACATAGTCCATCATTTCTTGTACTGATTTTCCTGTCAGTTCCCTCTCCCACTGAATGTCTTGAAAGAAGTTCCTCAAGCCTGAGTAGTTCCCCCTTTTGTAGTTTGGTTTTTCCCACCCTATTCCTGCTGCTCTCTCCACTTGGAGCTCAACTATGTAGTCGAAGCACAGAACCACATGATCACTAGCTCCCGGGGGCCTTTCATACATGATATCCTCGATGTCAGAACTACTCAAGGTGAATACAAGGTCCAGTCTTGCTGGTTCATCCTCTCTTCTCTCTCTGGTAGTGTCTCTAACATGTTGATGCATGAGGTTTTCCAGTACCACATCCATCATCTTGGCTCTCCATGTTTCGGGACCCCCATGGGGCTCCAGGTTTTCCCAGTCAATCTCCTTGTGATTGAAATCACCCATAACTAGTAACTTT
>NC_069401.1:61288772-61308772 GCF_026875155.1 Cherax quadricarinatus | reverse complement strand
GCTCACGCATGCCTGCTGGAGTCCAAGCCCCTCGCACAACAAAACCTCCTTTATCCCCTCTCTCCAACCTTTCCTAGGCCGACCCCTACCCCGCCTTCCTTCCACTACAGACTGATACACTCTTGAAGTCATTCTGTTTCGCTCCATTCTCTCTACATGTCCGAACCACCTTAAACAACCCTTCCTCAGCCCTCTGGACAACAGTTTTGGTAATCCCGCACCTCCTCCTAACTTCCAAACTACGAATTCTCTGCATTATATTCACACCACACATTGCCCTCAGACATGACATCTCCACTGCCTCCAGCCTTCTCCTCGCTGCAACATTCATCACCCATGCTTCACACCCATATAAGAGCGTTGGTAAAACTATACTCTCATACATTCCCCTCTTTTGCCTCCAAGGACAAAGTTCTTTGTCTCCACAGACTCCTAAGTGCACCACTCACTCTTTTCCCCTCATCAATTCTATGATTCACCTCATCTCTCATAGACCCATCCGCTGACACGTCCACTCCCAAATATCTGAATACATTCACCTCCTCCATACTCTCTCCCTCCAATCTGATATTCAATCTTTCATCACCTAATCTTTTTGTTATCCTCATAACCTTACTCTTTCCTGTATTCACCTTTAATTTTCTTCTTTTGCACACCCTACCAAATTCATCCCCCAATCTCTGCAACTTCTCTTCAGAATCTCCCAAGAGCACAGTGTCATCAGCAAAGAGCAGCTGTGACAACTCCCACTTTGTGCGTGATTCTTTATCTTATAACTCCACGCCTCTTGCAAAGACCCTCGCATTTACTTCTCTTACAATCCCATCTATAAATATATTAAACAACCACGGTGACATCACACACCCTTGTCTAAGGCCTACTTTTACTGGGAAATAATTTCCCTCTTTCCTACATACTCTAACTTGAGCCTCACTATCCTCGTAAAAACTCTTCACTGGTTTCAGTAACCTACCTCCTACACCATACACTTGCAACATCTGCCACATTGCCCCCCTATCCACCCTGTCATACGCCTTTTCCAAATCCATAAATGCCACAAAGACCTCTTTAGCCTTATCTAAATACTGTTCACTTATATGTTTCACTGTAAACACCTGGTCCACACACCCCCTACCTTTCCTAAAGCCTCCTTGTTCATCTGCTATCCTATTCTCCGTCTTACTCTTAATTCTTTCAATAATAACTCTACCATACACTTTACCAGGTATACTCAGCAGACTTATCCCCTATAATTTTTGCACTCTCTTTTATCCCCTTTGCCTTTATACAAAGGAACTATGCATGCTCTCTGCCAATCCCTAGGTACCTTACCCTCTTCCATACATTTATTAAATAATTGCACCAACCACTCCAAACTATATCCCCATCTGCTTTTAAAAATTTCTATCTTTATTCCATCAATCCCGGCTGCCTTACCCCCTTTCATTTTACCTACTGCCTCACGAACTTCCCCACACTCACAACTGGCTCTTCCACACTCCTACAAGATGTTATTCTTCCTTGTCCTATACACGAAATCACAGCTTCCCTATCTTCATCAACATTTAACAATTCCTCAAAATATTCCCTCCATCTTCCCAATACCTCTAACTCTCCATTTAATAACTCTCCTCTCCTATTTTTAACTGACAAATCCATTTGTTCTCTAGGCTTTCTTAACTTGTTAATCTCACTCCAAACTTTTTCTTATTTTCAAAAAAATTGTTGATAACATTCACCCACTCTCTCATTTGCTCTCTTTTTACATTGCTTCACCACTCTCTTAACCTCTCTTTTTCTCCATATACTCTTCCCTCCTTGCATCACTTCTACTTTGTAAAAACTTCTCATATGCTAACTTTTTCTCCCTTACTACTCTCTTTACATCATCAATCCACCAATCGCTCATCTTCCCTCCCGCACCCACTTTCCTGTAACCACAAACTTCTGCTGAACACTCTAACACTACATTTTTAAACCTACCCCATACCTCTTCGACCCCATTGCCTATGCTCTCATTAGCCCATCTATCCTCCAATAGCTGTTTATATCTTACCCTAACTGCCTCCTCTTTTAGTTTATAAACCTTCACCTCTCTCTTCCCTGATGCTTCTATTCTCCTTGTATCCCATCTACCTTTTACTCTCAGTGTAGCTACAACTAGAAAGTGATCTGATATATCTGTGGCCCCTCTATAAACATGTACATCCTGAAGTCTACTCAACAGTCTTTTATCTACCAATACATAATCCAACAAACTACTGTCATTTCGCCCTACATCATATCTTGTATACTTATTTATTCTCTTTTTCTTAAAATATGTATTACCTATAACTAAACCCCTTTCTATACAAAGTTCAATCAAAGGGCTCCCATTATCATTTACACCTGGCACCCCAACTTACCTACCACACCCTCTCTAAAAGTTTCTCCTACTTTAGCATTCAGGTCCCCTACCACAATTACTCTCTCACTTGGTTTAAAGGCTCCTATACATTCACTTAACATCTCCCAAAATCTCTCTCTCTCCTCTGCATTCCTTTCTTCTCCAGGTGCATACACGCTTATTATGACCCATTCTTGCATCCAACCTTTACTTTAATCCACATAATTCCTTGAATTTACACATTCATATTCTCTTTTCTCCTTCCATAACTGATCGTTTAACATTACTGCTACCCCTTCCTTTGCTCTAACTCTCTCAGATACTCCAGATTTAATCCCATTTATTTCCCCCCACTGAAACTCCCCTACCCCCTTCAGCTTTGTTTCGCTTAGGCCAGGACATCCAACTTCTTTTCATTCATAACATCAGCAATCATCTGTTTCTTGTCATCCGCACTACATCCACGCACATTTAAGCATCCCAGTTTTATAAAGTTTCTCTTCTTCTCTTTTTTAGTAAATGTCTACAGAAGAAGGGGTTACCAGCCCATTGCTCCCGGCATTTTAGTCGCCTCATACGACACGCATGGCTTACGGAGGAAAGATTCTTTTCCACTTCCCCATGAACAATAGAAGAAATAAAGAAGAACAAGAGCTATTTAGAAAAAGGAGAAAAACCTAGATGTATGTATATATATATGCATGTGCGTGTCTGTGAAGTGTGACCAAAGTGTAAGTAGGAGTAGCAAGATATCCCTGTTATCTAGCGTGTTTATGAGACAGAGAAAGAAACTAGCAATCCTACCATCATGCAAAACAGTTACAGGTTTCTGTTTCACAGTCATCTGGCAGGACGGTAGTACTTCCCTGGGTGGTTGCTGTCTACCAAAATATATTTATATTATGTTTATATATATATATATATATATATTATATATTTTATATTATATATATATATATTATATATATATATATATATATATATATATATATATATATATTTAAATATATATATACATACATATATTTAACATGTCTCCCACCAAGGCAGAGTGACCCAAAAAGAAAGAGAAATATTTCATCATCATTCATCACTCATACATAATCACCGTCCTTGCAGAGGTGCCCAAATACGACAGTTGAGACGTCCCTCCAAATTGCCAATATCCCAACCTCCCCCCATCCCTAAAGCGCAGGCATTGTGCTTCCCATTTCCAGGACTCAAGCCCGGCTAACTGGTTTTCCTGAATCCCTTAACAAAAGTATTACCCTGCTCCCACTCCAACAGCTCGTCAGGTCCCAGAAACCACTCGTTTCCAATCACTCCTATCTAACATGCTCGCACACGCTTGCTGAAAGTCCAGGTCCCTCGCCCACAAAACCTCCTTTACCCCTACTTCCAATTTTTTCGGGGTCGACCCGTACCCCGCCTTTCTTCCCCTACAGATTTATATGCTCTCTAAGTCATTCTACTTTGTTCCATTCTCTCTAAGTGACCAAACCATTTCAACAACCCCTCTTCAGCGCTCTAATACTTTTATTAACTCCACACCTCCTAATTTCCACACTACGAATTTTCTGCATAATATTTACACCACACATTGCCCTTAGACAGGACATCTCCACTGCCTCCAGTCGCCTCCTCGCTGCAGCATTTACAACCCAAGCTTCACACCCATATAAGAGTGTTGATACCACTATACTCTCCTACATTCTCTTCTTTGCCTCCATGGATAACGTTTTTTTGTCTCCACAGATACCTCAATGCACCACTCACTTTTTTCCTCATCATTTCTATGGTTAACCTCATCCTTCATAAACACATCTGCTGACAAGTGAGCTCACAAATATCTGAAAACATTCACTTCTTCCATACCCTCCTCCCTCAAAAGTGATATCCAATTTTTCTTTATTTAAATCGTTTGATTCCCTAATTACCTTACTCTTATCTATGTTCACTTTCATCTCTCTACTTTTATACACCCTCCCAAAATAACTGTGTCAACTCCCATTTTGTATTTGATTCCCTATAATTTAATCCTACCCTTCTCCCAAACACCCTAGTATTTACTTCTTTTACAACCCCATCCATAAACACGTTGAACAACCATTGTGACATTACACATCCCTGTATATGACCTACTTTTACTATTAAATAATCTCCCTCTTTCCTATTCACCCTAACCTGAGCCTCACTATCCTCATAAAAACTCTTCACAGCATTTAGTAACATATTATCTATTCCATATACTTGCAACATCTGCCACATTGCTCCCCTATCCACTCTATCATATGCCTTTTCTAAATCCATAAATGCAATGAAAATTTCCTACCTTTTTCTAAATACTGTTCACATATATGCTTCAATGTACACTCTTTATGTGCACATCGCCTACTCATTCTAAAGCCTTCTTGCTCATTTGCAGTCCTGCTCTCTGTCTTACCTCTAATTCTTTCAATAATAACCCTACCATACACTTTACCTGGTATACTCAGTAAATTTATTCCCCTATAATTTTTACAATCTCTTTTGTCCCTCTTCCCTTTATTTAAAGAAACTATACATGCTCTCTGCCAATCCCAAAGCATCTTTTCCTTTTTCATACATTTATTAAACAAAAATACTAACCACTCCGATACTATATCCCCCCTGCTTTTAACATTTCTGTCGTGATGCCATCAGTTCCAGCTGCTTTATCCCCTTTCATTCTACGTAATGCCTCACGCACCTCCCCCACACTCACATCCTGCTCTTCTTCTCTCCTTAAAGATGTTATACCTCCTTAGCCAGTGCATGAAAAAGTTACTGCCTCCCTTTCTTAATCAACATTTAAAAGTTCCTCAACATATTCCTGCCATCTCCGCAATACCTCCAGTTCTCCATCTACTAACTCCCCTACTCTGTTTTTAATTGACAAATCCATTCACTCCTGAGTCTTTCTTAACTTGTTTGTCTCACTCCAAAATTTTTTCTTGTTCTCAGAAAAATTTCTTGACAGTGCCTCTCCCACTCTATCCCTTGCTCTCCTTTTGCACTCTCTTCACCTTTCTTTTACTCTCCATACACTCTGCTCTTCTTATAACACTTCTGCTTTGTAAAAACCTCTCATAAGCTACCTTTTTCTCTTTTATTGCACCCTTTACCTCATCATTCCACCAATCACTCCTCTTTCCTCCTGCACTCACCCTCCTATAGCCACAAACCTTTGCCCCACATTCTAATACTGCATTTGTAAAACTATTCCAACCCTCCACTACTACTCATACTTACATTAGTCCACCTTTCTGTCAATAGTTGCTTACATCACACCCTAATTTCCTCCTCCCTTAGTTTATAAACTTTAACCTCTCTCTTACTTACTGTTGCCATTTTCCTTTCATCCAATCTACCTCTTACTATAACTGTAGCTACAACTAGATAATGATCCGATATATCTGATGCCCTTCTATAAACAAGTACATCCTGAAGCCTACCCATCAACCTTTTATCAACCAATACATAATCAAACAATCTACTTTCATTACGTGCTAAATCATATCTCGTATACTTATTTATCCTCTTTTTCACAAGATATGTATTACTTTTTACCAAACCACTTTCTACACACAGTTCACTTAATAGCTTCCCATTTTCATTTGCCCCTGGCACCCCAGATTCACCTACTACTCCCTCTACGATATTTTTACACACTTAAGCATTGAGATCCCCAACCACAAGTACTCTCACACTTGGTTCAAAACTCCCCATGTACTCACTCAACACTTCCCAAAATCTCTCTCTCCTCTACACTTGTCTCTTCTTCAGGTGGATAAACACTTAGTACAACCCACTTTTCACACCCAACCCTTATTTTACTCCTCATAATCCTTGAATTTATACATATATATATTCCTTCCTTTCCTGCCATAACTTATCCTTCAACATAATTACTACTCCTTCCTTATCACTAACTCTATTAAAAACCCATGACCTAATCCCATTTACTTCTTCCCAATGAAACTCGCTTAGCCCCTTCAGGACATCTAGCTTCTTTTCATTCATAGCATCCACAATAATCTCTTATCATTCGCACAACATCCACGCACATTCAAACATCCCACTTTCACGGTTTCTTTTTCTTTTTAGTAAGTTATATAGGAAAAGGGGTTACTAGCTCATTGCTCCCGGAATTTTAGTTGACTTTTACAACATGCATGGCTTATGGAGGACTGATTTTTATTTCACTTCCCCATGGATATAATAGGAAAAGTAATAAGAACAAGAACTATTAAGATCAAATCAAAGAAAACTCAGATGAGTGTGCTCACTTAATTTTATTCACCTAATTGTGGTTGCAGGGATCAAAAATCATCTTGTGGCCCAGCCTCTTCACTGGTCGCTACTACGTCCTCTCTCTCCGTGCTCCATGAGCTTTTTCAAACCTCCTCTTAAAACTATGTATGATTCCTGCCTCCACTACAACACTTCCCAGACTATTCCACTTTCTGACAGTTCTGTGACTGAAGAAATACTTCCTAACATCCCTGTGATTCAGCTGAGTCTTCAACTTTCAACTGTGTCCCCTTGTTGCTGTGTTCCATCTCTGGAACATCCTGTCCTTGTCCACCTAGACGATTCCTCTCAACATTTAATATGTCATTATGATATTTTCCCTATTTCTCCTGATCTCCAGTGTCGTCAGGCCGATTTCCCTTAACTTCTCCTCGTAGGACATGCCCCTTAGCTCTGGGACTAGTCCTGTTGCAAACCCTTGCACTTACTCTGGTTTCCTTAACTGCTTGACTAGGTGTGAGTTCCAAACTCGTGCTGCATATTCCAACATGGGCCTAACCTACAGAGTGTACAGGGTCCTGATCGACTCCTTATTATGAAGTTGGAATGCTGTTTTTAGGTTTGCTAGACGCCCTATATGCTGCAGCAGTTATTTGGTTGATGTGTGCCTCAGTAGATGTGCTCGGTGTTATATTCACCCCAAGATTCTTTTCCTTGAGTGAGGTTTGTAGTCTCCGGCCCCCTAGACTGTACTCCGTCTGTGGTTTTCTTTGCCCTTCCCCAGTCTTCATGACTTTGCAGTTGATCGGGTTGAACTCCAGGAACCAGTTGCTGGACAGACCTGCAGCCTGTCCTGATCCCTTTGTAGTTCTGCCTGGTCATCGTCCGATTCATTTCGTCTCATCAACTTAACATCCTGTGCAAACAGGGACAGTTCTGAGTCTATTCCTTTGGTAAAGTCGTTCACAAATACCAGAAACAGCATCGATCCTAGGACTGACTCCTGTGGAACCCCTCTTGATACAGGCGCCCACTCTGACACTTCGCAACGTACCATGACTCGCTGTTGTCTTCTAGACAGGTATTCCCTGATCCAATGCAGTACCTTCCCCTGTTATATTTGCGGGGTCCTCATGCTTTTGCACTAATCTCTTGCGTGGAACTGTGTCAAATGCCTTCTTACAGTTCAAAAAAATGCAATCATCCACCCCTCTTCTCTTTCTTACGCTGTCACCCGTCGGGGAACCCCAAAAGGGTTTGTGAACAGGATTTCCGCCCCCTGAACCGTGCTGGCGTCGTTGGAAAGCCATTCCTTTCTAGGATCTCTACCACTCTTCTCCAATAACTTTTCCAAAACTTTGCATATTACATGTCAGTGACACTGGTCTGTAGTTTTAATGTTTCCCATCGTCTCCTTTTTTAAAATTTTGGGACTATTTTTGCTGTCTTCCATACTTCGGGTAGTACCCTGTTTCGATAGAGTGTTGAAGTTTGTTGTTAGCGCTTGCTCCCTTCTCAGGATCCGTGGAGAAATTTTAAAACCGCCCATCGCCTTTCAGGTACCTCTGGGTTTTAGCACCCTCTTCACTTCTTCCCTCGGTTGTTTGTATTGTGCCCAACATTTAAGGTGTACCCCCCCTCTCTGTCTTTTAAAAGCCCCTTTCTTTTCCTTTGGAACACTTCTTTGAATCTCATGTTAAACTCCTCCTGGTGTGTGTGTGTTTATAAGTGTGTGTGTGTGTGTGTGTGGGTGTGCTTTATAATGTGTGTGTTTTTGTGTGTTTGTCATAATGTGTGTTTGTGTGTTTAAAAATGTGTGTGGTGTGTGTGCGTTGTGCGTTATAAGTGTGTGTGTGGTGTGTGTGGTTTATAATGTGTGTGTGTGTGCGTTATAAGTGTGGGTGTGTGTGTGTGTGTGTTAAAATGTTTTGTGTTGTGGGTTGTGTTGGGTGTGTTATAATGTGTTGTGTGGTATGTGTTATTTGTGTTGTGGTGTGGTGTGGGGTGTGTGGTGTGTGTGTGTGTGGTGTTTTAATTGGTACTCACCTAGTTGTACTCCCCTAGTTAGGTTGCGGGGGTCGGGGCCCAAAGCCCCGGGGCCCCCCCTCTTCATGGTCCTACTAAGTCACTTCCTTGAACCGTGAGTTTTTCATCCTCTGCTTAAAGTTGTATGGATCCTGCCTCCACACACGCTTCCAAACTTTCCATTTCCTGATACTCTGTGACTGAAGAAATACTTCCTAACACCCCTGTGTTCATCTGGTCTTCAATTTCCCAACTGTTTCCCCTTGTTACGTGCCCCATCTCGGGAAACATCTGTCTTTGTCCACCTTGTCAATTCCCTCAGTTTTTGTATTCGTTATATGTCCCCCCTTCTCCCCTTCCCCCGTTCGTCAGGTTGATTTCCCTTAACCCTCCCGTAGGACTTTACCTCTTTTTTGGGAACTAGTTTGTTGAAACCTCTGCATTTTCTCTAGTTTCTTTACGTGCTTGGCTAGGTGGGGGTTTCCCCAAACGGGTGCCGCATACTCCAATATGGGCCAAAGACCGGTGTACGGGTCCTGAACGATTCCTTTTAAGATTTCGGAATGCTGTTCTGGGGTTTTGCTAGGCGCCCATATGCTGCAGCAGTTTTTGGTTATGGCGTTTCGGGAGTGTCCCTGGTGTTAATTCACCCAAGTCTTTTTCCTTTTCTGGCCCACTAGACTGTGCCCCGCTCGGTTTCTTTGCCATTCCCCCAAACTTTATGACTTTGCACTTTGGGGGGGTTGAAACTCCAGGGGCCAATTGCTGGACCAGGTCTGCAGCCTGTCCAGATCCCCCTTTTTAGTTCCCCCGGGTTTCGATCGAATGAATTCTCTCATCAAATTCATTCTCTGCAAACAGGGGCACTTCGGAGTGTGTGTTGTTAAGTGGGGTGTATAGTGTGTGTGTGTGTGTGTGGTGTGGTACTCACTAATTGTGTTGCAGGGGTCGAGACTCAGCTCCGGTCCCGCTTATACAGAACGCTACTAGATCTTTTTCCCCTCCCTGCTCCCGAGCTTTATCATACCTCGTCTTAAAGCTATATATGGTTCCGCCCCCCGCTACATCCTCGCCAGACTATTCCCTTTCTGAAACTCTAGCTAAAAAAATCCCCCCTAAATCCCCGTGATTCGTCTGGTCTTCAACTTACAACAGTGACCCCTTGTTTCTGCGTTCCCTCTCTGGAACATCTTGTCTCTGTTCACCTTGTCTATGCCGTGCAGTATTTTTTTTTGTTATCATGTCTCCCCTAATCCTCTGTTTCCAGTGTCGTCAGGCCCATTTCCATTAATCTTTCTTAACCTTTTTAACCCTTAGCCTAGAACTAACCTTGTCGAAAAAACCCTTTTCACTTTCCTAATTTTTAACGTATTGACTCGGTGCGGTTCCAAACTGGTTCTGCGTATTCTGGGCCCCGACGTACACGGTGTACAGTGCTTGAAAGATCCTTATTGGGATCGGAAAAGCTAATTCAGGTTTGCCAGGGCGATATTGTTCGCAGTTTTCTGGTTGATGTGGCTTCCGGGGACTGCTCGGTGTTTACTCACCCCAAAATCTTTCTCCCTTTAGCGAGTTTTCAGTCTTTTGGGCCCCCTAGCCTCTACTCTTTCTGCGGTCTTTTTTGCCCTTCTCCGATCTTCATGACTTTGCATTTGGCAGGGTTGAATTCGAGAAGCCAGTTGCTGAACCACGTGTGCAGCCTGTCCAGGTTTCTTTGTAGTCCTACCTGATCCTCATCTGATTCAATTCCCCTCAGTAACTTCACACCATCTGCGAACAGGGACACCTCTGAGTCTATCCCTTCCATCATGTCGTCCACATATACCAGAAATAACACTGGTCCTAGGACAGACCCCTGTGGGACCCCGCTCATCACAGGTGCCCACTGTGATACCTCATCACGTACCATGACTCGTTGTTGCCTTCCTGTCAGGTATTCTCTGATCCATTACAGTGCCCCTCCCGTTATACACGCCTGATCCTCTAGTTTCTGCACTAATCTCTTGTGAGGAACTGTGTCGAAGGCCTTCTTGCAGCCCAAGAAAACGGAATCAACCCACCCCTCTCTCTCGTGTCTTCTGTTACTTTGTCATAAAACTCCAGAAGGTTTGTGACACAGAATTTGCCTTCCATGAATCCTTGCTGGTTGTCATTTATAAACTTGTTCCATTCCAGGTGCTCCACCACTCTCATCCTGAAAATCTTCTCCGTGACCTGGCATACTGTACACGTTATTGGCACTGGTCTGTAGTTTAGTGCCTCCTTTTTTAAAAATGGGAACTACATTTGCAGTCTTCCATACCTCAGGTAGTTGCCCAGTTTCAAGGGATATGTTGAAGATTGTGGTTAATGGCACACACAGCATTTCTGCTCCCTCTCTAATGACCTAGGGGGAGATGTTGTCTGGTCCGATTGCCTTTGAGGTATCAAGGTCACTTAGCAGCTTCTTCACCTCCTCCTCAGTTGTGTGTATGTCATCCAGCACTTGCTGGTGTATTCCCTGTTGGTGTCCCGCTCTATCCTGTCTTCCCAGAGTCCTTCCTGTCTCCACTGTGAATACTTCCTTAAATCTCGTTTTGAGTTCCTCACGTACCTCTTGATCGTTTCTTGTGAGTTCCCCACCTTCTTTCCTCAGCCTGATCACCTGGTCTTTGACTATTCTCTTTCTCCTAATGCGGCTACACAGCAGAGTCGGGTCAGGATTGACTTTCGATGCTATGTCGTTTTCGTACTGTCGCTGGGCCTCCCTACTCGTTTCTGGCTTTTCAACTGATCTCCTTATTTTCCTGAGTCCTTTGCCTTCTGTATCTCTTCCATTCTCTAATGCACTTAGTTTTTGTCTCCCTACACCTTCGGGTAAGCCAAGGACTTGCTTTGGTCTTCCCATTGTTTCTGTTTCCCTTGGGAATAAACCTTTCCTCTGCTTTCTTGCATTTTGTTGTTACATATTCCATCATTTTGTTTACTGACTTTCCTACCAGTTCTCTGTCCCACTGAACCTTCCGCAGGAAGTTCCACATACCTGTGTAGTTCCCCCTTTTATAGTCTGGCTTTTCCCACTCGACTCCTGTTACCCTCTACACTTGGAACTACTTTGTAATCAAAACTCTGAACTACGTGATCACTAGCTCCACGGTGCCTCTCATATGTGATGTCCTCAATGTCTGAACTGCTCAGGGTGAACACATGGTCCAGTCTTGCTGGTTCATCCTCCCCTCTCTCTCTGCTAATGTCCCTGACGTGCTGATGCATGAGGTTTTCCAGTACCCCATCCATCATCTTGGCTCTCCATGTTTCGGGACCCCCATGTGGCTCCAGGTTTTCCCAAATGATCTCCCTGTGGTTGAAATCACCCATAACCAGTAACTTTGCTCTGCGCGATTGAGCTCTTCGTGCCACCTCAGCCAGTGTGTCCACCATTGCTCTGTTGCTCTCTTCATATTAATCTCTTGGCCTCCCGCAGTTCTGTGGTGGGTTATACATCACTGCAATGACTACCTTATGTTTCCCCAGACTGAATTGTAGCTACTATGTAATCCGTTTTTCCAATCTCGCCCATGCCCTCCATTTCCTCAAAACCCCATCGGTTTTTTATGAGCAGTGCAGCCCCTCCTCCCTCTCTGCTCCTGTGTGTGTGTGTGTGTGTGTGTGTGTGTGTGTGTGTGTGTGTGTGTGTGTGTGTGTGTGTGTGTGTGTGTGAGTGTACCCACCTATATGTGACTGCAGGGGTCGAGTCATAGCTCCTTGCCCGGCCTCTTCACTGGTCAATACTAATTCACTCTCTCCCTGAGCTTTATCATACCTCTTCTTAAAGCTGTGTATGGAACTTGCTTCCACTACTTCACTCTTCAGATTATTCCAATTCCTGACAACTCTAAGGCTAAAGAAATACTTCCTAACATCCCTATGACTCATCTGGGTTTTCAGCTTCCAATTTTGTCACCTGGTTCCTGTATCGCACCTCTGCAACATTCGAGCCCTGTCCACCTCGTCAATGCCTCTCAGTATTTTGTACGTTGTTATCATGTCCCCCTCCCCTCTATCCCTCCTATTCCTCTAGTGTCATCAGGTTGAGTTCCCTTTAACCTCTCCTCATAAGACATACCCCTCAGTTCCGAGACTAATCGTGTTGCAAATTTTTGCACTTTCTGCAATTTCGAGACGTGTTTGACTAGGTGAGGGTCCATACTGGCGCTGCATACTCCAGTATAGGTCTGATATAGATGGTGTACAATGTAGTGAATGACTCTTTACTCAGACGTCTAAACGCTCAGTTTTGCCAATCTCCCATATCCTGCGTCAGTTATTTGATTGATGTGTGCCTCAAGGGACATGTTCGTTATAATGCTTACCCCAAGATCCTTTTCTTTTAATGACGTTTGCAGCCTTTGATTACCTAACCTGTACTCCGTCTGCGGTCTTCTATTTCCTTCCCCAATCTTCATGACCTTACACTTTCCAGGAGTCATTTGTCAGACCAGACTTGTAGTCTGTCCAGATCCCCTTGTAATCTTAACTGATCCTCGCCCACTTGTATTCTCCTCATCAGTTTCACATCATCAGCGAACAGTGACACTTCTGAATCTACTCCTTCCACCATGTCATTCACGTGTACAAGAAATAACACCGAACCTAGGTCTGACCCTTGTGGAACCCCATTCGACACATGCACCAACTCTGACACTTCATCACGTACCAACTCTCGTTTCCTTCCTGTAAGGTATTCCCTGATCCATTGCAGTACTTTCCCTATTATTCCTGCCTGCTCCTCTAATTTTTGCATCAGTCTCTTGTGTGGAACTGTGTCAAAAGCCTTCTTGCAGTCCAAAAATATGCAGTCTACCCATCCCTCTCTCTCGTCTTACTTCTGTTACCTTATCATAGAACTCAAGCAGATTTGTAACACAGGATTTCCCATCTCCAAAGCCGTGCTGATTGTCATTTCAGTGTGTTCCACCACCTTTCCTCAGCCTGATCACCTGGTCTTTGACTGTTGTCTTCCTCCTAATGTGGCTATACAGCAGTTTCGGGTCAGACTTGACTTTCGATGACATTTTGTTTTCGCATTGTCGCTGGGCCTCCCTCCTTATCTGTGCATACTCGTTTCTGTTTGTGTACTCACCTAGTTGTACTCACCTAGTTGAGGTTGCAGGGGTCGAGTCCAAGCTTCTGGCCCCGCCTCTTCACTGGTGTGTGTGTGTATGTGTGTACTCACCTAATTGTGGTTGCAGGTGTCGATACTCAGCTCCTCAGCTCAGTGTGTGTATGTGTGTGTATGTATGTATGTGTGTGTGTGTGTATGTGTGTGTGTGTGTGTACTCACCTAATTGTAGACACCTAATTGTAGCTGCAGGGGTCGAGACTCAGCTCCTGGCCCCACCTCTTCGCTGATCGTTACTAGGTCCTCTCCCTCTCTGCTTCCTGAGCTTTGTCATACCTCGTCTTAAAGCTATGTATGATTCCTGCCTCCATTACATCACTTGCTTGGCTATTCCGCTTCCTGACGACTTGATGACTGAAGAAATACTTCCTAACATCCCTCTGACTCGTCTGAATCTTCAACTTCCAATTGTGACCCCTTGTTTCTGTGTCCCCTCTCTGGAGCAACCTGTCTCTGTCTACCTCATCTTCACTAACAACGACGATCTGATATCTAATATAACTGTATCAAAGACAATACACTCAGATCACAATATATAGAGGTACAGACATGTATGAACAGGGATTCTGACCAGTAAAATGTGAGCAGTCATGAAGGTCTTTTCAGGAAATTCAATTTCAATAACAAAAACATACAATGGGATCTATTAAACCATGTCCTAAATGAAACAATATGGATCCAAACATCTGCCTCGAAAAAATTAATTCTGTGGTTCTTGAGGTCTGCTCAAGACACATTCCATTAAGAAAAAGGAAGAGAAGATGTAAACTAGAAAGAGAGAGATGTTCCCTATACAGACGAAGGCGAAGAGTCACAGAGCTGCTGAGTGGGACCAATATATAGCAAATGTGAAGGGAGGCACTAGTAAATGAAATTGCAAATATCGAACTTGGGCTGAAGGAATCTTACAGGAGACAAGAATCACAGGAAGAACTAAAAGCCATAAAGGAAATTGAAAAAAAATAACTTCTTCTCTTATGCCATATCTAAGGGAAAAACAACATCCAATGTTGGGCCCCTGCTTAGGCGGGATGAGACATACACAGATAACAGCCAATGAATGAGACACTAAAGTCCTAATATGACTCAGTGTTCAGCGAGCCACTGCCCAGACTAAGGGTCGACAACCTAATTGAATTCTTCATGAACGAAGCCCAAAATTTGGACATCCCAAAAATCTCGGATATTATCCAAACTCTACAAGACTTTGAAGTGGCATAAATCACATGCCCATGCACTCTGCCCCAGGCCCAGACTCATGGAACTCCTTATTCATCAAGAACTGCAAGAAGCCCCTATTGCGTGCCTTCAGCATTTTATGGAGAGATTTTATGTAGAAATTTCAACTGCTCAGATATGGGAAACTTGAGGAAATTAAAAAAGTATCAGGGTATACGACAAATTCTAACCATACAATAGAGCGGAAAAGTAATGTGAAGGACCTGGGAGTGATAATGGCAGAGGACCTCGTCTTCAAAGACCACAACAATGTATCTACCTCATCTACTAGGAATATGGTAGGATGGATAATGAGAACCTTCAAAACTAGGGATGCCAAGCCTATGATGATTCTCTCTGGATTACTGCTGTACACTAACGGTCCCCTTCAAGGCTGACGACATTGCAGACCTGGAGAGTGTACGGCACATATAAGCACGATAAGGCATCTAAACTACTGGAAACGGTTGAAGGTCCTTGATCTGTATTCCCTGGAATGCAGGCGAGATAGATACATGAGGATACAAATTGGAAGGTCCTGGAGGGATTGGTACCAAACCTGCACACGAAAATCACTCCCTATGAAAGTAAAAGACTCGGCTGGAGATGTAACATTCTCCAATGAAAAGCAGGGGTGCAACGAGTACATTGAGAGACAACACAATAAGTGTCCAGGGTCGAAGACTGTTCAACTGCCACCCAGCCTACATAAGGGGAATTACCAATAGACCCCTGGCTGTTTCTAAGATGGCACTAGACAGGCACTTAAAGTCAGTACCTGACCAACCAACTTTGCATTTGTCTATATTAAACTGCATCTGCCACTTCTCTGACCACTGCATCATCTATTCAAATCATCCTGGAGTGCTCTAATGTCCTCATTAGAATGAATTGGATGGCTTATTTTGGTGTCATCAGCAAATTTGCTTATGTCGCTATTTATTCCCTCATCTATTTCGTTTATGTAGATTGTGAACAACAACGGGCCCAACATTGACCCCTGTAGAACACAGCTTGTGACGTGCCCCCATTCTGATTTCTCCCCATTTATGCAAACTCTCTGCTGCCTATTTGTCAACCATGCCTCTACCCAGGGGAAAAATCCTTCTCCCATTCCGTGTGCCTTAAGTTTCCTGAATAGCCTTTGATGTGGAACTCTATCGAAAGCCTTACTGAAGTCCATATACACAATATTATATTCAATACCATGATCTACCTCCTCAAACACCTTAGCGAAGAAAGTTAGTAAATTCGTAAGACAGTAACGCCCCTATGTGAAACCGTACTGAGATTCATTAATCAATTTATGCCTTTCGAGATGGTTACGAATTTCTTCGGCAATTATTGATTCCATAAATTTTCCCACTATGGAGGTAAGGCTTATTGGTCTATAGTTCGAAGCTAAGGACCTGTCACTTGCCTTGTAAATAGGTATTACATTTGCCATTTTCCATTTATCAGGCACTATGTTAGTTTGTAGTGATATGTTAAAAAGATTAGCCAAAGGTATGCTAGGCACCTCTTTACATTCCTTTAACACCCTTGCAAAAAAGTCTCAGGGCCTGGGGATTTGTTAGGTTTTAATTGCTCTATTTGTCTGAGAACCATATCACTAGTTACTTCAATCGTGGATAGGCTATTATCATCCTGTTCTACATAACCTATTATTTCTGGAATTTCGCTAGTATTTTCCTGGGTAAAAACTGAGAGGAAGTAAGCATTGAAAATTTCACACATATCCTTATCACTGTCAGTGATCTGACCTGAGTTACTTAAGTGGGCCTATCTTGTCCCTAATCTTACTTCTGTATACCTGAAAGAACCCTTTTGGGTTAGTCTTCGAATCCCTTGCGACCTTAGCCTCATAATCCCTTTTAGCTTTTCTTATTCATTTTTTTCAATTCTCTCTTTAATTGAATATATTGATTTCTTAACTGCCCATCCCCTCTTTTGATACGCCTATATATGCCTCTCTTTTGACCAATGAGATGTTTTAATCTATTCTTCATCCATTTGGGATCATTTTTGATAGATCTAATTTCCCTACTCTGAACAAAAGTTGTCTGGGCAGCTAGAACTATGCTCTGAAATACATCATATTGGCAACCAAGACCACCTACCTGACCATAGTCAGGACATCCCAATTTAGCCCACCCAGGTAATTTTTCAGTCCCATGAAATCAGCCAGGCGAAAGTCTGGAACAGAGATTTGATTGCAGTTATCTGGGTAATTCCATGATACATTGAAACTAAGTGAATTGTGATCGCTTTCCCCAAGCTCATCATTAACCTCAAGAATATTAATTAGTGATTCTTTGTTGGCAAGAACCAAGTCACGCAGATTGTTTCCTCTAGTTGGTTCTGTCACAAGCTGTTTTAAAAAGCAATCCTGAACCATATCAAGAAAGTCACTAGACTCAAGATTTCCTGTCACATTCTTCCAATCAGTTTGTCTAAAGTTAAAATCTGCCATTAATACAACATTTTCATAACTAGATGCCTTATGAATTTCGTCCCATAAGAACTTACTGCACTCCCTATCAAGGTCTGGGGGCCTATAAGTCACACCCAAAATTAATTTGTCACAACCCTCGAGAAACTGTAGCCAAACAGATTCTGTATCCGATGTTTTTAGTCTTATATCATGTCTAAGACAACAGTTTAAATTTTCTCTGACATACATCGCCACTCCCCCACCCTTCCTGATGACCCTATCGGTGTATAATAGTTTATAACCCTGTATGTTGCATTCAGAAGGCATTTCTCTATCTTTCCGGTTGAACCATGTCTCTGTTATAGCAATAATATCTATATTACCTGCACTTGCAAGTACTCTTAGCTCATCTATCTTATTTCTTAGACTCCTACTATTTGTATAGTAAGCATTAATTAAGGGTGCTAGTCACTCGTTGCCTTCTACTATCTCTCTTTGTTGATCAATTGCTTTACCTTTGCTAGCAACTTTATTTTGAATATTGTCTTTTAAACATATCCTGAGGTATCCAGAACCTTGAACGACTCCTTACTGAGGTGCCAGAATGCTATTCTTAGATTTGTCAGGCGCCCATACGCTGCAACAGTTCTTTGGTTTATATAGGCCTCAGGAGATGTGCTGTCCATCTCCCTCTGTAGTCCTGCATGATCCTCATCCGATAGAATTTTCCTCGTTAGCTACCCATCATCTGCAAACAGGGACACTTCTGAGTCTGTCCCTTCTGTCATGTCATTCACATATACCAAAAACAGCACTGGTCCTAGGACTGACCCCTGCGGAACTCCGATCGTCACAGGCGTTCACTTTGACACTTCGTCACTCTCCATGATTCGTGTTGCCGCCCTGTCAGGTATTCTCTGATCCACTGCAGTGCCTTTCCTGTTATGTGTGCCTGATCCTCTAGCTTTTGCACTAATGTCTTTTGTAGAACTGTGTCAAAATTTCTTACTATCCAAGAAAATGCAATCTACCCACCCCTCTCTCTCTTGTCTTACTTCTGTTATTGTCATGAAACTCAGTAGGTTTGTGACACAAGATTTCCCTTCCTTGGAGCGTGTTGGTTATCATGTATAAGCTTGTTCCTTTCTAGGTGCTCTCCCTCTCTCTTCCTAATAATCTTCTCCATGACTTTGCATACTATACATGTCAATGACACTGGTCTGTAGTTTAATGCCTCATGCCTATCACTTTTCTTAAATATTGGGACTACATTTGTCATCTTCCACACCTCAGGTAGTTGCCCAGTTTCAATGGAGATGTTGAAGATTGTTGTAAGTGGCACACACAGCATTTCTGCTCCCTCTCTAAGGAATCTAGTTCACTTAGCAGTCTCATCACCTCCTCCTCGTTGGTGTGTATTTCGTCCAGCACTTTTTGGTGTATCCTTTGTTGGTGTACCCCACTATTCCGGCTTTCTGAAGTCCTTCCTGTCTCCACTGTAAACACTTCTTTAAATCTCATGTTGAGTTCCTCACATACTTCTCCGTCGTTTCTTGTGAACTCCCCTCCTTTCTTCCTCAGCCTGATTACCTGGTCCTTGACTATTGTTTTCCTTCTGATGTGGCAATAAAACAGCTTCAAATCAGGCTTGGCTTTCGATGCTATTCGTTTTCGTATTGCCACTGGGTCTCCTTCCTTATCTTTGCATATTCATTTCTGGTTCTTTGACTACTCACTTTATTTTCCATGGTCCTTTGTCTTCTGTACTTTTGCCATTCTCACCTTTGGGTGAACTAAGGGCTCGTTCTGGTGGCCCCTTATTTCTGTTGACTTTTTTAAACAAACCTCTCCCTACCTCCATCCATTGTGTTGCCACATAGTCCATCATTTCTTTTATTGATTTTCCCACCAGTTCTCTTTCCCATTGAATCTCTTGCAGGAAATTCCTCATGCTTGAGTAGTCCCTCCTTTTGTAGTTTGGCTTCCTCTATCCTACTCCTACTTCCCTCTCCACTTGTAACTGTTATGTATTCGAAGCTCAGAACCACATGAGCACTAGCTCAAAGGGGCCACCAGGCCCCAAAAGCTCTCGCTTCACACGGCGATGGTCTAGTTCGATTTTCGGGGAAGAGGTGGAAACATCGGACGTGTTGCCTTACACTGGTTGTCCATGTTCACGCATCAGTATAAAATGGGTACCTGGGTGTTAGTCGCCTGGTGTGGGTCGCATCCTGGGACAAAACTGACCTAATTTGCCCGAAATGCTCTGCATAACAAGGGGCTTTCTGTATAGTAGTATGTCATTGATGTCAGCCAGACCTGTATACCTTGTACATGTATACTTGTAGTAAATAAAGATATACTATTATTATTATTATTATTATTATTATTATTATTATTATTATTATTATTATTATTATTATTATTATTATTATTATTATTATTATTATATAAGGTCCAGTCTTGCTGGATCATTCTCTCCTCTCTCTGGTAGTGTCCCTAAC
>NC_069401.1:61271788-61288272 GCF_026875155.1 Cherax quadricarinatus | reverse complement strand
ACACAACTCCCACTACAACAACAACTACCCCCTTTACAAACAAAACTACCCTACAACCCCAACAACCAATACAACAACAACTACCCATAAACACACAACTCCCACATACAAAACAACTACCACATACAACACACAACTACCACATACAACACACAACTACCACATACAACACACAACACCACAAAACACACAACACACATACAACCAAAATCCCAAAAACAACACAACTAACCACATACAACACACAACTACCACATACAACACAAAAACTCCCACATACAACACACAACTACCACATACAACACACAACTACCACATACAACACACAACTACCACATACAACACACAACTACCACATAACAACACACAACATACCACAACCAACACACAACTACCACATACAACACACAACTACCACAACAACACACAACTACCACATACAACACACAACTACCACATACAACACACAACTACCACAAACAACACACAACTACCACATACAACACACAACTACCACATACAACACACAACTACCACATACAACACACAACTACCACATACAACACACAACTACCACATACAACACACAACTACCACATACAACACCTCCCAAACTCAGTCCACACTAACCCCACCCCATAATATTATACAATATAACATAATAGTCCAGAATTCATACCCAGTGGCATACGCCACCCTCAACCACATCGGCGTACCTTTGGTGCACACAGGTGCAGGCAGCAACACTTCTAAACAGGACCTAACACACCCTGTACTCCACAATTTGCAGACACATCTGAACAGCACATATCAAGCCACTTTAATCCTAACACTGGGCACATGCCCCACCCTCAAGGTGCACGCTAACTGGTGCCCCAAGACATGCACTCCATTAGCTGGCATTGCCATCATGTAGCAGACCTCACCTGCCATGACTGGTTCCACCCGTACCTAAACTCCGCTTGCACCTGGCTAAGGTTTCCTCCCTCGCTGCCCCACTACTACTTTTGCATGCCCACCTGGGCCCTGGGGACCACGTTTGCCATGCACTCCACGCACGACATCCGTCCCACCAGGCACCACCTGCTGTCGCTGCTCACCTTCACTAGCACACCCCCCCACCACTACCGATGCCTTCTTCCCTGAACGTTGAGCCTGCATCAGGACAACGTCAGAGTCCGACATTGCTGCCGCCCTCTTCCTCGTCCCAGCATCCTCCTCCATGTTTGTGACTGGGTTGTCCACACGATGAACCTCCGCCACCACTTTCGTCGATGCCTTCTGACCAGGGGTCATCACGTCCTAACCAGCCTCACCAGTACCAACAACTGCCTCCTGATGCTCGACCGCCACGGACATGAGCTCCGGATTGGCCGACGGCACAGCCGGGGAGACCACATCCATAGACAGGAACATGGTATGCAAAACCGACGCTAATGTAGTATCCAAGTCCTCCACTTCTGCCGTCACCTGGTCCTCTCCAAAAGCCTGCTGTACCCCCGGCGATGCAGGCAACTCGGAAGACCTCAGCTCCAATTCTGACTCCACCACTGGCTCTGCAGTCTCCTCACTCAAAAGGCGACCAAGCCCACCATCTCCTTGTCCATGTATGGGAGCCTCCTGCCCAACATCATTTGTTGCTTCATCGGCCAGCCTTCTGGTCTGCCCTCACTGCCCACACGCTGCCACTATATGATCATAGTCGCCGCAGAGGCTGCACATCCGTCGTTGACCAGCATATGACACCATGACCTGCGTGCAGAAGTCATCAAGGTACACATACCCGAGGGTATACATACCCTTGGGTAGACCAGCATATGCCCCAGCCACCCACTTGCACTTGCACATTGCACAGTTTCATCCCCATATATTGTTATGAGATATCCACCACATGCACATGCACTGCAGGGGACACATCTACGCAGATATCTTGGAATTGTTCAACCAGCTCCTCATACACTGGCCCCTTGAGTAGTTTCACAAATATTCGGTAGGCTTCATTTAAAGCCACACCGTACTAATCCTTGTCCTCAATACCATAAGTGTCACGGATAATCTTGGGTAGCAGTACCTGTGCAGTCTCAGGTGTAATCGCCCCCTGAATAAGCTCTATACCAACGGTGTTCACCCGCCTCAAGCTAAATACCATGACGTCACTTGATAGCTTGCTAGACTGTCAGCAGAGAGGTGTGAGGCACATTCACACTCCCTGGCAGCTAGGTCGCGAATGCATTCTAGGACTGACCCCTGTGGAACCCCGCTCATCATAGGCGCCCCGTGAGGAAAAAGTTCAACAGACAAGAGTAGTGAGCGAATATATGTTGACAATAGTTTGTTTGGCAGTGTGCTTGTTAAGGTAAGGTTAGTGTCTAGCTTCTGCTATATCCCCTCCCCACGGAAAGGTGATGTGTGGGGCTCCAGCCAATTGGACTAGCAGCTCCCAACACTGCTGCAAGTATTTACCTCTACTCCTGTCTTAATTATAAATTGTTTAAAAGCTTCACTTTTATTTAATTTTGCGACTTAGTCATTCTGTCCTGACTTTCATGTTGAAATCATTTAAATCCTCACCATTTCTTTTAAAATACCATACACTTATCATGGACAGTGATTTATCGAGCGGTGGGTAACTTTTGTCTCTCTTTCTAGCATGGACTGCCAGCTAGTGTCATCTGGCAACTACAGAGTATTTTTGACACAGTAGGACCAAACTCGGTTACGAGACGTCACCCACGATCTTCTTACCTTATTGTAGCTAAACGCAGGCAGCTACCCCTCATTTCTTCAGTGGTGACAGACCTGCGTTCCTATCAACTTGACGGATCATTCAAGGCTCGACATAGTGTGGCTAAATTGTCATTAGATTGTCATGTATCAGCTGTGACCTCTCCTCCCCTATTATCTTCAACAACGGCTACAGTTTCTACAATGCGTTGTCAACAACATCAACATGATCTTCTACAATTACATTTGAACAAATTACCGTTTGATTCAATTATCATTCGTATAATTCATTTTTAATTTTTCTTTCAAATAGGATTAAAACTTATGTTTAATTGTTTTTACATTTTTCTGCATAATTTCTTAAAATAAAGTGTTTATATTTGTATGTTATTGTTATTTTTTCTATTATTACTTTTCCTAAGCAGGACCCAGCCTTGTTAATACTTGCATAAGATCTTACAGGGCTGAGTAAGCCTTCACACGCCCACTCTGACACCTCGTCACGTATTACGACTCGTTGTTGCCTCCCTGTCAGGTATTCTCTGATCCATTGCAATGCCTTTCCTGTTATGTGTGCCTGATCCTTTAGCTTTTGCATTAACCTCTTGTGAGGAACTGTGTCATAGGCCTTCATGCAGTCCACGAAAATGCAGTCTATCCACCCCTCACTTTTGTGTCTTACTTCTGTTACCCTGTCGTAAAACTGCAGTAGGTTTGTGACACAGGATTTTCCTCCTCTGAAACAGAACTGGTTGTCGTTTATAACCTTTTGTGTTTCTAGGTGCTCCACCACTCCTGATGATCTTTCCCATGACTTTGTATACTATACATGTCAGTGACACAGGTCTGTAGTTTAATTAATGTCTCGTGTCTGTCTCCTTTCTTGAAAACTGGGACTACATTTTCCGTCTTCCATACCTCAGGTAGTTGCCCAGTTTCAATGGATGTGTTGAAGATTTTTGCTAGTGGCACACACAGCATCTCTACTTCCTCTCTAAGGACCCATGGAGAGATGTTGTCTGGTCCCACCGCCTTTGAGGTATCAAGTTCACAAAGCAGCGTCTTCACCTTCTCGGTTGTGTGCATTGGTGTACATCCCTATTCTAAATTCCTGGAGTCCTTCCTGTCTCAACTCTAAATACTTCTTTAAATGTCATGTTGAGCTCCTCACATACCCCTTGGTCGTTTCTTGTGAACTCCCCACCTTCCTTCCTCAGCCTGATTACCTGGTCCTTCACTGTTGTTTTCCTCCTGATGTGTCTATGCAGCAGCTTCGGGTCAGACTTGACTTTCGATGCTCTGTCATTATCATATTGCCGCTGAGCCTCCCTTCTTACCTGTGCATATTCGTTTCTGGCTCTTCGGCTAATCTCTTTATTTTTCTGGGTGCTTTGTCTTCGGTACTTTTTTCATTCTCTTGTGCATTTTGCTTTTGCCTCCTTATGCCTATGGGTGAACCAAGGACTCATTCTGGTCTTCCCATTATTTTGTTTCCTTTGTGAATAAACCTCTCCTCTGCCTCCTTGCATTTTGTTGTCACATAGTCCATTTCTTTTACTGGTTTTCCTGCAAGTTCTCTCCCCCACTGAATGCCTTGCAGGAAGTTCATCATGCTTGAGTAGGCCACCCTTTTGTCACTTGGTATTCCCATCCTATTCCTGCTCCCCTCTCGACTTGTAGCTCAGCTATGTAATCAAAGCACATAACCACATGATCACTAGCTCCAAAGGGCCTTTCATACATGATATTCTCGATGTTCAAACTACTCGAGGTGAATACTAGGTCCAGTCTTGCTGGATCATCCACACCTTTCTGGTAGTGTCTCTAACATGTTGATGCATGAGGTTTCCAGTACCACATCCATCATCTTGGCTCTGCATGTTTTGAGACCCCCATTGGGCTCCTTGTTTTTCCAGTCAATCCCCTTGTGAATGAAATCACTCTTAACTTGTAACTTTGTTCTCCCCATGTGAGCTCTTCTGGCCACCTAGGCTAGTGTGTCTACCATTGCTCTGTTGCTCTTGTTATATTCTTCTCTTGGCCTCTGCAGTTCTGTGGCAGGTTGTACATTACAGCAATTACCACCTTATGGCCCTCAGACTGGATTGTTCCTACTATGTAGTCCCTTTTGCTCATGCCATACATTCGTTCCATATCCTCAAATGCCCACCAGTTTTTAATGAACAGTGCAACTCCTCCCCCCTCTCCTTCCTCTACCTTTCCTGAGATTTGATATCCAGCTATAAAGATTGCATCTGTTATCCTGTTGAGTTTCGTTTCTGTGAGTGCTATTATGTCTGGGGAAGTCTCCTTGATTCTTTCATGCCACTCCTCACATTTATTTGATAGTCTGTCTGCATTTGTATACCAAACCCTCAACTTCTTTTCTAAAATTGTGGTCTGGGAGGTATGATGGGGAAACGAGAGACCTCTTGAGAAACTATGTGTGGTTACTGTGAAGGTGGAGTTTGTGATGAGGTGAGTGGGGGTATTGGGTATGTGTGTTTTGGGTTAGAATGTTTGGTTGCATTAGGGTTGTCCTGGTTGGGGACCTTTTGTAGGTGTCTGTGAGGGAGATTGTATTTGAGCTTCCTCCTGAGCCTGGGTTCTCCTGTCCATCTCCATCTTCACTTCTCTTTCCTGCTTTCATCTTTGTACCCTCTCTTCCAGTTTCTGCCTTTCTTCTCGTGTTCTGTCACAGTCAAGATACACCCTCTGGTACACCAACATGTCCCTTAGTCTTGCTTTCTCCTGCAGGATCCTGTGTCGAGCCGATTCTGCCTTGAAAATCACTTTGACTGGCCGGTTTCTTCCTCTTGCAAACTCCCATATTCTCAAAAAATTTGCCAGCTGGGCCATGTCGTCTTCTATTGCTTTCATGATGCTTTCAAATTGTTTTTTTCTCACCCTGATTTCTTGCTTTGTACTTTTTCCCAGGCTCCACGATGGTCTGATAGGGGCTTTGTATACAGTTTCACTCCTTCATTCCTTACAGTCCCATTGTTTGAGACTGATGTAGCAGTTTTTGAAGTCATGCCCACATTGCTCTTTAGTTCTTTAGGCCGTTTCAGATTTTTCAGTTCCTCTTTTAATCTCTGTATCTTAGTCTCTGCTGCTTTGACTTGCATTTCCCACTTTCTGCTCTCTGCAGCTATCCTCTCCTCCATTTTCGTGATAAGCACTTCTAGCTTCCTTCCCCACTCATGTTCCTTTTTCCTAAGCTTTGTTACCCAATCTTCCTTCACAGACTCATCCTCCAGTCCCCTGGTTTTCTCTCCTGCTGTCTGGCAACCCATTTTTTTGGCTGACACAGAATGAAAAACTATGTGTTTCTGTGTGGTTGTTTTGTGATGTGCTTGTCTGAGTATTTGTGCAGGGCAGAGGGAGGGATATGAGGAAGCTGGAGACAGTGGCAAAATGGGAGAGAGATGGGGAGGGGGACAGGAGGGAATATGGGGAGAGAGAGCAGGAGGGAGAAGCAAAGGGGGAGAAAGAATGGGAGAGGGAGAGAGGGAAAGAGGGAGAGGGGGAGAAGAAGAGTGAGAAGAGAGAGGGGATCAGGGGAGGGAGTGGGATAAAGGTGGGGGAGGATGTGGGGGGAAGAGAGTGTGTGAGGGTCTGTAATATGTGGGAATGTGTGGATGTGAATGTGTGTGTGTACTCACCTAATTGTAGTTGCAGAGGTCGAGACTCAGCTCCTGGTCCCGCCTCTTCACTGAATGCTACTAGGTCATCTCTCTCCTTGCTCCATGAGCCTATCATACCTCGTCTTAAACCTATGTATGCTTCCTGCCTCCACTAAATTGTTCGCGAGACTGTTCCACTTCCTGACCACTCTATGACTGAAGAACTGCTTCCTAGCATCTCTGTGACTCATCTGAGTCTTCAATTTCCAAGAGTGACCCCTTGTTTCTGTGTCCGCTCTCTGGAATATCTTGTCTCTTTCCACCTTGTCTATTCCATGCAATATTTTGCATGTCGTTATCATGTCTTCCCTATCCCTCCTGTCCTCCAGTGTCGTCAGGCCAATTTCCCTCAACCTTTCTACATAGGACATTCCCCTTAGCTCTAGAACTAACCTTGTCACAAATCTTTGCACTTTCTCTAATTTCTTAACGTGTTTGACCCGGTGCGGGTTCCAAACTAGTGCTGCACACTCAAATATGGGCCTGACGTACACGGTGTAGTGTCTTGAAATATTCCTTACTTAGGTATCGGAATGCTAATCTCAGGTTTGCCAGATGTCCATATGCTGCAGCAGTTATCTGGTTGATGTGTGCTTCCAGAGACATATTCGGTGTTATACTCACCCCAAGATCTTTCTCCTTAAGCGTGGTTTGCAGCCGTTGGCCACCTAGCCTATACTCTGCTTGCAGTCTTCTTTGCCCTTCTCCGATCTTCATGACTTAGCATTTGGCAGGGTTGAATTTGAGAAGCCAGTTGCTGGACCATGTGTCCAGCCTAGGTCTCTTTGAAGGCCTGCCTGATCTCATGTGATTTAATTTTCCTCATTAACTTCACATCATCTGCAAACAGGGACACCTATGAGTCTATCCCTTCCATCATGTCATTCACATATACCAAAAATAGCACTGGTCCTAGGACCGACCCCTGTGGGACCCAAATCGTAATAGGTGCCCACTGTGATACCTCATCATGTACCATGACTCGTTGTTGCCTCCCTGTCAGGTATTCTCTGATCCATTGAAGTGCCCTTCCTGTTATACGCGCCTGATCCTCTAGTTTCTGCACTAATCTTCTGTGAGGAACTGTGTCGAACGCCTTCTTACATTCCAAGAAGATGCAAGCAACCCACCCCTCTCGTGTCTTACTTCTGTTGCTTTATCATAAAACTCTAGAGACTTGTGACACAGGACTTGCCTTCCATGAAGCAACGCTGGTTGTCATTTATACATTTGTTCTGTTCCAGGTGCTCCACGACTCTCCTCCTGATAATCTTCTCCATGACTTTGCATACTATACACGTCAGTGATACTGGTCTGTAGTTTAGTGCCTCTTTTCTGTCTCTTTTTTTAAAAATGGTAACTACATTTGCCGTCTTCCATACCTCAGGTAGTTGCCCAGTTTCAAGGGATGTGTTGAAGGTTGTCGTTAATGGGACACACAGCATTTCTGCTCCCTCTCCCGGACAACATCTCCCTCGGGGAGATGTTGTCCGGTTCCATTGCCTTTGAGGTATCAAGGTCACTTAGTAGCTTCTTCAGCTCCTCCTCAGTTGTGTGTATGTCATCCAGCACTTGTTGGTGTATTCCCTGTTGGTGTGCTCCTCTGTCCTGTCTTCCCAGAGTCCTTCCTGTCTCCACTGTGAATACTTCCCTAAATCTGTTGTTGAGCTCCTCACATACCTCTTGATCGTTTCTTGTGAGTTCCCCACCTTCTTTCCTCAGCCTGATCACCTAGTCTTTGACTGTTGTCTTTCTCCTAATGTGGCTATACAGCAGTTTCGGGTCAGACTAGGCTTTTGATGCTATGTCATTTTCAGACTGTTGCTGGGCCTCCCTCCTTATCTGTGCATACTCATTTCTGGCTCTTCGACTGATCTCCTTATCTTCGTGGGTCATTTGCCTTCTGTACCTCTTCTATTCTCTAATGCACTTAGTTTTTGCCTCCCTACACCTTTGGGTAAACGAAGGACTCACTTTGGTCTTCTCATTAATTCTGTTGCCCTTGGGAATAAACCTTTCCTCTGCCTCCTTGCATTTTGTTGTTACACATTCCATCATTTCATTCACTGACTTTCCTAACAGCTCTCTGGCACACTGAACCTCCCGCAGGAAGTTCCTCATACCAGTGTAGTCCTCCCTTTTATAGTTTGGCTTTTCCCAATTGACTCCTGTTACCCTCTCTACTTGCAGCTCTACTATGTAATCAAAACTCAGAACCACGTGATCGCTAAGGGGCCTCTCATATGTGATGTCCTCAATGTCTGAACTGCTCAGGGTGAATACATGGTCCAGTCTTGCTGGTTCATCCACCCCTCTCTCTCTGGCAGTGTCCCTGACGTGTTGATGAGTGAGGTTTTCCAGTACCACATCCATCATCTTGGCTCTCCATGTGTGAGGCTCCAGGTTTTCCCAGTCGATATCCCTATGGTTGAAATCACCCATAACCAGTAACTTTGCTCTGCACGATTGAGCTCTTCGTGCCACCTCAGCCAGTGTGTCCACCATCGGTCTGTTGTTATCTTCATATTCCTCTCTTGGCCTCCTGCAGTTCTGTGGTGGTTTATACATCACTGCAATGACTACCTTATGTTCCCCAGACTGAATTGTAGCTACCGTGTAGTCCCTTTCTCCAATCTCGCCCACACCTTCCGTTTCCTCAAAACCCCATGTTTTTTGTGAGTAGTGCAACCCCTGCTCCCCCTCTGCTCCTTCTGTCTTTTCTCAGGATCTGATATCCTAGTAGGAAGACTGCATCTGTTATTGTCTCAGTAAGTTTCGTTTCTGTGACTGCTATGATGTCTGGGGACTTCTCATTGATTCTTTCATGCCACCCCTCATATTTATTTGATAATCCATCTGCATTCATGTACCACACCTTCAACTTCTTATGTATCACTGTGGTCATGGGAAAATATTGGGGATGGGGGAACGAGAGCCCTGGCGGGGGCCTATGGAGATTTGCAGTGTGGGTGGGATTTGTGATGGGGGATGGGGGCAGAGTGCCGGTAGGGGGCTGCTGTAAGGGTGGGGTTTGTGATGTGAGGGGTGGGGGCAGAGGGAACAGTGTGTGGGTTTTGGTCTACATCGGTCAGTAGCTTTAGGGTTGCCATGGTTGGAGTCCTTCCACGGGTGTTTCTGTAAGGTGTGTTTGCCCTTCCACCTGAGTCTGGGTTCTGCTCATCTTCATCAATACATCTCGTTCCTCTTTTCGTCTTTGTACCCTCTCTCTCAGTATCATCCTTTCTTCTTGTGTTCTTTCATGATTGAGGTACACTCTCCTGTACTCTGGATTACCCCTCAGTCCTGCTCTCTCCTGCAGGATCCTGGTTCGAACTGATTCTGCCTTGAAAATTGCTTTGACCGGCCGTTTCCTTCCACTCACACACCACCCAATTCTCCGAAAATTTGTCACCTGGGTCATGTCTCCCTCACCTATTGCTTCCATGATACCTTCAATCGCTTTCTTCTCCTCCTGGTTTCTTTCGTAGCAGGTTTCCCCTTCAACTTCTCGGAGCCCATAGACAAACACTGACCTCTAGCTCTCCTCCTCCCACTGTGTCTCCCTTTGCATCCTCTGAGGTGCTTTAGTTCCTTCCATCGAAACGTTCCTGCTTTCAATCCCTGCCCTTGCTGCAGCCCCTATGCTCAGTGGACTGTCTTTCCTGCTCACATGTTCCTTGCCACTGCAGTTGAATGTTGGAGTCTCTGCATATGTCATAGCTCCTTCATTGTCTAAAGGTCTCTCAATTGTGCACATCTTTTCCTGGATCCCTACAGTCCCCTTGTCTGTGGCTGGTATAAAAGCTCATGATATCATGTCTGTACTGTCATTTGTCTCTCCATTCTGTTTCAGGTTTTTAGTTCCTCATCTAAGCACTTTTTCTTGTCTCCTGCTGCTAAGACTTGTAGTCCCCACTTCCTGCTCTCCTCAGTTGTCCTCTCCTCCATTTTCTTGCCAAGCTCTGCTAGCTTCCTTCTCCACTCTTTCTCCATTTTTTGAGCTCTACCTCCCAATCTTTCCTCCCAGGTTCTTCTCTCCCGGGTTCATTCCCCAGACCCCTGAGTCTCTGCCCTCTTTGGTTACCCATTTTTTTTTTACCACAGACAGGAGTTGATGTATTTTATCTCAGAAACAAGCTTAAGTATTTTCAGAGAGTGTGTGTGTGGGGGGGGGTGAGGGAAGAGGTAAGGGAGGAGATGAGGGAGAAGCCAAGGGGAGGAGGAAGAAAGGAAAATGGGTGGAAGGTGGAGAGGAAGAGAGAGGGAGATGGATTGGTAGGTAGATAGAGGGAGAGGGAGAGAGACAGAGAGAACAAGAGAGATGGGAGGGGAGAAAGATAGAAAGAGGGGAGAGAGTGAGAGAGAGAGAGAGAGGGAGAGAGAGAATGATAGGGAGAAGGCTAGGGATGAGAGGGAAGCCAGAGGGGGAGGGGGAGAAGAGAGAGAGAGAGAGAGAGAGAGAGAGAGAGAGAGAGAGGAGAGAGAGACAGAGACAGAGAGAGAGAGAGAGAGAGAGAGAGAGAGAGAGAGGAGAGAGAGAGAGAGAGAGAGAGAGAGAGAGAGAGAGAGATAGAGAGAGAGAGAGAGAGAGAGAGAGAGAGAGAGAGAGAGAGAGAGAGAGAGAGAGAGAAGAGAGAGAGAGAGAGAGAGAGAGAGAGAGAGAGAGAGAGAGAGAGAGAGGGGGGGGGGGAGACAGAGAGAAGACAAGAGAGGTGGGAGGAGAGAAGAATAGAAAGGAGAGAGAGAGACACACACACACAGAGCAAGATGTCTGATCTGCGACTGCTTGACAGAGTAGAGAACAGAGCAAGACGTCTCATCTTTCGCCTAGACCCATCCTGGATAGACCTGTCATTTCAGCAGAACCTTCAACACAGGTAGGATGTGGGTGGCCTTACTGTTATGTACAAGGCCAATATTGTCAAAGTACCACACTTGGATCCACTTCGAGGACAGCGTGAAACAAGCTTTTATGCCACAAGACGGGCAGAAAGCAGCAACTTCACTCTGGCTGTACCTTTCTCCAGAACATCACTCCATCTGAGATCATATATATCCAGGATGACTCGAGTATGGAACACATTCGTACTGCATAATGATGTCAACGAGATAACGTCAGTTGATCAAATGAAAATACTGGCACACAAATGGCTCCAACTTCATCCTGTTCCCTACCTGTATGTCTCATAACAATAAAAATGCTTTCAAATGAGCTGATGTAGGTAACAGCTCTTAGCTTGTCAATAAAACTAGGGATCCTTAACCTTGTCAAACCCTGTGTAAAAGAGAGAGAGAGAGAGAGAGAGAGAGAGAGAGAGAGAGAGAGAGAGAGAGAGAGAGAGAGAGAGAGAGAGAGAGAGAGAGAGAGAGAGAGAGAGAGAGAGAAGGCAGGGAGGGAGAGAGAGGACGTGTCACAGTGTACTCCACAAACTTTCTTAATATTGCTTATCTTATCTTAACTACGAGGGTTGGTGAGGAAAAAACTGTTCAGTGACCTAGTACTACCTACAACACATTAGTACAAGCTTACTCCTCCATAAAAGTGAATATAACCAAAACAGTGACAGTTAAGAGTGTTTTGGTGTACAATGTGGTGAGAGTGAGGGGAAGGGCAGGCCTAGGAGTGACGTCACTATTGCCTTCACAGTGAGCATCTAATATTATATCTCTATGTACTAACAGCTGGGTGCTAAAAACAGCGTGACTTGTACAATGCAAAAAAGTGATTTGTGTAACATCTTCCTATAGTGAAAACGTGGATAACATAAACAGTGTTTACTAAGTGATAGTGAGAAGGCAACACTTCCAGCTTGCCGGCCCACTGCCTGCCTTCACCCTCCCTCACTACCCACCCGGTTATAAACACCCCCACGACACCACCCTCCACCCTCTCTCTCTCCTGTGAACTTCATTGTAAACCTACAATGCCCCCTCTGTGATGACTTCACATCACTCACATCTGGCTCCTCCCTTGACCCAGTAGTGAGTGATCTAGCAGAAGGCATAGTCACTTGTCAACCCCTCGGCTTCGTTTGATCGTCTGACCACAAGGTGAGGAGTCCACATGCACAACCTGGCTATGGGAAAGAGGTAATTGGCCAGCCCTTTGCTCTGAGCTCGCCACCACCGACTGGAATGCTCTTCTCCAAGGGCATGTTGACAACCAAGTGAAAGCCTTCACTGGACACATCCTTAATCTATAACAAGAACACATTCCTCACCGGCAATATGTGACGAAGCCTACAGATCAGCCTTGGTTTGGCTTTCGTTGTAGAGAGGCTGCTACTGCTATGTACAAAGCATGGCGAAGGAATGAGAGACATCCTACCACCTATAACAGGTGGTAGGACGTTCAAAAGTGGGCCATTGCTAAATGGGAGGTGGACACAAGAAGAAAGCTAGCATCAGGTAGGGTAGGCTCCAAAACCTGGTGGTCCCTGGCCAAGGACAGACAAGGTTATCTGCCTGATGAACTCATTCCACCTCTAAATCGACAGGATGGGCCCACCTCTATTAGTAGTCAAGAGAAAGTAGATCTCTTTGCTGAATACTTTGCTACCAAAATGCAAGTTCCTGATCCAGCAAGGGACCCTCCTTGGCTAGCTGCAAGAACTGTGTCAAAACTGTCAGTGGTGACAATAAGGCAGGAAGAGGTGCACTTCCCTCTTAAATCGCTTGACCAAGAAAAAGTTGTGGGCCCAGACAAGTTGAGAAGATGTGCAGACCAGTTAGCAGCACCTCTAACTCGCATCTTTCAGCACTGCTTAGTACAGTGTAAATGTCCTTTGTGGAAAGAGGCAAATATAGTCCCTGTTCACAAAAAGAAGAGCAGAGCAGAAATCAGCAACTACAGACCAGTGTCTCTCCTGTCAATCACTGGCAAGATCCTTGAGACAATAATCTCAAGACAAATGACAGTTTTTTGACTACCACTAACTATTTTGTGACTGTCAACATGGCCTCAGGAAAGGTTACTCTGCTGCTTATCTGTTGTTAAACCTCTCCACTAAATGGCACCAGTCACTGGATGAATCCAAAGTCAGCTGTGTGGTAGCACTGGACATAGCTGGTGCTTTCGACTGGGTGTGGCACCAGGGCCTCTTAGCAAAACTGCAAGCTCTGGAAATTGCAGGCTCTACACTATGTCTCCTCAGTAATTACCTTCAAGGTAGATCTCTAAAGGTAATTCTCAATGGAATGGAATCAGCAAGACATCCTATTGGGGCAAGTGTTCCACAAGGAAGTGTTCTGGGACCATTGTTATGGAATGTCTACTGCAATGACCTTCTTCATCTCATCCCAGAATCCCATGTATGTGCAGACGACTGTGCACTGACATTCACTTATCCAAGAGAGGAAATGCCAGCTGCTCTAAGCTACATCAATCACCAGCTCAGAACTATATCAGCTTGGGGAAATAGATGGCAAGTAACATTTGCACCTGAGAAAACACAAATGATGATGATCTCTAGGCACCAAGATGGTAATGTCGGTGCATTAGTAAGGATGAATGGGAGGGTGTTGGCACCTGAGGAGGAAGTTGATATCCTTGGGGTGAAATTTGACTCCAAATTGACCATGAAAAACCACGTTGTAAATCTTGCAAACAAGGCAGCCAGGAAGCTTACAGAACTTCACCGTATCTCGCATATGCTTGACAGCAGGGGTTGCAAGATTTTGTACAAGGTGCAAGTATACTCACACCTTGAGTAGGCTCCACTTTGTTGGTTTGCCTGCCCCCCTTCTCATCTGTGACTGCTTGACAGAGTAGAGAACAGAGCAAGACGTCTCATCTCTCGCCTGGATCAATCTTGGATAGATCTGCCATTTCAGCAGAGCCTTCAACACAGGAAGAATGTGGGTGGCCATACTGTTATGTTTCTATACCACAAGACGGGCAGAAAGCAGCAACTTCACTCTGGCTGTACCCTTCTCCAGAACATCACTTCATCTGAGATCATTTATCCTCATGATGACTCGAGTCTGGAACGCATTTGTACAGCATTATGATGTCAACGAGATTCCCACAGATGGCTCCAACTTCATCCTGTTCCCTACTTGTATGTTTCATAACAATAAAAATGTTTTCAAATGAGCTGATGTAGGTAACAGCTTTTAGTTTGTCAATAAAGTTAGGAATCCTTAACCTGTAAATAGCTTGTCAATAAAGCTAGGGATCCCTAACCTTGTCAAACCCTGTGTAAAAAAAAAAAAAGGAGGGAGGGAGAAAGATGGAGAGAGAGAGAGAGAGAGAGAGAGAGAGAGAGAGAGAGAGAGAGAGAGAGAGGAGAGAGAGAGAGAAGAGAGAGAGAAGAGAGAGGGGAGGGGAGAGAGAGAGAGGAGAGAGAGAGAGAGAGAGAGAGAGAGAGAGAGAGAGAGAGAGAGAGAGTGACAGAGACAGAGTAGAGAAGGGTAGAGAGGGGTGGGGAGAGAGGGAAAGACCGGGTTGGGGGGTATGCGCGGTCAGTTTTCACAAGTCTGCTGGCTGTTTATGTCGTGTGTGTGATCTTGCTAGCTGCCCCAACCTCGTTGTCTTGTTTTAAGTAAACTGAGTCACACTGTCAGACTTTCTGGGTTATCCCAGGTTCTCCACACATATGCTACTTTGTCCAATTACCCATGCACTTACTCGTGTATACCTGAATAGCTTTATGCACTGAATGTTATGTATTTTATCTGATCTAGCTCCTGTGCTGCACTGCAGTGCCATGTGGTCCCACACTCAGTCTCCTCCCCAGATCTTCTCTATTAATAAGTGTTTAGTGCTCTAGTATGATATTCAGCTCTCCAAAGCAGGGTTAATGACCTTCAGCTATCAGTATATAAAGGGCCTACTCTCATTGAAACTACAAAAACGCTGTGTACTTTACGTCTGGTAGCATTGCACTGCGTCTGGCTCTGCTCCTGTACGATGCTTCACGTTTTGGCTCCTGCTTCTTCTATTGTTTCTACACTGTTTTCACTAACTCATCTGTCACTGTATTCACTATGTACAGTATTCACTAACTCGTCAATCCTTATCTCTTATCACCCTGCTTGTCTCACTTATTCTGGTTTGGTATTGATATGTGGCAATACCACCTACACCCACTCTAGGCCTATGACCTTCCACTCTCACTCCTGGCACTGATTCAAATTGTTTTTATGTAACTGTGGCCTTCACCTCTAATTTCTGATTATGACAGTTCGAGAAACACTTCTTGGGATGTCCATTGACACTGTCAACTTTCGACAGACCTGGCAATGGCTTTGTTGGGCCAGAAACTACTAAAGATTGACGAGCACAAACGATCTGTTATTCCTGCGTGTGTATGTGTGTAGGACTATATGAGAGTGGGTTTATTAAGTGTGTGAAAAACAGTGGGTCGGATTGTGTGCTATAGTGTATGAGTGGTGTATGTGGAGTGTGTGTGTGACACATAATCTACAGCACTCTACCTGACCTGACCGACACCCACCTGACCTGACCCACACCCACCTACTAGCTTATGTCTTCTATGCTTCACCTGTCTGCTTGCTCTGTTCAGTGTACTCACCTATTTGTGGTTGCAGGGTTCGATTCATAGTTCCTGGCCCCGCCTCTTCACTGATTGCTACTAGGTCCTCTCTCTCCCTGCTCCACGAGCTTTATCAAACCTCGTCTTAAAACTATGTATGATTACCGCCTCCACTACGTCACTTTCTAGGCTATTCCACGGCCTGACTACTCTATGACTGAAGAAATATTTCCTAACATCCCTTTGATTCATCTGAGTCTTCAACTTCCAATTGTGACCCCTTGTTTCTGTGTCCCATCTCTGGAACATCCCGTCTTTGTCCACCTTGTCTATTCTGCACAGTATTTTATGTCGTTATCATGTCTCCCCTGACCCTCCTGTCCTCCAGTGTCGTCAGGCCAATTTCCCTCAACCTTTCTTCGTAGGACAATCCCCTTAGCTCTGGGACTAGTCTTGTTGCAAACCTTTGCACTTTCTCTAATTTCTTGACGTGCTTGACCAGGTGTGGGTTCCAAACTGGTGCTGCATACTCCAGTATAGGCCTGACGTAAATGGTATACAGAGTCTTGAGCGATTC
>NC_069401.1:61256788-61266788 GCF_026875155.1 Cherax quadricarinatus | reverse complement strand
ACCTTTGTACTTTCTCTAGTTTCTTGACGTGCTTTATCAAGTGCGGGTTCCAAACAGGTGCTGCATACTCAAGTATGGGCCCCGACATACACGGTGTACAGTGTCTTGAATGATTCCTTACTAAGGTATGGGAATGCTGTTCTCAGGTTTGCCAGGCGCCCCTATGCTGCAGCAGTTATCTGATTGATGTGTGCTTCCGGAGACATGCTCGGTGTTATACTCACCCCAAGATCTTTCTCCTTGAGTTGAGGTTTGCAGTCTTTGGCCACCTAGCCTATACTCTGTCTGTGGTCTTCTGTGCCCTCCCCCATCTTCATGACTTTGCATTTGGCAGGATTAAATTCGAGAAGCCATTTGCTGGACCAGGTGTCCAGTCTGTCCAGGTCTCTTTGAAGTCCTGCCTGGTCCTCATCAGATTTAATTCTCCTCATTAACTTCACATCATCTGCAAACAGGGACACTTCTGAGTCTAACCCTTCCGTCATGTCGTTCACATATCCCAAAAATAGCACTGGTCCTAGGACCGACCCCTGTGGGACCCGCTCGTCACAGGTGCCACTGTGATACATCATTACGTACCATGACTCGTTGTTGCCTCCCTGTCAGGTATTCTCTGATCCATTGCAGTGCCCTTCCTGTTATATGCGCCTGATGCTCTAGCTTCTGCACTAATCTCTTGTGAGGAACTGTGTCAAAGGCCTTCTTGCAGTCCAAGAAGATGCAATCAACCCACCCCTCTCTCTCTTGTCTTACTTCTGTTATTTTATCATAAAACTCCAGAAGGTTTGTGACACAGGATTTGCCTTCCGTGAATCCGTGCTGGTTGGCATTTATACTCCTGTTCCGTTCCAGGTGCTCCACCACTCTCCTCCTGATAATCTTCTCCATAATTTTGCATTTCTATACACGTCAATGACACAGGTTCTATAGTTTTAGTGCCTCTTTTCTGTCTCCTTTTTTAAAAATGGGGAACTACATTTGCCGTCTTCCATACCTCAGTAGTTGCCCAGTTTCCAGGGATGTGTTGAAGATTGTGGTAAGTGGCACGCACAACATATCTGCTCCCTCTCTAAGGACCCACGGGGAGATGTTTTTCTGGTCCCATTGATTTTTGAGGTATCGATGTCCTTAGCAGTTTCTTCACCTCCTCCTCATCTGTATGTATGTCGTCCAACACTTGTTGGTGTATTCCTTGCTGGTGTCCCCGTCTGGTCTGTCCCCCAGAGTCCTTCCTGTCTCTACTGTAAATACTTCCTTAAATCTCTTGTTTAGCTCCTCACATACCTCTTGATCGTTTCTTGTGAGTTCTCCACCTTCTTTCCTCAGCCTTATCACCTGGTCCTTGGGCTGTTGTTTCCTCCTAATGTGGCTATAAAAGCAGTTTCGGGTCAGATTTGACTTTCGATGCTATGTCGTTTTCATACTGTCGCTGGGCCTCCCTCCTTATCTGTGCATACTCGTTTCTGGTCTTTAAAACCCGGGGGCCGAACCCAAATTGGCCTGCCCCAAATGGTTTCAAGGTTCCCTTTGACCCTTTTTTTTTTTTTTTTTTTTTTCTTTTTTTTACTCCTAATTTTGGTTTCCCAACCCCCCGGTATGCCGGGCCGGCCTTTCCTATTGCTTTGGCCCCCTTATTTGCCCCGGTTTATAAAACCCCCCAAAAATTCTTTTCCCCTTACTTTTTCATCTTTGGATTTAACAAGGTCTGATCCCTTTTTTCCCCCTTAAAAATTTTCAGCCCCCTTTTGCATTTCGGATTTTAAAACCCAATTGGGCCCCAGGTTTTCCTTGCCCCATCTCTAAAACCCCCCTCTGTGTCCCACCCTTTAATTTTCTAAATTTTTTTTTACAGATCATTTTCCCGCCCCTTTTTGGCCCACCCTTTTTAGGAAATTTCCCTAATTTCCAAAAAACCCAAAAACCCCTGGGATTTACCCCTTTTTGGAACCCCCCCCTTTTCAACAGGCGCCAAGGGGGGGAAACCCGGTTGCCTTACCCATGGCCTCAAAAGGGTTCCCCCCCGGGGGTTCCCCAGGAAAAACCCTTTTTAATCCATTGCAGGCCATTTCCGTTTTTGTTGTTGTTGTCCTCAAGCTTGCTTGGGTTTTAATAAATTTTTTTTTAGGCGGGGGTTTGCAAAAGCCTTTTGGCCAAAAAAAATTTTGGCCCCGGTCCCCCCCATTCCCTTTTCTTATTTTCATTAAATTTTTTTAAAAACCCCGGGAAAGTTGTTACCAGGTTTTTTCCCAAAAACCCTTTGCCTGGTTGCCGATTATCCACTTTGGTTTCTTCCAATTCCTCCACCAAACCACTTTTTTTTCCCTTCCGGGATGTTTTTTCCTTTAAAAAAAAAACCCCCCCCCCCTTTGGGGAACCCCCGTTAAGGGATTAAAAACCCTCTTTTTTAAGAAAAGGGTTTCCATGTCGGTTATTTTTTTAAAAACCATTCATTCCCCCTTTCCTTTGGGGGTTTTGCCCCAGTTTCCCAAAAGAGGGGAAACTTTTTTTAAGGCCCCTTTAAAGCCAAAAAAGCAAACCCCTCCTTCTTTTGCCCCCCTTCAAGTACCCAAAACCAGGGAGTTTGTTGGGTTTTCCCCGGAACCGGCCGGTTTTGAGGTTTAAATTGGGGTTTTTTTCCAAGGGTGGCCCCCCCTTCCCCTTGGCCCAAGCCTTGCGCTTCCGGGATAGGGGGGGGGTTTTTGGCTGTATTTTTTTAAAAACGGGCTTTTTGGGTCTCAAACCAGGGGGGGCCCGGGGGCAAAGGGGGTTTTGGGGGGGGATTTTGATTTAAGGGGGTTTTTTTGGGGAAAGGAGAATATTTTGTTGGTGTTTGCGGTGAAACCAAAGGATTTCCAGGTTTTTTGGAAAATCACCCACACTTGCGGGGTTTTCCCCTTTGTTCTGTTTTCCGGGAAATTTTTTTGGGTTTTTTCCACTGTAAATATTTCTTTAAAATCTGGGGGTTGAGTCCTGAAATACCCCCGGGAAATTTTTTGGGAACTCCCCACCCCCCCTTCCCCTCAGTCTGATTCCCTGGCCCTTTGGATTTCCCTGTTTTCCTCCTGATGGGGGCCCTTGACAACACCCTTCGGGCCCAGACTTTACCCCCGATGCTAGGGCTTTTCCCAAATATTGCCCCCTGACCCCTCCCTTCTTATCTGTGCATTTTGGGTTTCTGGCCATGGGCTAATCTTTTTTATTTACCTATTTTTTTCTGTCTTCTGTACCTTTTCCATTCTTTTGAAACACCTATTTTTTGCCCCCTTTTACCCCTTTTTGGTGAAAAAAGGGTCCCTCGTTCTGTTTTTCCCCATTTTTTCCTGTTTCCCGGGGAAAAAAACCTCTCCTTGCCCCCTTTGCATTTTGTTTCCATAGTCCATCTTTTTCTTGTACGGGTTTTTTCCCGGGTCAGTTCCCTCTCCCACTGTTTGTTTTGCGGGAAAGGGGTTCCTCATCCCTTTAATATTTTTCCCCCTTTTGGAAATTTTTGGTTTTTTTCCCATCCTATTCCGGCTTTGTGTGGTATTTTGTGGGTGGGTGTGTGTGTTGTGTGTTTTGTGTGTTTTTGGTGGGTGTGTTGTGTGTGTGGGTGTGTGGTGGTGTGTTTTTTTGGGGTTTTGTGTGTGTAGTTTGGTTCCCGTGGTGGTTGTGTGTTGTGTGGTGTGTTTTGTTTTGGGGTGGTGTGTTGTGTTTTCTTGCTCCATAAATTAATCTTTCCTTTTCAAAAAAAACTAGGGTATAAATTCCTGTATTCTTTCTAAACTTCCAGACTATTCCATTTCCTGAAAAATTTGGGTGAGTTAAAAATAAATACTTCCTAACACCCCTTGTGATTCAACTTCCAATTTTTTACCCCTTCTTGCTGTACCCCATCTGGGGAACATCTTGTCTTTTTCCTACCTTTCTAATATTTCCGTATTCACATTTTTTGTTTTCATATCCCCTTATCCCCTCCTGTCCCCCCAGGGGCACCCGGGTTTTTTTTCCCTTAAAACCTCTCCTCGGGGGGACACCCCCCCTTAGTTAGGGGGACCTAATCTTTTGAAAAAACCTTTTGGGACTTTATCGATTTTAAATTTTAACTAGGCGGGGGCACCAAACGGTGCGGGCGAAATGCAACATTCGCCTTACTTTTTTTTTTTCAAAAAGTCGGTCGCTCCCCCCAAAAGGCAGGGGGACCCAAAGAAGAAAAAAAATTTTCCCCAAAAAGAAAATATTTTCCCATATTCATTCAAACTTTCACCCTAAACTCATAAATTTTTCCTGCTTTTGCGGGTGCCATTTTTTCCATTTTTTAAAAGGGGGGGCCTTTTATACGGAAAAAAGAAAAAAAAAAAAAGGGGGGGGTTTCCCCCTCTCCCCTCCCCTTTTTTTTTAAAAAAATTTTCTTCTCTCCCCCTCTTTTTTTTTTTAAAATTATATATAAAAATAAAATTAAAATTATATTTAAATAATATAAATACAACCACAACTTTATATTTTAAAAAATATAATATTTTATAATATATTTTAATATATATAGATAATAAAATTTTATATTATAAATATTTATTTATATTTATAATTTTTTTTATATATACATTTATATACATTATATTTAATATATATTTTAAAATATATATATATACTTTTTATATAATAAATATATACTTAATATAAAATATTTTTATATATACACACACAAAATTTTATATATATATATATATAAATTTTTATATTTTATATATATATAATATATAAAATATATAAAATATATAAAATTTATTTATATTATATATATACTTATATACATATACATATAGAAATATATAAACATTTTAATATACATATATCCCTAATTTACATTTTTTTTATATTATTAAAATACAAAAAATATAAATATATATATATAATAATAAAATAATATTTTATATATAATATATATAATATATAATTTTATATATAATATATTTTTATATATTTTTAAAATATATTTTATAAAATTTTATAATATATATACAATATTTAAATAAAAAAATATATATTATATATATATATAATATATATATATATATATTTTTAAATTTATATATTATTATTTATTTTATATATTTTTATATTTATATTTTTATATATTTTTATATATTATATAAATAATATATTTATATATGCAAAAAAACCACTCTGAAAGAAAAGAGAAATTCCAACCCTTTTCGGCCCTATCACATTTCAAGGAACAAGTAATGTGAGTAGTCACAAAAAGGCGCTTGGAATTTTCTTTCTTTCAGAGGGGTTTTGTTTTGTATATTTTGAAACCCTTTTTTACGGGTGATCTTATTGCATTATATATATAAAAATAAAATTATATAAAATATATTATATATATTTATATATATATATATTTTAAAATATATATATATATATTTTATATATTTTATATATATAATTTTATATAAATTATATATATATTTTATATATATTTTATATTTTTTAGGGCTCCCCGAAAAATGTAAAAGGGTAAATTTAGCAAGAATCTTTTAAAATTTAAAACCCCCTTTCAAAAATTTTTCTTTTTACGTTCAAAGATAATTTTTTCATTAATGTTAATGTAAAAAATAAAATTTTTGCCCCAAAAAGAATTTTTTGGGAAAAAATTCCTTTAACCTATTTTTAAAAAAAAAAACAATTTTTTTTTCCCCCCAAAAACCCAAAAATATATTTTAGATTTTTTTTAAAATTTAATTTAATACAAAAAAAAACCACAGTGAAATATTTTTTTTCCCGTTAGGTCAAAGGGATTTTGCGAAATTTTTGCATACCCCAATTTTTCATTTTGCCCTTTTTGGCAAGATGAGCGTTGCTTTTTAAAACCAAAGGGATCGCAAGTTCGGGCCTTTCGGCAAAAAAACATATAACAGGGGACCCCGAATTTTAGCCCACCCCTTTTCTGTTCAAAAACTATTTTTTTATTTTATAAAATGTATTTTTTTTTTAATTTTTTCCCAAAAGGGAAAAATGTAAACCCAAATTTTAAAACCTTTTCCAGCCCACCCAAAAATATTAAAAAAAAATACATTTTTAAAGAAAATTTTAAAAATAGTTTTGCTACAAAAAAAGGCCCCAACGACTAAGTATATAAAAAAATTTTATATATTTTAATAAAATTTTATATTTTATATATATATTTTAATTTTATATATAAAAAATATAATTTATAAAATACATACCCTTTCAACACTCCGGCCGTTTTTCCCACCGAGGGGGGGTGCCCCAAAAAGGAAAAAGGGAAAAGTTTTTCCTTTTAATTTAGTAATAAAACACGGGAAAAGGGGGTTACTAGCCCCTTGCCCCGGTTTTTTTTAGTCGCCTTTTACAACACTTTTTGGCTTACGGAGGAAAAATTTCTGTTTCACTTCCCCATGGAGTAAGGGGAAATAAACAAGAACAAGAACTGGGAAAAAAAAATTTAGAAAAACCCAGAGGTGTGTGTTTTGTGTGTATGTGTGTGTTTTGTACCACCTTTTTTAACTCCCCTTATTTGTGGTTGCGGGGGTCGAGCCCCTAGCCCCTTCCCCCGCCTCTTCACCCTTTTGCTACTGGGCCCTCTTCTCCCCGTTTCCATGACTTTATAAACCTCGTCAAAAAAACTGTGTATGGTTCCTGCCCCCCACACGTCTTTTTTCCTGGGCTATTCCCACTGCCTTCCCAACTCTATGACTGAAAAAATATTTCCCAACTATCTCTCAATCATTTTTTTCTTCAATTTCCAAATTGTGGCCTCTTGTTTCTGTGTCCCCCCCCGGGAACATCCTTTTTTTTCCACCTTGTCTTTTCCCACGCGTTTTTATATGTCTTTAAATCATGTCTCCCCTGCCCTCCTGCCCCTCCAGTGTGGTAAGGCCGATTTCCCTTAATCTTTCCTCAAGGACTTTTCCCCTTAGCCCCGGAACAAACCCCTTGCCCAAAAAACCTTTTTTTACTTTCTTGGGTTTTTTTTGACGTGCTTATAAATCCCGGGGCCCCAAAAACAGGTGCTGCATATCAAGTAAGGGGCCCCTGAAAATACACGGGTACTTGTCTTGAATATTCCTTAAAAGGAGGGGAATGCTTTCTCAGGTTTGCCGGGCGCCCTTTATGTTTCGCAGTTATCAAATTGATGTGTGCCCCGGGAGACATGCTCGGTTTTAAAACTCCCCCAAGATCTTTCTCCTTAGTAAAGGTTTTGCATTTTTTTGGGCCACCTAGCCTTACTCTTTTCGTGGTCTTCTGTGCCCCTCCCCCTTTTCATGACTTTTGTTTTGGGCGGGTTTAAATTCGAGAAGCCATTTGTGGCCCAGGTGTCCAGTCTGCCCCAGGTCTCTTTAAAATCCTGCCGGGGGTCCCCATCAGTTTTTTAATTTTCCTCTTTTAAATTCACATATCGGGCAAACGGGCACTTCTGGGGTCAAACCCTTCCTTTCTTTCCCTTTTCAAATATCCCAAAAATAGCACTGGTCCTAGGACCGCCCCCCTGTGGGACCCCGCTGTCCAGGTGCCCACTGTGATACATCTTTAGTCCCAATGACCGTTTTTTCCCTCCCTTTTCGGAATTCTTAAACCAATTCAGTCCCCTTTCCCCCTGTTAATCCCCTGAGGGTTTCAGCTTCTGCATTTAATCCTTTGTGGGGAAACTTTCCCAAAGGCCTTTTTGGGCATTTCCAAAGGATGCAATCAACCCACCCCCCTCTCTCTTGCCCTTATTCCCCTGTTATTTTATCATAAAATTTCAAAGGTTTGTGGAACGGGGTTTTTCCCTTCCCGTGAATCCGTGCGGGTTTTTGGCATTTTTTACCCCTTTTCCTTTCCCAAAGGGTGCCCAAAAACTCCCCCCTCCGGTTTAATCTTCTCCATAATTTTGCATAACTATACACGCCCAATGACACGGTTCTAATATTTAGTGCCTTTTTTCTGTCCCTTTTTTTTAAAAATGGGAACAAAATTTCCGTCTTCCATACCTCAGGTAGTTGCCCATTTTCCAGGGATGTGGGGGAAGTGTGGTAAGTGGCACGCACAACATATCTGCTTTTCCCCCTTAAGGACCCACGGGGGGAGTTGTCTGGCCCCCTTGATTTTTTTTTGGGGGGGTATCGATGTCCCCTTAGCAGTTTCCCTTTACCCTCCCCTCATCGTATGTATGTCGTCCAACAATTGTTGGGGTATTCCTTGCTGGGGTCCCCGGGCTGGGGCTGTCCCCCCCAAATTCCCCCCTGGGCCTACGGGAAAAACTTCCTTAAAACTCTTTTTTTTCTCCTCACATACCTCTTGATCGTTTTTTTGTGGAGTTCTCCCCCTTCTTCCTCAAACCTTATCACCTGGCCTTGACTGTTGGCTTCCTCCAAGTGTTATAAGGCAGCAGTTTCGGGTCGATTTGGGCTTTCGATGCTATGTCGTTTTTTTTTACTGTGCTTGGGGGCCCCCCCTCCTTATCTGTGCATACTCCCTTTTGGCTCTTCTACTAATCTCCTTTTTTTCCTGGGGCCTATGCCTCCTGTACCTTTTCCCCTTCTCTGTTTTCACTTTTTTTTTGCCTCCCTACAACCCTTTGGGGAAAACCCAAGGGCCCGGTTTTTGGTCTTTTCAATTTTTTCCGTTTCCCCTTTGGGAAAAAAAAACTTTTCCCCTTTTCCCCCCTTGCACTTTGTTGCCACAAAATTTCCCTCATTCGTGTTTTTTGGGGTTTTGTGTGGGTTTTGTGTGTGGAGGGGGTGTTTTTGGTGTGGGTGTTTTGTGGTGTTGTGTGTGTGTGTGTGTGGTGTGTGTGTGTGGGTGTCTGGTGTGTGTGTTTTTGTGTGTTTTGTGTTGTGTGTGTGTGTGTGTGTGTGTGTTGTTTTGTGTGTGTGTGTGGGTGTCTGTGTGTGTGTGTGTTTTTGGGTTTGTGTGGGTGGTGGGGTGTGGTGTGTGGTTTTTTGTGTGGGGGGTAGGTTGTTTTGTGTTGTGTTGGGGTGTGTGTGGGTGTGGTGTGTGTGTGTGGGGGGTGTGTTGTGTGTGTTGTTTGTTCTGTCTGTCTGTCTATCTGTTAAAAGGGGGTGAGTGTTTGTGTGGTGTTTTTTGTGCCCGTCTGTGTGGGGGTTGTGTGTGTGTGGGGGGGGTGATTTTGGGGTGTGTGGTGTGTGTGTCTGGGCTGTTATCTGTGGGGTTTTGTGTGTGTGTGTGTGTGGGGTTGTGTGTGTTTTTTGGGTGTGGTTGTGTTTTGTGTTGGTTTTGGGTGTGTGTGTGTGTTTTGTGGGGTGGGTGTGTGGGTTGTGTGTGTGTTTTGGGGGTCTGTCTGTCTTTTGTCTGTCTTTTTGGCTGTTTTAAAGTGTTGGGTTGAGTTTTTGTGGTGGTTTTGGGTGTGTGTGTGTCTTGGTGGTGTGGTGTTGGGGGTGTGTGTGGGGGGGGTTTTTGTGTGTGTGTGTGTCTGTGTGTGTGGGTGGTTTTGTGTTGTCTGGGCTGTCTGTCTGTTGTCTGTTATGGTGTGTGAGTGTTTTTGGGGTTTGTTGTGTGTGTGGGGTTTTGGGGTTTTGTCGTCTGCTGTGTATGTGTGTGTGTGTGTCGTGTGGTTGTGTGTGGGTTTTGTGGTGGGTGTGTGTTTGGTGTGTGTGTTGTTGTGGGTGTGTGTGTTGTGGTGGTGTGTGTGTGTGTGGTAGGTGTGTTGTGTATGGGTTGTCTGTCTGTCTGTGTTGTGTGGTGTGTGTGTGTGTGTTGTGTGGGGTGTTGTGTGTGTGGGTTTTGTGTTTGTGTGTGTGTGTGTGTGTGTTGTGTGTGTGTGTGTGTGTGGGGGTGGTGTTGTGTGTGTGTGTGTGTGGTGTTGGTGTGTGTGTGTGTGTTGTGGGTGTGTTGTGTGGTGTGTGGGTTTGTGTGTGTGTGTGTGTGTTTGTTGTTGTTTGTGTGTGAGTTGTGTGTTGTTGGGGTTTTTTTTGTTGTGTTGTGTTGTGTTGTGTGTGTGAGTGTTTTTGTGTGGGGTTGTGTTGTCTTTGTGGTGTTGTGGGGTTGGGGTGTTGGT
>NC_069401.1:61249230-61256288 GCF_026875155.1 Cherax quadricarinatus | reverse complement strand
TTTTAAATCCCACCTTTCTGCGAAAAAGCTCCACCAGCGCTATAATAACAAGACAGCTCCAACAAAACTATAACAAGGCAATACCACCAGCACTATAGCATGAAGGGAGCTCCACTAACACTATGAAAACAAGGCAACTCCACCAACACTATAATAACAAGGCAGCTCCACCAGCACTATAATTACAATGTAGCTCAACCAGCACTATAACAAGGCAGCTCCACCAGCTCTATAATAACAAGACAGCTCCATCAGTACTATAACAACAAGGCAACTCTACCATCACTTTAATAACAAAGCAGCTCCATCAGCAGTATAATAACAAGGCAGCTCTACCAGCACTACAATAACAAGGCAGCTCTATCAGTACTATAATAACAAGACAGCTCGACAAGCATTGTAATAACAAGGCAGCTACACCAGCACTATAAAAAAGCAGCTCAAGAAGCACTATAATAAAAAGACAGCTCCACCAGCTCTGTGATAACAAGGCAGCTCCACCAGTACTATAATAACAAGGCAGCTCCACCAGTCCTATAATAACAAGGCAGCTCCACCAGTACTATAATAACAACGCAGCTCCACCAGCACTACAATAAGAAGGCAGCTCCACCAGGACTAAAATAACAAGGCAGCTCCACCAGCACTATAATAACAAGGGAGCTCCAACAGTACTATAATATGGAGCTTCACCTGCAATATAATAACAGGGAAGCTCAACCAGCACTATAACATGGCAGCTCCACGAGCTGTATAATAAGAAGGCAGCTCCACCATCACTACAGCAAGAAGGCAGCTCCATTAGTACTAGAAAAACAAGGCAGCCCCACCAGCACTATAATAACAAGGGAGCTCCACCAGCACTATAACAAGGCAGCTCCACCAGCACTATAACAAGGCAGCTCCACCAGCACTATCATAACAAGACAGCTCCACCAGCACTATCATAACAAGACAGCTCCACCAGCATTATCATAACAAGGCAGTTCCGCCAGCACTATAATAACAAGGCAGCTCCACCAGCACTATAATAACAAGGCAGCCCCACCAGCACTATAATAACAAGGCAGCTCCACCAGCACTATAATAACAAGGCAGCCCCACCAGCACTATAATAACAAGGCAGCTCCACCAGCACTATAATAACAAGGCAGCTCCACCAGCACTATAATAACAAGGCAGCTCCACCAGCATTATAATAACAAGGCAGCTCCACCAGCACTATAATAACAAGGCAGCTCCACCAGCACTATAATAACAAGGCAGCTCCACCAGCACTATAATAACAAGGGAGCTCCACCAGCACTATAATAACAAGACAGCTCCACCAGCACTATAACAAGGCAGCTCCACCAGCACTATAATAGCAAGACAGCTCCACCAGCACTATAATAGCAAGACAGCTCCACCAGCACTATAACAAGGCAGCTCCACCAGCAATATAATAGCAAGACAGCTCCACCAGCACTATAATAGCAAGACAGCTCCACCAGCACTATAACAAGGCAGCTCCACCAGCACTATAATAGCAAGACAGCTCCACCAGCACTATAACAAGGCAGCTCCACCAGCACTATAATAGCAAGACAGCTCCACCAGCACTATAACAAAGCAGCTCCACCAGCACTATAATAGCAAGACAGCTCCACCACCACTATAACAAGGCAGCTCCACCACCACTATAATAGCAAGACAGCTCCACCACCACTATAATAGCAAGACAGCTCCACCACCACTATAATAGCAAGACAGCTCTACCACCACTGTAATAAGACAGCTCCACCAGCACTATAATAGCAAGACAGCTCCACCAGCACTATAATAGCAAGACAGCTCCACCAGCACTATAATAGCAAGACAGCTCCACCAGCACTATAACAGGGCAGCTCCACCACCACTATAATAGCAAGACAGCTCCACCACCACTATAACAAGGCAGCTCCACCAGCACTATAATAGCAAGACAGCTCCACCACCACTATGACAAGGCAGCTCCACCAGCACTATTACAAGGCAGCTCCACCAGCACTATAACAAGGCAGCTCCACCAGCACTATAATAACAAGGCACCTCCACCAGCACTATTACAAGGCAGCTCCACCACCACTATAACAAGGCAGCTCCACCAGCACTATAACAAGACAGCTCCACCAGTACTATAATAACAAGGCAGCTCCACCAGCACTATAACAAGACAGCTCCACCAGCACTATAACAAGACAGCTCCACCAGCACTATAACAAGGCAGCTCCACCACCACTATAACAAGGCAACTCCACCACCACTATGATAACAAGGCAGCTCCACCACCACTATAACAAGACAGCTCCACCAGCACTATAATAACAAGGCAGCTTCACCAGCACTATAATAACAAGGCAGCTCCACCAGCACTATAATAACAAGGCAGCTTCACCAGCATTATAACAAGGCAGCTCCACCACCACTATAACAAGGCAGCTCCACCACCACTATAACAAGGCAGCTCCACCAGCACTGTTACAACACAGCTCCACAAGCACTATAACAAGACAGCTCCACCAGCACTATAACAAGACAGCTCCACCAGCACTATAACAAGGCAGCTCCACCACCACTATAACAAGGCAACTCCACCACCACTATGATAACAAGGCAGCTCCACCACCACTATAACAAGACAGCTCCACCAGCACTATAATAACAAGGCAGCTCCACCAGCACTATAATAACAAGGCAGCTTCACCAGCATTATAACAAGGCAGCTCCACCACCACTATAACAAGGCAGCTCCACCACCACTATAACAAGGCAGCTCCACCAGCACTGTTACAACACAGCTCCACAAGCACTATAACAAGACAGCTCCACCAGCACTATAATAACAAGACAGCTTCACCAGCAGTATAACAAGGCAGCTCCACCACCACTATAACAAGGCAGCTCCACCACCACTAAAACAAGGCAGCTCCACCACCACTATAACAAGGCAGCTCCACCACCACTATAACAATTCAGCTCCACCACCACTATAACAAGGCAGCTCCACCACCACTAAAACAAGGCAGCTCCACCACCACTATAACAAGGCAGCTCCACCACCACTAAAACAAGGCAGCTCCACCACCACTATAACAAGGCAGCTCCACCACCACTATAACAATTCAGCTCCACCAGCACTGTTGCAACACAATTCCACCAGCACTCTAACAAGACAGTTCCGGCAGCACTAGAATAACAAGACAGCTTCACCAGCACTATAACAAGACAGTTCCGGCATCTCTAAAATAACAAGGCAGCTTCACCAGCACTATAACAAGACAGCTCCGCCAGCACTATAATAACAAGGCAGCTCCACCACCACTATAACAAGGCAGCTCCACCACCACTATAACAAGACAGCTCCACCAGCACTATAATAACAAGGCAGCTCCACCACCACTATAACAAGGCAGCTCCACCACCACTATAACAAGACAGCTCCACCACCACTATAACAAGGCAGCTCCACCAGCACTATAACAAGACAGCTCCACCAGCACTATAATAACAAGGCAGCTCCACCACCACTATAACAAGACAGCTCCACCAGCACTATAATAACAAGGCAGCTCCACCACCACTATAACAAGGCAGCTCCACCAGCACTATAATAACAAGGCAGCTCCACCACCACTATAACAAGGCAGCTCCACCAGCACTATAACAAGACAGCTCCACCAGCACTATAATAACAAGGCAGCTCCACCACCACTATAACAAGGCAGCTCCACCACCACTATAACAAGACAGCTCCACCAGCACTATAACAAGACAGCTCCACCACCACTATAACAAGGCAGCTCCACCACCACTATAACAAGGCAGCTCCACCACCACTATAACAAGACAGCTCCACCACCACTATAACAAGGCAGCTCCACCAGCACTATAACAAGACAGCTCCACCAGCACTATAATAACAAGGCAGCTCCACCACCACTATAACAAGACAGCTCCACCAGCACTATAACAAGACAGCTCCGCCAGCACTATAATAACAAGGCAGCTCCACCACCACTATAACAAGACAGCTCCACCACCACTATAACAAGGCAGCTCCACCACCACTATAACAAGACAGCTCCACCAGCACTATAATAACAAGACAGCTCCGCCACCACTATAATAACAAGACAGCTCCACCAGCACTATAATAACAAGACAGCTCCACCAGCACTATAATATCAAGACAGCTCCACCAGCACTATAATAACAAGACAGCTCCGCCAGCACTATAATAACAAGACAGCTCCACCAGCACTATAATAACAAGACAGCTCCGCCAGCACTATAACAAGACAGCTCCGCCAGCACTATAATAACAAGTCGGCTCCACCACCACTATAACAAGACAGCTCCACCAGCACTATAATAACAAGACAGCTCCACCAGCACTATAATAACAAGACAGCTCCGCCAGCACTATAACAAGACAGCTCCGCCAGCACTATAATAACAAGTCGGCTCCACCACCACTATAACAAGACAGCTCCACCAGCACTATAATAACAAGACAGCTCCACCAGCACTATAACAAGGCAGCTCCACCAGCACTATAATAACAAGGCAGCTCCACCAGCACTATAACAAGACAGTTCCGCCAGCACTATAATAACAAGGCAGCTCCACCAGCACTATAACAAGACAGCTCCACCAGCACTATAACAAGGCAGCTCCACCAGCACTATAACAAGACATCTCCACCAGCACTATAACAAGACAGCTCCACCAGCACTATAACAAGACAGCTCCACCAGCACTATAACAAGGCAGCTCCACCAGCACTATAACAAGACAGCTCCACCAGCACTATAACAAGTCAGCTCCACCAGCACTTCTCTATCATAAATATCATTAAACAGTGCAGAGAGAGTTAGATAAACTTTTCTCTAAATAATATTATGTTCATATTAAAACGTTAAAGGGAAAGATACATTAGAATATACACTTTTTAATAAAAACCGTCCGATTGCTGTTTATCCCGCAAGTTTAATGCAGTGGCCGGTCAGTATATTTATTAAGAGAAATATAACATTATGATGTGAGGTGGGGAGGCTGGAGCGTCACGGAGGATTATGCAGAAAGTCACACGAAGGTCCTACTCAGGTTGTCCAGGTTGATACTTTTAAAAAATATGTCAAGAATATGTTATTATAGAAAAATTTATTGACACAAGTGCTCACGACATCGAGGCCGGGAGTTTCGTCAGCAAGTTTTACACAAGGTATATATGCAGTCATCCCCTGATGACTCCAACAAGACCTGGGAGGATTAAAAAACTAATAGTTATATCGTGCATACTATAAAAGTTTCCCCACTGATTTGATGGTGATGCCAGGACCAGAGTGCCCACTTATGCCAAGGTAAATTCTGCGAGCCACCGAGACTTTCTTTTACAACCCGACTTCCGAAAGAAATGCCAAATATCAATGGAAATGAGGTGACCCTAGAAGAGCCCCGTGACGTCAGTATCCATCCATATATCCACTTAATAGCAACATTTTTCAGCATAAATTACATTGGAATCCCAAATAAAGGCCATTCCGCTCCATTAAATTCTTTTCTTGTCACCAGATGCAACATAACAAGAATTTTGGTGCATTTGGACTACTTCCTTCCAACCTAGATGAACTTTGAGAATCATGTGAGCAGCAGGAGCAAAACTTCATCTCTCGGTGCTAATGATAAGTATTCCAGAAAATATCAAATATCGTGTCTTGCTGCCACTCAGTCCCCACGTGCAGAACACATTCGGTGAGGGATGTTGTCAGTGTATTTGTCGATATCATTTTCTTGTGAACGATACAGGAAACAACATGCTGGTGAAACACTATGAAACATTAGTTAGTCATAAACATAGATGGAGATGCAATCTAAACTATACCTACAAGAACTTAACCTAGGGAGGTTTAACACAAGTCGAACTCCTTGTTGCTAAATTATTTAAGAACATGATGCAGTAAGGTACGATTCCCCTCCCCATACTATATCATAACTTCCACAACAGTCTACCTCCCCACACCTTCCCACACGTCCACAACAGTCTACCTCCCCACACCTTCCCACACGTCCACAACAGTCTACCTCCCCACACCTTCCCACACCTCCACAACAGTCTACCTCCCCACACCTTCCCACACCTCCACAACAGTCTACCTCCCCACACCTTCCCACAAATCCACAACAGTCTACCTCCCCACACCTTCCCACACCTCCACAACAGTCTACCTCCCCACACCTTCCCACACCTCCACAACAGTCTACCTCCCCACACCTTCCCACAAATCCACAACAGTCTACCTCCCCACACCTTCCCACAAATCCACAACAGTCTACCTCCCCACACCTTCCCACACCTCCACAACAGTCTACCTCCCCACACCTTCCCACAAATCCACAACAGTCTACCTCCCCACACCTCCACAACAGTTTACCTCCCCACACTTTCACACAGTCCTCCAACCTTCACACACTCCATCGTCCGCCAACTCCAGCAAATCCATATCCTCCCGTCGTCTCCGCTGAAACAAGATATCTAAGCTTCTGTTATGGTGTACATACAACTAGCTGATGAAGTTGGCGAATAACGTGTCAAGGCTTCATTGAGATTCTTTCATGGAAAACCTCAAACAAAAAGCGCGTGAAAATGTTGCAAAATATACTTTTTTTTTCTTTTTATAATATATATATATATATATATATATTATATATATATATATTATATTTAATAATATAAAATATTTATATATTATTTATAAAAATTTATATAATATATATATATTTCTCAATTTTCCGTTTAAACCATAGACCAAAATCACCTCAAACACATAGTTTTATATACGCTGGTTGAAAGACAATTTAGCGAGGGGAGAGAAAAAAAAAAGGATTTTCATGGACATATTTCATAGTCTGATTTTACCGCAAGTGTCTTAAAATTTTATTAATATGAAAATGAATTAAATATTTATAACCTGAACACTTGACAACAACCAAAATATCGAACCTGAAATAAAGTGAGTGAAAAAAATCTTGTTGTG
>NC_069401.1:61164230-61241730 GCF_026875155.1 Cherax quadricarinatus | reverse complement strand
GAAGCCAATTGCTGGACCAGGTCTACAACCTGTCCAGATCCCTTTGTAGTTCTGCCTGGTCTTCGATCGAGTGAATTCTTCTCATTAACTTCACGTCATCTGCAAACAGGGACACCTCAGAATCTATTCCTTCCGTCATGTCGCTCACAAATACCAGAAACAGCACTTGTCTTAGGACTGACCCCTGTGGGACCCCGCTGGTCACAGGTGCCCACTCTGACACCTCGCAACGTGCCATGACTCGCTGCTGTCTTCCTGACAAGTATTCCCTGATCCATTGTAGCGCCTTCCCTGTTATCCCTGCTTGGTCCTCCAGTTTTTGCACTAATCTCTTGTGTGGAACTGTGTCAAACGCCTTCTTGCAGTCCAAGAATATGCATTCCACCCACCCCTCTCTCTCTTGTCTTACTGCTGTCACCATGTCATGGAAATCCAGTAGGTTTGTGACACAGGATTTCCCGTCCCTGAAACCATGTTGGCTGCTGTTGATGAGATCATTGTTAGTGGGATGAATTGTAAAGGAGCTGCCTAGTATGGGCCAACAGGCCTGCTGCAGTGTTCCTTCTTTCTTATGTTCTTCAATCTCATGTTTAGCTCCTCACATTCCTCTAGGCCGTTTCTTGTAAACTCTCCACCTTCCTTCCTCAGCCTGATTACCTGGTCCTTGACTGTTAATTTCCTCCTGATGTGGCTATGCAACAGCTTCGGATCAGACTTGACTTTCGTTGCTATGTCATTTTCGTATTGTCGCTGAACCTCCCTTCTCATCTGTGCATATTCGTTTCTGGCTCGTCAGCTAATCTCTTAATTTTTCTGGATCCTTTGTCTTCTGTACTTTTTCCATTCTCTAGTCACTTAGTTTTTGTCTACCTACACTTTTGGGTGAACCAAGGACTCGTTCTGTCCTTCCAATTATTTCTGTTTCCCTTTGGAAGAAACCTCTCCTTTACCTCCTTGCCTTTTGTTGTCACATGGTCCATTATTTCTTTTACTGGTTTTCCTGCCAGTTGTCTCTCCCACTGAGCGTCTTGCAGGAAGTTCCTCATGCCTATATAGTCCCCCCTTTTGTAATTTGTTTTTTCCTGTCCTATTCCTGTTACCCTCTCCACTTGTAGCTCAACTATGTAATCAAAGCACAGAACCTCATGATCACTAGCTCCGAGGAGCCTTCCGTACATGATATCCTCGATGTCCGAACTACTTCAGGTGAATACTAGGTCCAGTCTTGCTGGATCATCCTCATCTCTTTCTCTAGTAGTGTCTCTAACATGTTGATGCACATCTTGGTTCTGCATGTTTTGGGACCTCCCATGGGGCTCCAGGTTTTCCTAGTCAATCTCCTTGCGATTGAAATCACCCATAACTAGTAACCTTGCTCTCCCCATGTGAGCTCTTCTGACCACCTTGGCTAGTGGGTCTACCATTGCTCTGTTGCTCTCTTCGTATTCTTCTTTTGGCCTCCTGCAGTTCTGTGGCAGATTGTACATTACTGCAATTACCACATTATGGCCCTCAGACTGGATTGTTCCTACTATGTAGTCCCTTTTGCCCATTCCATCCAGTCCTTCCATTTCCTGAAATCTCCACAGGATTTTAATGCGCAGTGCAACTCCTCCTCCCCATCTGTTCCTTCAATCTTTCCTGAGGGTTTGATATCTGGGTGAAAATATTGCATCTGTTATCCTTGTGAGTTTCGTTTCTGTGAATGCTGTTATGTCTGGGGATGTCTCCTTGATTCTTTAATGTTTCTCCTCATATTTATTTGATATACTCTCTGCATTTGTATACCAAACCTTCAACTTCTTTTCTAAAACTGTGGTCTGAGGGGTTCACTGGGGTTGGGAAAGCAAGAGACCTGATGAGGAACTATGGGTGGTTGCTGTGAAGGTGGAGTTTGTAATGAGGTGAGGGACTGCATTGGGCATGGCATGTGTTTTGGCTTAAAATGTTTGGTTGCATTGAGGTTGTCCTGGTTTTGGGGTTTCTGTAGGTGATTGTGAGGAAAGTTGTATTTCGACTTCCTCCTGAATCTGGGTTCTCCTGTTCATCTCCATCTTTACCTCTGTTTCCTCCTTTCGTCTTTGTACCCTCTCTTTCAGTTTGTCTTCTTGTGTTCTGTCGAAGTCGAGAGACACCCTCCAGTACATCAACATATCCTTTAGTCTTGCTTTCTCATGTAGGATCCTGTTCTGAGCCGATTCTGACTTGATAATCACTTTGACTGGCCTGTGTCTTCCTCTTGCAAACTCCCTTATTCTCAGAAAATTTGCCTGCTGGGTCATGTCATCTTATCCTATTGCTTTCATGATGCTTTTAATTGTTTTTTTCTCTTCTTGTCTTCTTGATTCGTAAGTTCCCCCTTTAATTTCCTGGAGCCCATAAAACGAAGACTGATCTCTCTCTTTCATTCTCTCACTGTATATCCCTTTGTATCCCTTGATTCAATTTAGTTGCCTTCATTTCAGCTTTCCTTTCTTCAAACTCTTCACTAACTGCTGTCCCTGGGCCCAGTGGTCTTTCGTTTTCCCTTCTCAGCTTTCCCTGGGCACTGCTGTGGTCTATTAATGCCTCTACGTATAGTTGTTTCAGATTTTTCAGTTCCTCTTCTAATCTCTGTATCTTAGCCTCTGCTATTGAGACTTGCATCCCTCACTTCCTGCTCTCTGCAGCTATCCTCTCCTCCATTTTCATGCTAAGTTCTTCTAGCTTCCTTCCCCACTCATGTTCCCTTCTAGTGAGCTCTGGTACCCAATCTTCCTTCACGGACTCATCTTCCAGTCCCCTGGTTTTCCATCCTGGTCTCTGGTAACTCTTTTTTTTTTTTTTTGGTTGCCACAAAATGAAAAACTATGTACTTCTGTGTGGTCGTTTTGTGGTGTGTTTGTCTGAGTGTGTGTGGGGGGGGGAAGGGAAGAAGAGGCAGAAGCTGGAGACAGTGGCAAAATGGGAGAGAGGTGGAGAGGGGGAAAGAGAGGGGAGTATGGGGAGAGAGAGGAGGAGGGAGAAGCATAGGGGGAGAGAGAATGGGAGAAGGAGAAGGGGAAAGAGGGAAAGGAGGGGGGAGAAGGAGGGTGAGAGATGGGGAATCAGGGGAGGGAGTGGGACAGAGGTGGGTGAGGGTATATGTGGGAATGTGGGTGAGAACGTGTATGTGTGTGAGTGTGTGTGTGTACTCACCTATTTGTACTCACCTATTTGTGGTTGCAGGGGTCGAGTCTTAGCTCCTGGCCCCGCCTCTTCACCGGTTGCTACTGGGCCCTTTCTCTCCCCGCTCCATGAGCTTTATCAAACTTCGTCTTAAAACTGTGTATGGTTCCTGCCTCCACTACATCAATTTCCAGGCTATTCCACTCCTGACAACTCTATGACTGAAGAAATATTTCCTAATATCTCTCTGACTCATCTGTGTCTTCAACTTCTAATTGTGACCTCTTGTTTCTCTGTCCCCTCCCTGGAACATCCTGTCTTTGTCCACCTTGTCTATTCTGCGAAGTATTTTATATGTCATTATCATGTCTCCCTTGACCCTCCTGTCCTCTAGTGTCGTCAGGCCGATTTACGTTAATCTTTCTTCACAGGACATTCCCCTTAGCTCTGGAACTAATCTTGTGGCAATCCTTTGCAGTTTCTCTAGTTTCTTGACGTGCTTTATCAAGTGCGGGTTCCAAACAGGTGCTGCATACTCCAGTATGGGCCTGACGTACACGGTGTACAGTGTCTTGAACGATTCCTTACTAAGGTATCGGAACGCTGTTCTCTGGTTTGCCAGGCGCCCATATGCTGCAGCAGTTATCTGGTTGATGTGTGCTTCCGGAGACATGCTCGGTGTTATACTCACTCCAAGATCTTTCTCCTTGAGCGAGGTTTGCAGTCTTTGGCCACCTGGCCTATACTCTGTCTGTGGTCTTCTGTGCCCTTCCCCTATCTTCATGACTTTGCATTTGGTGTCCAGGTGTCCAGTCTGTCCAGGTCTCTGAAGTCCTGCCCGGTCCTCATCTGATTAAATTCTCCTCATTAACTTCACATCGTCTGCGAACAGGGACACTTCCGAGTCTATCCCTTCCATCACGTCGTTCACATATACCAAAAATAGCACTGGTCCTAGGACCGACCCCTGTGAGACCCTGCTCGTCACTGGTGCCCGCTGTAATACATCATTACGTACCATGACTCATTGTTGCCTCCCTGTCAGGTATTCTCTGATCCATTGCAGTGCCCTTCCTGTTGTATGCGCCTGATCCTCTAGCTTCTTCACTAATCTCTTGTGAGGAACTGTGTCAAAGGCCTTTTTGCAGTCCAAGAAGATGCAATCATCCCATCCCTCTCTATCTCGTGTCTTACTTCTGTTACTTTATCACAAAACTCCAGAAGGTTTGTGACACAGGATTTTCCATCCATGAATCCGTGCTGGTTGGCGTTTATACTCTTGTTCCGTTCCAGGTGTTCCACCACTCTCCTCCTGATAATCTTCTCCATAACATTGCATACTATACACGTCAGTGACACTGGTCTATAGTTTAGTGCTTCTTTTCTGTCCCTTTTTTTAAAAATGGGAACTACATTTGCCGTCTTCCATACCTCAGGTAGTTGCCCAGTTTCCAGGGACGTGTTGAAGATTGTGGTAAGTGGCACACACAACATATCTGCTCCCTCTCTAAGGACCCACGGGGAGATGTCCGGTCCCATTGCCTTTGAAGTATCGATGTCCCTTAGCAGTTTCTTCACCTCCTCATCTGTATGTATGTCGTCCAACACTTGGTAAATTCCTTGCTCGTGCCCCCATCTGGTTTGTCCTCCCAGAGGCCTTCCTGTACTCACCTAGTTGAGGTTGCGGGGGTCGAGTCCGAGCTCCTGGCCCCGCCTCTTCACTGATCGCTACTAGGTCACTCTCCCTGAGCCGTGAGCTTTATCATACCTCTGCTTAAAGCTATGTATGGATCCTGCCTCCACTACATCGCTTCCCAAACTATTCCACTTACTGACTACTCTGTGGCTGAAGAAATACTTCCTAACATCCCTGTGATTCATCTGTGTCTTTAGCTTCCAACTGTGTCCCCTTGTTACTGTGTCCAATCTCTGGAACATCCTGTCCTTGTCCACCTTGTCAATTCCTCTCAGTATTTTGTATGTCGTTATCATGTCCCCACTATCTCTCCTGTCCTCCAGTGTCGTCAGGTTGATTTCCCTTAACCTCTCCTCGTAGGACATACCTCTTAGCTCTGGGACTAGTCTTGTTGCAAACCTTTGCACTTTCTCTAGTTTCTTCACGTGCTTGGCTAGGTGTGGGTTCCAAACTGGTGCCGCATACTCCAATATGGGCCTAACGTACACGGTGTACAGGGTCCTGAATGATTCCTTATTAAGATGTCGGAATGCTGTTCCGAGGTTTGCTAGGCGCCCATATGCTGCAGCAGTTATTTGGTTGATGTGCGCTTCAGGAGATGTGCCTGGTGTTATACTCACCCCAAGATCTTTTTCCTTGAGTGAGGTTTGTAGTCTCTGGCCCCCTAGACTGTACTCCGTCTGCGGTCTTCTTTGCCCTTCCCCAATCTTCATGACTTTGCACTTGGTGGGATTGAACTCCAGGAGCCAATTGCTGGACCAGGTCTGCAGCCTGTCCAGATCCCTTTGTAGTTCTGCCTGGTCTTCGATCGAGTGAATTCTTCTCATCAACTTCACGTCATCTGCAAACAGGGACTCCTCAGAGTCTATTCCTTCCGTCATGTCGTTCACAAATACCAGAAACAGCACTGGTCCTTGGACTGACCCCTGCGGGACCCCGCTGGTCACAGGTGCCCACTCTGACACCTCGCCATGTACCATGACTCGCTGCTGTCTTCCTGACAAGTATTCCCTGATCCATTGTAGTGCCTTCCCTGTTATCCCTGCTTGGTCCTCCAGTTTTTGCACCAATCTCTTGTGTGGAACTGTGTCAAACGCCTTCTTGCAGTGTGTGTGTGTGTGTGTGCGTGTGTGTGTGTGTGTGTGCGTGTGTGTGTGTGTGTGTGTGCGTGTGTGTGTGTGTGTATATATATATATATGTGTGTGTGTGTGTGTGTGTGTGTGTGTGTGTGTGTACTCACCTAATTGTATTCACCTAATTGTGGTTGCAGGGGTCGATACTCAGCTCCTGGCCCCGCCTCTTCACTGATCGCTACTGGATCCTCTCTCTCTCTGCTTCCTGAGCATTGTCATACCTCTTCTTAAAACTATGTATGGTTCCTGCCTCCACTACTTCACTTGCTAGGCTATTCCACTTGCTGACAACTCTATGACTGAAGAAATACTTCCTAACGTCCCTGTGACTCGTCTGAGTCTTCAGCTTCCAGTTATGACCCCTTGTCCCTGTGTCCCCTCTCTGGAACATCCTATCTCTGTCCACCTTGTCTATTCCCCGCAGTATCTTGTATGTCGTTATCATGTCTCCCCTGACCCTTCTGTCCTCCAGTGTCGTCAGTCCTATTTCCCTTAACCTTTCCTCGTACGACATTCCCTTGAGCTCTGGACTAGCCTTGTTGCAAACCTTTGTACTTTCTCTAACTTCTTGACGTGCTTGACCAGGTGTGGGTTCCAGACTGATGCTGCATACTCCAGTATGGGCCTAACATACACAGTGTACAGTGTCTTGAACGATTCCTTATTAAGGGTATCGGAACGCTATTCTCAGGTTTGCCAGGCGCCCGTATGCTGCAGCGGTTATTTGGTTGATGTGTGCCTCCGGTGATGTGCTCGGTGTTATGGTCACCCCAAGGTCTTTCTCCCTGAGTGAGGTCTGTAGTCTTTGTCCACCTAGCCTATACTCTGTCTGCAGTCTTCTTTGCCCCTCCCCAATCTTCATGACTTTGCATTTGGCTGGATTGAATTCGAGAAGCCAGTTACTGGACCACTTGTCCAGCCTGTCCAGGTCTCTTTGCAGTCCTGCCTCATCCTCGTCCGATTTAATTCTTCTCATCAACTTCACGTCATCTGCGAACAGGGACACTTCAGAGTCTATTCCTTCCATCATGTCGTTCACATATATCAAAAATAGCACTGGTCCTAGAACTGACCCCTGTGGGACCCCGCTCCTAACAGGCGCCCACTGTGATACCTCTTCACGTACCATGACTCGTTGCTGCCTCCCTGTCAGGTATTCCCTTATCCATTGCAGTGCCCTTCCTTTTACGTGTGCCTGATCCTCCAGCTTCTGCACTAATCTCTTGTGGGGAACTGTGTCAAAGGCCTTCCTGCAGTCTAGGAAAACGCAATCTACCCACCCCTCCCTCTCGTGTCTTACTTCTGTTACCTTGTCATAAAACTCCAGGAGGTTTGTGATACAAGATTTGCCTTCCATGAACCCATGCTGGTTTTCATTTATAATCTTGTTCCTTTCCAGGTGTTCGACCACTCTCCTCCTGATAATCTTCTCCATGACTTTGCACACAATACATGTCAGAGACACAGGTCTGTAGTTTAGTGCCTCGTTTCTGTTTCCTTTCTTAAATATGGGGACTACATTAGCTGTCTTCCATTTCTCAGGTAGTTGCCCAGTTTCAAGGGATGTGTTGAAGATTGTGGTTAGAGGCACGCACAGCATCTCTGCTCCTTCTCTAAGGACCCATGGGGAGTTAGTTAGTTTAATATGTTTATTATGCACTCCATACCCATCCTGTGGGCGGTAGTCAAAAGATTACAGAGGCACATAATTGGTCCAGGGACTGGACTCCAAAGTTTTGATAGCTGAGCAAGTTACAATGGTAATGAACTAGATCTGGTCATAATCATGACCAAGTTACAAAGGTAATGAGCTCCAGGTAGAGCTGGTCACACTCATGAATAATTGCAAAGGTAATGAATCATAAACACATTAATCATGAGAATTTACAAAGGTAATGAGCTCCAGGTAGAGCTGGTCAAAATCATGACAAGTTTCAAAGGTAATGAATGATAAACACGTTATCACATGATTACAATCATAGACAAATTACAGAGTAATGAGCAGTTAACACACATAGCAGGGAATTCATCCATTGCCCCAACAACAGATGTTGCTAGGTGCCTGTCTCTCCTCGGTAGACAGCCATTGCAAACAGCAGCAAGTTGCCCCGGGATCTGCTGCTTGCACGAGCACCATCGACCCTCCCCAAGAGGTCCAAGAAGCCAGTGACTCCCCCATGGGGAGATGTTGTCCGGTCCCATCGCCTTTGAGGTGTCAAGGTCACTTAAGAGCTTCTTCACCTCCTCCTCAGTTGTTCGTATGTCATCCAACACTTGTTGGTATATTCCCTCTTGATGTTCCCTTCTGTGCTGTCTTCTCACAGCCCTTCCTGTCTCTACTGTAAAAACTTCCTTAAATCTCCTGTTCAGCTCCTCACATACCTCCTGATCATTTCTTGTGAGTTCTCCACCTTCTGTCCTTAATCTGATCACCTGGTCTTTGACTGTTGTCTTCCTCCTGATGTGGCTATACAACAGTTTCGGGTCAGTCTTGATTCTCGATGCTATGTCATTTTCATACTGTCGCTGGGCCTCCCTCCTTACCTGTGCGTACTCATTCCTGGCTCTGCGACTGATCTCCCTATTTTCGTGTGTTCTCTGCCTTCTGTACTTCTTCCATTCTCTATTGCATTTTATTTTTGCCTTCTTACACCGTCGGGTAAACCAGGAGCTCGTTCTGGTCTTTCCGTTGTTACTGTTGCCCTTGGGAATAAACCTTTCCACTGCCTCCTTGCATTTTGTTTTTACATATTCCATCATTTCATTTACTGGCTTTCCTGCCAGTTCTCTGTCCCACTGGACCTCCCGCAGGAAGTTCTTCAACCCTATGTAGTCCCCTCTTTTATAGTCAGGCTTTTCCCATTCTACTCCTGTTATTCTCTCCACTTGCAGATCTACTATGTATTCAAAGCACAGAACCACGTGGTCGCTAGCTCCTAGGGGACTCTCATACTTGATGTCCTCAATATCTGAGCTGCCCAGGGTGAACACAAGGTCCAATCTTGCTGGTTCATCCTCCCCTCTCACTCTGGTAGTGTCCTTAACATGTTGGTGCATGAGGTTTTCCAGCACCACTTCCAACATCCTGGCTCTCCATGTTTCGGGACCCCCATGTGGCTCCAGGTTTTCCCAGTCAGTCTCCCTGTGGTTGAAATCCCCCATAACCAGCAACTTTGCTCTGCTGGAGTGAGCTCTTCTTGCCACCTCAGCAAGTGTGTCCACCATTGCTCTGTTGCTCTCTTCATATTCCTCTCTTGGCCTCCTGCAGTTCTGTGGTGGATTATACATCACTGCAATGACCACTTTGTGTTCCCCAGACTGAAGTGTACCTGCTTTGTAGTCTCTTTCTCCCGTCTCATGTATTCCTTCCATTTTCTCGAATTTCCATCTGTTTTTTACGAGCAGAGCAACCCCACCTCCCCCCCTGCCCCTTCTATCTTTCCTCATGATCTGGTATCCTGGTGGGAAGATTGCATCTGTTATTGTCTCCATGAGTTTTGTTTCTGTAACTGCTATGATGTCTGGGGACTTCTCATTGATTCTTTCTTGCCATTCCTCATGTTTATTCGTTAATCCATCTGTATTTGTGTACCAAACCTTCAACTTCTGTTCTAATACTGTAACTGTGGTGCAGGGGGTGGAAACAGAGGGATCGGTGTGTGATGGTTGGTTTGGATTGTTCAGTTGCCTTGGAGGTGTCGTGGCTGGAGTCCTTCTGCAGGTGTTTCTGGGGGGTGCGCTTGTCCTTCCATTTGATCCTGGATTATTCTGCTCTCCTTTTTCATTTCCTCCCATTTCTCCTTTCGTTTTTGAACTCTCTCTTTCACTGTCTTCCTTTCGTCCTGTGTTCTGTCTCGATCGAGGTACACACTCCGGAACTCCTGCTTGCCTCTCAGCCGTGCTTTCTCCTGCAGGATCATGGTTCGGGTTGATTCTGCCTTGAAAATTACTTTGAGAGGCCGATTCCTTTTCTTTGTGAACCACCCAATTCTCCGAAAATTTGCCACCTGGGTCATGTCCCCCTCGCCTATCACCTTCATGATATCTTCAATCGCTTTTTTCTCCTCCTGCTTTCTTTCATCATAAGTTTCCCCTTTAGCTTCGTCTAGCCCATAGACAAACACGGATCTTTCCCTTTCCACCTCCCACTGTGACTCCCATTGCATCCTCTATGTTTTAGTTCCTTCCCGTGGAGTTTTCCTTCCATCAGTCCCTTCCCTAGTTATTGCCCCTATGCTTCTTGGTATATCCTTCCTGCTCACCTGCTCCTGGCCCCCACAGGTATCTGGTAAGGTCCTTGCACATGTCCTAGTTCCTTCAATGTCTTCCAACCTCTCATTCTGTCCTAGTGTGCTCCCTGTCTTTGTTTTGGCCCCATGTGGGTTTGACAGGACCTCTGCATAGAGTTTAGTTTCCATGCTTCCTTCAGACCTGTTGTCTGTGTTTGATGTAGCCATTGCCGATGCTACTTCTGTAATATCTTTGTCTCTGTGCTGTTTCAGATGTCTCAGCTCCTCTTCTAATCTCTCTATCTTGATTTCTGCTGCTGTGGCCTGTTGCTTCCACCTTCTGCATTCTGCTGCTAACCTCTCTTCCATCTTCCTTTCCAGCTCATCTAGTCTCCTTCCCCAGTCTTCCTCCCTTTTTTTGAGCTCTACCTCCCATTCCTCCCTCCCAGATTCGTCCTTGGAGCCCCTTGTCCTCATCCTGGTACTCACCTATTTGTACTCACCTATTTGTGGTTGCAGGGGTCGAGTCCTAGCTCCTGGCCCCGCCTCTTCACCGGTTGCTACTAGGCCCTCTCTCTCCCTGCTCCATGAGCTTTATCAAACCTCGTCTTGAAACTGTGTATGGTTCCTGCCTCCACTACGTCATTTTCTAGGCTATTCCACTGCCTTACAACTCTATGACTGAAGAAATACTTCCTACTATCTCTCTGACTCATTTGTGTCTTCAACTTCCAATTGTGGCCTCTTGTTTCTGTGTCCCCTCCCTGGAACATCCTGTCTTTGTCCACCTTGTCTATTCCACGCAGTATTTTATATGTCGTTATCATGTCTCCCCTGACCCTCCTGTCCTCCAGTGTGGTCAGGCCGATTTCCCTTAATCTTTCTTCATAGGACATTCCCCTTAGCTCTGTAACTAACCTTGTCGCAAACCTTTGTACTTTCTCTAGTTTCTTGACGTGCTTTATCAAGTGCGGGTTGCAAACAGGTGCTGCATACTCCAGTATGGGCCTGACATACACGGTGTACAGTGTCTTGAATGATTGATTCCTTACTAAGGTATCGGAATGCTGTTCTCAGGTTTGCCAGGCGCCCATATGCTGCAGCAGTTATCTGATTGATGTGTGCTTCCGGAGACATGCTCGGTGTTATACTCACCCCAAGATCTTTCTCCTTGAGTGAGGTTTGCAGTCTTTGGCCACCTAGCCTATACTCTGTCTGTGGTCTTCTGTGCCCCTCCCCCATCTTCATGACTTTGCATTTGGCAGGATTAAATTCGAGAAGCCATTTGCTGGACCAGGTGTCCAGTCTGTCCAGGTCTCTTTGAGGTCCTGCCTGGTCCTCATCAGATTTAATTCTCCTCATTAACTTCACATCATCTGCAAACAGGGACACTTCTGAGTCTAACCCTTCCGTCATGTCGTTCACATATACCAAAAATAGCACTGGTCCTAGGACCGACCCCTGTGGGACCCCGCTCGTCACAGGTGCCCACTGTGATACATCATTACGTACCATGACTCGTTGTTGCCTCCCTGTCAGGTATTCTCTGATCCATTGCAGTGCCCTTCCTGTTATATGCGCCTGATGCTCTAGCTTCTGCACTAATCTCTTGTGAGGAACTGTGTCAAAGGCCTTCTTGCAGTCCAAGAAGATGCAATCAACCCACCCCTCTCTCTCTTGTCTTACTTCTGTTATTTTATCATAAAACTCCAGAAGGTTTGTGACACAGGATTTGCCTTCCGTGAATCCGTGCTGGTTGGCATTTATACTCCTGTTCCGTTCCAGGTGCTCCACCACTCTCCTCCTGATAATCTTCTCCATAATTTTGCATACTATACACGTCAATGACACAGGTCTATAGTTTAGTGCCTCTTTTCTGTCTCCTTTTTTAAAAATGGGAACTACATTTGCCGTCTTCCATACCTCAGGTAGTTGCCCAGTTTCCAGGGATGTGTTGAAGATTGTGGTAAGTGGCACGCACAACATATCTGGTGTGTGTGTGTGTGTGTGTGTGTGTGTGTGTGTGTGTGTGTGTGTGTGTGTGTGTGTAACTATATGAGTGTGGGTTTGTGTGGCGGTTAATTGCAACTCACACCTGACTCCCCAAAAACCACACAGGTGAGATACTTGCGATGCACCTGTAGCAGCCTGTATATTGTCCAACTTGATGTGATATCCTGGCGTATATCCACTTCCCTTTCTTGTCGATATGTAATATAACCTATTCATTGTATTTCTTTCACTGGCCACATATATATTTCACTTTATTATCTTTCTTGGGAGACACGTTGCAACGTCGCCTGGAGCACACTAGGCCTGCATACACTGACTTGTGCCACCAAATATCACTTTCTAGTTCACTTACAAAATTGTGTCTCTCCCCACACTTACTTGTAAATCACTTCAAGGATTGTTCACTACCCTGACACACTTAATGACCCCTGCAGTACCCTTGGATAGCCATCAAAAACATAGCAACATAAGAAGGAACATTGCAACAGGCCTACTGGCCTATGTATGGCAGGTCCAATTCTCCTAGGCTTCCCTAGACCTAGTGAGGTCAGACACGTCACTTAAGGGGGGAGCATGCATCCGACCTAGTAGCTCAAACTAGTCACGTCCAACTCACACCCGCCCACACTCACTCATGTATTTATCTAACCTATTTTTAAAACTACTCAACGTCTTAGCTTCTATGACGGAACTCGGGAGTTTATTCCACTCATCCACAACTCTATTACCAAACCAGTACCTTCCTATATCCCTCCTGAATCTGAATTTTTCCAATTTAAAACCATTGCTGCGAGTCCTGTCTATGTTAGATATTTTTTGCAAGCTATTTACATCCCCTTTATTAATTCCTGTTTTCCATTTATAAACCTGAATCATATCCCCACTAATTCTATGCCTTTCTAGAGAGTGCAGATTCAGGGCCCTCAGTCTATCCTCATAGGGAAGATTTCTGATACATGGGATCAACTTTGTCATCCTCCTTTGTACATTTTCCAGTGCATTTATATCCATTCTGTAATACGGTGACCAAAACTGTGCAGCATAATCTAAATGAGGCCTAACCAAAGATATATAGCATTGAAGAACAACCTGGGGACTTCTGTTATTTATGCTTCTTGCTATGAAGCCAAGGATTCTGTAAGCTTTATTGCCAACACTTATGTCTTGGTTTCAGATTATTGCTAACCAGAACTCCTAAATCCTTTTCGCAATCTGTAATATTAAGATCTACATTATTTAGCTTATTGTTGCATGGTTATTTTCCTGTCCAACATTTAGAACTTTGCATTTGTCTACATTAAACTGCATCTGCCACTTCTCTGACCACTGCATCAGTCTGTTCAAATCATCCTGGAGTGTTCTAATGTCCTCATTAGAATGGACTGGAGAGACTATTTTGGAGTCATCAGCAAATTTGCTTATGTTGCTGTTAATTCCCTATTACAATTTGGATGATTAAAGCTTCAACTAACCTGTTAATTACCATATTATTCTTAGCCCATTATCCAAACTGTAATAAGAATATTTGTCCGGGAGTACAAAAATACACATATTTTTATTCCTTACTAGTAAATTATAAAATATGAGCATTATAAAAGACAACATAAAAGTGTATTCTTTGGTTTCATTATCACATTACCATATCACAAACACGACTATCCGTTACTGACATTACATTACTACAATTTCACCCGTGTCACAACTGACATGTAATTGACTACAATATTACAAACACACCCGTGTCAACTATGATACACGACACCATTATAACAGTGTCACACGACACCTTTCTCAGCGTTATAACACACCATCTCAACTCTGTCCACATGACACCCTTATCTACGTGTAAATCTACACTCTTTCGCTACCGTGTCCACAAGACACCCTTATCTCCGCGTTATAACACATCGTGTACACAAGACAACTTGCAGTGTCTGTCACCAACACCGTTGTGGAGGCCAGCCGACTAAGTCCAGTCGCTGCCATCAGGAAACTGTCCAATCGCAGTCAACAGGAACTAAGTTATTCGATGCCATCAGGAACTAAGTCCAATCGTTCTCAGCAGCAAACTAAGTCCAGTCCCTGCCATCAGGAAACTAAGTCCAAGTTCCCAGCAGGAAACATTCGTTGTCAGCAGGAGACGTTATCAGCAAAGTCAAGCTGTGAAGCCGTGCTAAACTCAGTCTTCACTCTCAGCGCTGTGCAGAACACACTATGTTGTGAGTGCACTGAATGCGGCCGTCCGATAAATTTGAGGCCGTCAGACTCAGTGAGCTGTAGTGAACACACTGTATGAGGCCATCAGGTAACTGAGGCCGTCAGACTCAGTGAGCAGTAGTGGACACACTGTATGAGGCCATCAGGTAACTGGGGCCGTCAGACTTAGTGAGCAGTAGTGGACACACTATGTGAGGTTGGTTCACCAGCCTCTACATAAAGTGCGATGACGTCACACTGGGTACTGCTGTCTGGCAGCAGCACGGAAGTGCTCATTCAACCACTTCCACAATTGTCTCTTTCCTGGGTTTGTAACATTCCCTCATGTATGTCGTTTATGTAAATTGTGAATAACAATGGGCCCAACACAGACACCTGTAGAACACCGCTTGTGACGTGCCCCCATTCTCATTTCTCCTCATTTGTGCAAACTCTCTGCTGCCTATTTGTCAACCATGCCTCTACCAAGGAAAAAATTCTCCTCCTATTTTTTGTGTCTTAAGTTTTCTCAGCAGCCTCTGATGTGGAACTATCGAAAGCCTTACTGAAGTCCATATACACAATATCATATTCAGTACCATGATCTCCCTCCTCAAATACCTTAATGAAGAAGAAAGTTAGTAAATTCGTAAGACAGTAACGCCCCTTTGTAAAACCGTGCTGAGATTCATTAATCATTTTATGCCTTTCAAGATGGCTACGAAATGCTTCTGCAATTATTGATTCCATTAATTTACCAACGTCATTGCCCTCTTCGCTTTCGGGCTGAGAGGTTCTGCTGTACACACGCTCCTGGTTGAGAGGCCTTCCTGCACAGTTTGATTTTCTCAGGATGGCGCAGTATGCAAGGAGGCGTGTCAACACTGTGTGCATTGAGTTAGTGCGGGGTGTAGTTACGCCTCAGTCCACACAAGTGATTCTATCTATAATTATCCGCGACACATATGGCGTTGCAGATCAAGATCTGTATAGTGTATCGCTCAACGGGGCTTTCGGATATTCGTCAAGTTACAATCGACAGCAGTGTATGAATGCCTGGTGGAAAAGTATCAAGATGGCTGTGTGGACATCAACTCGGCAGTACGAGTTCGTCTCATTGATGTGTCGAGACACTACACCTGGGTGAAGGTACGTAATGTGCCTTTCAAGTCTGACGAGGCAGACCTAAGGAACGTTTTTGAACGATATGGCACTGTGCACCTGGCGACGGCAGGTACTTGGGTGGATGGGGCGTATGCCGGCTTGCCGGAGGGTACGTTCAACCTGAAGATGACGCTGAGGCATTCAATCCCATCGTATGTCATTCTAGAAGACTTCCGGACACAAGTGATGGTGTATTATGCAGGGCAGCGCAAGACTTGCAGGCTATGTGGTGCTTATGACCATATGGCGGCCCAGTGTGGGAGACAGCAGTGATGACAGGATGCAGACAGAGGAACAGAGTGGGGGCCTGACCCAAAGGTGGGGCCTTTCAGCGGGACACCTGTACTTGGCCATAGTTCTTTCAATGCTTGTAGGCTCTATGGTCTCCGCTTTGGTGGAAGGGGAGACCAAGCTGAGTGGCGAGGAAAGAGCGGAGGATGTGGCTTTGGAGCAGCTGATGGACAGGCTTTTGGAGACGACGAGAGCTGAGGATGATGTACAGTCAGTGAAAGGACCAGAGGAGCATGATGGCAAGAGGAGAGGCAGTCAGCTGACTGCGGATGCCGCTTCATCGGGAGTGGTGACCGTGGTCGAGGTGGCTGTGGAATTACATTGTGAGGCATCTCCCGAGCAGGACATGGATGCAGAGAGTGTTTGGCGAAAGAGGGCGGCAACGCAATCTGATTCAGATGTCTTGACCCCGGCGCAGAGGCTGGGGAAGAAACCATGGGTTGATGTGGTGCATGGAGGCACCACAGGTGTGTCCGGTCAAGTGTTTGACCGGGGGAGGGGAGAATCGCACTCACAGTGGAGAGCGTGGTGGGAAAAGTCGAAAGGCTGGTAATGCGCACGTGAAAGGAGTTCCAGGGCAGTGTGTAAAACCCTTCACGAAGGTTTCAGGTGTATAACTGTAAATGTAAATGGGATGTGTGTGGATGTGAAGCGTCTGTGACTCCAAGGTTTTTTAAGGCATTATGCCATAGATATAGTGTTTGTACAGGAACGTAATTTTAAGGTTAGTCGGGATTTGAAAGTGGATGGGTATCGTGTGTTTGTGGCATATTCGGAACGTTTGAAGGGAGGGGTTGGGATCCTGATTCGGGAGACGAGCCCGTTTGTTGTAATTAGATGTGAGGGAGGGGAGGAGGGTATGGTACTCCTGGTAGATGGGTGGTGGAGGGGTGAGTGACTGGCAGTGGTTTGTGTGTATGCGCCAGCAGAGCGTGATGTACGGGTGAAGAATGAGTTTGTGTGTGATGTTTTGATTTGTTATTTGCGATCTCATCCCTTGGTAGCAATCGTAGGGGGCGATTGGAATTGTGTAGTATGTAGAAGGGATGTGGAGCCACTGGAAGGCGGGGTGTTTTTTGGCTAGCCTAAGGGATCTTTTGCTGGGCGTGGGGCTAGGGGATGTTGTTGGAGGTGGGGATTTGATAGTTGAGCACACGTTTCATAGACGGGGTTATGCGGCCAGGCTAGGTGTGTGGGTGACAAGGCTAGGTGTGTGGGTGACAAGTGTGCGTATGGTGGATGCGGTATACTCGGATCATAGAGCTGTTTATGGGGACTTGACTTGGGCCAGCTTGCCTAAGAGGTATCCAGGGTATTGGAAGTTGAATGTGAGACTTCTTGGGGTGGAGGAGGTGGGGTTGGATTTTGGGACAATGTGGGAGGATTTGTGGGGAGAGGGTAGGGATGTGGGTGATTTAATGGGGTGGTGGGATAGGGTAGCTAAGGAGAGGATCCGGCAGTTTTATGTGCGATGGGGAAAGTATGAGGGTTGGATGACGTACGGGCTGCAACAGTATTTCGAGCTTCGGTTGCAGGGTTGTTATGAGAGGGGCGTGCAAGCTGGGATGTATTCCGTGAAGGAAATCGAGTTGTTAAAGTGGTGGATTCAAGATTTGCAGAATGACAGATTTGATGCGGTGAGAGTGTAGGGTGGATTGGAAGAGGCGGTGTGTGATTGACCATCGGCCTGTATGTTACGAGGACAGAGGCAGTGCCATATGGCTATGGAGATTGATAGGCTGGTGGTACATGAGAACTTAGGTGGGTATAGGGCGGGACAGGAGTTAAGAACAAGGGAAGCGATGAGTGATTACGTGGATAGGTGGTTTGGAAGATACTTACTGAGTGCAGGGATGGATGTGAGGGCTTTCAGGGGGTTGTGGGAGAATGTATCTTGTGTGCTTAGTGGCAGTGATCGCATTGTGTTGGGGGGGATATTGAAGAAGGGGAGGTGTGAAGGACTTTGGAGGGGATGACACAAGGTAAGTCACCGGGTTTGGATGGCTTGCCCTGCAAGCTTTATATGAGCTGTTGGAGTGTTTTGAAGACCTTAGTGAAACTGATGAATACGATGAAAAGGGAGGGGTAGATGGGCGGGTTGCAGGGGACTGCGGTTGTAGTTTTAGTGCCAAAAGGTGAGTGACAAGACATGGTGTGGGACTTTAAAGTGATATCACTGTTGTGTGCTGATTATAAGATTTTTGCAAAAATACTGGGAAATAGGCTTAAGTGTGTGGTGGAAAGAGTGGTTGCGAGAGGACAGTATGGAGTGTCTGGGAGGACGATGTATGACGGGCATGGTATTATAAAGAATTTTGTAGAAGGGTTGGGAGGGGAGACTGGGGGGGGAGGGTGTCTTAGCATTAGATTGGCAGGCGGCATATGATAGTGTAGAACGTGAGGCGTTGTGGTACATATTAAGGAAGCAGGGTTTCGGGGAGGAGGTGGTACGTTGGGCAGAGACCTTGTACATAGGTGTGGGAGTACGTGTACAGGTAAATGGGAAGTTGGGGAAGTGGGTATCCATGGGTTCAGGTGTCAGGCAGGGTTGTCCCCTGTCTCAATTGTTGTCTGCCTGTTTACAAGACCCATTCTATAGAGTGGTGGGAGTGTGTGGGGGGGGGTGGATTGGGAAGTGGGGAGTGGAGAGCAGGGAATAATAGGGTACGTGGACGACACGACAATTCTCGTGAGAACCCTGAGGAGTTTACGTGTGGTAGAGGATGTTATTGATAGTTTCGTGCGGTTACCGGTTTAAGTGTAAATGTGGGGAAATCAAAATTACTGGTCTTAGGAGATTGGGTGGAGAGAGAGACTTGGGGATGGAATGTACGTTGGAATATGGTGGACAGGATAAAAGTGTGTGGGATAGTGTATATGGGTAGTGCGAGAGAGGCAAGGATGGTTAATTCTGGACTTGTTGTGGGTCGAGTGGTGGGGTGATTGGATGGGTTGAGACCAACTCATTTGACAATACATCAGCGTGTGATTGTTGTGAATGTGTTATATATAGCAAAGTCTGGCACATGACAGCGGTATATCCGTTAGCAGGTCCGGATGTTACGAGGCTGTTAAGGAGGGCTTTCCATTTTCTTTGGGGTTCCGGCTGTGAATGGTTGAGTAGGAGTGTGGTTACGCTACCGGTCAACAGAGGGGGACTGGGGATGATTGATTTACGGCTAAGAGTCAGGTGTATTTATTTAAAGTGGGGAGGGGAGGGGCATGAATGATTTACATGAAGAAGTTCGAATGTGGTGGGGAGGGTTAGAGATGAGGGTGTGTGAGGATGTCATGTGGGCGTTGCTGTACGTTCGGTACCCTAATAAAGTTCGGGTGGGTGTTTTAGAGCGTGCCGTTTAGGAGGCCTGGTCACAGACCGGGCCGCGGGGGCGTTGACCCCCGAAACTCTCTCCAGGTAAACTCCAGGTAGGGGTGAAGGTGGTCACAAAGGCTGAGGGTATCTACCCTATGTATGCATGGGAGGATATATGGGAGAGGTTACAGTTGATGCGCGTGCGACCAAATGTGCGAGAGGTATTGTTCCGGTTTCTCCATGGTATACTGCCGTTGGGTGCTGCGCTTAGGGAAAGAGGGCTGATGGTGGAGGGCGAGTGTCGGGTATGCGGGGATAAGGAGATGGCGTTTCATGTAGTGTATTTTTGTGATAATTTAGGGGGTATCAGGGAATGGATGGGTAAGGTTCTAGGGATAGTGTGGGGGGAGGGATATCAGTAATGATGGCATTAAGTCTGGATGTGGGAGGCGTAGAGGCGCCTGTGCAACGTGCAATCATGTATATAATTGCGGATTTTGTTTATGTATCCTGGCGATAAGAGGGAATGTGGATTGGGAAGTGCGCAAGTGGGTGTTGGCGGCGACCATTTATAGAACATTATGTTGTAATCGGGGGATTTATGGAAGTAGCTGGGACCAGTCTTTTCCAGTAGGGTATCGTAGTATGAATGTGAGACCGTTGTTAGTGTTGTGAAAGGGGGGGGGGTTGAAATTCATTGGATGGAACAGGCTCGTCTCTGGGGTTGGGTATGCACAAGGGGTGTGTTGCTGTATCAGTGTAATGTGTGGTTGTGGTTGTTTGAGTGGATGTGGTGGTGCATATAGGGAGAGGGCTGTTACTCCCTAGGAATGGATGGCAAGGTAATCTTTAGAAACATGTGAAGTAATGTGCATATTGTTTTTGACTGTGTGTGGAGTGCATGGCCTATTGCGTCATGGCGTTGGGGGGAGAGAAATGGTTGGGGGATATGTAGCAAAATGCAACGTTTATATTTCTTTGTTGAGATTTGCGGTTGATTAACCGCATGGGACCTGGTGAATGTGCCAGACAAATGTAGAGCTACGTGTACTGATACTGTTATACTGTGTATCTTGGCTCAGGATTGTTATCAGTGCCAAAAGTGTGCCCAGTTGTTATCAGATTGAGTTTGTTGGCACGACTGCAGCATGGGCTGGCTTTTTGATTTCAATAAAGTAAAATATATGATGATGTGTTAGAAATGTTTGTTGGTCGTAAGTGTTATTTTTATATTCTTATTGTAGGATGTTCGGGTAGGATGGTGAACGGTAATGTAACAGTCAGCAATATATGTTATACTGGTGTTTTGTATATGGTAGGTGTTACTATGTGGTGTTTTTATTGTATGGTGTATGTTCATGTTATTTGTATTCAATGGATGTATGTATAGTATTATGTATATGATATAAGGTGATTTTAATGAATACAATACGAATATTTCTGTGAACGTCATATTCTGAGAAAATATATGGATGATTCAGTATAATGTGTATGTTAGTGATATTTATGTGCAGTCACTTGAAAGTGGATATAGTTTTAACTTGTGTAGAGTTGATGAGTAAATTTGTATCGTATATTATTTATATTTTCAAGATTGCTTAGTTGGAACGACCTGTGTATGTCTTATGTTTATAGAGTTAAAGGATAATGTTCAGACCTGAGTATATTTTGTGATAAGGCGTATATTGTGTTGAGTGAATGACGGTGTTAGGATTGCATTTAGTGCTACTTTATACCTTTGAAGAGCTTCGAGAATTTAACTACTCTCAGAGCCCAGACATGGGTCATTGTATGTGTTTCATTTACCTGTTGTAATTCCAGTTCATGAAGACTGATGCATAAATTGTCAGTGAAAATGTATGGAAATACTTTCCCCTTTCATGGTGGAAGTTTGATATATACGTATAGTGTACTTAATTACAGGTGATTATAGGTTAATTTTTGGTGGGGTTGCTGAGTATTAGTATTGGTCATTAATAATATTGTCAGGTTTAGATATGGTTGTCACTACCTATTTATGTATTAAATGTATAAAGTTTTAAAATAAAATATAAATAAAAAATTTACCAACTTTGAAGGTAAGGCCTACTGGTCTATAGTTCGAAGCTAAGGACCTGTCACCTGCCTTGTAAATTGGTATTACATTTGCCATTTTCCACTTGTCTGGCACTATGCCAGTTTGTAGTGATATAAAAAATATTATCCAAAGGTATGCTAAGTTCCTCATTACATTTCTTTAAAATGCTCGGAAACAGTTCATTAGGGCCTGGGGATTTGTTTGGCTTTAATTTCTCTATTTTTCTGAGGATCATTTCACTAGTTTCCCTAATCATGCATAGTTTATTATCGTCCTGTTCTACATTATTTATTATTTCTGGCATTTCGCTAGTATATTCCTGAGTAAAAACTGAGAGGAAGTAAGTGTTGAAAATTATTATTATTATTATTATAATCAAAAAGAAGCGCTAAGCCACAAGGGCTATACAGCGCTGCAGGGTAGGGAAGGAAGCGAGGGTATTGGATGGCAGAAGGGAGGAGGGATGATCAGTAGGTTACAGAAAACAGCGGGGCAGGGGATAGTACGGGGGTAGAGGGTAGCAAGAGATTGAAGTAGAAAGGGTTGAAGGTATCAGAATTTGTGAAGTCAGTTGTTGTCAAAAAGTCACTGAGAGTGTCCGGATGAAAGGTGGGTCCATCAGCGAGAAGGGAAGGTAAAGAGAGAGCAGCGGAGCGAAGACGACGACGGAGGTAAATTCTGCATGCTCGTTGATAAAGTGGGCAGTCCAACAGAATGTGGCTGACTGATAATGGAGCTTGGCAATTCTCACAGAGAGGAGCAGGGCGCCTCTCCATGAGATATCCATGAGTAAGACGAGTATGGCCAATGCGAAGACGGGAGAGAGTAGTCTCCCAACCTCGACACTGGTGATAAGAAGACGGCCAGTAACCTATACTTGGTTTAATAGATTGAAGTTTGTTGCCGAGCATAGTAGACCAACGGTGTTGCCAACGGGTGTGAAGGTGGGAAGATATTGCAGCAAAATAGTCCGTAAATGGAATACCTCTATATGAAACTGGTAGGTCATGTACTGCTGACCGTGCAGCAGTGTCTGCCTGTTCATTGCCCTGTACGTCAACATGACCAGGGACCCAACAAAAAACAATATCTTTATGCTTGGTAAAGATGCGGCATAGCCAAAGTTGGATGCGGAGGACTAAGGGGTGAGGTGTATCAAATTTCTGTATAGCCTGTAAAGCACTAAGGGAGTCTGAGACAACCACAAATGATGACACAGGCATAGATGCAATACGGATAAGTGCTGCAAGGATGGCATACAATTCAGCAGTAAAAATACTAGCCGAAGATAGTAAATGTCCTCGTACGACGCTGTCCGGAAACACTGCTGCGAATCCTACGCCGTCAGAAGACTTAGAGCCATCTGTGTACACAGCAATGGCATGAGAATGAGAGTGAAAGTGGTCAAGAAAAAGAGAGCGGGAAGTGACCGTAGACAGTTGGGCTTTCGAGCAAGGGAGAGAGAAAGAACAGACTCGAACAGCTGGAACTTCCCAGGGGGGTAGGGAAAAGTGAGATGCTACATGAACATAGAAAGGTGGTAACTGAAGAGAAGACAAGAGCGAATGAAGGCGAAGAGAGAAGGGACGTAGTAAACAGGGGCGGCGAACAAATAAAGAATGTCTACTAATATCAGTGACCATTCTATAAATGGAAGGATTGCAGAGATCATGAGAGCGTACATAGTAGCGAAGGCAATGGGCATCACGGCGATCGGATAAGGATGGAACGTTCGCTTCTGCATAGAGGCTCTCGACAGGGGAAGAGCGAAAAGCACCAAGGCATAAACGTAATCCTTGGTGATGGATGGGGTTAAGGCTAGAGAGAGTAGCAGGAGATGCCGCTGAATAGATCTGGTCACCATAATCAAGTTTCGATAAAATAAGGGTGGAATGTAGGCGAAGGAGAGTTCGATGATCAGCTCCCCATGAAAGATGAGCAAGGGTTTTAAGAAGGTTCAGCCGGCTGTGACGAGTTGCCTTCAGAGAGGTAATGTGAGGTTTCCAGGATAACCTACGATCAAAGAGGAGGCCCAGAAACTTGATTGTATCACGTTCAGGGATACGGGAGCCATAGAGGTACAAAGGATGATCGGAGATGACAGAGCGTCTAGTGAAAGTAATTTGGTGGGTTTTAGTACTGGAAAATTTAAACCCACGTGTGGTGGCCCAATTGGAAACACGGTCGACTGCATGCTGGAGAGAAACTGTAATGAGGTGACAGTCAGCGCCTGCACAGGCAATAGCGAAGTCATCAACATAGAGTGATGACCAAATATTTGATGGAAGACTAGAGGCCAAATCATTAATAGCAAGGAGAAAAAGTGTTGTGCTCAGAACACATCCCTGGGGGACACCTTCAGCTTGGATAAAGTCCGGGGAGAGCACATTATTAACCCGAATACGGAAATGCCTGTCAGTTAAAAAGTTCTTAAGGAAGGATGGTAGATTGCCTCGAAGGCCCAAGGAGTGGGCTTGGGCTAAAATATTATACCTCCAAGCTGTGTCATATGCCTTCTCAAGGTCAAAAAATATGGCAATAACTGAGTGGTTATTCACAAAGGCATTACGAACATACATATTCAAGCGTAGTAAGGGGTCTATGGTAGAACGTCCCTTACGAAAGCCATATTGACGAGTGGAGAGACTGTTGTGTGTCTCTAAATACCACACTAAAAGTCTATTTACTAGGCGTTCCATCACTTTGCAAACTGCACTGGTAAGAGCAATGGGACGATAGTGGGAGGTTTCATGTCCCGTAGTGCCTGGTTTGCGGAAAGGGAGAACAATGGCGGATTTCCACATCTGTGGAAGAACTCCTTGTGACCAAATAAGATTGTAAAGGCGTAATAGGACTGCAAGGGCTGACTGATGTAAATGTTGTAGCATACGAATATGAATGTCGTCAGGCCCAGCTGCCGATGATCGGCAAGCTGAGAGTGTTGCCTCCAGTTCTTGAAGTATAAAAGGCACATTATACTGTTCTTCTCTGAGAGAAGAAAAGTCCAAGGGTGCTAACTCTCTGGCAGACTTTGAGGAAAGAAATGAGGGGCATAGATGGAGTCCCTGAGAAATACAGACCAGATGATTGCCAATTTCATTGGCAACATCTAGTGGGTTTGCTATTTCAACACCGGCAACCCGCAGAACAGGAGCTGGGTCAGGAGAATATTTACCACTCAGTTTTCGTACTTTTTTCCAGACTGCACTCATAGAGGAAGCAGAGGTGATGGTGGAGACATAATCTCGCCAGCAAGTGCGTTTAGCGTCACGGATGACACGGCGAGCGATAGCACGCTTCTGCTTAAAATCAAGAAGTCTCTCTGTGGTTCTATTGTACTGGTACCTGCCCCATGCAGCGCGTTTCAAACGTACTGCACGAGCACAAGCAGGAGACCACCAAGGCACGCATTTCTGAGAATGCCTGCCCGAACTTTGGGGTATAGAATGAGAAGCTGTGGTTAAAACGGAGGACGAGAAGAGGTGTAAAAGCTCATCGATGGAGGACGAAGAAGGAACCTCTCTAAAAACAGTTAGGTGTGAGTAAAGGTTCCAATTTGCCTGATCAAATTGCCAGCGTGGGATGCAAAGAGGTGGTGAATATGAAGGGGAAGTAAGAATGATTGGGAAATGATCGCTGTCATGTAAGTCCGGGAGAACAGACCAAGTGAAGTCTAATGCGGCGGAGGAAGAGCAGACTGAGAGATCGATGCAAGAGAGAGTGTGAGTCCGAGGATCAAAATGGGTGTGAGTACCTGTATTTAAAAAATGGAGGGGGTGGGTGGCAAGAAAAGCCTCTAACTGAATGCCACGGTAATCACAGTGAGACCCCCCAGAGGAAATGGTGGGCATTAAAATCACCAAGTAACAGAATCGGTGGCTGTAATGACGAAACAAGAAAGGCAATATCCGGAATAGATAATGCCCGAGAAGGAGAGAGATATAAAGAACAGAGCGTATACCACCTATGCAAGTGGATACAGGCTGCTGTGTAATGCAGCAAAGTACAAACAAATAGCTGATGGTACGGAATATCAGTACATAGAAGAAGGGCACTTTCATTAAAGGTCCCATCAGGAAAAGAATCTGAAGAATACAATAAATTATAGCCTGAGATGGGAGAGATAACAGCAGAGTGTAATTTTGGTTCCTGTAAGCAAACACCAACAGGGGAAAACTGGGAGAGTAACATCTGAAGCTCACCCCAATTACCCCTGAGGCCACGTATATTCCACTGTAAATAGGCCATGATTGGCAATGATAAAGATTCCTGAAGTCAGCAGGTAAGGGTTCCTACGGACTAGAGGGGTTAGAAAAGTCCACATGTGGAGGCAGTGGAAAACGTTCAAGCAGTGAAGGAACGGTGCGCTGTGAAGAAAGGAGTTGCGCAGATGGAGCAGAGGAAAGAGAAGGAGCGGAGGGTGGATCAGTGTCCGTTGATGGTTTGGTCTCTGCAATATATTCAGAGATTGCTTCAAGTGTTTCGGAATTCAGAGATGTCGTATGGGAGACAATATTGGAAATGATAGGGGGAGGATGAGTAAAGATTGGAACTGTATTGGACTCTACCAAGGTAGGGGGGGGGGCGAAAGTGTGGAGGAAACTGGAGAAGCGTGGAAGGGGATAGAAGAGGCAGAAACGTGGGATGTGGCAGAAGAGGAAGAAACTTGGGAGGGAACAGGGAAGGAAGGTACAGTACGAGGAGGAGGGTGAACCTCTACACTTGTAACAGAGCCAGTGAGAGGGGGAGAACCAGGTACAGAGACAGGGAAGGTAAAATGAGGAGGTGGAAGATCGGTAGGAGGTATTAATGGACCTTTTTTTGACTTTTGAGAAGTAGAGGGACGATTGGGAGGAGGTGTCATACGAGATCTCGTCGCTACTGAGGCTTGTGAGAGAGAACATGAAGAAGCGAGATCAGACTGAGGCGTTGAAGTAGGGACGTCTGAGCCGAGGACAGCAAAAGAATTAGATACAGGAGTGACTATGGGAGAGGTAACCACAGAGGTGGGTGCAGAAGATGGGATACCAGAAGTGGGGGGACGTTTTGAAACACGGGAATAAGAAACACGAGGTAGTCTCCCTTGAAGGCGGAGATGAGAAACTGCCATGGCATAAGGGAGACCTTCTGCCTCTTTGAGGTAACGGATTTCCCGCTCGTTTAAGTAGATTTGACAATGGCGAGAGTACGAAGGGTGAGCCTCATGACAATTAAGGCAAGAGGGAGGTCGATTGCAAGACGTATTAGAATGGTCATCAGCACCACAGACTGGGCATTCGGCGATAGATCTGCAATATTTCGCTGGATGGCCAAATCGCCAGCAATTTCTACGCTGTTGCGGTGTAGGGATCACCTTTTGAACTTGTAACCGATGTCCTGCTACATAAACTGAGGATGGGAGTTAACGGCTGTCAAAAGTTAAACGAACCACATTGCTAGTGTATCATCTCCGCCCGCGGGCAGGAAGAACATAAGTGTCTACCTTGAGGATTGGGAGATCTTGGAGTTCCAGCTGTTCAAGAATGTCATTGCCACATGTCTGGAAATTTTGTTGAACTATGGTATGGGGCAGAATGACGGTACCACTACAAGAATTGAGGGAATGATGTTTTTCAATAGTGACAGGAACAGTATCGATATGGAAAGATGAGAAAGCTCATGAGCCTGGGTAGCATTCTGTACGGTGATGATGCGCGTACCGCTCTTAAGAGCATGAAAATAAATATCTTTACCAACATGGCATAGGAGTGCCTTGCCAATACTGTGGTCAGAAAGATAGGCAGTAGAGGAAGTCGGTCGTAAAGTGAAGAATTTAGTCCATTGTGCAGTCTGAAACTGAGTGTGGAAAGGTAGTGAAGGACGTGTCGATCTTTTCTGAGAAGAACGAGAAGGTGGAGAAGTATCATCAGCAGGTAATTGTCATTGGCGTTTAGGCGTGGGACCAGAGTTGGTCCGACGTGGAACGGGTCGGCGATTCCAAAATTGCCGCACCGTAGAGGGAGAGGCTGGAAGCATAGTCAGAGGAGAGCGAAGGTCAGATAAATCGAAGGAGTCAGCCGAGGCCTCAGTACCTGAAGCGGGTGAGGAAACAGCACCGGCAAGAGGTACAGAGGCATGAGGAGTGTCTGAAGAGTGGTCCAAAGACGAGGCGGGGTCAGAATGGGGTGCGGTATCAAGAAGGGGCCCGGGGGTAGCAGGTTCATGGACTAGGGCTGCCATGGTTAGGTTACTTCTTTCTTTTTGTTTTTAAGAAAAAAAAAGAAAGAAGAAAAGAAAATAAAAATAAAAAAAAGAATAAAAAAAGGGGGGACCGGGGAGGGATAGTTCCTAGGAGGAATGAAAGGGCCAGAAATCTCCCTCTGCGCCCAAGAGGACCTCAGCACCGCAAGTAGTGCAGATGCAGCATGAAACCCGTGCCATACCCTACCCATCATGCCAGTAAACCGGCAATCCGGGATAGCAACCTCACATCTGCCGAGCTACCTCGTTGGACAAAAGAGAGGGCGGCCAGAAATCCGCCACAAAGCATACCTCCTTCGGCCACCACACCCGGAATCCGAAAAGTGGCTTCCAGAGATACACCCGTCGCCCGAGAGACACCCAAATGGATCGGGACATCCCCAGGCGATCCAGATTCCACGGCAAACTACGCCACTGCCAAGAACCTCAACGGAATGGGATGGACCCCGGCACCCTTTCCCCTACCTAGGAACTAGCGTGCCTCTGGGAAAAAAAAAAAAAAAAAACAAAGGCCAAAAAGGAAGGGCAAAAGGGAGGGGTGGGGAGGAGGAGGAGGAAAGGAAAAAGGGGAGGATGGGATAGGGAACGGGGGATTGGGGGGTAATTAGGTTCGGTCTGAGGAAGGAGACCGACAGGTCTAATTCCTCAGACCAAGAGCCTCTTCACCACACCAAGGAGCCCCCCTTGAAGAGGTAAGTGTTGAAAAGTTCACACATTTCCTTATCACTGTCAGTGATCTGACCTGAGTTACTCTTAAGTGGGCCTATCTTGTCCCTAATCTTACTTCTGTATACCTGAAAGAACCCTGACTCACGAAATCGTAATGACACGATTGCTAACGTGGCTAACGCAACGGTCTGGAGTTCTGAGACTCTCTGAGGTTGATCGTCGAATGAGTTGTTTTAATCTGTTATTTATCCATTTGGGATTATTTTTGTTAGATCTAATTTCCCAACTCGGGACAAAAGTCGTTTGGGCAGCTAGCACTATGTTCTGAAATACGTCATGTTGGCAACCAACCATACCTACCTGACACATAGTAAGGTCAGCTCAATTTAGCCCACCCAGGTAATTTCTCATATCCATGAAGTCGGCCAAGCGGAAATCTGGAACAGCGACTTGATTGCAGTAATGGGTAATTCCATGATACATTGAAACTAAGTAATTACTTATATTCACGGAGCACTAAAGTTGTGACTTGCGTAGCGTCTTGTATTGGTCGATGCGCGGTTTCTTAACGATAAAATATCTCGTAATATGCTTAATAGTGAAACATCGCGACATTTTCTTCACGACTGGACAACGTCGAAACATCAGTATAAAATCTTGACCTCAAACCTTAGTGTCTCTCACTATGTCTATCAGCTCACCCTCCTTCAGTAACTCTCATTGTTCTTATTTGCAACTTTCTCAAGTTTATTGTCATCCTTTATTCATTTACAAGATCTGAAGATGACAGCTAGTTTGGGATGAGATGAAGCGAGAAACATCGTTCAGTTCTGAAGGTAAGTTCCGTTACAATATGATGTGTGTGTGTAACGAACTAACAAGGAGCCCGGGAATGATCATTGAAGAACCCCACTCTTGACCTCTCCCCACTTAGTTAAATAAGAGAGAGAGAGAGAGAGAGAGAGAGAGAGAGAGAGAGAGAGAGAGAGAGAGAGAGAGAAAGACAGAGATGAGTTAGTGAAGAGGGTACTGTAACATGGCTGAGCATAAAGGTGGATTATGATGATATAAGCGGATGACGTAGGTGGTTGATGAAAAAAGATAATGAGACACACTCATGGAGATAGGGAGATAATGTTGGAGACGATACAGTGATCTGGGAGAGTCCGTTTATGAGCCAGGTGTTGGTGTATTCTCTCTCTCTCTCTCTCTTACACAGGGTTTGACAAGTTTAGTTAAGGATCCCTAGCTTTATTGACAAGCTATTTGCAGGTAAAGGATTCCTAACTTTATTGGCAAGCTAAGAGCTGTTACCTACATCAGCTCATTTGAAAGCATTTTATTGTTATAAAACATACAAGTAGGGATCAGGATAAAGTTGGAGCCATCTGTGGGCCAGCATTTTCATCTGATCAACTGACTTTATCTCGTTGTCATCATAATGCTGTACGAATGTGTTCCAGACACGAGTCATCCTGGGTATAAATGATCTCAGATGAAGTGATGTTCTGGAGAAGGGTACAGCCGGAGTGAAGTTGCTGCTTTCTGCCTGTCTTGTGGTATAGAAGCTTGCTTAACGCTGTCCTCGAAGTGGATCTAAGTGTGGTACTTTGGCAATATTGACCTTGTACATAACAGTAAGGCCACCCATATCCCTCCTGTGTTGAAAGCTCTGCTGAAATGACAGATCTATCCAGGATGGGTCCAGGCGAGAGTTGAGACGTCTTGCTCTGTTCTCTACTCTGTCAAGTAGTCGCAGATGAGAAGGGGGGGGGGGCAGGCGAACTACGAAAGTGGAGCATACTCAAGGTGTGAGCGTACTTGTGGCTCGTACAAAATCTTCCAACCCCTGCTGTCAAGCAGATGCGAGATATGGCGAAGTGCTGTAAGCTTTCTGGCTGCCTTGTTTGCAGGATTTACAACGTGGTTTTTCATGGTCAGTTTGGAGTCAAATTTCACCCCAAGGATATCAACTTTTTCCCCAGGTGCCAACACCCTCCCATTCATCCTTACTACTGCACCGGCATTGCCATCATGGTGCCCAGAGATCATCATCATTTGTGCTTTCTCAGGTGCAAATGTTACTTGCCATCCATTTCCCCAAGCTGATATAGCTCTTAGCTGGTGATTGATGTAGCTTAGAGCAGCTGGCATTTTTTGGTACAGTCGTCTGCAGATGCATGGGATTCTGGGATGAGATGAAGGTCATTGAAGTAGACATTCCATAACAATGGTCCCAGCACTCTTCGTTGTGGAACACTTGCCCCAATTCTGATTCTGTTCCATTCTGAACTACCCTTAGAGATCTACCATGAAGGTAATCATTGAGGAGACATAGCGCAGAGCCTGCAATTCCCAGATCTCTCTCTCTCTCTCTCTCTCTCTCTCTCTCTCTCTCTCTCTCTCTCTCTCTCTCTCTCTCTCTCTCTCTAAGTTGTATATGGCTTTATACACATACAAAATGTACTTCGTATAGCAAGAGCCTTTGTGCTGCTCAGTTGTGAGTGTGATAGACAAAAACAGAACAAAGGTTCACAGAGATTCACAGAGGTTCACAGAGGTTCACAAAGGCTCACAGACATTTACAGAGGTTCACGAAGGTTTCCAGAGATTCACGAAAGTTTACGGAGATTCACAGAGGCTCAAAGACGTTCACGGAGGTTTACAGAAGTTTACAGAGGCTCACAGAGGTTTACATAGTTTCAGGAAGGTTCACTGAGGGTCACAGGTTCAAAGAGCAGTAATGGTAGTTTGTCTACACAAACACTTGCATATATTCCTGTGTTTTCTGTCATCATAGAACGCGGAGGGAAAAGTTGTTCTGAGAAAGACCTGAAGACCAGAATATAAAGTGGGTCTGAAAAGACCTGAAGATGAGAACACTAAGTGGGTCTGAGAAAGACCAGAAAACCACAACAAAGTGGGTCTGAGAAAGACCTGAAGTCCACAACACAAAGTGGGTCTGAGAAAAGACCTGAAGACCGCAACTCAAAGTGTATCTGAGAAAGACCTGAAGACCAGAACACAAAGTGGATCTGAGAAGATCCATCATCACAGCACTAGCAAGTAACCAACACCTGTTAATGCATATCAAGTAACTAATTTATGAACCAGGGGGAGACACAATAACGATGTACAATATACACTTTCCTCGACTCTCCCCCTAGCTCCCTCATATGATTTTACGCAACAAAGGCTTCTCTCTCCCCTCCCCTCACACCACAACTCCTCTTTCTCCCCCTCTTCATAACGCACTCTCCCTCACACACCCCTCTATCTCCTACCTTCCTCTCGTACTCTCCCTAACACCCCATCTCTCTCCTAACTGTCTCACGCACTCTCCCTCACACCCCCCTCTCTCTATTATCTTCTTCACGCACTCTCCCTCACACCCCTTCTCTCTCCTACTTGCCTCATACACTCTCTCTCGCTCATTCCCTCTCTCTCCTACCTTTCTCATACACTCTCCCTCACATCCCCCCCTCTCTCTCTCCTGCCTGCCTCACGCACTCTCCCTCACACACACCCTCTGTCTCCTACCTGTCTCACGCACTCTTCCTCACACACCCCTTCTCTCTCCTGCCTGCCTCACGCACTCTCCTTCACACACACCCTCTGTCTCCTACCTGTCTCACGCACTCTTCCTCACACACCCCTTCTCTCTCCTACCTGCCTCACGCACTCTCCCTCACACACACCCTCTCTCTCCTACCTGTCTCACGCACTCTCCCTCACACACCCCCTCTCTCTCCTACCTGCCTCACGCACTCTCCCTCACACACACCCTCTCTCTCCTACCTGCCTCACGCACTCTCCCTCACACCCCCCTCTCTCTCCTACCTGTCTCACGCACTCTTCCTCACACCCCCCTCTCTCTCCTACCTGCCTCACGCACTCTCCCTTACACACCCCTTCTCTCTCCTACCTGCCTCACGGCTTCAAACTCATAATTCACCAGGTGAGTTCTTTTCACCGTGATATAAAGTCGTGCAACTCTGCTGCCAACTTTTAAAGAGGATAAATTGCTTCCTGGACGCAATAATCTGTTGAGTATCACGCAAATGACTGCGTACCCAGCGCTCCATCATGACTGCGTACCCAGCGCTCCATCATGACTGCGTACCCAGCGCTCCATCATGGATGCCTCATATACATATTTACCATCTTCAATTCCATTTGCTTGGCTGATGGAGAATTAATACTTTTTTCTCACCGGTCAATACATCAGACAGCGGCGCCATGGATATGTGTGTATTCTTTTTTCCTCCCCACTCCTTGAGCGAATATCAAAGGAAATCTGGGTTGTAAATAGTCCCGAGTGGCGGGACTAATTCTGGTTGATGAGTGGGATTAGAACCTGTTATGTGGTGACGAATTGCACTCGTTCTCTCCTGATCTTTTGTTTTGTGTCTCAGAGACGCTGGTGATACCCGACTTGTGTTTTGATCAGATGGTAACTGCAGAGGTGAGAGAGAGTCTGGTGCCAGGGTGAGAGAGCGAGTCTGGTGCCAGGGTGAGAGAGCGAGTCTGGTGCAAGGGTGAGAGAGTGAGTCTGGTGCCAGGGTGAGAGAGTCAGTCTGGTGCCAGGGTGAGAGAGTCAGTCTGGTGCCAGGGCGAGAGAGTCAGTCTGGTGCCAGGGCGAGAGAGTCATTCTGGTGTCAGGGTGAGAGAGTCAGTCTGGTGCCAGGGTGAGAGAGTCAGTCTGGTGCCAGGGTGAGAGAGTCAGTCTGGTGCCAGGGTGAGAGTCAGTATGGTGCCAGGGTGAGTCTGGTGCCAGGGTGAGAGAGTCAGTCCGGTGCCAGGGTGAGAGTCAGTATGGTGGCAGGGTGAGAGGGTGAGTCTGGTGCCAGGGTGAGAGAGTCAGTCTGGTGCCAGGGCGAGAGAGTCAGTCTGGTGTCAGGGTGAGAGAGTCAGTCTGGTGCCAGGGTGAGAGAGTGAGTCTGGTGCCAGGGTGAGAATCAGTATGGTGGCAGGGTGAGGGGGTGAGTCTGGTGCCAGGGTGAGAGAGTTAGTCTGGTGCCAGGGTGAGAGAGTGAGTCTGGTGCCAGGGTGAGAATCAGTATGGTGCCAGGGTGAGAGAGTTAGTCTGGTGCCAGGGTGAGAGAGTTAGTCTGGTGCCAGGGTGAGAGAGTTAGTCTGGTGCCAGGGTGAGAGAGTTAGTCTGGTGCCAGGGTGAGAGAGTTAGCCTGGTGCCAGGGTGAGAGAGTTAGTCTGGTGCCAGGGTGAGAGAGTTAGTCTGGTGCCAGGGTGAGAGAGTTAGTCTGGTGCCAGGGTGAGAGAGTTAGTCTGGTGCCAGGGTGAGAGAGTTAGTCTGGTGCCAGGGTGAGAGAGTTAGTCTGGTGCCAGGGAGAGAGAGTCAGTCTGGTGCCAGTGTGAGAGAGTCAGTCTGGTGCCAGGGTGAGAGAGTCAGTCTGGTGCCAGGGTGAGAGAGTTAGTCTGGTGCCAGGGTGAGAGAGTTAGTCTGGTGCCAGGGTGAGAGAGTTAGTCTGGTGCCAGGGTGAGAGAGTCAGTCTGGTGCCAGGGTGAGAGAGTTAGTCTGGTGCCAGGGTGAGAGAGTCAGTCTGGTGCCAGGGTGAGAGAGTTAGTCTGGTGCCAGGGTGAGAGAGTCAGTCTGGTGCCAGGGTGAGAGAGTTAGTCTGGTGCCAGGGTGACGATACGACCTTAGTTCATCTGGAATATAAGTCTGAGTCGAGCGCAGTGAAATATTTCAAGGAGTTTTGTCACGTATTCATAGTAGATGGAAAAGAGAGAGATACAGACAGACAAGACAGACAGAGATGAAGACAGACAAGACAGACAGAGATGAAGACAGACAAGACAGACAGAGATGAAGACAGACAAGACAGACAGAGATGAAGACAGACAAGACAGACAGAGATGAAGACAGACAATACAGACAGAGATGAAGACAGACAAGACAGACAGAGATGAAGACAGACAAGACAGACAGAGATGCAGACATAAACACACACACACAAAAGAAAGACATTGAGTTAAAAAAATTACAAAAGTTGGAGACATATCAATAAAAGAAGAAATAAAATTTAGGAAGGAGGAAAGAAAGAATGCTGGCGACAAGGAAAGTCGTATTTTTTGTGAGGAGGAAGTTAAAGAAGGGAATAGGATTAAGGCAGGGGAAAGGAGGGAGGAAAGAGAGACGGACGCACAGAGGGAGGGATGGAGGAAGGGAAGGACGGAGAGACGGGCGGACGGAGGGAGAGAGGAAGGGAGGGACGGACGGAGGGAGAGAAGGGAGAGAGAGAGAGCGGAAAAAGGGACGGACAGAGGAGAGAGGGAAAACAGAATACGTGAAGAAAGGGTAAGAGAGAGGGAGGAAGGTAGAGAGAGTGAAGCATAGGAGGATAGCACTGTGGAAACAAGGAGATACACTAGAACACCGTGGGAACCAGTAGATACACTAGAACACCGTAGGGAAAAAGAGACACACTAGAAAACCACCGTATGATCTAGTAGACACACTAGAACACCGTGGGAACCAGTAGATACACTAGAACACCGTGGGAACCAGTAGATACACTAGAACACCGTGGGAACCAGTAGATACACTAGAACACCGTGGGAACCAGTAGATACACTAGAACACCGTGGGAACCAGTAGATACACTAGAACACCGTAGGGAAAAAGAGACACACTAGAAAACCACCGTATGATCTAGTAGACACACTAGAACACCGTGGGAACCAGTAGATACACTAGAACACCGTGGGAACCAGTAGATACACTAGAACACCGTGGGAACCAGTAGATACACTAGAACACCGTGGGAACCAGTAGATACACTAGAACACCGTGGGAACCAGTAGATACACTAGAACACCGTAGGGAAAAAGAGACACACTAGAAAACCACCGTATGATCTAGTAGACACACTAGAACACCGTGGGAACCAGTAGATACACTAGAATACTGTGGGAACCAGGAGACACACTAGAACACTGTGAGAACCAGGAGATACACTAGAACACTGTGAAAACCAGGAGATACACTAGAACACCGTGGGAACCAGTAGATACACTAGAACACAGTGGGAACCAGTAGATACACTAGAATACTGTGAGAACCAGTAGATACACTAGAACACCGTGGGAACCAGTAGATACACTAGAACACCGTGGAACCAGTAGATACACTAGAATACTGTGAGAACCAGTAGATACACTAGAACACCGTGGGAACCAGTAGATACACTAGAACACCGTGGGAACCAGTAGATACACTAGAATACTGTGAGAACCAGTAGATACACTAGAACACCGTGGGAACCAGTAGATACACTAGAATACTGTGAGAAACAGTAGATACACTAGAATGCTGTGAGAACCAGTAGATACACTAGAACACCGTGGGAACCAGTAGATACACTAGAATACTGTGAGAACCAGTAGATACACTAGAATACTGTGAGAACCAGTAGATACACTAGAACACCGTGGGAACCAGTAGATACACTAGAACACTGTGGGAACCAGGAGACTCACTAGAATACTAAGGGAACCAGTAGACACTAGAACACTGTGGGAACCAGATACACTAGAACGCAGTGGGAACCAGTATACACACTAGAACACCATGGGAACCAAGAGACACACTAGAACACTGTGAGAACGAAGAGATACACTAGAACACTGTAGGAACCAAGAGACACACTAGAACACTGTGGAAACCAGTAGACACACTGTGGAAATCAAGAGGCACACTAGAACACTGAGAATCAAGAGACACACTAGAACACTGTGGGAATCAAGAGACACACTAGAACACTGTTGGAATCAAGAGACACACTAGAACACTGTTGGAATCAAGAGACACACTAGAACACTGTGGGAATCAAGAGACACACCAGAACACTGTGGGAATCAAGAGACACTAGAACACTGTGGGAAACAAGAGACACACTAGAACACTGTGGGAAGCACTTGTTACACTGTGAGGCAGAAGAATGTTCCTCAGAGTGTGGCGCTGAGTTCCGTGGATGAACCTAACTGAAAATATCGAACATCTGAAGCGTCAGAGGTATTCATAGTTGAGTGTTCTTGGTGATAGTGGAGTGTTTCTGCTGATGGTGGAGTGTTCTTGGTGATTGTGGAGTGTTCTTGTTGAAGGTGGAGGGTTATTGTTGATGATGAAGTGTCCTTGTTGATGGTGAAGTGCTCGTGGTCAGAGTGGACTGTTCTTTGTGGGAGTGGAGAGTTCTTTATGATAGTGTAGTATTCTTGTTAATGTTGGAGTGCTATTGTTGAAGGTGGAGAGTTCTTGTTAATGGTGGAGTGTTCTTGGTGATGGTGGAGTGTTCTTGGGGATGGTGGAGTGTTCTTGGGGATGGTGGAGTGTTCATGTTGATTGTGGAGTGTTCTTGGTGATGGTAGAGAATTTTTGTTAATGGTGGAGTGTTTTTGTTGATAGTGGAGTGTTCTTAATGATGATGGAGTTTTTATGTTGATGGTGGGATGTTCTTGCTGATAGTTGAGTGTTCTTGGAGATAGTGGAGTTTTCTTGTTGATGGCAAGATTGTTATTGTTTTTCGGGGAATGTTCTTCTTGATGGTGGAGTGCTCATGGTCAGAGGGGAGTGTTCTTGTTGATAGTAGAGAGTTTTTGTTGATGGTGGTGTATTCTTGTTGATGGTGGAGTGTTCTTGTTGATTGTGGAGTGTTCTTGTTGATGGTTTAGTGTTCTTGTTGATGGTGGAGTGTTCATCAACAAGAACACTCCATAATCAAGAATGCTCTTGTTGTTCTTGTTGACAGAAGTGTGTTCTTGTTGTTGGTATAGTGTTCTTGTGTATGGTTGAGTGTTTTGGTTAATGATGGAGTGTTCTTGTTGATGGTGGAGTGCTCTTGTTGATGGTCTAGTGTTCTTGCTAATGGTGGAGAGTTCTTGTTGATGGTGGAACATCTTTGTTGATGGTGGGGTGTTCTTGTTGATGGTGGAGCATCCTTGTTGATGGTGGAGTGTTTTTGTTAATGGTGGAGAGTTCTTGTTGATGGTGGAGCATCCTTGTTGATGGTGGAGTGTTCTTGTTGATGGTGGAGCATCCTTGTTGATGGTGGAGTGTTCTTGTTAATGGTGGAGAGTTCTTGTTGATGGTGGAGTGTTCTTGTTGATGGTGGGGTGTTCTTGTTGATGGTGGGGTGTTCTTGTTGATGGAGTGTTTCTTGTTAATGGTGGAGAGTTCTTGTTGATGGTGGAGCATCCTTGTTGATGGTGGAGTGCTCTTGTTAATGGTGGAGAGTTCTTGTTGATGGTGGAGTGTTCTTGTTGATGGTGGAGTGTTCTTGTTGATGGTAGAGTGTTTGCACTGATTGTAGAGATTTCTTATTGATAGTCCAGTGTTTGCATTGATGGCGAAGAGTTTTTGTTGATGCTGGAGTGTAATTGGTGACGGTACAGTGTTCTTGTGTATAGTAGAGTGTTCTTTTTGATGGTGGAGTATTCTTGTTGATGGTGCAGTGTTCATGTTAATGGTAGTGTTCTTGTTGATAGTGGAATGCTCTTGTTGACAGTTTAGAGTTCTTTTGATTGCGGAGTGCTCTTGTGATTTTGATATAGGAGTGTTCTTGCTGATGGTGGAGAATAATTGGTGATCGGGGAGTGTTCTTGATTAAGGTGGAGTGTTCTTATTGGTGGTGCAGTGTTCTAGTTATTGATAGTGGACTGTCGCGTTGATGGCGGATTGATCTTGGTGATGGTGTGTTCTTGTTGATGTTGGAGTGTTCTTGTTGATTGTGGAGTGTACTTGATGATGGTGGAGTGTTTTTGTTGATGATGGAATGTTTTTGTTGATGGTGGAGTGTTCTTGTTGATGTTGGAGTGTTTTTGTTGATGATGGAATGTTCTTGTTGATGGTGGAGTGTTCTTGATGATGGTGGAGTGCTTTTTGTTGATGATGGAGTGTTCTTGTTGATGGTGGAGTGTTCTTGTTGATTGTGGGGTGTACTTGATGATGGTGGAGTGTTTTTTTGATGGTGGAGTGTTCTTGTTGATGGTGGAGTGTTCTTTGGGATGGTGGAGTGTCGTGTTCATAGTGGAGTTTTTCTTCATTGTAGAGTGCTCATGGCCAGAGTTAAGTGTTCTCTGTGATAGTGGAGTGTTCTTGTTAATAGTGAAAAGCTATTGTTGAAAATGGAGTGTTTTTGTTGATAGTGGAGTGTTCTTGGTGATGGTGGAGTGTTCTTGGTGGTGGTGGAGTGTACTTGGTGATGGTTGAGTGTTCTTATTGATGGTGGATTAATTTTATTGTTGTTGAAGGATTGTTATTGTTGACAGTGGAGTGATCTTGTTGATGATAAACAGGTTTTGTTGATGGTGGTGTGTTCGTGTTGCTGGTGGAGCATTCATGTTGATGATAGAATGTTCATATTAACTGTGGAGTGTTCTTGTTGATGGTCGAGTGCTCTAGTTGATAGTGGCGTGTTCTTGTTGACAGAAGAGTGTTCTTGTGCAAAGTTCAGTGTGTTTGTTGATGATGGAGTGCTCTTGGTGATGATGAGGCATTCTAGTTGATGGTGGAGTCTCCTTGTTCATGGTAGTGTGTTCTTGTTGAGGGTGGAATGTTCTTGTTGGTAGTGGGGTGCCGTGTTGATGGAGTATTCTTGTTAATGGTGAAGTATTCATATTTATAGTGGGGTGTTCTTGTTGATAGAAGAGTATTCTTCTTGATGATGCAGTGTTCTTGTTGATGGTCAAGTGTTATTTCAGATGGTGGAACGTTCCCGTTGATAATGGAGTGTTCTTCTTGATGGTGGAATGTTCTAATTCATGATGGAGTGTTCTTGTTGTTGGTGGAGTGGTTCCATTCCTGTTGGAGAGATCTTGCTGATGGTGGAGTGTTTTTGTTGATGTTGGAGTGTTCTTGCTGATAGTAGTGAATCTGAATTAATTGTGTAGTTTTCTTGTTGATGGTGGAGTGTTCGTGTTGATCATGGAGTGTTTGTGTTGATAGTCGAGGGTTCTTGTTGATGGTGGAATGTTCGTGTTGATCATGGAGTGTTTGTGTTGATAGTCGAGGGTTCTTGTTGATGGTGGAGTGTTATTGCTGATATTGGAGTGTTCTTGTTGATGGTGGAGTGTAATTGGTGATTGGGGAGTGTTCTTGTTTATAGTGGAATGTTCTTGTTGATGGTGCACTGTTCTAATTAATCGTATAGTGTTCTTGCTGATACTGGACTCTTGTGTTGATGATTGTTCTTGGCGATGGTGGAGTGTTCTTTTTTATGGTGAAGTGTTATTGTTGATAGTGGAGTGTTCTTGTTGATGGTAGAGTGTTCTTGTTGAAACTGGATTGTTCTTGTTGATAGTGGAGTGTTCTTGTTGATGGTAGAGTGTTCTTGTAGATGGTAGAGTGTTCTTGTTGATAGTGGAGTGTTCTTGTTGATAGTGGAGTGTTCTTGTTGATAGTGGAGTGTTCTTGTTGATGGTAGAGTGTTCTTGTTGATGGTAGAGTGTTCTTGTTGATAGTGGAGTGTTCTTGTTGATAGTAGAAAGTTGCTCATCAGAGTGAAGTGTTCTTTGTGGTTGTGGAGTATTCTTTGTAATAGTGAGATGTTCTAGTTTTTGGTGGAGTGTTTTCATTGAAGATGGAGTGTTCTTGTTGATGGTGAAGTGTTCTTGTTGATTGTGGAAAGTTGTTGGTCAGAGTGAAGTGTTTCTTTGTGAGTGTGGAGTATTCTTTGTAATAGTGAGGTGTTCTAGTTTTTGATGGAGTGTTTTCTTTGGTGGAGTGTTCTTGTTGATGGTGAAGTGTTCTTGTTGATGGGGCAGAGTAATTGCTAATTTGATGTGTTCTTGGTGATTATGGAGTCTTCTTAGAGATGGTGAAGTGCTCTTGTTGATGGTGGAGAGTTCTTGCTGTTAGTGTAGTGTTCTTGTTTATGGTGGAGTTCACTTGTTGATGCCGGAGTATTCTTGTCTATGGTAGAGTATTCATGTTGACTGTGCAGCATTCTTGTTGATAGTGGAGTGTTAGCATTGATGGTGAAGAGTTCTTGTTCATGGTGGAGAGTTCTTGTTGATTGTGGAGTGTTCGTGTTGATAGTGGAGGGCTCTTGTTGATGGTGGAGTGTAATTGCTGGCAGTACAGTCTTTTTGTTGATAACAGAGTGTTCTTGTTGAAAGTGGAGTGTTGCTGTTGATAGGACAGTGTTCTTGTTGATGGTGGAGTATTCTTGTTGATGGTGCAGTGTTCATGTTGCTGGTGGGGTGTTCTTGTTGATAGTAGAGTGTTATTGTTGACAGTGTACTGTTATTTTTGATTATGTAGTGTTCTTGTTGATGGTGGAGTGTTCTTGTTGATGATGAAGTGTTACTGCTGATATAGGAGTATTCTGGTTGATGATGCAGTGTTCTTTATAATGGTGGAGTGTTCAAGATCAAAGTGGAGTATTATTGTTGATTAAAGTTCTTTTTGATAGTGGAGTGTTGTTTGGGATAGTGGAGTGTTCTTGTTAATGGTGGAGTGTAATTGGTGATTGGGAATGGTCGTGTTGATGGTGCTGTGTTCTAGTTAATGGTATAGTGTTCTTGCTGATAGTGGACTGACATGTTGATGTGGAGTGTTCTTGGTGATGGTGGAGTGTTTTTTATGGTGGAGTGTTCTTTGTTGACAGTGTAGAGTTCTCATTGATAGTGTAGAGTTCTTGTTGATGTTGGAGAGTTCTTGTTGATGGTGGAGTGCTCTTGGTAATGGTGCATTGTTCTTGTTTTTCTAGTTGATAGGAGGAGTGTTCAAGGTCGAAGTAGAGTATTCTTGTTGATGTAGAGTTCTTTGTGATAGTGGAGTGTTCTTTGAGATAGTGGAGTGTTCTTGTTGATAGTGGAATGTTCTTGGTAGTAGTGGAGTGTTCTTCATGATTGTGGAGTGTTCTTGTTGTTAGTGAAGTGTTCTTGTTGATAGTGGATTGTTCTCAGTGATAGAGGAGTGTTTTTGTTGGTGGAGACTTGTAGATGGTGGAGTGTTCTTTGTGATAGTGGAGTGTTCTTTGTGATAGTGGAGTGTTCTTTGTGATAGTGGAGTGTTCTTGTTGATAGTGGAATGTTCATGGTAGTAGTGGAGTATTCTTCATGATTGTGGAGTGTTCTTGTTGTTAGTGAAGTGTTCTTGTTGATAGTGGATTGTTCTCAGTGATAGAGGAGTGTTTTTGTTGGTAGAGACTTGTAGATGGTGGAGTGTTTTTCTTGATTGTGGAGTGTTCTTGTTGATGGTGAAGTGTTCTTGTTGATTGTGGATTGTTCATGCTGTTGGAATGTTCTTGTTGATGGTGGAGTGTTCATGCTGATGGGGCAGAGTAATTGTTGATTTGAAGTGTTCTTGGCGATTATGGAGTCTTCTTGGAGATGGTGGAGTGCTCTTGTTGATGGTGGAGTGTCCTTGTTGATGTTGGAGTGTCATATTGATGGTCCAGTGCTCTTCTTGACGTTGGACTGCTCCTGGTCAGAGTGGAGTGTTCTTTGTGATAGTGGAGTGTTTTTTGTGACAGTCGAGTGTCCTTGTCAATGGTGGAGTTCTCTTGTTGACAGTGGGGGGAACTTAGTGATGTTGAGTGTTCTTCTTGGTGATGGAGTCTTCTTGGTGATGGGGGTAGTGCCATTGTTGATAGTGGAGTGTTCTGGTGATAGCTGAGTGTTCTTAGTGATGAATGAGTGTTCTTCTTGATGGTAGATTGTTCTTGTTGGTGGTGGATGTTCTAGTTGATAGTGGAGTGTCCTGGTCTTGGTGGAATGTTCTTGGTGATGGAGTGTTCTTGTTGATGGTGGAGTGTTCTTGTTTATTGTCGAGAGTTCTTGCTGATGGTGGAGTGTTCTTGTTGATGGGCCAACAGGCCTCCTGCAGTGTTCCTCCTTTCTTATGATGGTTTGCTCTTGTTGATGGCATAATGTTCTTGTTGATGGTGAAGTGTTGATGTTGATGGTGAAGTGTTCTTGTTGATGGTAGAACTTCCTTGTTAATGGTGGAATGTTCCTGTTGATGGTAAAGTGTCTGTCATGATGGTGGAGTGTTCTTGTTGACTGTGGAGTGTTCTTGTTGATGGTGGAGTGTTCTTATTGATGGTCTAGTGTTTGCATTGATGGGAAGAGTTCTTATTGATGGTGGAATGTTCTTTTTGATAATGGAGTGCTTTTGTTGATAGTTGATTGTTCCTCCTGATAGTGGAGGGTTCTTGATGGTGGTGTAGTGTTCTTGTTTATGGTGGAGTTCACTTGTTGATGCCGGAGTATTCTTGTCTATGGTAGAGTATTCATGTTGACTGTGCAGCATTCTTGTTGATAGTGGAGTGTTAGCATTGATGGTAAAGAGTTCTTGTTCATGGTGGAGAGTTCTTGTTGATTGTGGAGTGTTCGTGTTGATAGTGGAGGGCTCTTGTTGATGGTGGAGTGTAATTGCTGGCAGTACAGTCTTTTTGTTGATAACAGAGTGTTCTTGTTGAAAGTGGAGTGTTGCTGTTGATAGGACAGTGTTCTTGTTGATGGTGGAGTATTCTTGTTGATGGTGCAGTGTTCATGTTGCTGGTGGGGTGTTCTTGTTGATAGTAGAGTGTTATTGTTGACAGTGTACTGTTATTTTTGATTATGTAGTGTTCTTGTTGATGGTGGAGTGTTCTTGTTGATGATGAAGTGTTACTGCTGATATAGGAGTATTCTGGTTGATGATGCAGTGTTCTTTATAATGGTGGAGTGTTCAAGATCAAAGTGGAGTATTATTGTTGATTAAAGTTCTTTTTGATAGTGGAGTGTTGTTTGGGATAGTGGAGTGTTCTTGTTAATGGTGGAGTGTAATTGGTGATTGGGGAATGGTCGTGTTGATGGTGCTGTGTTCTAGTTAATGGTATAGTGTTCTTGCTGATAGTGGACTGACATGTTGATGTGGAGTGTTCTTGGTGATGGTGGAGTGTTTTTTATGGTGGAGTGTTCTTTGTTGACAGTGTAGAGTTCTCATTGATAGTGTAGAGTTCTTGTTGATGTTGGAGAGTTCTTGTTGATGGTGGAGTGCTCTTGGTAATGGTGCATTGTTCTTGTTTTTCTAGTTGATAGGAGGAGTGTTCAAGGTCGAAGTAGAGTATTCTTGTTGATGTAGAGTTCTTTGTGATAGTGGAGTGTTCTTTGAGATAGTGGAGTGTTCTTGTTGATAGTGGAATGTTCTTGGTAGTAGTGGAGTGTTCTTCATGATTGTGGAGTGTTCTTGTTGTTAGTGAAGTGTTCTTGTTGATAGTGGATTGTTCTCAGTGATAGAGGAGCGTTTTTGTTGGTGGAGACTTGTAGATGGTGGAGTGTTCTTTGTGATAGTGGAGTGTTCTTTGTGATAGTGGAGTGTTCTTTGTGATAGTGGAGTGTTCTTGTTGATAGTGGAATGTTCATGGTAGTAGTGGAGTATTCTTCATGATTGTGGAGTGTTCTTGTTGTTAGTGAAGTGTTCTTGTTGATAGTGGATTGTTCTCAGTGATAGAGGAGTGTTTTTGTTGGTAGAGAGACTTGTAGATGGTGGAGTGTTTTTTCTTGATTGTGGAGTGTTCTTGTTGATGGTGAAGTGTTCTTGTTGATTGTGGATTGTTCATGCTGTTGGAATGTTCTTGTTGATGGTGGAGTGTTCATGTGATGGGGCAGAGTAATTGTTGATTTGAAGTGTTCTTGGCGATTATGGAGTCTTCTTGGAGATGGTGGAGTGCTCTTGTTGATGGTGGAGTGTCCTTGTTGATGTTGGAGTGTCATATTGATGGTCCAGTGCTCTTCTTGACGTTGGACTGCTCCTGGTCAGAGTGGAGTGTTCTTTGTGATAGTGGAGTGTTTTTTGTGACAGTCGAGTGTCCTTGTCAATGGTGGAGTTCTCTTGTTGACAGTGGGGGGAACTTAGTGATGTTGAGTGTTCTTCTTGGTGATGGAGTCTTCTTGGTGATGGGGGTAGTGCCATTGTTGATAGTGGAGTGTTCTGGTGATAGCTGAGTGTTCTTAGTGATGAATGAGTGTTCTTCTTGATGGTAGATTGTTCTTGTTGGTGGTGGATGTTCTAGTTGATAGTGGAGTGTCCTGGTCTTGGTGGAATGTTCTTGGTGATGGAGTGTTCTTGTTGATGGTGGAGTGTTCTTGTTTATTGTCGAGAGTTCTTGCTGATGGTGGAGTGTTCTTGTTGATGGGCCAACAGGCTTCCTGCAGTGTTCCTCCTTTCTTATGATGGTTTGCTCTTGTTGATGGCATAATGTTCTTGTTGATGGTGAAGTGTTGATGTTGATGGTGAAGTGTTCTTGTTGATGGTAGAACTTCCTTGTTAATGGTGGAATGTTCCTGTTGATGGTAAAGTGTCTGTCATGATGGTGGAGTGTTCTTGTTGACTGTGGAGTGTTCTTGTTGATGGTGGAGTGTTCTTATTGATGGTCTAGTGTTTGCATTGATGGGAAGAGTTCTTATTGATGGTGGAATGTTCTTTTTGATAATGGAGTGCTTTTGTTGATAGTTGATTGTTCCTCCTGATAGTGGAGGGTTCTTGATGGTGGTGTAGTGTTCTTGTTTATGGTGGAGTTCACTTGTTGATGCCGGAGTATTCTTGTCTATGGTAGAGTATTCATGTTGACTGTGCAGCATTCTTGTTGATAGTGGAGTGTTAGCATTGATGGTAAAGAGTTCTTGTTCATGGTGGAGAGTTCTTGTTGATTGTGGAGTGTTCGTGTTGATAGTGGAGGGCTCTTGTTGATGGTGGAGTGTAATTGCTGGCAGTACAGTCTTTTTGTTGATAACAGAGTGTTCTTGTTGAAAGTGGAGTGTTGCTGTTGATAGGACAGTGTTCTTGTTGATGGTGGAGTATTCTTGTTGATGGTGCAGTGTTCATGTTGCTGGTGGGGTGTTCTTGTTGATAGTAGAGTGTTATTGTTGACAGTGTACTGTTATTTTGATTATGTAGTGTTCTTGTTGATGGTGGAGTGTTCTTGTTGATGATGAAGTGTTACTGCTGATATAGGAGTATTCTGGTTGATGATGCAGTGTTCTTTATAATGGTGGAGTGTTCAAGATCAAAGTGGAGTATTATTGTTGATTAAAGTTCTTTTTGATAGTGGAGTGTTGTTTGGGATAGTGGAGTGTTCTTGTTAATGGTGGAGTGTAATTGGTGATTGGGGAATGGTCGTGTTGATGGTGCTGTGTTCTAGTTAATGGTATAGTGTTCTTGCTGATAGTGGACTGATATGTTGATGTGGAGTGTTCTTGGTGATGGTGGAGTGTTTTTTATGGTGGAGTGTTCTTTGTTGACAGTGTAGAGTTCTCATTGATAGTGTAGAGTTCTTGTTGATGTTGGAGAGTTCTTGTTGATGGTGGAGTGCTCTTGGTAATGGTGCATTGTTCTTGTTTTTCTAGTTGATAGGAGGAGTGTTCAAGGTCGAAGTAGAGTATTCTTGTTGATGTAGAGTTCTTTGTGATAGTGGAGTGTTCTTTGAGATAGTGGAGTGTTTTTGTTGATAGTGGAATGTTCTTGGTAGTAGTGGAGTGTTCTTCATGATTGTGGAGTGTTCTTGTTGTTAGTGAAGTGTTCTTGTTGATAGTGGATTGTTCTCAGTGATAGAGGAGTGTTTTTGTTGGTGGAGACTTGTAGATGGTGGAGTGTTCTTTGTGATAGTGGAGTGTTCTTTGTGATAGTGGAGTGTTCTTTGTGATAGTGGAGTGTTCTTGTTGATAGTGGAATGTTCATGGTAGTAGTGGAGTATTCTTCATGATTGTGGAGTGTTCTTGTTGTTAGTGTTCTTGTTGATAGTGGATTGTTCTCAGTGATAGAGGAGTGTTTTTGTTGGTAGAGACTTGTAGATGGTGGAGTGTTTTTCTTGATTGTGGAGTGTTCTTGTTGATGGTGAAGTGTTCTTGTTGATTGTGGATTGTTCATGCTGTTGGAATGTTCTTGTTGATGGTGGAGTGTTCATGCTGATGGGGCAGAGTAATTGTTGATTTGAAGTGTTCTTGGCGATTATGGAGTCTTCTTGGAGATGGTGGAGTGCTCTTGTTGATGGTGGAGTGTCCTTGTTGATGTTGGAGTGTCATATTGATGGTCCAGTGCTCTTCTTGACGTTGGACTGCTCCTGGTCAGAGTGGAGTGTTCTTTGTGATAGTGGAGTGTTTTTTGTGACAGTCGAGTGTCCTTGTCAATGGTGGAGTTCTCTTGTTGACAGTGGGGGGAACTTAGTGATGTTGAGTGTTCTTCTTGGTGATGGAGTCTTCTTGGTGATGGGGGTAGTGCCATTGTTGATAGTGGAGTGTTCTGGTGATAGCTGAGTGTTCTTAGTGATGAATGAGTGTTCTTCTTGATGGTAGATTGTTCTTGTTGGTGGTGGATGTTCTAGTTGATAGTGGAGTGTCCTGGTCTTGGTGGAATGTTCTTGGTGATGGAGTGTTCTTGTTGATGGTGGAGTGTTCTTGTTTATTGTCGAGAGTTCTTGCTGATGGTGGAGTGTTCTTGTTGATGGGCCAACAGGCCTCCTGCAGTGTTCCTCCTTTCTTATGATGGTTTGCTCTTGTTGATGGCATAATGTTCTTGTTGATGGTGAAGTGTTGATGTTGATGGTGAAGTGTTCTTGTTGATGGTAGAACTTCCTTGTTAATGGTGGAATGTTCCTGTTGATGGTAAAGTGTCTGTCATGATGGTGGAGTGTTCTTGTTGACTGTGGAGTGTTCTTGTTGATGGTGGAGTGTTCTTATTGATGGTCTAGTGTTTGCATTGATGGGAAGAGTTCTTATTGATGGTGGAATGTTCTTTTTGATAATGGAGTGCTTTTGTTGATAGTTGATTGTTCCTCCTGATAGTGGAGGGTTCTTGATGGTGGTGCAGTGTTCCTGTTGATGGTGGTGCAGTGTTCCTGTTGATGGTGGTGCAGTGTTCCTGTTGATGGTGGTGCAGTGTTCCTGTTGATGGTGGTGCAGTGTTCCTCTTGATGGTGGAGTGTTTTTTTTCGATGATAGGGTGCTCTTGTTGATGGCAGAGTGTTCTCATGGATGATGGGGTGATTGCATTAATGGTGAAGAGTTCCTGTTGATGGTGGAGTGTTCTTCTTTATAGTGAAGTGTTCTTGTTGATGGCGAAGTGTTCTTGTTGATAGTGTAGTGTTTTTGATGGTTAACTGTTCTTCTTGATAGAGTGCTCTTCTTGATAGTGGAGTGTTCTTGATGATAGCGGAGTGTTCTTGATGATGGTGTAGAGTTTTTGTTGATTGTGAAGTGTTCATGTTGATAGCAGAGTGTTCTTGTTAATAGTGGATTTCTTGTTGATTGTGAAGTGTTCATGTTGATAGCAGAGTGTTCTTGTTAATAGTGGATTTCTTGTTGATTGTGGAGTGTACTTGTTGATGCTGGTGTGTTCTTTCTGATAGTTGAGTGTTCTTAATGATAGTGGAATGTTCTTGTTGATGGTGGAGTGTTCGTTTTGAAAGTGGAGTGTTGTTGGTCAGAGTGAAGTGTTCTTTGTGATAGTGGAGTGTTCTTGTTAATGGTGGAGTGTTCATGTGAAGGTGCAATGTTCTTGTTGATGGTGGAGTGTTCTTGTTGATGATGAAGTGTCATGTTGAAGGTGGACTGTTATTCTTGATGGTGGAGTGTTCTTGTTGATGGTGGAGTGCTGGTGTTCACAGTGGAGTATTCTTTTTCATAGTGGGATATTCTTTGTGATAGTAGAGTATTCATGTTAATGGTGGAACGTTATTGGTGATATGGAGTGTTGTTCTTGATGGTAGAGTGTTGTTGGTGATGGTGGAGTGTTGTTGGTGATGGTGGAGTGTTGTTAGTGATGGTGGAGTGTTGTCGTTGATGGTGGAGTGTTATTGTTGATGGTGGAGTGTTGTTGGTGATGGTGGAGTGTTGTTGGTGATGGTGGAGTGTTGTTAGTGATGGTGGAGTGTTGTTAGTGATGGTGGAGTGTTGTTAGTGATGGTGGAGTGTTGTTGTTGATGGTGGAGTGTTATTGTTGATGGTGGAGTGTTATTGTTGATGGTGGAGTGTTCTTAGTGATAGTGGAGTGCTCTTGTTGATGGTCAAGTGTTCTTGTTGATGGTCAAGTGTTCTTGTTGATGGTGGATAGTTCTTGTTGTTCGTGGAATGTTCCTGTTGATGGTGGAGTGTTCTTGTTGCTAGTAGAGTGTTTTTGATGATGGTGGAGTGTTCTTGTTTTTGATGATTAATGTTCCTGGTTATGGTGGAATGTTCTTGTTTATGGTGGAGTGTTCTTGTAGATAGTGGAGTGCTCTTGCTGATGCTGGAGTGTTCATGGTGATGTTGGAGTGTTTTTGCTGATGGTAGAGTATTCTTAGTGATAGTAGAGTGTTCTTGTTAATGAATGAGTGTTCTTGTTGATGGTGGAGTGTTCTTGGTGAGGATGGAGTGTTCTTGTTGAGGACTGAGTGCTCTTGTTAGTGGAATGTTCATGTTAATGGTGAAGTGTTATTGTTGATGGTGGAATGTTCTTGTTGATGCTGGTGTGTTCTTGTTGGTGGTGTACTGGTTGCATTTGTTGTCGAGAGTGTTCTTGTTGATGGTGGAGTGTTACTCTTGATGGTGAAGTGTTCTTGTTGAGAATGGAGTGTTCTTGTTGAGAATGGAGTGTTCTTGTTGGTTTAATGTTCTTGTTGATGGTGGAGTGTTCTTGATAAGTATGTAGCGTTCTTGCTGTAGGTAGAGTGTTCTGGTTGGTGGAATGTTCTTGTTGATGGTGGAATGTTCTTGTTGCTGGTTGACTGTTCTTGTTGATGATGGAGTTTTCTTGTTGACGCTAAAGTGTTATTGTTGATGGTGGACTGGTTGCATTGATGATCGAGAGTGTTCTTGTTGTTTGTGGAGTGTTCTTGTTGAGGATGAAGTGTTCTTGTCGGTTGAATGTTCTTGTTGATGGTACAGTGTTCTTGTCGGTTGAATGTTCTTGTTGTTGGAATGTTCTTGTTGATTGTGGAATGTTCTTCGTTATGGTGGAGTGTTCTTGGTTATTGTGTAGTATTCTTGTTGTTGGAGTGTTCTTGTTGATGGTGGAGTGTTGTTGGTGATGGTGGAGTGTTCTTGGTGATGGTGGAGTGTTCTTGTTGATGGTAGAGTGTTCTTGGTGATGGTGGAGTGTTCTTGTTGACAGTAAAGTATCGTGTTGATGGTGGAGTTTCTTGGTAATGGTGGAGTGTTCTTGTTGATAGTGGAGTGTCATTTTGATGGTGGAGTGTTCTTTTTTGATTGTGGAGTGTTCCTGGCGATATTGGAGTTTTCTTGGTGATAGTGGAGTTTCGTGATGAATTTGGAGTGTTCTTGTTGATGGTGTAGTGCTCATGTTGATGATGTAGTGTTCTTGTTGATGGTGGAGTGTTCCAGTTGATGGAGTGTTCCTCTTGGTGGAGTGGTCGTGTTGATTGAATAGAGTTTTTGTGGATGATGGAGTGTTATTGTTGATTTTGGAGTGTTTGCATTGATGGTGGTGTGTTGCTCTTGATGGTGGAGTGTTTGCATTGATGTGGAGATACTTTGTTGATGGTTGAATGATCTTGTTGATGGTGGACTGCTCTTGTTGAGAGCTGTTTGATGCACAGAGAACAACAAGATATGTACATAAAATTACAACACACTTTTCTCCGTGTGATAGATAATTCACTATTTGTTAAACTCACGCAAGACACGTCACTATCCTGTGTTTGTCATTGCCAGGTGTAAGTACCGTAGACCGATCCATCTAATGGTTGTCATAACGTACATTAAGCACGGTAGACAGAGCCATCTTGTTATCATATCCAGCTGTAAGTATGGTCGACATAGCCATTTTATTGTTGTCATAGCCAGCTGTAAGCACAGTAGACAGAGCCATCTTGTGGTTGTCATAGCCAGCTGTAAGTGCGGTAGACAGAACCACATTGTTGTTGTCATACCCAGCTGTAAGCACCATAGACAGCTATCTACTGGTAGTATTCGACCCTAGATGGCCTGTTGGCTGTTGGTGTTCTGTGGTACACTGACTTTTTAGGGGAAAGGTGGTTGGATAGGGTAGATGCCTTGCTTTTGAGAATCAGTCTCTTCAGACAGTCTCTCTCATGCTGGCAGCTGGCAATCATCACGTTGCTACTTATCTTGCTTCTGTATGATCGTGTATTCATATATTGTTGATGGTGGAGGTTTCTTGTCGGCTTTTATAGTTTATGCGCACGAAATAACATGATGGTGGTGATGCTGGTGGTAGTAGTTTTGGTGGTTGTAGTGTTAGCGGTGGTCGTGGTAGAGTTGGTGGTGGCAGTAGTAGTAGTAGTGGTGGTGGTGGTGGTTGCGGTAGTGGTGATAGTAGTAGTGGTGGTGGTGGTGATGGTACTTCAAGCCTTGTGTACACAGGCTTGGTGGCACCTTGACAGTGCTCTCATTATCTTTCTCTCCCTCAATCCGTCTCACTTTGCCTATCTCTCCTTCCCTCCCCCTCGTGTCCTCCCTTATCCCTACACACCTACCAAATTTCTTCTCTCCCTCCCTACCTCCCCCCCTACCTACTTCCCTCCCTCGTTTCCTCCCTACCACCCTCCCCCACTCCTTGTCGTACCCAACAATAAAAGTCTCCGGCAGTATCGACAACACGACAAGCAAACAAATGACTCATTCATGGGAGTAAACAACGCAAGTAAACAAACATCTCATTTATCGGTGTTCATAACGCAGTTCAATAACACGAGATACGTAATTATCCACACGGTTGTCTGGATGACCAGGCTACGTTGTTTGTCTGTTGCGTGGATGACCTGGCTGCCTTGCTTGTCTGTTGTATGGATGACCTGGCTACCTGGTTTGTCTGTTGTGTGGACGACCTGGCTACCTTGCTTGTCTGTTGTCTGGCTGAAATAGCTACCTTGTTTCTCTGTTGTGTGGCTGAACTGGCTACCTGGTTTGTCTGTTGTTTGGATGACCTGGCTACCTTATTTGTCTGTTGTGTGAATAACCTGGCTACCTGGTTTGTTTCTTTTGTGTGAATTACCTGGCTACCTTCTTTGTTTCTGATGTGTTGATGACCTGGCTACCTGTTTGTCCGTTGTGTGGATCACATGGCTACCTTGTTTGTTTCTGTTGTGTTGTGTTGAGTTCCTGTCAGACCACAGCGGTGCCTAGGGAAGGCTGAGGAGGGAAAATGACAGACCACTGGGCCCAGGGACAACAGATAGTGAAGAGATTGAAGAAAAAAAGCTGAAATAGAGGGAACTAAATCGAATCAGGGGATACATTGGGATATGCAGTGGGAGAATTAAAGGGAGAGATCAGTCTTTGTTTATTGTCTCCAGGAAGTTGAAGGGGAAACTTATGAAGCAAGAAGTCAGGGGAAGAAAAAAGTCGATTGAAAGCATCATGACAGCAATAGGAGAAGACGACATGACCCAGTTGGCAAATTTTCTGAGAATAGGGGGGTTTGCAAGAGGAAGAAACCGGCCAGTTAAAGTGATTTTCAAGGTAGAATCGGCTCGAAACAGGTTCCTGCAGGAAAAAGCACATCTAAGGGACATATCCGCGTACCGGACGGTGTATCTCGACAGTTACAGAACACGAGTTGAGAGGCAGAAACTGAAAGAGAAGGTACAAAGACGAAAGGAGGAAAGAGAGGCAAAGATGGGGATGGACAAGAGAACCCAGACTCAGGAGGAAGATTAAATACAGTCTCCTTCATAATCACTTACAGAAGACCCCCAACCAGGACAACCCCAATGCAACCAAATATTTTAACCCAAAAACACACATGCCATACCCAATAACCCCACTCACCTCATCACAAACTCCAACTTCACAGCAACCGCCCATAGTTCCTCATCAGGTTTCCTGCTTCCCCAACCCCAATGTACCCCCAAGACCACATTTATAGAAAAGAAGTTGAAGTTTTGGTTTACAAATGCAGATGAAACAACAAATAAATGTGAGGAGTGGCATGAAAGAATCAAGGAGAAATCCCGACATAATACCAGTCACAGAAACGAAACTCACCAGGATAACAGATGCAATCTTTCCACCCGAATATCAAATCCTGAGGAAAGATAGAGGGAGCAGAGGGGGAGGAGGAGTTGCACTGCTCATCAAAAACTGGTGGGGATTTGAAGAAATGGAAGGACTTGATGGAATGGGCGAAAGGGACTACATAGTAGGAACAATCCAGTGTGGGGGCCATAAGGTGGTAATTGCAGTGATGTGCAACCCGCCACAGAACTGCAGGAGGACAAGAGAAGAATAGGAACAGAGCAATAGTAGACACACTAGCTGAGGTGGCCAGAAGAGCTCTCACATGGGTAGAAAAAAAGTTACTAGCTATGTGTGATTTCAATCACAAAGAGACTGACTGGGGGGGGGAATATGGAGCTCCATGGGGGTCGCAAAACGTGGAGAGCCAATGTAATGGAAGTGGTACTGAAAAACCTCATGCGTCAACATGTTAGAGATACTACTAGAGAGAGAGGTGAGGATGAACCCGCAAAACTGGACCTAGTATTCACCTTGAGCAGTTCGGACATCGAGGATATCATGTATGAAAGGCCCCCTGGAGCTAGTGATTATGTGGTTCTGTGCTTTGAATACATAGTTGAGCTATAAGTGGAGAGGGTAGCAGGAATAGGACAGAAGAAGCCAAACTGGAAGAGGGGGGACTACACAGGCCTGAGGAACTTCCTGCAGAATATTCAGTAGGAGAAAGAATTGGCAGGAAAATAAAAGAAATAATGGACAATGTAACAACAAAATGCAAGGAGGTAGAGGAGAGGTTTGTTCCCAAGGGAAACAGAAAAAAATGAGAAGATCAGAATGAATCCTTAGTTTCACCGAAAGTGTAGAGAGGCAAAAAACAAAGTGTGCTAGAAAATGGAAAAAGTACGGAAGACAAAGGACCCAGAAAAATCAAGAGATTAGCTGAAGAGCCAGAAGCAAATATGCACAGATAAGAAGGGAGGCTCAGCGACAATACAAAAATGGCATCGCATCGAAAGTCAAGTCTGACCCGAAGCTGTTGTATAACCACATCAAGAGGAAAACAACAATCAAGGACCAGGTATTCAAGCTGAGGAAGGAAGGTGGGGAGTTCACAAGAAACGACCAAAAAGTATGTGAGGAGCTCAACATGAGATTTAAAGAAGTATTAACAGTGGAGACAGAAAGGACTCCAGAAAGTCAGAATAGGGAGGTACACCAAAAAGGGATACACCAACAAGTGCTGGATGAAATACTCACAACCGAGGATCATGTGAAGAACCTTCTATGTGAATTTGATACCTCAAAGGCAGTGAGACCGGACATCTCTCCCTGGATCCTTAGAGAGGGAGAAGAAATGCTGTGTGTGCCACTAACAAAACAAAAATCTTCAACACATCCATTGAAACTGGGTAACTACCTGAGGTATGGAAGATGGCAAATGTAGTCCCCATTTTTAAGAAAGGAGACAAACATGGGCATTAAACTGCAGACCTGTGTCACTGAAGTGTATAGTATGCAAAGTCATGGAGAAGATTATCAGGAGAGTGGTGGAGCACCTAGAAAGACAAGCTTATCAACGACAACCAGCACGGTTTCAGGGAAGGAAAATCCTGTGTCCTGTGCCCTGTGATATGGTAACGGAAATAAGACACGAGAAAGAGGGTTGGATACATTTCTTTTTTTTTTCTTTGACTGCAAGAAGGCCTTCGACACAGTTCCTCACAAGATGTTAATGCGAAATCAAGAGGATCAGAAACGCATAACAGGAAATACACTGCAATGCATCAGAGAATACCTGACAGGAAGGCAACAACGAATCATGGTACGTGACGATGTGTCAGAGTGGGCGCTTGTGACGAGCGAGGTTCCACAGGTGTCAGTCCTAGGATCAGTGCTGTTTTTGGTGTATGTGAATGACTTGACGGAAGGAATTGACTCAGAAGTGTCCTTCTTTGCAGATGAGGAAAATTAAATCGGATGAGGATCAGGCAGGACTACAAAGAGACCTGGACAGACTGCAAGCCTTGCCCAGCATCTGGCTCCTCGAATTTTACCCCGCCAAATGCAAAGTCATGAGACCAAGGAAGGGCAAAGAAGACCGCAGACAGATTATAGACTAGGTGGACAAAGAGTGCAAACTTCACCAAAGGAAAAGGGTCTTAGTGTGATCATAATACCGAGCACATCTCCTGAGGCGCACATCAACCAGATTACTGCAGCAACATATGGGCTCCTGGCAAACCCGAGAATATCGTTCCTGTACCTTAGTAAGGAATCGTTGAAGACTCTACACCGTGTATGTCAGGCCCATACTGGAGTATGCAGCACCAGTTTGGAACCCACACCTTGTCAAGCAGGTCAAGAAATTAGAGAAAGTGCAAAGGTTTGCAACAGGACTAGTTCCAGAGCTAAAGGGAATGTCCTACGAAGAAAGGTTAAGGAAAATCGGCCTGACGACACTTGAGGGCAGGAGAGTTAGGGGAGACATGATAACGACGTACAAAATACTGCGAGGAATTGACGAGGTGGACAGAGACAGGATGTTCCAGAGATGGGACACAGAAACAAAGGGTCACAATTGGAAGCTGAAAATTAGATGAGTCAAAGGGATGTAAGGAAGTATTTCTTTAGTCAAAGATTTGTCAGGAAGTGGAATAATCTGGCAAGTGACATAATGGAGGCAGGAACAATACATAGTTTTAAGACGAGGTTTGATTAAGCACATGGAGCAGACAGAGAGTGGACCTTTAATACAAGCGACCAGTGAAGATGCGGGGCCAGGAGCTATGACTCGATCCCTGCAACCACAAATATGTGAGCACACACGATTAATAATAATAGTAATAATAATAATAATAATAATAATAATAATAATAATAATAATAATAATAATAATAATAATGAAGTGTTACCTGGTGTAGCGATGGTATACCTGTAATCAGCGAACATTTACGTGAGAAGATTATGCGGCATTAATCATTCTCCTGACCTGAATGTTGGGTCTAGGTTAATGGATGTTTTGCACGGAGAGAGAGAGAGAGAGAGAGAGAGAGAGAGAGAGAGAGAGAGAGAGAGAGAGAGAGAGAGAGAGAGAGAGAGAGAGAGAGAGAGACAGAGAGAGAGAGAGACAGAGAGAGAGACAGAGACAGAGAGACAGAGACAGACAGACAGACAGACAGACAGAGACATCTCCACTTTATTTTTCCTGCATTCCTTTTCTCATCCATTTTATATTCTTTCTTCACTCTTCTCCCCTTCTTCTCTTCTGTTCTCTACATACTTCATCATCCTCTCCCCATTCCATAATCTCTAACTCTCCCCACTCCCACGGATTTGATCTCTTCCCACTCCCACGGCTTCTCTCTCCCACAGCTTCTATCTCTGCTCTCTCCCACACTCTTCACTCCCACACCTTCCAGTTCTCCCCACCCCACAAACCTCTAACTTTCACTACTCCCACAACTATCAATTTCCCTCACCTAATTTCCTCACCAAGTTATATACTTGTATGTATTTGAGTGTTTGTGAATGTAAGTGTCCGGATATACTTGTGTATGTTCAGGCTGGCTGTCACCAACTACATCAAATATACACACACACACAATATTATATATATATATATATATATATAAAATATATATATAATATATATATATATATATATATTATAATATAATACACACACACACACATTATATATATATATATATATATATATATATATATATATTATATATATATGTCGTGCCGAATATGTAAAACTGGTCAATTAGCAAGAACTCATTTAAAATTAAGTCCATTCTAAAATTTTCTCTTATACGTTTAAAGATATATTTTTTTCATTAATGTTGATGTAAAAATTTATAATTTTGCACCAAAAGGAACTTAGAAAACTTATCTAACCTTATTATAACAAGCGCAATTTATTTTAGCTTAACCCAACTAAATATATGTTAGATTTGTTTACAGTAATTTAATCCATACAAACATAGTGAAATATATTTTTTTGGTTAGGTTAAGAATGATTTTGGCGAAATTATTGCATACACAAATTTTCCCTTGTCCTATATGGCAAGATGAGCGTTGCTATTTAAGCCAAGATCGCAAGTTCTGCCTATTCGGCACGACATACACACACACACACATGTAGTACCATCGAAGGACAATGCCTCTGAGCGTATGTCCTTCGATGGTGGGTACAACATCTAGCTTGGCTGGATGCACCATTGTTAAGGATTGTGTGGTCTAGTGGTCTAAAGCGTCATGTGCTTTCTCTCACCGGTAGGCGGGCCAAAACAGCATGGGTTCGACTCGTTGGCTAGTGCAGTGTTGTTATTGATCAATACCACTTGGTCCGTGGGTACAGTACTATAATGTACTGCTTGTTGAGCTAGTACACAAACAGGGAGTAGAATGAAATTAGCTCAGAGGCGTCCACACCACCGTATGTCTTTCGATGGTGGGTACAACATCTAGCTTGGCTGGATGCACTATTGTTAAGGATTGTGTGGTCTAGTGATCTAAGGCGTCAAGCGTTTCTCTCACCGTGAGGCGGGTCAGAACAGCTTGGCTAGTGCAGTGTTGATATATATATATATATATATATATATTTATATATATATATATATATATATATATATATATATATATATATATATATATAGGAGGGAGTATACGTAGGCCAGCTAGTCTACATATACTCCCTCCTTCTCTCCTTTCTGTTAGTGTGACTTTGTAAATGGTTCATGTCGGACAGAAACGTGGTCGCAAGCGCCTCCTGTGTGCGAGTTATTTGTGTATTGTTCCAGTCACGGTATTCTGCCTTTTTGTTATTTATTAATGAGAACCTGATTTACCTACGTGAGGCAATAAAAAAGATTAATGTAAACCTTGCCTCCAAAAACACAGGGACTGTGAAACAAAGGCTAATTAAAAACACACCCTCCAACAAAGTTGATGGGGTTTACAACGTCGCACGTACTCAGCATCCTCTCTCATATATGAGTCAAACAGGTAAATTTCTGGAGATCAATATAAACCAACATAAATACGCAATCAGGAAAAGGCAGGAGTCTGACGCTATCTTTAACCACATTAGTGCTTGTAATCACCCACCGGGATGGCAAGCTGCTCATACTGTACCAAACAGTTCCGTCATGGAAACAAACATAATTGATTCTTCTCTCTTGAAATATGGCAGGAATATAGTATATAACTCAAATTATGGGTTTTACAAGCTGGATAGCTATCTAGTAGAGTTTATTGTACACAATCTTAAACAACAATGCTATACAAGATCACAGGATCGCTCATTATGCCAGATGGTTTCATGATGGATTGGTGACGCTCGACCTGTGTGTACGCCCCAAAACTTCATGCTATGTCAGTTGTAAATGGTTATATAACGTGTTTAGCTGTTATTGTACAGGTACACAAGTTCATGGGATAACAGAGGTAGTGGAGTTAAAGGATATTAGAAGTAGAAATTTTTATCATAGAAATATTATCAGAATGGTATAGAAGTTTCCCAAGCAGGCATATTACCCGACTCTCACAAAGTAGGCATATTACCCGACACTCACAAAGTAGGCATATTACCCGACACTCACAAAGTAGGCATATTACCCGACACTCACAAAGTAGGCATATTACCCGACGCTCACAAAGTAGGCATATTACCCGACACTCGCAAAGTAGGCATATTACCCGACACTCACAAAGTAGGCATATTACCCGACACTCACAAAGTAGGCATATTACCCGACACTCACAAAGTAGGCATATTACCGACACTCACAAAGTAGGCATATTACCCGACACTTACAAAGTAGGCATATTACCCGACACTCACAAAGTAGGCATATTACCCGACACTCACAAAGTAGGCATATTACCCGACACTCACAAAGTAGGCATATTACCCGACACTCACAAAGTAGGCATATTACCCGATACTCACAAAGTAGGCATATTACCCGACACTCACAAAGTAGGCATATTACCCGACACTCACAAAGTAGGCATATTACCCGACACTCACAAAGTAGGCATATTACAAGACACTCACAAAGTAGGCATATTACCCGACACTCACAAAGTAGGCATATTACCCGACACTCACAAAGTAGGCATATTACCCGACACTTACAAAGTAGGCATATTACCCGACACTCACAAAGTAGGCATATTACCCGACACTCACAAAGTAGGCATATTACCCGACACTCACAAAGTAGGCATATTACCGACACTCACAAAGTAGGCATATTACCCGACACTTACAAAGTAGGCATATTACCCGACACTCACAAAGTAGGCATATTACCCGACACTCACAAAGTAGGCATATTACCCGACACTCACAAAGTAGGCATATTACCCGACACTCGCAAAGTAGGCATATTACCCGACACTCACAAAGTAGGCATATTACCCGACACTCACAAAGTAGGCATATTACCCGACACTCGCAAAGTAGGCATATTACCGACACTCACAAAGTAGGCATATTACCCGACACTCACAAAGTAGGCATATTACCCGACACTCACAAAGTAGGCATATTACCCGACACTCACAAAGTAGGCATATTACCCGACACTCACAAAGTAGGCATATTACCCGACACTCGCAAAGTAGGCATATTACCCGACACTCACAAAGTAGGCATATTACCCGACACTCACAAAGTAGGCATATTACCCGACACTCACAAAGTAGGCATATTACCCGACACTCACAAAGTAGGCATATTACCCGACACTCACAAAGTAGGCATATTACCCGACACTCACAAAGTAGGCATATTACCCGACACTCACAAAGTAGGCATATTACCCGACGCTCACAAAGTAGGCATATTACCCGACACTCACAAAGTAGGCATATTACCCGACACTCGCAAAGTAGGCATATTACCCGACACTCACAAAGTAGGCATATTACCCGACACTCACAAAGTAGGCATATTACCCGACACTCACAAAGTAGGCATATTACCGACACTCACAAAGTAGGCATTATTACCCGACACTCACAAAGTAGGCATATTACCCGACACTCACAAAGTAGGCATATTACCGACACTCACAAAGTAGGCATATTACCCGACACTTACAAAGTAGGCATATTACCCGACACTCACAAAGTAGGCATATTACCCGACACTCACAAAGTAGGCATATTACCCGACACTCACAAAGTAGGCATATTACCCGACACTCACAAAGTAGGCATATTACCGACACTCACAAAGTAGGCATATTACCCGACACTCACAAAGTAGGCATATTACCCGACACTCACAAAGTAGGCATATTACCGACACTCACAAAGTAGGCATATTACCCGACACTCACAAAGTAGGCATATTACCCGACACTCACAAAGTAGGCATATTACCCGACACTCACAAAGTAGGCATATTACCCGACACTCACAAAGTAGGCATATTACCGACACTCACAAAGTAGGCATATTACCCGACACTCACAAAGTAGGCATATTACCGACACTCACAAAGTAGGCATATTACCGACACTCACAAAGTAGGCATATTACCCGACACTCACAAAGTAGGCATATTACCCGACACTCACAAAGTAGGCATATTACCCGACACTCGCAAAGTAGGCATATTACCCGACACTCACAAAGTAGGCATATTACCCGACACTCACAAAGTAGGCATATTACCCGACACTCGCAAAGTAGGCATATTACCCGACACTCACAAAGTAGGCATATTACCCGACACTCACAAAGTAGGCATATTACAAGACACTCACAAAGTAGGCATATTACCCGACACTCACAAAGTAGGCATATTACCCGACACTCACAAAGTAGGCATATTACCGACACTCACAAAGTAGGCATATTACCCGACACTTACAAAGTAGGCATATTACCCGACACTCACAAAGTAGGCATATTACCCGACACTCACAAAGTAGGCATATTACCCGACACTCACAAAGTAGGCATATTACCCGACACTCGCAAAGTAGGCATATTACCCGACACTCACAAAGTAGGCATATTACCCGACACTCGCAAAGTAGGCATATTACCCGACACTCACAAAGTAGGCATATTACCCGACACTCACAAAGTAGGCATATTACCCGACACTCACAAAGTAGGCATATTACCCGACACTCACAAAGTAGGCATATTACCCGACACTCACAAAGTAGGCATATTACCCGACACTCACAAAGTAGGCATATTACCCGACACTCACAAAGTAGGCATATTACCCGACGCTCACAAAGTAGGCATATTACCCGACACTCACAAAGTAGGCATATTACCCGACACTCGCAAAGTAGGCATATTACCCGACACTCACAAAGTAGGCATATTACCCGACACTCACAAAGTAGGCATATTACCCGACACTCACAAAGTAGGCATATTACCGACACTCACAAAGTAGGCATATTACCCGACACTCACAAAGTAGGCATATTACCCGACACTCACAAAGTAGGCATATTACCGACACTCACAAAGTAGGCATATTACCCGACACTTACAAAGTAGGCATATTACCCGACACTCACAAAGTAGGCATATTACCCGACACTCACAAAGTAGGCATATTACCCGACACTCACAAAGTAGGCATATTACCCGACACTCACAAAGTAGGCATATTACCGACACTCACAAAGTAGGCATATTACCCGACACTCACAAAGTAGGCATATTACCCGACACTCACAAAGTAGGCATATTACCGACACTCACAAAGTAGGCATATTACCCGACACTCACAAAGTAGGCATATTACCCGACACTCACAAAGTAGGCATATTACCCGACACTCACAAAGTAGGCATATTACCCGACACTCACAAAGTAGGCATATTTACCGACACTCACAAAGTAGGCATATTACCCGACACTCACAAAGTAGGCATATTACCCGACACTCACAAAGTAGGCATATTACCGACACTCACAAAGTAGGCATATTACCCGACACTCACAAAGTAGGCATATTACCCGACACTCACAAAGTAGGCATATTACCCGACACTCGCAAAGTAGGCATATTACCCGACACTCACAAAGTAGGCATATTACCCGACACTCACAAAGTAGGCATATTACCCGACACTCGCAAAGTAGGCATATTACCCGACACTCACAAAGTAGGCATATTACCCGACACTCACAAAGTAGGCATATTACCCGACACTCACAAAGTAGGCATATTACCCGACACTCACAAAGTAGGCATATTACCCGACACTCACAAAGTAGGCATATTACCCGACACTCACAAAGTAGGCATATTACCCGACGCTCACAAAGTAGGCATATTACCCGACACTCACAAAGAGCACATTCTATTCCTTTGTTTTATAAACTAAAAAGGTTACACAAAATAATAGCAATCAATATATATAGTATCCAGTGAGAAACGTATTTCTCAAATCACATGACCTGTTCCAAGCTGCTAGAAAAAGCTTGATGCTGACTATTATATCTTTTAATTTCATAATATATGACATCTCAAAAATCCTCCTACACCAAGTGGGGGGGGGATGGTGGTGGTGCAGGGCTGGCACTGACCGTTGGCCCACATTCTGAGAGAGACTGAGGCTGGTGACAGACCAGCACTGTGCTACTCTGAGAAAACTTCCCCCCGTGGTTTGTCACACACACACACATATTCTTCCTTGAAGCCTTTTTATTCACTTCTCTGAGGCTATGGGTCCCACAATTTACACTATATATATATATATATATATATATATATATATATATATATATATATATATATATATATATATATGTATATATTATATATATATATATATATATATATTTTATATAATATATATATATATATTATATATATTATATATATATATAATGTTGCGACCCTGAATGGGTCACAATGTATATAATGTATATTACCTGTTCATATAATTTTATATTGCTTATATTTGCGATTAAATCGTAAATATATTGTTTTATATAATTATTTTACTTAGTTATATTATTAGGTAGGATGTAACATTTATATATTATTCAGTGCTCATAGTTCGTGAGTGTTAAGTAGCTGATGGCATTGTCTAACTACCGCTCTGGTTGTTTCACTGCCGGCTTCTCTGTGTTGCTGGGCAGCAGCAGTCCACCGAGAGTCATGTGATCAGGGTGAGGTGATCACACCTCACCTGGATGAGAGACTGCCTGGCCTGTGCTCACTCTCTGTCTGTTTGGACGTTGCTTCCAATAAGACGTCCCTCTCCAGCTCTCACTTGCTGGCCCTTGTTGGAAGATCGTCTCTGTCACTTTCTTGTTGTTGGTTCTGCATAACTCTGTTCACAGAACATTGCCTAGACTTAGTGATTTTCGACGTTGTACTGAGGTTGTGTGTCACATAGACACTCTGAGAAACTCAGGTCCTGAACTGTACCTTCTGACCTAATTTGTACTAGTATCTGTTGTTAAATTAGATACATGTGTAACTCTTGGGTATCTTTATTGAGGAAACGTTTCCCCACACAATGGGGAAACGTTTCCTCAATAAAGATACCCAAGAGTTACACATGTGTCTAATTTAACAACATGCCGGTTCTTTGAACCATTCATCTACTAGTATCTGTGTACTGTCACAGTCGGGGATTTTCTAATGCTGAACTTAGATTCAATAGTATGGGAGTTTTGTGACTTTTGTGGAGGATCTGCAGATGATCCCCACTTAGTGTCGTTATATTATCTCCTTGTTCATAATTTTGTGTCGCTGTTGCTTGTTATATTGCTCTTCGGCTTTTCAGTCGTTTTATTGTTCAAGAAAGCTGTTCTGATTGCCAGGTTGGTCAAGAAGTTAGTTTATGTGAGGGCTTTAGTCAGTCACTGGTTAAGTCTAGACAAGTCATACGACATAGTGAACTACTTAGAGCACTTACACACATACACACAAACTTACTTGTATGTATTAGTATTATGTTATTAAATGCTAACAATGTACCAGACGGTACTTAAAAGCCATGAAGATGTGATATGTGCCTTCAGCACAATACTTCTGTACACCAGAGAAATGATTATTTTGATTAATTTAAATTACTTTGATATTATACGCCTAGACAACTTTGTTGTTAATGAACTTATTAAATTTTAATTTCTTTAGTTAGTAGCCTACCAGTTGTGATCCTGAAGCACTATTGAATCTTACTAAATTCTAATGGATAATTGGACCAGAAAACTGACTACTTGTTACAAACACCCAGTAACAGGCTGGATGCTAGAAGGACAGTCCTTTCTAGTATTCACTGGAGATCTTTATCATTATTAGATATCGCATTTTTTGTAATAATAATAATAATAATAGTAATTATATATATATATATAATATATATATATATATATATATATATTATATATATATATATATATATATATAAACACTGATCTCTGGCTGAAGGAGACTCGAACCTACGAACCTTAGGACAAGGTACGCAGTGCTTTACCAATCTACCCACACTGGACAATACCTTGGCGTGTAGCATGAGCTACACGTTTGATCCAAGGCAGCCAGCTTTCAGGGAGAAGGCTTACAGCTTTTCATCTCATCCCCTGCATGCATCAGCCTTACTAGAGATTTGAACAATGCAAGGAATTCGCGAGAGCATGCGAAATATACACAAACACTGATCTCTGCGTACCTTGTCCTAAGGTTCGTAGGTTCGAGTCTCCTTCAGCCAGAGATCAGTGTTTGTGTATATTTCGCATGCTCTCGCGAATTCCTTGCATTGTTCAAATCTCTAGTAAGGCTGATGCATGCAGGGGATGAGATGAAAAGCTGTAAGCCTTCTCCCTGAAAGCTGGCTGCCTTGGATCAAACGTGTAGCTCATGCTACACGCCAAGGTATTGTCCAGTGTGGGTAGATTGGTAAAGCACTGCGTACCTTGTCCTAAGGTTCGTAGGTTCGAGTCTCCTTCAGCCAGAGGTCAGTGTTTGTGTATATTTCGCATGCTCTCGCGAATTCCTTGCATTGTTCAAATCTCTAGTAAGGCTGATGCATGCAGGGATGAGATGAAAAGCTGTAAGCCTTCTCCCTGAAAGCTGGCTGCCTTGGATCAAACGTGTAGCTCATGCTACACGCCAAGGTATTGTCCAGTGTGGGTAGATTGGTAAAGCACTGCGTACCTTGTCCTAAGGTTCGTAGGTTCGAGTCTCCTTCAGCCAGAGATCAGTGTTTGTGTATATTTCGCATGCTCTCGCGAATTCCTTGCATATATATATATATATATATATATTATATATATATATATATATATATATATATATATAATATATATGTAGGTAGTAGGTTGGTAGACAGCAACCACCCAGGGAGGTACTACCGTTCTGCCGAGTGTAAAACGAAAGCCTGTAATTGTTTTACATGATGGTAGGATTGCTGGTGTCCTTTTTTCTGTCTCATAAATATGCAAGATTACAGGTACGTCTTGCTACTTCTACTTACACTTAGGTCACACTACACATACATGTACAAGCATATATATATACACACCCCTCTGGGTTTTTTTCTATTTTCTTTCTAGTTCTTGTTCTTGTTTATTTCCTATCTTCATGGGGAAGTGGAACAGAATTCTTCCTCCGTAAGCCATGCGTGTCATAAGAGGCGATTAAAATGCCGGGAGCAAGGGGCTAGTAACCCCTTCTCCTGTATATAATACTAAATTTGAAAGGAAAAACTTTCGCTTTTCCTTTGGGGCCACCTCACCTCGGTGGGATACGGCTGGTACGTTGTATTATATATATATATATATATATATATATATATATATATATATATATATATATATATATATATATATATATATATATATAATGTTTGGGACAGGTTATCAGGAGAGATGGTAATTCCCAAGTGATAGTAAATCCAGCTCTGCTGAAAGGAAACATTTGAACCCTCACAGCTGATGAACGTTTAATGGAATACCTGACGATGTTCTCATTGAATTACCGAAGTCTCCCAGCCCAGAAAGATGTACTAAATCCTCAGAAGATGTGTTTAATATACAGAAAGCCGCATCTATGGTTTCCAAATTTAATGACAAAGATTTAGATATTTATTTCGAAGTCTTCGAGAATCAGGCGCGCGCTCTGTGCTGGCCCAGACAACACTGGGCAACCTTATTGCACACTTCATTGTCTGGAAAAGCTCAAAGTTGTACTGCTACATTACCTTTTGAGAAGTATGTGCATTATGGCTCAGTTAAGAAGGCTATCCTCGAGGCTTACGACTTTCTCCCAGTAAGTTATCAAAAAGCTTTTTGAGCATTAAAACGCCAGCCTGCTCAATCGTATGTAGATTTCGAGCGCGAAAAGAAAACTGCTTTTGAGAGGTTGTGTGAAGCCTCTAACTGTAATTCTATGGAAAGACTCTTGCAGTTGATCTTGCATGAGGATTTCTATAATATCTTGCCCGAAAACTTGCATAGGTATTTAATTGGTTGTCCCTATAGTAAATTTCCTAGTAACAGCCTCACTCACCGATAATTATGAAATATCGAACTGATTGGCGAAAGAAAAAGCAAAGAAACAGTGAATAAATCTGCTCCTAAGAAAGAACGATCTAATCTTACAGAGGTACGTCGCACACAGAACCCTCGCCCGACCTCTTATAATGCCTCCCCACAAATTAATGATGAATTTAGATCGGACTCTGGGGAAATTTCATAGCAGGTAAGGCAAAACAGTGTGCTGAAATGCACCTTTTGTATGCAAAAAGGCATTTAAGGAGACATTGTTACTGGCTAGGGAAGGATATATGGAATGAACAAGTTCGCTTCCAAACTCAAGTCATATCTTCCTCGGCAACCCAAAAGAAGCAGAACCAAAGGTCCGAACAGGGTTCACGAGAGCGAGGCAGCAGTCACTCTAGCTGACTCAATACTAGAGCCATATCAGAACAAGATGTTCACTCGGCTATGAGTCCTTATTTTGCTAAAGTTAAAGTTGGGCTAGAAGAAACTCAGTTAATTGAAGTTACCTCCTTTCGTGACACTGGAAGTTATTTAACCTTGTTGAAGCAAGGCATACTTCCTGTAAGTGATAAGACTTACACCATGCTAGATGTATTATTAGAGGCCTATGGAGGTGCCATTATAAGAGTGCCTCTTCACAAAATATATATCCAAACACAAACCTATACTGGCTTTGTGTCGGTAGGTATATCGAGTGAAACATTTCCGCTTACTCATAGGCAACGATCTAGACTATCCGGGTATAAGCCGAGAGACTCTACATATGGGTAGCTCTACTGACATTACCTGTGCCATAGAATCTCGGAAAGAGGAACCCATATTATTCTCTCTCAATATTATAACTATGGCAATGTCTAGAGTGCAGCAAAATCCTTTGCCAACTGAAGTCCCAGGAGATGATGGGGATATAGGTCTCGGTTTATTGTTCAACAAAGCTTTACAACTCGGATCTTCAAATCCGAAATATTATATGAACGGCTCTATTCAAGATTCTTCCGACATTAATTTGCTATTTAAAGAAGAGCTAATTAGAGATCAGTCCCAAGACCTGAACAACTGTTACTATCTTGGTAACGGTATATTACTGAAAAAGGAAAAGTGTTTTTGTCATCCGACGATCTTCTATCTACAAGTAAGCATCTAGTTGTACTACTCAATACCTTCAAAGAGTTAACTATTAGTGTTGCCCACCATAGTTCTATGGTTGGACATTTGAGAGTCAAGAAAACACTGGGCAAAATAGCTAAGCATTTCTATTGGCCCCAGATGAAGGAGACCGTGGAAAGTTATGTAGTTATCAAGTCTGCCAAGTGACTGGCAAACCCTCGCACTCACCTCCACCAGTTCCCCTCATTCTGATTCCCGTCAGTGGTGAACCCTTCTCACGCCTGACAATAGATTGCGTTGGTCCGTTACCAAGGACAAAACAGGGAATCAATATCTATTTACATTTATGGATGTTTTTACTCACTATCCGGAAGCTATTCCGTTGAGAAAAATTAATGCTCGCATCATTGTCCGAGTTTTATTAAAATTTTTCTCTCAGGTGGGGATTTCCCGGATAATTCAATTTGATCAAGGCTCAAATTTTACCTCTAAGATGTTTCGAGATACCTTATCTCACCTCGGAGTTAAGTCAGTATTCTCTGCTGCTTACCGCCCTCAGTCACAAGGAGACCTCAGTCACAAGGAGCTTACTGTGAACAGTTTTCCCGAGACTGGGACGAGGGAATACCATTCCTCTTGTTCACCATAAGTGAAAGCGTACAAGAAAGCACAGGATTTAGTCCATTCGAATTAATTTACGGACACCAAGTAGCGGACCTCTCTAAGTACTAAAAGATTCATGGACTGGAAAATCTGAATCATCTTTTAGAACATCTTCAACTCTGTTGCAAAAGCATTTGTCACTACTGAGGGAATTAGCTTCAAAGAACTTGGCTGTTGCCCAATCCAAAATGAAGCAATGTTATGACAAACGAACACGCTCTCGTTCCTTGGCACAAAAATTCTTACCAGGACAAGCTCTACAAACTAGGTACAAAGGTCCTTTGGAGGTGATTGAAAGGCTTAATGAAGTAAATTATGTGTTACGAACACCAGGGAAGAGAAAATCAGAATGTACCTATCACATTAGCCAACATAAAGCTTATCACCCAAATCTCGTACCAATTACATCAGTTCTTCCTTTGACTGAGAATGAAAATGTACAACTGCCCAATGTGTCTAAAGTGATAGAGGTATGCCTGAAAAATTCGGAGACATTATGATCTCTTGACACTTTTCTTACTGACCTTGATTTGGAAAAAGCCAAAGATATTAAGGACTTGATATTGCATTATAAGGTTATATTTGATGATATCCCGAAGTGTTGTACATTAGGGATTCATGATGTAGCTGTGCAAGGAGCTAAGCCTTGTAAGCAGTCACCTTATAGGGCAAGTCCCATGAAACAAGAAGCATTGAAAGAAGTGGAATTTATGTTGTTCCATGGACTCATAGAGTGGAGTAAGAGGCCGTGGGTCTCACCCTGTATCTTAGTTCCAAAGCCCGATGGAACTTAACGAATGTGTACTGATTATCATAAAATGAACATTCTTACAGTACCGGATGGATACCCAGTCCCTTATATTGATGATCTAATAGATAGAGTATCATGAGCCACGTATATCACCCACCTTGATTTATTAAGCGGTTATTACCAAGTGCCACTTACAAAGCAAGCCCAGGAAATATCCGCATTTACCATACAAGGTGGATTATTCAATTATTGCATTATGCCCTTCGGGTTGTGTAATGCAGCTTCCACCTTTCAGCGCCTAATGAACATATTGACTAATGATCTAGAAGGAGTAGCAGCATATCTAGACGATCTTGTCATATATAACAATGACTGGGAGCAACACTTAACTAGCCTAGAAACCTTATTTAAAAAATTTGAAAAATACAACTTTACGGTAAATTTAGCCAATTGCCAGTCTGAACAAGAAAAAATTAAATATCTCTGTTTTTGTATTGACCAGGGTGAGGTACTTCCTACTGATGTGAAAGTTAGAGCCATTGCTGAGTTTCCTGTCTCTCAAGATAGAAAATCTGTACAGAGGTTCCTTGGCATGGCAGATTATTATCGACGTTTTTGTCCAAACTTTTCTCATGTTGCATCTCCTCTTACTGACCTAACAAGTAGTTAGGTGAAATTTCATTGGTCAAACGATTGTGAGATAGCATTTAATCGGTTGAAATGGTTGCTTTCTTCATCACCTGTATTGAAAAGCCCTTACTTTAATCAACCATTCTGCTTACACATTGATGCTAGCAATTATGCTGTAGGAACGGTGTTACTCCAGAAATCCCCCTCTACTGATATTTTACATCCCATATCTTATTTTTCCTCAAAGTTAAAACGTCACCAAAAGAATTACACCACTGTGGAAAAAGAAGCTTTTGCCCTAGTAATATCTTTGGAACATTTTGACATTTACTTAGGAACTTTCCCCCATAGGATTATGGTATTTTCTGAGCATAATCCATTAACATATATTAATTCTATGAAATCAAAGAACACCCGGATCCTCAGGTGGGCTCTGAGGATCCAACCTTATTTGATTAGTATTCAACACATAAATGGAACCTTTAACGCAATTGCTGACGCACTTTCTCATCCTTGAAAAGTCCTTTAAGTACGTAAAATTAAAATAATAAGTTCTCTTAAAGCCTAATTTATATATATTTTTTAATGAAGTTCTTTTATATTGGCAGTATGTGATTGTAATGAGAGCCATTTCATTGATAAGATGAAATGTTGAGTTAAGGTTCAACATGGGTTGCAAGTTGGCAGTCTTACGTCGCCCCTGGTTACTTCACCTTACGGAAACTCCTACTCTCGATTTGGGTTGGACGCCACGCCAGATATAGTTCTTTCAGCCATTGTCCCAGGAGTTCATCTGGCAAATTACCATACTGATCGACTTCTTTGGTCTCCATTCTTTTCATCCAGCATGCCTTATTAGCCAAGAGGAGGCATACTGTAAACAAGATATTACCAAACACCTTTCCAAACTCCCTTCTGCGATCTATTGTCGTGCGGGGGGGGGGGGGTTGTACCTTGGAGATAAGCCATTCTGTAATATTTAGCTATTGTCTGAGAATGTAATTATCACTTAATATTATAGTGCGAAAACCTACATTTATAGCTTAATTGGAGATTTTCAGCGTTATATTATATTCTGTCAATATATAAAATATACAGTGGTATTACTACTGTTATTATTTTTTATATTTTATGGAGAACATATCTTGTACAGATATAATAATTACTATTATTGTTATTATCGATATCGATGATTATTTTAGTTATTATTATTATGTTAGGCAGAATTTCTTATATACATTGAGAACAAACAAAACGTCAGGAAACAATCAGGTAAATTATTGTTCACTTGTTTAAGTTTAGCTTACTGACGTTTGGGTCACGTGATCCAGCCTGATGACGGGTCAACAGTGGCAGTGAAGCAGTCTGCTCCCTGATCTAGCCCTGACTACCAGACTGGTAGTGAAGCAGTCTGATCCCTGATCTAGCCCTGACTACCAGACTGGCAGTGAAGCAGTCTGCTCCCTGATCTAGCCCTGACTACCAGACTGGCAGTGAAGCAGTCTGCTCCCTGATCTAGCCCTGACTACCAGACTGGCAGTGAAGCAGTCTGCTCCCTGATCTAGCCCTGACTACCAGACTGGCAGTGAAGCAGTCTGCTCCCTGATCTAGCCCTGACTACCAGACTGGTAGTGAAGCAGTCTGCTCCCTGATCTAGCCCTGACTACCAGACTGGCAGTGAAGCAGTCTGCTCCCTGATCTAGCCCTGACTACCAGACTGGCAGCGAAGCAGTCTGCTCCCTGATCTAGCCCTGACTACCAGACTGGCAGTGAAGCAGTCTGCTCCCTGATCTAGCCCTGACTACCAGACTGGCAGTGAAGCAGTCTGCTCCCTGATCTAGCCCTGACTACCAGACTGGTAGTGAAGCAGTCTGCTCCCTGATCTAGCCCTGACTACCAGACGGGTAGTGAAGCAGTCTGCTCCCTGATCTAGCCCTGACTACCAGACTGGTAGTGAAGCAGTCTGCTCCCTGATCTAGCCCTGACTACCAGACTGGCAGTGAAGCAGTCTGCTCCCTGATCTAGCCTTGCCTACCAGACTGGCAGTGAAGCAGTCTGCTCCCTGATCTAGCCCTGACTACCAGACTGGCAGTGAAGCAGTCTGCTCCCTGATCTAGCCCTGACTACCAGACTGGCAGTGAAGCAGTCTGCTCCCTGATCTAGCCCTGACTACCAGACTGGCAGTGAAGCAGTCTGGTCCCTGATCTAGCCCTGACTACCAGACTGGCAGTGAAGCAGTCTGCTCCCTGATCTACTTCTGACTACCAGACTGGCAGTGAAGCAGTCTGCTCCCTGATCTAGCCCTGACTACCAGACTGGCAGTGAAGCAGTCTGCTCCCTGATTTGCCCTGACTACTGTTCATATATTTATTCCCCCTTAGATTCACTCAGTTTGAATTTTCTTGACAGAGTTAAGAGTTAGCTCCTTAGCTCCTAGTTCACTCAGTATTGTTCAGAAGAATTGATTTATTCATATTCTCGGGCACTCAAGCAATCTTGAGAGATATATGTCTTTCAGACAAAATCTTGGTGTGTTTCTTCCTTATGACAGAATTCAGAGGTGTTAAATTTTTGCACATTTGTGCAGTTGGTTTTAAGACATTGTCTTGTTAAGGTAAAGACTTCGATGTTTGTGAACACTCAAACTGCAAAGTGTTAAAGATTAGTCTTCCATGTGTTTGAACTTCATATATGTATTTGTAAATTCATTATATATAGTTTCTGTGGAAAATACTGCATATATTTACGGAAATACAGTATTTTATATGTAAATTGATGGTTTATACTGTATTTAATAAAAATTATATTATAAAAAATGGGAAGCTCTGCACCTGCACAGAGGTCACTCGCCATTGTGTTTTGAATGGAGTACAAACACGTTAATGTAAGGTGTATAATTTTCGTTGTTCTAGAGGTTATATTGGGCTTACACCTCTCAAATAAGAGCTGAAATTGTAGGATGTGCATTTCTGCATAATTTGAGCCATTAAATCGATGTACAGGGCAGCTCCAGGATCCTCAGATAAGCTATCTGTTGCAACCCCTGAATGGGTTACAATGTATATGATGTATATTATGTATATGTATATAATGTACATTACCTTTTCATATAATTTTATATTGCTTATATTTGCGATAACAACTAAATCGTAAATATATTGCTTTATATTATTATTTGACTTATTTACTTTTGTTAGGTAGGATGTAACATATTATGTGCTCATAGTTCAAGTCTTGATTGTCTAACTACTGTAATTATCGCTTGTGGCTCGTTACTCTGCCGGCCTCTCGTTGTTGCTGAGCAGCAACTGTCCACGGAGCTATCACGTGATCGGGGGGGGGTGTTCACACCTCGCCTGAAGTACTCAGTCTGGTCTAGACTCACTTGGTGGTTGGACGTATTCCTTACAAGTGCCTAAATCTCCCTTATTGGCTCTTGTTGGAAGATCGTCTCTGTAGCTTTCTTGTTGGTTCGGTAGAACTCTGTTCACAGAACATTGTATAGACTTAGTGATTTTCGACGTTGTACTGAGGTTGTGTGTCGCTTAGACACTCTGAGCAACTCAGGTCCTGAACTGTAGCTTCTGACCTAATTTGTACTGGTATCTGTGTACTGTCACAGTCGGGGACTTTCTTATGCTGAACTTAGATTCAGTAGTATGGGAGTTTGGCGACTTTTGTGGAGGATCTGCTGATGGTCCCTGCTTAGTGTCGTTATATTATCTCCTTGTTCCTGATTCTGTGTCGCAGTTACTTGTTTTATTGCTATTGGGCTTAGCATTCATTTTATTGTTCAAGCAGACTGCTCTGTTCCCAATTTGGTAAAAAGTAGTTTTGTGAGGCTTTGTCGTCATTGTTTAAGCTATCGAGTGTAGGACATAGCAAACTCTTGAGCACTTCCCAAAATACACACAAATTTATTTTTTATTTATTAAATTTTAATGTCCCAGAGGGTACTTAGACTTATAAATATAAAAGTGCTTTCAGACAATACTACTTACACGGAGAAGTGATATTATTAATTTGTTTGATTTGATTAATTTAATTTAATTTGATATAACCTCAGACTGGATTAATAAATTTTTTAAAATTTTAATTTCTTATTTATAGCCTCCCAGTTTAATCTGAAAAACTATTAATTTTTTTAAAATTCTAATGGATAATTGGACAAGGTACTGACAAATTTTACGAAAACCCATTAACAGGCTGGTGCTAGAAGGCAGCCCTTTCTGTATTCACTGGAGATTTAAAGCTTTTAGAAACGCGTTTTTTAAAACACTACAAAATTATGTTTGTAATTCTAGACAGTTTTATCATCAAAAATTTTAGTTGGGGAAAGGTTTTTGAGTTTTTTTTCCAAAAAACTCTCAGACAATTGGTGATTTTTGATTATAAATTCCCCTTCTGTTTTTAAAAAATGTGTATATGTAATCTTTTATTAATTTTAATATAAGTCCACAAATTTCTATTAAATTTACCAAATTCCGGTAATGTACTTTTATTTGAAAATTAATATAGGTCTAGAGAAAATTGTGGATATGACAGTTGTAGGTATGAAGGGGGACATTTTTTTGTGACCTAGGTGTCCCAAATTTCCTACTTGTTATGTAACTTTGAAAAATAAATTTTCTTAGTTACCATTTCTGGTATGTCCCTTTATGTTACACCCAAAGAAAATGTAATTTTCCATATTTTCCCTTTAAAATTAACTTTTACATACAATATTAAGTAATATTATGTAAGAAGTGAAGACAAAAGCATTTTTAAAAAATACTTTTAAATTAAATAAAATAAAAATTTTAATATTTTTTGGACTGAGTTTTCCCAGTAGAAATAAATTATATCCCCCAACTCTCAAAATATTAAAAAAGCTTTTGATCCAAAATTTGTTGCCTGAGACGGATAAATTTGAAAAAAGGCAAAATTCTGAGGTTCTTTTTAAAATTTCCAAAGAATAAAAAAATTTCCCCAAAAACCCCTTACCCCAACAAAAAATTTATTTATTTTTATTATTATCACACTGGCCGATTCCACCAAGGGGGGTGGGCCCGAAAAAGAAAAAATTTCCCATCATTACTCCATCACGTTTGCCCAAAAGGGGGTTTACCTTACAGTTTTTAAACTGCAAATTAAAAACCCCCCCTTCAGAGTCAGGCACTGACTTCCCCTCTCCCGGACTCAAGTCCGGCCTGCCCGGGTTTTTTGAATCCCTTTATAAATGTTACTTTGCTCACACTCCAAAAGCACGTCAAGTATTAAAAACCATTTGTCTCCATTTTATCCTATCAAACAGCTCGATGCCTCCCGGAAGTCCAAGCCCCCGCACAAAAACTTTCCCTTTCCCCCTCCCCCCAACCTTTTCCTAGGCCCACCCCCACCCCGCCTTCCTTCCACTACGATGAAACTCTTGAAGTCATTCTGTTTTGCTCCATTCTCTCTACATGTCCGAACCACCTCAAAAAACCCCTTTCCCAGCCCTCTGGACAACAGTTTTTTGGGAATCCGCACCTTTCCTAACTTCCCCCAAATACGAATTCTCTGCATTATATTCACACCAACATTGCCCTCAGACATACATCCCATGCCTCCACCTTCTCTTCGCTGCAAATTTTCCCCAGCTTTCACAAAACCCTATAAGAGCGTTGTTAAAAAATATACTCTCAACATTCCCCCTTTGCCCCCAAAGGCAAAATTCTTTTTTTCCACGACTCCCAAGTGCACCATACTCTTTTTCCCTCATCAATTCTATGTTCACCTCATCTTTCATAGACCCATCCGCTGACACGCCCAAACCCCCCCAAAATATCTGAAAAACGTTCCCCTCCTCCTTACTCTCTCCCCCCAAATCTGATATTCAATTTTTTCATCAACCAAAAATTTTTTTGTTATCCTAAAACCTTACTTTTTTCCTGTTTTTCCCCTTTTAATTTTTTCTTCTTTTGCACACCCAAACCAAAATTTCATCCCCCAACCCTGCAACTTCTTTTCAAAATTTCCCCCAAGAGCACGTGTCATCACAAAGAGCAGCTGTGAAAAATCCCACTTTGTGGTAAATTTTTTATCTTTTAACTCCACCCCCTTTCCCAAGACCCTCACATTTATTCTCTTAAAACCCCCATCTATAAATATATTAAAAAACCACTGTGTTTCACACACCCTTTTTTCAAAGGCCTACTTTTGGGGGAAAAAAATTTTCCCTTTTTCCCTTTCATATTTAAATTTTTGGGAGCCTCACAAATCCTGAAAAAACTCTTCACTGCTTTCAGAAACCTACCTCCTAAAACCATACATTTGCAACTTTCTCCCACTTTCCCCCCCAAAACCCCCTTGTCATAGGGCCTTTTCCAAATCCATAAATGCCACAAAGACCTCTTTACCCTTTATCAAAAATACGTTCACTTTTTTTTTTTCACTGTAAACCCCTTGGTCCACACACCCCCTACCTTTCCTAAACCTCCTTGTTCATTTTGCTATCCTATTCCCCCCTTTATCTTAATTCTTTAAATTTAAAACTTTTCCCATACACTTTACCAGGTACATTTAAATCGGGGTTTTTCCCCCCTATAATTTTTGCATCTTTTTTTACCCCTTTTTTCCCCCTTTTATACAAAGGAACTAGGCGGGGCCCTCTCCCCAATCCCTAGGTATTTTTACCCTCTTCCATACATTTATTAAATAATTGCACCAACCCTCCAAAACTTTTTTCCCCACCTGTTTTTTTAACATTTTTTATCTTTACCCCAATCAATCCCGGCTGCCTTCCCCCCTTTCATTTTCCCCTACTCCCTTTCACGAACTTCCCCCCACTCACAACGGCCTTCCTCACTCCTAAAAGGGATGTTATTCCTCCTTCCCCAAATACACAAATCACGCCCCCAAATTTCATCAACTTTTTAAAAATTTCCCCAAAATATTCCCCCCATTTCCCAAAAACCTTTAAATCTCCATTTAAATAACTCTCCTCTCCCATTTTTAAGACAAATCCATTTTGTTCTCTAGGCTTTCTTTTTTTTAATTACCAAAATTTTTTTTTATTTTTAACAAATTTGTTGTAACATCTCACCCCCTCTTCATTTGCTCTCTTTTTACATTGTTAAACTTCCCCTCTTCCCTCTCTCTTTTTCTCCCAAAATCTTCCCTCCTTGCTCATTTACTTTGAAAAACTTCTCTATGTAACTTTTTTTCCCCTTACACTCTTTTAATCATCTTCCACCCTCGCCCCTCTTCCCCCCCACCCCCTTTCCTATAACCCCCAAACTTTGCTGAACACTCAAAAAAATTTTTTTCTACCCCAAAACCCCGCCCCCGCCCATCTTTAATTTTCCCCTCTATCCTCCCCAAACGTTTAAACTTACCCCAAAGCCCCTTTTAGATAAAAACCCCCTCCTCCCCGTGCTTTATTTCCTTTTAAACCCTCTACCTTTTTCTCCAGTGTAACAATAGAATTGACTATATATCTGGGCCCCCCTAAACATGTAATCCCGAAGTCTTTCAGCAGTCTTTTCTACCCAATACTAAACCAACAAAATACGTCATTTGCCCCAAATCATTTTTGTTAAATTATTTATCCCCTTTTTTTTTAAATATGATTACCTAAAACTAAACCCTTTCATACAAAGTTCATCAAAGGGCTCCCATTTCATTTACCCTGGCACCCCAAACTTCCCAAACCCCCACCTTTAAAAAATTTTTCCCCTATTTACATTCAGGTCCCCTCCCACAATTACTCTCTCACTTGGTTCAAAGGTCCTATACATTCACTTAAACATCCCCCCAAAAATTCCCTCTCCTCTGCTTTCCCTCTCTTCCCCGGTGCATAACGTTATTATCCCCCAAATTTTCCGCACCCAAAACCTTTACTTTAATCCAATAATTCTTAAATTTACAATTTCTTTTCTTTTTTCCCCTTTCCCATAATACATTTAACATTATGCTCCCCCTTTCCCTTTGCTTAACTTTTCAGATACTCCAGTTTAAACCCATTTTATTTCCCCCCCATGAAACCCCCTCCCCCCTTCGTTTGTTTCGTTTAGACCCGGGGACATCCACTTTTTTTATTTAACACAGCAATCATCTGTTCTTGTACCGCACTAATCCACGCAATTTAAGAAACCATTTATAAAGTTTTTCTTCTTCTCTTTTTTATAAATGATACAGGGGGGGTTATACCCCCATCCCCCCCGGCTTTTAGTCCCCTATACGACAGCAGGGTTTCGGAGGAAAAATTTTTTTCCCATTCCCCCATGGACATAGAAGAAATAAAAAAGGACAAAGCTTTTAGAAAAGGGGGAAAAACCCTAGATGTATGTATTAATATATTAATGCATGTGCGTGTCTGTGAAGTGGCCCAAAATGTAAGTGGAGTAGCAAAATTCCCCGTTATCTAGCGTTTTATGAGAAGAAAAAGAAACCAGCAAAAACTACCATCGCAAAACATTAAGTTTTTTTAAATCATCGGCGGGCGGGAGTATTCCTGGGTGGTTGCTTTTTACAACCTACTACAAATTCATAATATATATATATAATATATTATATTAAATATATTATTAAAATAATATTTATATATATATATATATTATATATGTAAAGCTTTTTTGAAATAAACCCCAGCCTATATCCCCCTTGTTCCTGGGACTTCAGTTGGCAAAGGATTTGGCTGCATTAGACAGTGCCTAGTTATTATTTAGAGGGAATATGAAAGGGAAAACTTGAGATTTTCCCGAACTAACAAAGTCTCCCAGCTC
>NC_069401.1:61099118-61163730 GCF_026875155.1 Cherax quadricarinatus | reverse complement strand
TTTAGGGTTTTCTACATTATTTAAACTTTTAAATGTAGGTTATGGACCCCCCGAGTTTCAAATTTTCATTTTTTTCAAATTTAAACTGCATCTCCCACTTTTTGCCCAAAGTTTTCTAAACCTCCTAAAATTTCCCCTAACATCTACTTTTTCAATCATTTTCCTCCTATTTGGGTATGGGGAAAATTTGCCATTCTTAGAAATTCCTTCATCAGTCATTGTATATTTTAATAAAAAACAAGGGGCCCCAAGACGACCCTTTGTGAAGCACTTTTTACGATCCCCACTCGGTTTTAAACCCCCATTTATGGACATCTCGTTCCTGTCTGTGACCATGATTCGATCCACGAGGGCCCCCTTCCCCATCCCATGGGCTGCTACTTTTTTAAACAGTCTTTGGTGCGGAACTCTATCAAATGCTTACAAAAATTTAAAGTAAATAATATCAAATTCTTTATCGTGTCAACACCCTAAAAAGTTTACTGAAAAAAGTTAAAAAATTATTAAACAAGCCCGGCCTCTTGTAAACCCCTGCTGAGTATTTTAATCAAGAATGTTATCGGAGGGCTTTTTAAAATTTGAGCTAAAAATTGATTTTAAAAAATTTTGCCTACAATTGGGTCAGGTTTATTGGGCGGTAATTTCGGTAAAAAACCTTGTCCCCTGTTTTAAAAATAGGAAAAAATTGCCATCTTCCCATATCAGACATAACTGTTTGAGAGAAAAATTTAAAAAAATATTGTTAAGGGTTCACAGACTTCCTTTTTGTTTCCCTTTAGAACCTTGAAAAAACCTTCAGGACCGGTGATTTTTGTTCATTTGGTCTTCTGTTCAAAACCATTTCACTAGTGAGGTATGTTAATAATTTATCTTTTCTGGCCACTATAAAATTAATTACGGGAAATATTATTAGTTCTTCTGTGAAAAAACCGAGGAAAAAATTTTTTTAAAAAATCGAGCACTTTCATTTCTTTGTCAAAAAAGGGCCCATAGTTTTTTTTTAAAGGGACCTATTTATTTGATTTTGTTCTTATACTGGAAAAAATTTTTGGGGTTGTTTTGACTCCCTAGCATTTTAAATTTCTAGTCCCTTTTGCTTTTCTTATCCCCTTTTTTAAAGTCCTCTTAATGTCTATTTTTGATCATAAATGACCTGCCCCTTTTGTCGCCTATTTTTTTCCTTCTTTGCCCTAGTAGATATTTCAGCCTATTATTCATCCATTTTTGGGGCATTTTATTGATCTAATTTCTTTTTAAAAAGGGTAAACGTTCATTGAGCAGATGTATTGTGTTCAGAAAACTGCTATTTATAGTCTCTTCGTTCCCAGTCAACAGTGATAATGTTCTCTAAGCCATCGTAATCTGCTAAGGAAAATTGGGCTGTTACTAAGTTACCCCTATTTCTACTTCCATTCAATTCAAAATGTAATTGATTTTGGCGCTGCCCCCATTTCCCTCTGAAACTTCTAAATTTTTAACAAGGGTTTATTGTTTGCCAAAATAACAAGCGGGTTTATTACCCCTTGTGGTTCTGCACAATGCTTAAAAAACAATCCTAAAATACTTTAAGAAGTGTTGATTCAAAAATTCCCATCAAAAAAATTCCAATCAATACTAAATTTAAAGTCTCTAAAATTATAATTATGTGTTGGGCCCCTAAAATTTCCTCCCATAGTAGTCTCCCCGGGTCCCTATCAAAATTTTGGGGGGACGAAAATTTCCACCAAAATTTAATTTTTTTCATGCCCCTGAAAAATTTTTCCAAAACGACTTTATGTGTTACTTCAGATTAATACCGGTTTTTATGCAACAGTTCAAGCGATCTGGAATACAATCCCCCCCCCACCCCCCTTCCCAATACTTCAATCTACTTGGAAAAATTTTTAAAAACCCTAATTTACATTTGCAGGGCATGTCCCGATTTTTTAAAATTAAACCACGTTAGTAAGGGCAAATCCATTTTCCCTGCCTACAATAGTCTCAAGTCGTCCATCTTATTCAGCACTGCGCTATTTGTGTAATAAATACTTAAAGCCCCTCCTCTCTCTTTACCTTCCTGCCCCTTTTCTTTATTCCACTAAACCTTTACTGTCATTTTCAATTATCCCATTGCTTTAAAATATTTTTCCTTTTGCCTTTTATATTTCCTGTATCATATTATCCCCTGAGACTTCAAATTTCCGCAAAAACCCCCATAACTATTCCTAGTTTAAAGATAACACCCCCCCTCCACTGCGTTGGCCATGCCCCCACCCACACCTAGAAAATAAACCCCCATCCCTGGCATACATGTCATTTCCCCTGAAGAGGTCCCAGTTGTCAATGAATGTTCCCGTTTTCCTTACAGTATTGCCCACCGAATTGACCCCAAATTGCTCGGGACAACCATTATTTCCAAACTCCCCCCTTGGCAAAAGCCCCCTTGAAGATTTCCCACCTTCCTCTTAAAAACTCTATTGCTGACTATCCCGTAATAGTCCCACTCCTACTCGCCAAATCGTTGGCCCCCACATGAAAATAAAATAGGATTGCTCCTTCCCTCTCATGTGTCATCCGCGGCTAACAATACCCGCATCCCACCCCCAGGAAAAACACTCTCGCCTCCTACAATGTCCTTAAGCAAATCCCCTATCCAGTCTTAATCTGGCATCCCCAAACAAATATTTTCCCTTCCTTGGCGTCGTCCGTCGTGGTCCGAGTAGTTGACTCACATTCGCCGGAGATTACACACTTGTAAATTGTCAAGACGTTCGTGGGCTTCGTTGGGGGTTTTAGGGATGTCTCCTCAGTTGCCAATGCTTCTTGGTGCTCGTTGGGCTTCTCATAGAACAACCCCTTTTGCGGGTAGCACCGAGAATGGGTTGGAAATTTTCCCCGGTTTTCTGGGTTTTCGTTGTTTTTGCCTCTCCCAAAGTTTTTTTTATCTTCCTTGGTTCCAGTTGCCCGGCCACTGACCAAGCCCCCTCTTAACCTGGGGACTCCAAAGGAGGTTACTACAAATCTCTTGTTTCCTCCCTTTAAACGCCCTATCTCCCCTTTGCAACTCGGCTCTTCTCTCAGCTGTGGTAAAGTTGCCAGGGGGGGCATCCCCGGTTTTCAGTTACAGAGAGCACACAAACAGATCTTCACAGAGTAAGTCCGTCACACGAGCTAATACACGTCACCCTGACTAAATACAGTCACCACTGACTAAATACACGTCACCCCTCAAAGCGCCAAACATCAAAACTAAACACAGTTGAACTAAACAAGGAGTTTTTGCTAGCCGACTCTAAAATATATTCATAAAGCATAGGCCCCATATACATCACCTAGGGGTCTTTATTGCCCAAATCTTTCCCAAAAGGGTCCTCCTCGAATAAGAAGCTTGTGCAGGCGAACATTTCGACAATAAAGATCCAAAGTGTTGTACAGTGTCTTTTCACTAACTTGCTGGTACTGTTGAATTTACACTGGCAACATTTTTTTAAAAAATTTTATGCTCTTAAAAGGATTATTAATTTTTTTTATTTTCAGGCCCCGATCCAAAACATAAAAGTGCATATTGCTTAGGTTTTTAAAAATATGAGACGTAAAATTTTTAATAGTTTTTTAAAATTAATCCCTACCTACTTTTGCCTTTTTTCTGACGCTTTTTTTGGGCTGAAAAAACTCTCTTGCCAATATCCCCCAACAATCTCAAACATTCTTGTGCCCCATTTGCCCTGGTACCATTTTTTTCCTGGTTTAAAAATCTTGGTGAAACCTTTTACATGTTTGTCATAACTGCCCTTTTATGTGTAGTGGTGGTAGCAAAATTTTGTTGGTTTAGTTAGAGTTGGCGTTTAACATTTTTATCCAGCTCCGTGTTGACAAAGGTGGTCAGTCTCTCCTGATGTAGCGAGAACCTCTTACACGGCTTTCCCATTCACAAAGAAAGCAGCAGTACTTGGTGTATCCGCCCTATTTGGCTACGAAAATAAAACTTGCACAGTACAGCCACCTTCTATGACTGCTGGAACAATAATGAAGGTCAGTGAGACTGTGAGTGTGGTAAGAAACACACTGCCACAAGCCTGTTGGAACCTGTTGTGACACGTAGGAGTATATTGAAAAATAGAGCTATCAAACAATTTTAACCATGATATTCATTATCAGTGACCTAAAATTAGTTGGAAATTGCTACTCTGGTCTCTGAAGCATTTTGGTTGTTGACCAGTGATTATGAAAGATCGTGGCTCCTCGACCCACACCCTCGACCTGGGGACCTGACAAATGGTTTGTGCACTGCAATGATTCGTGCTCAGGTGACCACCATCCTCGACGAACCTTCTCTCTGTTCCCCTGACTTCCACCTCAACTTTCAAAAAGTGTACATACATGTTAAATGCAAACTCTTTTTGACTTCTAAAAGCTTCGATGTAGGAAGAAAATGTCCCAGAGATGGACCTTGTTTGCAACGTGTGTCTTTGTCGTCAGAGAGTTTGTGGTTAAGGGCCCGAGATAGTAGGGAGTAGGGAGAGGGGGAGTACTGAGGGACAGAGGGAGGGAGGGAGGGGGGAGAGGGGGAGTACTTAGGGACAGAGGGAGGGAGGGAGGGGGGGGGGGGGGGGGGGGAGGGGAGAGTATTGAGGGACAGAGGGAAGGAGGGAGGGAGGGGAAGGAGCGGGGCTGGAGGGTATTTTCATAATAACATGGCCGGCTGCCTTCGTATTAATCTACTAAAAAGCTTCTTTTAATCATCTCACTGAGTAATTTCTTAATAAATCTCTGCTTATTTGTTTATATGACAGCAGTGAGTATATGATGATGATGATGATGATGATGATGATGATGATGATGATATTATGTGTACCCTAGAGTGTAGGAGTCTATTTCTGTACTCCAGAGCCTCCAAGAGTGTATACGTGTACTTCAGTGTACTCCATGGCTGAGTGTATTTTGTGCTGTCTCGGGGCCTTCCTAAATATGTTTGAGCATTGAAGGTGAGTCGGCACTCTTGTGAGTGTATCACTCACTATTTCTGTACTTACTCCAAAGCCTCTCTTAGTGAATTTGTCTTCATATATATATATATATATATATATATATATATATATATATATAATATATATATATATATATATATATATATATATATATATATATATATATATATCAATAACAAACTGCGCTAGCTAGGGGATCTAACCCGTGTTGTTTTATCCCGCCTTGTGTGAATAGAGCGAAAATTCACGACGCTTTAAACCACTGGACAATGCAATAGGACAGTAAATAACAAAAAAAGGCACAATACCGTGACTGGAACGATACACAAATAACCCGCACATAGAAGAGAGGAGCTTACGACGACGTTTCGGTCCGACTTGGACCATTTACAAAGTCACACTAACCAGAAGTGGAGCAGGACGGCTATATATAGGCAGGAAGAGGTAGTGGTGGTAGTAGTAAAAGTAGTAGTAGTGGTGGTAGTAGTAGTAGTAGTAGTATTAGTAGTAGTAGTGGTAGTATTGGGGAACTAAGGAGGTGGAGCCCTTTCCTCTTTCCTTTTTTTCCTTTTTTGTCTTTCTTCTGTCGCTTGTTTCTGTTCCTTCATTATTTATTTCATCACTTCCCCTTCCCTCAACCTCTGTGCACTTGCTCTCCCTCTGTGGGCACATAGCTCCCTTGCAGTGCTCCCTTTTCTTTATATTTGACTGGCTACTCCTCCTTAGTTCCCCACCACTACCACTACTACTACTAATACTACTGCTACTACTACTACTACTACTACCTCCACTACTACTGCTTTTACTACTACCACCACTACCTCTTCCTGCCTACATATAGCCGTCCTGCTCCACTTCTGGTTAGTGTGACTTTGTAAATGGTCCAAGTCGGACCCAAACGTCGTCGTAAGCTCCTCTCTTCTATGTGCGGGTTATTTGTGAATAGGACTGTATAGTCTAGTGGTTTAGAGCGTCGTGAATTGTCTCTCTCTTCCTACGTTGCGTGTTAAAACAACACGGGTTCGATCCTTCAGCTAGGTACAGTTTGTTATTGATTAAGTACCTCCTGTTCGTGGTTATATAATGTATATATATATATATATATATATATATATATATATATATATATATATATAATATATATATATATGTCGTGCCGAATAGGCAGAACTTGCGATCTTGGCTTAAATAGCAACGCTCATCTTGCCACATAGGGCAAGTGAAAAGTTGTGTATGCAATAATTTCGCCAAAATCATTCTGAACCTAACGAAAAAAATATATTTGATTGTGTTTGTTTAGTACTAAATTATTGTAAACGTATTAAAATATATTTAGTTGGGTTAGGCTAAAATAAATTGTTCTTCTTATAATAAGGTTAGGTAAGTTTTCTAAGATTCTTTTGGAGCAAAATTAAAAATTTTTACATTAACATTAATGAAAAAAAAATATATGTTTAAACATATAAGAGAAAATTTCAGAAAGGGCCTAATTTTAAATGAATTCTTGCTAATTGGCTAGTTTTACATATTCGGCACGACGTATATATATATATAATATATATATATATATATATATATATATTATATATATATATATAAAATATATATATATATATATATATATATATATATATATATATATAGATGAGATGGTGAAAGTGTTTCACCATCAATCACTCAATCACTGACTTGACAGAGGCGCGCTGATAGTAGTTCAGATGCCCCTCAAAGCTACAAATATTTTTTCCTCTCCTTCAGAGTACAGGAACTGTACTTCCCGCCTCCATGATCCATCCATAGTCTCGGAGGAGATAAAAAGGCTTCGAGGAAAAGTATTTGGATTCCTTCCTGAAACCCTTTGAATATTACACTTCTCCCACCTCCCCATACTTTTTAACTGCACAATATTGCCAACATGGCACACAAAGCTTAAATGATATATGATGGTACAGTTGCTGGAGTATACAGTGCTTGAGGTTTGAAGGATGTATTACAAATAAATATGTGTATTTGTCAAAAATTACATTACAAATATCTGAGCCAGGTCCTCAGGATTCAACAGCTAGAACACCTCTGAACAGTAAAGTTCTCGCCCTGGGATCCCTGCTTGCCCTGACGAGTCTTTTACTTACGTTTTAAGGAACTTGGATGCGCTCTCTCTCCTTATTGTCATGTATTTTTTTATAACATGTTAGCAGGAGGTCTTATCCTGCAAGTTTCTCCACAGTTTGAGTCTCACTGCGTCGATCACTTGTTAATTGAATGAGATTATTTCGCATTTGCATAGATTAAGGATAAGTCCCATATCCCATCCCCATGTCATCACCTGAAGGGATAACTTTGTATCCGCCAGTGTGCCATCATCCAGGATCCAGATGTTTAACTCACTGGTCAGCCTGACAGTGATTTCCCTAACTGCTATATGGAAGAGAAACGAGGCGAGAGGAACCCCTTTGATGGATACCCTCCGATGAATTGATTTTTTTATATTTTATTTAAAAAACACAATATACATGTATGGTATACATAATTGACTTAAACAAGAAACGTGAAGCATTACATATAACTAAACAGAGGACAACCCACACCTGAACATACCTTAAACACAAAATAGCTATATAATCCAAAACCTGACACTCTTATTCATATCGTGTATAAAACTTTATATACAAAACACAATCTCATATAAACTAATGCATTCCACACTCAATGGTACAATGGTTATATAAAATTACTAACAAAAATCTACATGACACTTGAAATTGAATCATGGTATTCTTTGTTTTTTTTTTCTTTTTTTTGTACATATTTAAAATGGAACCAAAATATGTAAAACGCCCTTAATAATTAACATAAGACTTTTACAGAGCTAGAATGTATGATCACATACAAAGAAACACTAAGACACCTAATACCCCGACCAACCCCCTACCTAGTTTCTTAAACTAATTATAAACCCACAAAAAATACACCTTGCTTGTATACAGTGATATTAGTAAAGCTGCTTAGTTGAACATCAACTGACTATATGCACCGTAAGTGATAAAAAAAATACATGTGATATCACCGGGTGACAGCAACATATTACCCAGCAAAAGCTGCTGCCCAAGGAACTTGAATGTCCAAAGATTACAATATAGGACATTATACGTCCCCCCCCCCACAGCGGTGACCGCTGTGGGGGAAGGGGGGTATGCTTATGAACATTCCCCTAAATGGGCAGTATAACGTTGTATTTTTAGCGGTGATATCAGCATGACATCCGCTTACAATATGACTAAACAAATACCCAATGGGAATCCCGGGAAAGACCCAACATACTTCACCAAACCCCGGCCATAGTCGGGAACCGGTTCAGTCTTGCAAGAGGCTGGAACATATTCCGAAATATTGCATTTTATCTGTATTATCGAGATGCATGACCATTTTAGAATTAATCCAAGATCTCAGTTCCACACACGCCACATCCATACACACTCAGACGCACGGAACCATCCATAATACATACACGCCACTCCACCCTGAAGTCCCGAACATACCGTTTGGTGCTACCACAGGGGAGTCCAGCCCCTCGTTGCCTTACCCCACTCTCAGTTGCAGCAACCTTTGAACCATAAGACTCCGATAGTTTGCAGGAAAACTGTTATCCCAACTTCTACCATATATGAGTTTATTTCTACAAGATGTCCTGTAGATGCCCGCCGCAATTGCCCTGATCCTAACTGATTTCCCGGTTTCCCGCATACCCTACGAGATATAGAGGAAATCGAACGAACTTTGTCCAAGGCATCACAAAAGTAGACCGTATGAAAAGCTGTTTCTTCTAGATCGCAACGTAAACAATCCGCCTCTCTTACCAAACCCATCCTACTTAAGACAGATTTTGATGCTAAACATTCGTCTCTCAACCTGCGGGCTGGGAGGACGCACTCTGAGCTTGCTCTGGCTTACACCTGGTGGCGGCCCGTGTACTACAATCCAAAAGATGGCGGACTGTCAGTTTCGGAGAGTAAACACTGTCTGTGTTGAATTCACCCGAGGCTCCCTCAGTGGTTCTACAATGCATGCATTAATGCCATGCATCATACGCGACGTTTACGGCATCCCCAATGAAGAATTATATGGCGTAGCTCTAAATGGGATGTCGAGGATATTTGTGAAATTCATGAATGCCGGCTTCTACACCAAGATTGTGTAAACTTTTCAAGAAAGGAGAATGGTGGTAAATTCAGCTGTGGAGGTTTGTCTACATGACGTGTCTACATATGTCACCTGGGTCAGGGTGAGAAACGTGCCTTTCGAGGCTGAGGAGTACGATCTGCGGGATGTTTTTGGCAGATACGGAACGGTGCATGCAGCGACCAAGGGAGTGTGGAGAGAGGGCCCATACGAGGGGCTCCCGGAGGGCTCCTTCACCATCAAGATGACGCTACGCCAGCCGATTCCCTCTTACGTACGTCTGGAGAAATATAGGACCCAGGTATTTGTTCATTACACTGGCCAACGAAAGACATGCAGACTATGCAACTCTTATGAGCATATGGCTGCCCAGTGCTCCCGTCGACTGGTAGTCCGCTCCTGGGACCCCTCACCTGCGGGCCTACAAGCTGAGGCCTTCGTGCCTGAGTTTGGTCCCCCAGCTGGGCAAGGTTCCAAGCTTTGGAGTGAAGAAATACAACAAGAAGACACACGGTCTACGAAGTGTGCCACCTTGTCAGTGGATGTTACGACCGTGCCCACGCATTCTGTGGATCCTGTGAGGCCTGGGGATTTGACACAGGGTAGGTTGCTGGAGGACGTGCTGCATGACCTCCTGGATGGAACAGATCGTGGTCTTGTTGTTTCACCAGTGTGTTGTGAGTTATCGACGGAGGAATCACCTAACGTAGTGGTGCAGGACACATCCACGTTTGTACAGACGCATGGGGTGGTGGTAGAGGTCCATCAGGAAGCTTCGTCTGGTGAGGAGATGTATGTGGATGGCAGCTCCCGCAAACGATCGGTTGAAGCGTCGGACATAGATGACGTCTTGACACCAGAACAGTGCCCAGGGAAGAAATCGTGGGCGAAAGTGGCTGAGGCGCCCCTCACAGAAGGGGTAGTTGCAAGGTCCCAGCATACGGGTAGAGCTCGGGGGGAGGGGGGTCTCGAGAAGCCGAATGCCAAAGAAGGACAGTCTAAAGTACGTGTGGGAACGGGAAAGACCCACAAACATAGAGGAAAACCACCTTTTTTGTAAATTCAAGTGTGTCACCATCAATGTCAATGGCCTGAGCACAGAAGTTAAAACAGTGTGGATGGAGCGGTTTTTGCGACGTTACGATGTGGATGTATGTTTTATGCAGGAACACAATTACAAGTTTGGTAGTGAGTTACTGTTGAAAGGCTACAGCATTTATGTGAGTAATTCTTTAAGATTCAAGGGTGGGGTGGCTATAGTGGTGAAGGAGTTCAGCCCTTGGTGTGTCATGGGATGGGAGGAGGGGTGGGGTGGAAGCGTGGTAAGGGTGGATGGGTATTGGGGTGGGGTTAGAGTTTGTTTTATTGGAGTTTATATGCCTGTGGTCAGTAACTCTAAAGTTAAAATAGATTTTGTGAGGGAGGTTTTAACGTATCACACTCGGGGTTTTCCTTTATTTTCGGTTTTGGGTGGGGATTGGAATTGTGTAATCCGCCATGGTGATGTTGAGCCGAGGGGGGCGGGGTGCGTTTTACCTGTCCTAAGAAATTTGCTGGGGGATGCAGGGGTTTTTGATGTGGTGGGGCAGGGTGGGTGGGGCACACGTTTGTCCACAGAGGCTACGCGGCCCGACTGGATAGACTTTATGTAACAAGGAATTCGAGTTGGGCGCATACAGACCTTTGATTTAGGGTTTTCAGACCACCGTGCAGTGCTAGCAAATTTGGACTGGGATAGACTGGTACAAATTTATCCAGGTTATTGGAAGCTAAACGTGCGGCTTTTGGAGGGGGAGGGGGATGGGTCTACTTTTCAGGTTTGGTGGAAGAATCTCTGGGAAACTCGGAAGGAAGGTGAATGTTTGTTGGAATGATGGAAAACGCGTGCCAAACCCGGGATAGCGAGTTATTATAGGAATCGGGGTAATGAAGAAGCGAGATAGAGGTATAGGCTACAAAATTACCTGGAGGGACAACTGAACGATTATTATGTTGGGGGCGGAAGTAGTAGGTATGAAAACATTGAACATCTTCGCAATCAACTTGCCGAAATCCACAATGAGCGTTTCAGTGTGGTTAGGATCATGGTGGGCATGGAAGAGGTGCTATAGGGTGACAAACCTTCGGGTTGTGGCCTGCGGAAATTTAGGGTTAGACAACAAGCAACATCCCTTCTGCGTTTGGAAGTGTGCACCGGTGGTTACCAGCCTGGTCAGTTGCTCTCTAATACGGACAGCATGAGTTTTTACACTGATCTTTGGTTCGAGGTAAAGCTCCGGCGAAGAGCAGGGGAGGTTCATGAGGGTGGTCTGCTGGGGGGGGGGTTATTCAGAAAGGTCATAAGTGAAAGGTATCAGAGGGTAGGATTCGTGTGGAGGAGGTCGAAGAGGCGATTTTTAGGATGAGTAAAGGGAAAGCACCAGGCATAGATGGCATATCAAATGAATTTTATAGGATGCATTGGGGAAACATTAAACAATGCTTGGTTGAGGTATTGAATTGCATGCTTATGGAGGGGAGGTTGGGTACATCACAGAGTACAGGGGTAGTGGTGTTGGTGCCCAAAAAGGGAGGGGGGAGGGGTCTGAGCGCATATAGGGCTATCTCTCTAATGTGTTCAGACTATAAAATATTTTCAACGGTCCTAGGTAACAGGATGAGAAAAGTCATGGAATCAGTTATTCATAGGGGACAGCTAAGCATACCAGGTAGGAGTATGAGGGAAGGACGTGGGTGTATTAGGTAGTTTTTGGGGGAATGTCAAGAGGGAGGTGTCCTCGGGCTTGACTGGCAAAATGCTTACGACTGTGTTGACAGAGATTTATTAAGGATTATTTTATTGAAGCAGGGTTTTGGGGAGGGAATAGTACGATGGGTTGACACTTTGTATGCCTCAGCAATGGTAAGAGTACAGGTGAACGGTAAGTTAGGGCAACCTGTATGCATGGAATGGGGTTTGAGGCAAGGATGCCCCCTCTCTCAGCTGCTTTTTGCCTGTGTGCAAAATCCATTTTATGAACTGGTGGATGGCGGTTTGGGACGTGGGGTACTGGGTAATAATCGTGCAGCGTGCATAGTCGGTTATGTGGATGACACCACGATTTTGTTAAAAGGGGAGGAAGACTTGCAGGTCATAGGCAGGGTTGTTGAATTTTTTGGGGCAGCAACTGGTATGTGTGTCAACAGAGCAAAATCAAAATCATTGGAGGTGGGTACGTGGGTGGGGGGGGCGAAAGGTATGGGTGATCAGTTGTGGAGCAACTTAAAATATGATGGATCGTGTACATGGCGGAAGAGATGGAAAATCGAAGGGTAAATTCTGAATTGGTGGTAAAAAAGGCTTTAGACCATCTCAGAGGTTTAAGAGCTGGGGATGTCTCCTTGCAACAAAGGGCAGTGGTGGTTAATTCTCTTGTTTACAGCAAGGTATGGGGAGTGGCTGAGGTATACCCATTACGGGACGTGGAAATTCAGGAGCTGCAGAGAAGGGTCTTACAGTATGTATGGGGTTATGGGAGAGCTTCGTTGAGTAGGGAGGTTGTTATGACACACGTACATCTTGGGGGTTTAGGTCTCTTGGCACTGGGGCCACGGGCGAAGGTTCTATATGTAAAGCAGTGGTTCCTGAGGGAGGGTGGGGAGAGGAACCCGGGTGGGTCGGGTAATGGTAGATATACGCAAATGGTGGAGTGGCAGAGGATTAATAGAGTCTGAGGACATGTTGCGTCTGTTGTTGAAATTGAAAAATGTTCAAAGGATTAGGGCGGGGCAGATGGTGCGGAGATGTTGTCATTGGGAAATTGTGCAGGGGGTGTCTGTTTTTCCGCTGTATAATTGGGGGGAAATATGGGACGGTTTTTGTAAGCTTAAGTTAGCACCGAGGGTTCGCGAATTAGTGTACAGATTCATCATGGGTATTTTAGCTTCGAAATCAGTTTTAAGAAGGATGGGTTTGGTAAGGGATGCGAATTGTTTAAGTTGTGGTCTGGAAGAAATTGCGTTTAATGCAGTTTATTTTTATGAAACATTGGAAGAAGTTCGTACGTGGTTGTGTAGGGTTTTAGGGTTTCTCAGTGGGAGAAGTATCTCGACTCTACGGGCCTTAACCTTGGAAGTTAGCGGAGTGTCAAGGGAGGTAAGAGGAGCAATACTGAACGTGGTGGCTGATTTCCTATATATCTCATGGGGTATGAGGGACACTGAGGGAGCAGTTAGGGTTAAGGCGATTGCCGCGGGTATTTATAAAACGTCTTGTAGGAACAGACTCCTTTACTGTGGGAGGTGGGGTACCGTCTTCCCTGCAGCTGTTACTGCAACTGAGAGGGGGGTAAGGCAGCGAGGGGTTGGACTCATCTCATGGTAACACCCTAAGGTATGTTAGGATATTTAGGGTGGAAGCGGGAGTTACTGAGTTGCGTGTTTGTAGTTATGGTAAGTTACGGTTGCTTGAGGGTGTATGGATGTGATGTGATGTGCGACTGAGATCTTGATTTTTTCTACTTTCTGGACATTACGTCTAGCAAGACGGACGAAACGTCATTGTTCGGTGAATATTTTTTCCTTTTGTGAAACTGGACCAGTTCCCGGCCATGGCCGAGTTTGTATTTTTTTGCTATTTTTTTTTTTTTTGGTGACCTAGCGAAGTCTATGTGGGTCTTTCCCAGTGTCATTGTAGGTATTGTTCCTGACATGTAGCACACAGTCGTCGTGCTGATGTCAGCATCATTAGTATAGATTTAATTGTTTTTTTAGGGGTTAATTTTAAGCATCCTAATTGGTGTGCAAGAGAAATATTGTCTTTTGGGTCTCCTTTTGTGAAACGACCACTCCATGAGGTTTGTCGTTAAATTTCTGAAGGATGACACAATTGTTTCAACTACTTACGATTTTATCATGTTTAGTAGTTACCTCTAGACTCCTTTTTAAAGTTTTCAATGGATTTGATGATATGTAACATGTGTATTTTTTTTTTATTCGCCGGTATTCTCCCGGCCCGGGTCTTTTCCAAGTAGTGGTGACCCGGCCTTGGCTCCCTATCTGGGGAGTGTCTCGAGACTTAAGTCTCCCATGGGAGGAGGTACAAGTACCCCCTCATCTTTGGGACCAACTGTCCCCAGGCCTAGCCACTTCCCCGCCCTCACGGGGCTCGTAGGGAGAAGCTGGGCCTCTGGTCTGCCATCTGCCCCGCCCCAAAGGGGCTCGTGGGGATGGCAGTCTTGTGAGCTGCAGGTGGTAGCAAGCTCAGGCCTTACATGTGTATGGTGTGAAGGGGAACAGTATTTCGACAGGGATGGGGGTAAGTCGAAGTTATCCCACATTCAACCCTATGGCCCATAAACATATGGGTGTTAATACTGATTGTACGTGGTAGTTAGGAACTTACAACTGATTCCTTTGTGGTTTAACGCTTCCTTTTGATTATAATAATTACACTTGATTCCATGTCATAAATATGTACCTTCCTCTTGGACTGTAAACTGAAAACTTTTGCATTACTCGTGGAGTTATTATGATTCCTGAACCTGTTCTTTTGTCACATGAGGTTTTTACATAAAATATGTATATAAATATAAAAAAAATTACGTACAACCGATTGTTATATGATGCTTATGATACAGCTGTAGGTAAATCTTTTGTATTCGTTTTTTTTTCAGGGTTTTCCATATATTTATCATTTATATTATCACTTATGTTATTATTTGCATTTCCATTAATGCACTGGATAACTAGTTTTGGACATTGTAGTGTTTTGTTCAGTTTTAATTTTGAGTTTTTTGAGTTGTATATAAGCGGTGAGTGGTTAAGTTTAGTTCAGGGTATTGGTCTAATACTCTTTTGATGTGAAAGTTTTGATTGCGTTTATCCTTTATATAACCTGATTTGTTAATCGCTGATGTATGTTCTCAATGTATGTAAATTGTATGTATACTGTTTTTTTAAATAAAATATAAAAAAAAACTTAAGACAGATTTTGATGCTAAAATCCCCATGGTTAGAGGGATTTTCTGTCTTATGGAAGGGGTTTTAGGGGGAGCACAGGGGGGGAAGATGTCGTGAAATGGGGGGATTGTTCGTAAGGGAAAAGGGTTAGGAAATATTACGGGAGGGGGGGGTAAAACAAAAATAATTTAAAATATGGGCTTTCAAACTGTTTTTGAGGACAGGGTATGGGGTTGTTAGGCAAAGGGGTTTTAGGGGCAACTACCCATGGACAAAAAAGTTGAAGTTAAGGGGAGACGAGGGAATTTCAAAATGAAGGTTTTAAATGGAAGGGGGCAGGCAGGGTTTTAGGAGGGGCTATGGGCACAAGCCCGGCATTGGGGGTTGCACTTTCAAAAAAAAAAGGAGCAGGTTACAGTATCCCAAATTATGGTACATGGGGCGTGGGGGGTTATAGGTAGGGCAGGAAAGGACTAAGAAAGGAATGTGTGCGAGGGATAATGGATGAAAGGGATTGGGCAAGTGGCGGGGGGGGGACTGGCTTTAGAATAGGTGGTGAGTAGTGCTGTAATTTAGGGAAAAAGTTTAAAGGCATTAGGAAAGGGAATTATGGTTAGGGAAAAAGAGATGGGATTAAAGGGAATGAGGAAGGGGAAAGCACCGGAAATAACGGTCTCCCGGCTGAATTAATCTACAACACTGGGTTGTAAGGGGGGTTTCAGGTCAGGTTATTAAATCAGATGAAGGAGAAGGGGAGATGGGGGGGAAAACAAGAAAAGCAGTTTTACGTTGGGCCCGAAAAGGGAAGGGGCACACACCCTCAAGGGGTACGGGCAATCGCGCTATGTGCAGATTACAAGGTGTTTGCTAAAGTCTTGGGTAATAGGTTTAGATGTGTTGTAGGGAGAGTGGTTTCGAAAACGCAGTTTGGGTTGCCTGGAAGGTCGATGATTGAGGGTCATGGGATACTGCGAAGTTTTGTAGAATCAAAAGGGGGGGAGGGGGGGTCAGCGTTGTTGGCTTTAGACTGGCAGGGAGCCTATGATAGAGTGGAAAGTGGAGCATTGGGGGCTATACTCAGGAAGCAGGGTTATGAGGAAGAAATAGTTAATTGGGTAACCATGTTGTACAAAGGAGCCAAGATGCGAGTACAGATAAATGGATGCTTGGGGGACGAGATTGCAATGGGTAGTGGACTTAGGCAGGGGTGTCCCATGTCACAAATATTGTTTGCGTTCATTCAGGACCCCTTCTATAGAATGGTTGAGTGTAGTGTATATAATAAGAGTGGGGGTGGGGTGGAGGTAGGGAAAGTATGGCCTGGATTAATAGGATATGTAGACGACACAACCGTCCTGGTTTGGGAAGGGATGTCGCTGGGGGTTTTGGATGATGTTGTGCAATTGTTTGGACGTGCAACAGGAATGCAGGTAAATAGTGAGAAGTCAATGGTCATGGGGTTGGGAGATTGGGTAGGGGGAGGGGGAGGGAGATGTAACGTTGTGAGGAAGCAGGCAATGTCTTTAAAACTTTGTGGTATCATCTATAGGGATGACCTGAATGCAGCACGTGAGGAAAACTAGAATCAGTTGTTGGAAGGGATCCTGGGGCGTCTGAGTGCATTGAGACCTCATCATCTGACCCTCATGCAAAGATTGATTGTCATAAATGCATTATTGTATAGTAAGGTGTGGCACGTAGCGGCCGTGTTCCCAATAACAGGGACGGCGATTGTGGGAATTCTGAGATGGGTGTTTAAATTCTTGTGGGGTTCAAGTTGTGATTGGTTAAGGAGAGAGGTTGTAATGTTACCTGTGCATCAGGGGGGTTGGGGTTGATGGACCTGAGAAGGAGGGTTAAATGTGTGTTTATTAAATGGGAGGTTTTGCACGAGGGAGTGAGGGGATACAGCTGAAAAAAGTGCATGATAGGCTGGGAAAGTTGTATGGTGGAGTGGAGTTGAGGGAATGAGAAATCGTCTTGTGGGCTTTGATGTTGGTTAGAGAACCGAGGAAAATTCGAATAGGGGTTTTGTGTTGGTTGCTTTCAGGGAAGATTGTCGCCCCAGTAGAGGGGTTGTTCCCCATGTATGCATGGGGGAGTATTTGGTATAGGTTTAGTAAGCTAAAGTTAAATCCTAGGGTGCGAGAGGTAACGTATCGTTTTCTGCACGGCATCCTACCGTCGGGAGAGGTACTAAGAACCAGAAGGGTAGTAGTGGGCGGGAGGTGTGGAATCTGTGGTGGGGATGAGACGGCGTTCCATGTAGTATATTTTTGTGAGGGGCTGGAGGGTGTCAGGTGTTGGTTCAGTAGGGAGATACAGAGGGTGGGGGGCCGTGGGGTGTCGTTTCTGCGTGCATTAAGCCTAGATGTGGGAGGGGTAGACGTGGGTGTTATAAGAGCTTTGGATTTTATCATCGTGGACTATATTTATATATCATGGGTGATGAGGGGGAGAGGGGGTTTTGAGGTGCAGAGACGGGTACTTGCGGTAATGTTTTATCGTACGATGTGTCGTAACAAGGAACTGTATGGGAGGAGGTGGGTGCAGGATTTTTCGGAAGGATATAGAACGCTAACATTAGGGATTCTCCTGAATCTGTGAATTGGGAAGGGTGAGTAAAGGGTACGGGTTTTGGGGGATTACATATGTAGAGACGGAAGTTAGGGGGTCACAGCAGGGTCGCCTCCTGGGGGGGGGGTGTGAGTGACGTGAATGTGGGTATAGAAGGTGTAGTGGTGTGTCATGGGTACATGTAGCTTCAACCTTGTGGTTGTCATGCCACGTATGTACGTGAAGCTCGAGGGCTCGTCATGGCCATCTTAATATACCAAGTGTGATTGATGGTATGAATGTAGGTGTAAGACCTTGCAGGAGTATTTGGGTTTATGTCGACTGCGTATACAGCCTTGTGGACATGTTTCATGTGCGATATGTTTATCGCATTTTGAAATGTTAATTTGTTGTTATTTATGAAGTGAGTTATGGCTGTTTATGTTAGGAGATACTCCTATATTGTTTGTTTGGTATACTGTAAATTTCTTTCACACATTGGCCTGACAAAGAGAGTTTGTATTGATTGTACTGTATTTATTTTTGCATTGTATAATGTGCTCATCCTGCAGATGGGTGAGGAATGCTTATGACTTTTATTATTTTGTAATGACTCGATAGGGTTTGTAGTGAGGAACATATGTATGTTTTAGAGAATTTCCTGTATCGGGGGTTGGTTGGGGATGAGTATGTACATTTTTTATTGAGATTATGATGTAGGTCATTCCGTTTAGTAACTAATGTGAAAGTTGTGATTGATATAATTTCTTGTGAATATTCTTTTTATTATACTGAGCCTTCGTCATATGTCACAGTAATACTATGTAAACTATATATATATCTGAAAGAAATTCGATTCAATGATGTTTATATAATTCATTATCTGACCCTGTTACAGAGGTCATCTCTAAGTTATGTCCTTGTTAAGTTTCTTGTAAATAGGGCTCAGATACCCATTCTTCTTAATGTTACGTATGTTATATAGCAATATTTGCGAGTGTATATGTGCAATCTATTTGTGTCAGTTAATTTATGTCGTGTTTATTTAGTCAGCGTACGTTACCTAGGATTGAGATCCTTAATGTATTCATTTTAAATTTTATTTAAGGGGTTTTATGTTAAGCTGTATTGTTTTTAAATAAAATATAAAAAAAAAACCTCGACATCCCATTGAGAGCTACACTGTATAATTCCTCGTTGGGGATGCCGTAGACGTCGCGAATAATGTTAGGCAACAAGACATGCATCGTTGCACCAATGAGAGAGCCACGGATGAATTCAAAACAGACCGTGTTTACTCTAATACCCTGACGGTCCGCCATCTTGCGTACTGTAGTACACGGTTCGCCACCAGGTGTAAGCAGGAGCAGGCTCAGAAAGCGTCCTCCCAGCCCGCAGGTTGAGAGACGAATGATGATGAATTGATTACATGCTCTACAAACAGGAGAATCAATTCCTTGCTATATCCTGCTTAAACAAAAGGGAATAGACTAAGAAAACATTCTTTTATGGTTGTTAACATAACTTCTCTGTCTATTCAGGAGATTAATTGCGTTCTTGAAATTTAGTTTTACTACTGGACTTTCTTCAGGCAAGTTGTTGACATATGCCCTTGCTGCATGTACCGCAGCTCCGATTTCTTAAGAGTCACTATAGCCAAGTTGGTTTGGTTGAAGCATCAAAGTCGCTCTCTGTGAATACTTCAGACAGAAGCTTTAGAAAAGAGGTAGCAATGGGCCTAATTCTTCCATCTTTCTTTCTTCAGGACACAAAGTGATGCATTACAGACGAAATGTTTAATTTTGTCACGAAACAGGTCAGCCATGGCACCATTAACGAACCCCGAGAACTAGATTAACCATCTCTTAAATACTGGGGTCTTATTCCAATATAGACCCCAGCAGAGCCAGACGGGAACAACTTTAGTGATTTATGATGTCTGATTCTTGTACAGTGGTTCCACAGTGAAGACAATGCTGTTAGAGTTGGTGCTGTTCCTGGTTTCCCTGGCAAGTTGTAGTTCTCTAATTGCTTGAGTATTGTCAACATCCCTGAGAGGTAACTGTATCATAGTTGGTGATTATCCTGATTGTTTTTTCGTCACCTGGAATTTGCTTTTCTTACTGTCATCGGAACTATTAGTGGGTCTGCCTCTCCTGGTTTTGTGTTGCTGGGAAAGGCGAGTGCCTTCCCTTCTGGTAATATATCTTAATAAATAACAAAAAGGCACAATACCGTGACTGGAACAATACACAAATAACCCCCACATAGAAGAAAGGAGCTTACGACGACGTTTCGGTCCGTCTTCGACCATTTACATAGTTACACCGATTACAATGATTTGATGATAGTCGAGGCTAGCAACTTGCCTCCTCTTACTGGCACGGCCAGACAGACATTTCCAAAAAGTAGCAAGTTTTGCCATGCAATGATGATGGGTGAAACATTTTGGAGAGTGGAACGTTCGTTTATTTTTTTCAGAAGGTTTCTTAGTGTCCCAGCTACGTGTGGACGGCCTACTTTGGTAAAATATAGGAAGGTCATAGTAGATGATGTTTGGATTGCCTCTAAGATCTTATCTGATGAGATGAGATCTGTTGGTGTGTGACTGAAGGTCATCACTTTCCACGGGAGAACATCCTGAACCAAGGCAACTGTAATGCCTGTCGAGAAACCATTAGTGTTAAGGCGATAAACCTGTAAACACAATCGACACTTGCGTCTCCTAACATTGCCAGCCGAGCCATTTCCTTGGCTGCTGGCTTCCTCCTGATTAACATCCATCCAGTTGGCTAAGGTGTGTGACTAAGGCACGACATACTGAGTGAAGCAAGGAGGTGGAAGGATCAATATAAAGGATGCAGCGAGGGTGTGTGGTGGCTGGAACAGACAATGTGTTCCCCTAGGGAACAAATGTTGCATAGTGAGGTGGGAGGAACGGGTAATCACTCTACACCTGGATTATATTACACTCGGACTCACAGGTTGATATTATTCACACTTCCTACAGTATGCCATTTGCTACCTGTTTCTTCAACACATTCTCAAAAATGAGAGTATATAGAGATATACGTGAAAATATCTATTTTTTATATTTTTGTACAAAAAAAAATCCTCACTTGTTTTTTATTACTCTCGTAAATCATAGGTTTTACGATGACTGAATTATTTAAGATTATCTTGGTCTCAGTGATTATTATTACTATTTTTATTGTCTATAAAAATAATCTATTGCCTCTCTCGAAGCGGGAAGCACTCGAGAAGAAAGCAAGAGATACAGGCAAGCAGTTGCAGGCAGCATCTAGCAAGCAATGAGTGACATTTTTCGCTCACCAACACAGTGCCAGGGCCAAGAGACGCTATCTGGGAGCCCAACTTTATTCTCTTTTTAACAAGCTTCTTAGAAACTTTCTTTAAGCTTGAGATAAAAGAGAGTAATTAAGCTCACAGTGTGAGATAAACGAGAGAATAGCTATGCTCACAGTATGAGATTATCGAGAGAATAATTAAGATCACAGTGTGAGGTCAATGAAAGAATAATTAATGTAACAGTGCTAGGATAAAGTTGAAAGTCGTTTAAGTATTGTTTGTTTGTTAGTTATCTACCATGTTTGTTGACGCTGCACTCGCCTGCAACTCTACTGCCATTTTTAAATATTGTGCTGATTTACATGATGTGTAGTTTACATGGTATGCAGATATACATGATGGGTAGATTTACGTGAATGAGATTATTTCGCATTTGCATAGATTAAGGATAAGTCCCATATCCCATCCCCATGTCATCACCTGAAGGGATAACTTTGCATCCGCCAGTGTGCCATCATCCAGGATCCACTGGTCAGCCTGACAATGATTTCCTTATCTGCTGTACAGAATAGAAACGAGACGAGAGGATCCCCCTATTTTCGTTAGGTTCAGAATGATTTTGTGAAATTATTGCATACACAAATTTTAGCTTGCCTTATTCGGCAAGACGAGCGTTGCAATTGAAGCCAAACTCGCAAGTTTTACCTATTTAGAACGATATATATATATATATATATATATATATATATTATATATATATATATATATATATATATATATATATATATATATATATATATATATATATATATATATATATATAATACATATATAATATATATATATATATATATATATATATATATATATATATATATATATATATATATATATTATATATATATATATATATATATATATATATATATATATATATATATAACAGTAGTCATTTTTTCCACTGAGCGGTGTATCCGGTTTAGGGCCTTCCACTGAGCGCACCCTTCCGGAAAAGGCCTTCCACTGAGCGGCGTATCCGGTCTAGGACCAGCAGCTGGAGGGTCCCCTTTTCACACCTAGGTGTTACTTCCGGTTGACCTTGACCTCGCCCTCGAGACTACCTCACCCTTGACCCCCCCAACCAATACCCCCGCCACGACCCCCCTTCGCGACCCCCCGTCGCGCCGCGCGCCCGCCGTGCGCCCCGCCCGTGCGCCCCGCCCGCGCCCTTCGCGACCCCCGCCCGCGCCTTCTGCTGCGCCTTCTGCAGCGTCATCCGGATCGCCCCCGCGCCCCGAATTTTTTTCCGATTTTTTTTTAATTTTTTTGAATTTCATTTTCTTGTGCTCTCCATCTCCTCGGATCAAATTTTTGAGGTTCCCCCTCCCACTTTCACCCCCCATCCCCAAAAAATTCTCAATATCAAAGTCTCCACTTCCTCGGATCCCCCTCCCACTTTCACCCCCCAACCCCAAAAATTTCTCGATAATACAAGTTTTTGGATTCCCCCTATGGGGGTTTCGAAATTCTCCATCTCCTTGGATCAAGGTTTTTTGGATTGTCCCTCCTTCCACCCCCACCCCCCAATCCCCAAAAATTCTCAATATTACCAAGACTCGATCTCCTCGGATCAAATTTTCTCGATAATACCAAGACTCCATCTCCTTGGATCAAATTTTTTGGATCCCCCTATGGGTTTTCGAAATTCTCCAATTCCTCGGATCAAGTTTTTGGAATCCCCCCTCTGGGGGTAAGCATGCTTACTACAGGTCTAAACAAGTCAAATGAACTAAGAAGGGTGTTTACTCGGCGGTCAGTGACGTCACGCGCACACAGGTTGAATCAGGTCGACCCTTTTAGTTCATTAAAGTTAATAAGGGGACATAGTAGTGACGTCACGCGATGACCTCACACATACAAGCTGAATCATGTCGAACTTTACCCCTACACATATACAACATAGGGAAACATTTTCACTCTTAACCCAAATTTTTCATCATCAGAAAGTCGCATTTTTTTTTCGTTAATACCCACAATTTCTTTACAAAATACAACATAACATTATCACAAAAAACTAACTCAAACTAACCCAAAGTTAATAAGGGGACACAGTACATCAGAAAAAGTCACAAAAACTAACTCAAACACTTTTACTTTGAACATCACCAAAACACACTCATAAATCATTTGAATACTCACATAAACACCCTTGAACACCTTCAAAACACTCTTGAACACCTTCAAAAAACACCTTTGAACATTTTCAATCAACACCGAAACACTTCCAAAAACACAATTTGAGTACTCCCAGTTACACCACTGAATACTACTAAAACACCGCTGAATTCAATCAAAACACCCTTCAGCACCTTCAAAACACCTTTGAACACCTTCAAAGCACTCTCATAATCATTTGAACACACTCAAAACACCTTTGAATAACCTCAAAACACCTTTGAACACCTTAAAAACACCCTTGAACACCTTCAAAACACACTTGACCACCTTCAAAAAACAACATTTGAACACACTCAAAACACCTTTGAACACCTTTGAACATTTCCAAAACACTATTTGAGTACTCCCAATTACACCACTGAATACTACTAAAACACGCTGAATTCAATCAAAACACCCTTGATCACTATTTGAGTACTCCCAAATAAGATTTGACATCTCTAATTTATCTGCACTTACACATTTCATTAAATTACAACTCATCCCTCAGTCTCCAGACTGGGCATTTTCTCGTTTTTACCCTTTTAGTTAATTAAAGTTATTAAGGGGACACAATACATCAGAAAAAAAGTCACAAAAACTAACTCAAACACTTTACTTTGAACACCCCCAAAACACTCTCATAATCATTTGAATACTCACATAAACACCCTTGAACACATTCAAAACACCTCTGAATATCGTTTTTAAACTAATTTCATCACAACCCACTTATATCATCTTTTTTTCGGTAACTCTAATTCGACAACACTACCCTCATCAATTACCAACAAATTTTACTCGTTTTAACTAATGTCATCACTGTAACCAAGATTTTCACAAAAAAACTCTATGACACCTAACACACACGCACACACACACCCCACAACACCCACAATTTTTTCTCGTTTTATCTAATTTCATCAGAAAGTCACAACACCCACAATTTTTTCTCGTTTTAACCCTTTTCGTTCATTAAAGTTAATAAGGGGACACAGTACATCAGAAAGTCACAACAACAACAACCCACAGCCCACAACACCCACAACCCACAATTTTTTCTCGTTTTAGCTAATTTCATCAGAAAGTCACAACAACAACAACACACAACCCACAACACCCACAACCAACAACACCCCACAACCCACAATTTTTTCTCGTTTTAACTAATTTCATCAGAAAAAGGCACAACACCCACAACCCACTTCACCCACAATTTTTTCTCGTTTCAACTAATTTCATCAGAAAAGTCACAACACCCCACATCACCCACATCCCACAATTTTTTTTCTCGTTTTAACTAATTTCATCAGAAAAAGTCACAAAAACAACCCACTTATATCATCTTTTTCGGTATCTCTAATTCGACTACATTACCCACAACCCTCATCAATTACCAATTTATTCACATTTTTTTCCCCTTCTTTTTACTGAATCTTAAAAGTAATACACATTCCTCCCTACAGTACTAAAATTCTAATAAAATCCTCTCCATACCCATCTCATTGTATCCACATAAATTAATATTATACTCGCATCAACTACCCAACTATTGCGACATGTTTCAACACCCTCCATTCTTTTCCAATATATCATAACTTTTCATTTCTATAATTTCTTTTTAAAATATTCACACATTACCTTTATATTCAGTAAAATCTCCCCATATTTCTAATTACAACCCTCCCCATACACCTCGCCATCTCACCCGCATTTCTTCACATCCACTCACCCATCTCCCAACACACCTCTTCAGAACACACACAAAAATCACATTTCACATCCAAATGCATCTCAAATCCACTAAAATCACTATAATCAAGATATTCACAAAACTCTATGACCACCTAACACACACACACACACACACACACACACAACACACACACACACACACACACACACACACACACACCTAACCCTATCCTAACCTAACCTAACCTAACCTACCCTAACCTTAACCCAACCTAACTTAACCTAACCTAACCTAACCTAACCTAACCTTACCTAACCTAACCTAACCTAACCTAACCTTACCTAACCTAACCTAACCTAACCTAACCTAACCTAACCTACCTTAACCTTAACCCAACCTAACTTAACCTAACCTAACCTAACCTAACCTAACCTTACCTAACCTAACCTAACCTAACCTAACCTAACCTTACCTAACCTATCCTAACGTAACCTAACCTAACCTAAAATATATTGGAACACTTCCAAAATACATTAGAGTACTCCAGAATTACTTTGAACGACTCCATTTTTGGATATTTCCAAATTAGTTTTGAAAACTTTATCGTAAAATCGAACATTATTTTCTTGTTGGTAAACACACCCATGGTAGAAATATTTACTCGATTTCCGAACAGAAACACTTTCCTCGCTCTGAGAGACTCATTGAGCTTATATGGGCCGCCCCTTCCCCCGACGCCACTGTGTAATGCGGTTCACACCCAAGGTAGAAAATCACACCTGCGTCAACACAGGTCAGACAGATGGCATGTAATGCGGTTCACACCCAAGGTAGAAAATCACACGGCCATCTCCTTACCCTACACCTGCGTCAACTCAGGACAGACAGACGCCATGAAATGCGGTTCACATCCAAGGTAGATTTTAGATAATCATCGCCTTACCGAACACCTGAATCAACTCACCTAACCTAACCTAACCTAACCTATCCTAGCCTAACCTAACCTAGCCTAACCTAACTTAACCTAACCTAACCTAACCTAACCTAACCTAACCTAACCTAACCTAACTTAACCTAACCTAACCTAACCTAACCTAACGTAACCTAACCTAACTTAACCTAACCTTAACCACCTATCTTAACCTAACCTAACCTAACCTAACCTAACCTATCCTAACTTAACCTAACCTAACATACCCTAACCTAACTTATCCTAACATAACCTAACCAAACCTAACCTAACCTAACTTAACCTAACCTAACCTAACCTCACCTAACCTAGCCTAACCTAACCTAACCTAACCTAACCTAACCTAACCTAACCAAACACCATCAAACACCTCCGAATACTCCCCAAAACACTACTGATTACTACCAAATCACCACTGAATACTACCAAATCACCGTCAAAATCACCAGAAACTAAGTTTAACATCACCATCCAACTTCCTTTTTATAGAAATCCCCTCAAATCACTATATCCAAGAACCCAACCTAACTTTCCTAACCTAACCTTACCTAACCTAACCTTACCTAACCTAACCTAACCGAACCTAACCTAACCTAGCCTAACCTAACCTAACCTAACCGAACCTATCCTAACCTAACCTAACCTAACCTAACACCATCAAACACCTTCCAATACTCCCCAAAACACTACTGATTACTACCAAATCACCACTGAATACTACCAAATCACCGTCAAAATCACCAGAAACTAAGTTTAACATCACCAACCAACTTCCTTTTTATAGAAATCCCCTCAAATCACTATATCCAAGAACCCAACCTAACCTAACCTTTCCTAACCTAACCCAACCTAACCTAACCTAACCTAACCGAACCTAACCTAACCTTACCTAACCTAACCTAACCGAACCTAACCTAACCTAGCCTAACCTAACCTAACCTAACCGAACCTATCCTAACCTAACCTAACCTAACCTAACACCATCAAACACCTCCGAATACTCCCCAAAACACTACTGATTACTACCAAATCACCACTGAATACTACCAAATCACCGTCAAAATCACCAGAAACTAAGTTTAACATCACCATCCAACTTCCTTTTTATAGAAATCCCCTCAAATCACTATAACCAAGAACCCAACCTAACCTAACCTTTCCTAACCTAACCGAACCTAACCTAACATTACCCAACCTAACCTAGCCCAACCTAACCTATCCTAACCTAACCTAACCTAACCTAACCTAACCTAACCTAACCTAACACCATCAAACACCTCCGAATACTCCCCAAAACACTACTGATTACTACCAAATCACCTAACCTAACCTAACCAAACCGAACCTAACATTACCCAACCTAACGTAACTTATCCTAACCTAACCTAACTTATCCTAACCTAACCTAACTTATCCTAGCCTAACCTAACCAAACACCATCAAACACCTCCGAATACTCCAAAAAACACTACTGATTACTACCAAATCACCACTGAATACTACCAAATCACCGTCAAAATCACCAGAAACTAAGTTTATCATCACCATCCAACATCCTTTTTATAGAATGAATATTCTTACCGCATTTTATGTTGCATATCACATTTCCTCTTCCACATCATCCCTAAACATCCTTCCTTATTCATTCCGTATATCTCCTAGAGTTGTTTTAACCCCCAACGGACCCATCACGACGTAGGAGCCAGAGGAACCATCACCACTCCAACACCACCTACTACACTCTGGCCCCCAATGTCATGATGGACCCGTCGGGGGTTAAAACAACTCTAGGAGATATACGGAATGAATAAGGAAGGATGTTTAGGGATGATGTGGAAGAGGAAATGTGATATGCAACATAAAATGCGGTAAGAATATTCATTCTATAAAAAGGATGTTGGATGGTGATGATAAACTTAGTTTCTGGTGATTTTGACGGTGATTTGGTAGTATTCAGTGGTGATTTGGTAGTAATCAGTAGTGTTTTGGGAGTATTCGGAGGTGTTTGAAGGTGTTAGGTTAGGTTAGGTTAGGTTAGGTTAGGATAAGTTAGGTTAGGTTAGGTTAGGATAAGTTAGGTCAGGTTAGGTTAGGTTAGGTTAGGCTAGGTTAGGTTAGGTTAGGTTAGGATAAGTTAGGTCAGGTTAGGTTAGGTTAGGTTAGGATAAGTTAGGTTAGGTTAGGTTAGGTTAGGATAAGTTAGGTTAGGTTAGGTGATTTGGTAGTAATCAGTAGTGTTTTGGGGAGTATTCGGAGGTGTTTGATGGTGTTAGGTTAGGTTAGGTTAGGATAAGTTAGGTTAGGTTAGGATAAGTTAGGTTAGGTTGGGTAATGTTAGGTTCGGTTCGGTTAGGTTAGGTTAGGTGATTTGGTAGTAATCAGTAGTGTTTTGGGGAGTATTCGGAGGTGTTTGATGGTGTTAGGTTAGGTTAGGATAGGTTAGGTTGGGCTAGGTTAGGTTGGGTAATGTTAGGTTAGGTTCGGTTAGGTTAGGAAAGGTTAGGTTAGGTTGGGTTCTTGGTTATAGTGATTTGAGGGGATTTCTATAAAAAGGAAGTTGGATGGTGATGTTAAACTTAGTTTCTGGTGATTTTGATGGTGATTTGGTAGTATTCAGTGGTGATTTGGTAGTAATCAGTAGTGTTTTGGGGAGTATTCGGAGGTGTTTGATGGTGTTAGGTTAGGTTAGGTTAGGATAGGTTTGGTTAGGTTAGGTTAGGTTAGGCTAGGTTAGGTTAGGTTCGGTTAGGTTAGGTTAGGTAAGGTTAGGTTAGGTTCGGTTAGGTTAGGTTAGGTTAGGTTGGGTTAGGTTAGGAAAGGTTAGGTTAGGTTGGGTTCTTGGATATAGTGATTTGAGGGGATTTCTATAAAAAGGAAGTTGGATGGTGATGTTAAACTTAGTTTCTGGTGATTTTGACGGTCATTTGGTAGTATTCAGTGGTGATTTGGTAGTAATCAGTAGTGTTTTGGGGAGTATTTGGAGGTGTTTGATGGTGTTAGGTTAGGTTAGGTTAGGTTAGGATAGGTTCGGTTAGATTAGGTTAGGTTAGGCTAGGTTAGGTTAGGTTCGGTTAGGTTAGGTTAGGTAAGGTTAGGTTAGGTTCGGTTAGGTTAGGTTAGGTTAGGTTAGGTTGGGTTCTTGGATATAGTGATTTGAGGGGATTTCTATAAAAAGGAAGTTGGATGGTGATGTTAAACTTAGTTTCTGGTGATTTTGACGGTGATTTGGTAGTATTCAGTGGTGATTTGGTAGTAATCAGTAGTGTTTTGGGGAGTATTCGGAGGTGTTTGATGGTGTTTGGTTAGGTTAGGTTAGGTTAGGTTAGGATAGGTTAGGTTAGGCTAGGTTAGGTAAGGTTAGGTTAGGTTAGGTTAAGTTAGGTTAGGTTAGGTTCGGTTAGGTTATGTTAGGATAAGTTAGGTTAGGGTATGTTAGGTTAGGTTAGGTTAGGATAGGTTAGGTTAGGTTAGGTTAGGTTAGGTTAGGTTAGGTTAAGATAGGTTAGGTTAGGTTAGGTTAAGTTAGGTTAGGTTAGGTTAGGTTAGGTTAGGTTAGGTTAGGTTAAGTTAGGTTAGGTTAGGTTAGGTTAGTTTAGGTTAGGTTAAGTTAGGTTAGGCTAGGTTAGGTTAGGCTAGGATAGGTTAGGTTAGGTTCGGTTAGGTGAGTTGATTCAGGTGTTCCGTAAGGCGATGATTATCTTAAATCTACCTTGGATGTGAACCGCATTTCATGGCATCTGTCTGTCCTGAGTTGACGCAGGTGTAGGGTAAGGAGATGGCCGTGTGATTTTCTACCTTGGGTGTGATCCGCATTACATGCCATCTGTCTGACCTGTGTTGACGCATGTGTGATTTTCTACCTTGGGTGTGAACCGCATTACACAGTGGCGTCGGGGGAAGGGGCGGCCCATATAAGCTCAATGAGTCTCTCAGAGCGAGGAAAGTGTTTCTATTTGGAAATCGAGTAAATATTTCTACCATGGGTGTGTTTACCAACAAGAAAATAATGTTCGATTTTACGATAAAGTTTTCAAAACTAATTTAGAAATATCCAAAAATGGAGTCGTTCAAAGTAATTCTGGAGTACTCTAATGTATTTTGGAAGTGTTCCAATATATTTTAGGTTAGGTTAAGTTAGGTTAGGATAGGTTAGGTAAGGTTAGGTTAGGTTAGGTTAGGTTAGGTAAGGTTAGGTTAGGTTAGGTTAGGTTAAGTTAGGTTGGGTTAAGGTTAGGGTAGGTTAGGTTAGGTTAGATTAGGTTAGGTTAGGTTAGGTAAGGTTAGGTTAGGTTAGGTTAGGTTAGGTTAGGTTAGGTTAGTTAAGGTTAGGTTAGGTTAGGTTAGGTTAGGTTAAGTTAGGTTGGGTTAAGGTTAGGGTAGGTTAGGTTAGGTTAGGTTAGGATAGGTTAGGTGTGTGTGTGTGTGTGTGTGTGTGTGTGTGTGTGTGTGTGTGTTAGGTGGTCATAGAGTTTTGTGAATATCTTGATTATAGTGATTTTAGTGGATTTGAGATGCATTTGTGGATGTGAAATGTGATTTTGTGTTTGTTCAGAAGAGGTGTGTTGGGAGATGGGTGAGTGGATGTGAAGAAATGCGGGTGAGATGGCGAGGTGTATGGGGAGGGTTGTAATTAGAAATATGGGGAGATTTTACTGAATATAAAGGTAATGTGTGAATATTTTAAAAAGAAATTATAGAAATGAAAAGTTATGATATATTGGAAAAGAATGGAGGGTGTTGAAACATGTCGCAATAGTTGGGTAGTTGATGCGAGTATAATATTAATTTATGTGGATACAAGGAGATGGGTATGGAGAGGATTTTATTAGAATTTTAGTACTGTAGGGAGGAATGTGTATTACTTTTAAGATTCAGTAAAAAGAAGGGGAAAAAAAATGTGAATAAATTGGTAATTGATGAGGGTTGTGGGTAATGTAGTCGAATTAGAGACACCGAAAAAGATGATATAAGTGGGTTGTTTTTGTGACTTTTTCTGATGAAATTAGTTAAAACGAGAAAAAAAATTGTGGGATGTGGGTGATGTGGGGTGTTGTGGGGTGTGGGTGATGTGGGGTGTTGTGACTTTTCTGAAGAAATTAGTTGAAACGAGAAAAAATTGTGGGTGAAGTGGGTTGTGGGTGTTGTGCCTTTTTCTGATGAAATTAGTTAAAACGAGAAAAAATTGTGGGTTGTGGGGTGTTGTGGGTTGTGGGTGTTGTGGGTGTTGTGGGTTGTGGGTTGTTGTTGTTGTGACTTTCTGATGAAATTAGCTAAAACGAGAAAAAATTGTGGGTTGTGGGTGTTGTGGGTTGTGGGTTGTTGTTGTTGTGACTTTCTGATGTACTGTGTCCCCTTATTAACTTTAATGAACTAAAAGGGTTAAAACGAGAAAAAATTGTGGGTGTTGTGACTTTCTGATGAAATTAGATAAAACGAGAAAAAATTGTGGGTGTTGTGGGGTGTGTGTGTGCGTGTGTGTTAGGTGTCATAGAGTTTTTTTTGTGAAAATCTTGGTTACAGTGATGACATTAGTTAAAACGAGTAAAATTTGTTGGTAATTGATGAGGGTAGTGTAGTCGAATTAGAGTTACCGAAAAAAAGATGATATAAGTGGGTTGTGATGAAATTATTTTAAAAACGATATTCAAAGGTGTTTTGAAGGTGTTCAAGGGTGTTTATGTGAGTATACAAATGATTGTGAGAGTGTTTTGGGGATGTTCAAAGTAAAGTGTTTGAGTTAGTTTTTGTGACTTTTTTTCTGATGTATTGTGTCCCCTTAATAACTTTAATGAACTAAAAGGGTAAAAACGAGAAAACGCCCAGTCTGGAGACTGAGGGATGAGTTGTAATTTAATGAAATGTGTAAGTGCAGATAAATTAGAGATGTCAAATCTTATTTGGGAGTACTCAAATAGTGTTTTGGAAATGTACAAAGGTGTTTTGAGTGTGTTCAAATGTTGTTTTTTGAAGGTGATCAAGGGTGTTTTGAAGGTGTTCAAGGGTGTTTTGATTGAATTCAGCGTGTTTTAGTAGTATTCAGTGGTGTAATTGGGAGTACTCAAATAGTGTTTTGGAAATGTTCAAAGGTGTTCAAAGGTGTTTTGAGTGTGTTCAAATGTTGTTTTTTGAAGGTGGTCAAGGGTGTTTTGAAGGTGTTCAAGGGTGTTTTGAAGGTGTTCAAAGGTGTTTTGAGGTTATTCAAAGGTGTTTTGAGTGTGTTCAAATGATTATGAGAGTGCTTTGAAGGTGTTCAAAGGTGTTTTGAAGGTGCTGAAGGGTGTTTTGATTGAATTCAGCGGTGTTTTAGTAGTATTCAGTGGTGTAATTGGGAGTACTCAAATTGTGTTTTTGGAAGTGTTTCAGTGTTGATTGGAAATGTTCAAAGGTGTTTTTGAAGGTGTTCAAGAGTGTTTTGAAGGTGTTCAAGGGTGTTTGAAGGTGTTGAAGGGTGTTTTGATTGAATTCAGCGGTGTTTTAGTAGTATTCAGTGGTGTAATTGGGAGTACTCAAATTGTGTTTTTGGAAGTGTTTCGGTGTTGATTGAAAATGTTCAAAGGTGTTTTTTGAAGGTGTTCAAGAGTGTTTTGAAGATGTTCAAGGGTGTTTATGTGAGTATTCAAATGATTTATGAGTGTGTTTTGGTGATGCTCAAAGTAAAAGTGTTTGAGTTAGTTTTTGTGACTTTTTCTGATGTACTGTGTCCCCTTATTAACTATGGGTTAGTTTGAGTTAGTTTTTTGTGATAATGTTATGTTGTATTTTGTAAAGAAATTGTGGGTATTAACGAAAAAAATGCGACTTTCTGATGATGAAAAATTTGGTTAAGAGTGAAAATGTTTCCCTATGTTGTATATGTGTAGGGGTAAAGTTCGACATGATTCAGCCTGTGTGCGCGGTCATCGCGTGACGTCACTACTATGTCCCCTTATTAACTTTAATGAACTAAAAGGGTCGACAAGATTCAACCTGTGTGCGCGTGACGTCACTGACCGCCGAGTAAACACCCTTCTTAGTTCATTTGACTTGTTTAGACCTGTAGTAAGCATGCTTACCCCCAGAGGGGGGATTCCAAAAACTTGATCCGAGGAATTGGAGAATTTCGAAAACCCATAGGGGGATCCAAAAAATTTGATCCGAGGAAATGGAGTCTTGGTATTATCGAGAAAATTTGATCCGAGGAGATCGAGTCTTGGTAATATTGAGAATTTTTTGGGATTGGGGGGTGGGGGTGGAAGGAGGGACAATCCAAAAAACCTTGATCCAAGGAGATGGAGAATTTCGAAACCCCCATAGGGGGGAATCCAAAAACTTGTATTATCGAGAAATTTTTGGGGTTGGGGGGTGAAAGTGGGAGGGGGATCCGAGGAAGTGGAGACTTTGATATTGAGAAATTTTTTGGGGATGGGGGGTGAAAGTGGGAGGGGGAACCTCAAAAATTTGATCCGAGGAGATGGAGAGCACAAGAAAATGAAATTCAAAAAAAATTCGAAAAAAATCGGAAAAAAATTCGGGGCGCGGGGGCGATCCGGATGACGCTGCAGAAGGCGCAGCAGAAGGCGCGGGCGGGGGTCACGAAGGGCGCGGGGCGGGCGCGCGGGCGGGCGTGCATGGGGGTCACGAAGGGCGTGGGCGGGGCGCGCGGGCGGGCGCGCGGCGCAACGGGGGGTCGAGAAGGGGGGTCGTGGGCGGGGGCATTGGTTGGGGGGGTCAAGGGTGAGGTAGTCTCGAGGGCGAGGTCAAGGTCAAACCGGAAGTAACACCTAGGTGTGAAAAGGGGACCCTCCAGCTGCTGGTCCTAGACCTGATACACCGCTCAGTGGAAGGCCTTTTCCGGAAGGGTGCGCTCAGTGGAAGGCCCTAAACCGGATACACCGCTCAGTGGAAGGCCCTAAACCGGATACACCGCTCAGTGGAAAAAATGACTACTTATAACACGTCAGCCGTCTCCAACCGAGGCAGAGTGACCCAAAAATAAAGAAAATCCCCAAAAAGAAAATACTTTCGTCAACATTCAACACTTTCACCTCACTCACACATAATCACTGTTTTTGCAGAGGTGCTCAGAATACAACAGTTTAGAACCATATATGTATAAATATGCACAACATATCCCTCCAAACTGCCAACATCCCAAACTCCTCCTTTAAAGTGCAGGCATTGTACTTCCCAACAGATCGTCAAGTCACAAAAACTATTCACTCCTATCTAAGAAGCTCATGCACGCTTGCTGGAAGCCCAAGCCCCTCGCTCACAAAACCTTCTTTTCCCCCTCCCTCCAATCTTTTCGAGGACGACCCCTACCCCACTTTCCTTCCGCTACAGATTTATACACTCTCCATGTCATTCTACCTTGATCCATTCTCTCTAAATGACCGAACCACCTCAACAACCCCTATTCAGTCCTCTGACTAATACTTTTAGTAACTCCACACCTCCTAATTTCCACACTCAGAATTTTCTGCATAATATTTACACCACACATTGCCCTTAGACACAACATCTCCACTGCCTCCAACCGCCTCCTCACTGCAGCATTTACAACCCAAGCTTCACACCCATATAAGAGGGTTGGTATCACTATACTTACATTCCCTTCTTTGCCTCCATAGATAACGTTTTTTGTCTCCTCATGTACCTCAATGCACCACTCACCTTTTTTCCTTCATCGATTCTATGGTTAACCTCATCCTTCATAAACCCATCTGCTGAGATGTCAACTCCCAAATATTTAAAAACTTTCACTTCTCTCATACTCTCACTTCTCTCATGTGATATTCAATTTTTCTTTATCTAAATCATTTGATTCCCTAACCACCTTGCTCTTATCTATGTTCGCTTTTAACTTTCTACCTTTACACACACTCCCAAACTCGTCCACTAACCTTTGCAACTTTTCTTTAGAATCTCCCATAAGCACAGCATCATCAGCAAAAAGTAACTGTGTCAACTCCCATTTTGAATTTGATTCCCCATGATTTAATCCCACCCCTCTCCCGAACACCCTAGCATTTACTTCTTTTACAACCCCATCTATAAATATATTAAACAACCATGGTGACATTACACATCCCTGTCTAAGACCTACTTTTACCAGGAAGTAGTCTCCATCTCTTCTACACACCTTAACCTGACCCTCACTATCCTCATAAAAACTCTTTACAGCATTTAGTAACTGACTACCTATTCTGTATACTTGCAAAACCTGCCACATTGCTCCCCTATCCACTCTATCATATGTCTTTTCTAAATCCATAAATGCAATGAAAACTGTTCACTTATATGTTTCAATGTAAACACTTGATCTACACATCCCTTACCCACTCTAAAGCTACCTTGCTCATCCGCAATCCTACTCTCTGTCTTACCTCTAATTCTTTCAATAATAATTTTTCCTGGTATACTCAGTAAACTTATTCTCCTATAATTTTAGAATCTCTTTTATCCCCCCTCCCTTTATATAAAGGAACTATACATGCTCTCTGATAATCCCTAGGTACCTTCCCTTCTTTCATACATTTACTAAACAAAAATACCAACCACTCCAACACTATGTCTTCCCCTGCTTTTAACATTTCTGTCATGATCCCGTCAGTCCCAGCTGCTTTACCCCCTATCATTCTATGTAATGCCTCACAAACCTCCCCCACACTCACATCCTGCTCTTCTTCACTTCAAAAAGATGGAAATACCTCCCTGCCAGTGCATGAAATTACCCCCTTTCCCTTTCTCGTCATCATTTAAAATTTTTCTCAAAATATTCCCGCCATGTATCCAATACCTCCATCTCCCCATCTACTAACTCTCCTACAAATCTATTCGTACCCTAGGCTTTCTTAACTTGTTTATCTCACTTCAAATATTTTTCTTATTTTCATAAAAATTTCTTGACAGTGCCTCTCCCACTCTATCATCTGCTCTCCTTTTGCACTTCTCCCCACCACTCTCATCACCTTTCTTTTACTCTCCATATACTCTGCTCTTCTTATAACACTTCTGCTTTGTAAAAACCTCTCATAAGTTACTTTTTTTTTATTTATCACATCTTGTCCTTCATCATTCCACCAATCACTTCTCTTTCCTCCTGCCCCCACCCTCCTATAACCACAAACTTCTGCCCCACATTCTAATACTGCACTTTTAAAACTATTCCAACCCTCTTCAACCCCCCTCCACTCTAACTGTAGCTACAACTAAATAATGATCCGATATATCAGTTGCCCCTCTATAAACATGTACATCCTGGAGCCTACCCATCAACCTTTTATCCATCAATACGTAATCTAACAAACTACTTTCATTATGTGCTATTATGTATACTTATTTATCCTCTTTTTCATGTATGTATTACTTATTGCCAAACATCTTTCTACACATAGCTCAATTAAAGGCTCCCCATTTACATTTACCCCTGGCACCCCAAATTTACCTACTACTCCCTCCACAACATTTTTACCCACTTTAGCATTGAAATCCCCAACCACCATTACTCTCACACTTGATTCAAAACTCCCCACGCATTCACTCAACATTTCCCAAAATCTCTTTCTCTCCTACACTTCTCTTCTCCCTCTACCTTCTCCCCTCTCCTCTACACTTCTCTCTCTCCTCTACACTTCTCTCTCTCCTCTACACTTTTCTCTCTCCTCTACACTTCTCTCTCTCCTCTACACTTCTCTCTTCTCCACGTGTATAAACGCTTACTAAAACCCACCCTTTTTACATCCAACTCTTTTTTCACTCCACATAATCATTCAGCATTATTGCTACTTCCTTCTTTAGCTCTAAAATCTATTTGAAAGTCTGACCCAATCCAATTTATTACTCCCCACTGAAACTCCTCACTCTCTTCAGCTTTGTTTCACTTAAAGCCAGGACATCCAGCTTCTTTTCCCCTCAAACAGCCAAAAATAATCTCTTTCTTATTATTCGCGCAACATCCACGCACATTCAGACTTCCCACTTTGATGGTTTTCTTCTTTTTCTTTTTATTAGGCTATTCGGGGAGAAGGGTTACTAGCACATTGTTTCCGGCATTTTAGTTGAATTTTACAACATGCATGGCTTATGGAGGAAGGATTCTTATTCCACTTCCCCGTGGATATAAAGGAAAAGAAATAAGAACAAGAACTATTAAGATAAAATCAAAGAAAACTCAGATGAGTGTGTATACATAAACGTGTACATGTATGTGTAGTGTGACCTAAGTGTAAGTAGAAGTAGCAAGACATACCTGCAATCTTGCATGTGTATGAGACAGAAAAGAGACACCAGCAATCCTACCATCATGTAAAACAATTACAGGCTTTCGTTTTACACTCACTTGGCAGAATGGTAGTACCTCCCTGGACGGTTGCTGTCTGCCCAACCTACTATATATATATATATATATATATTATATTATATATATATATATATATTATATATATATATAATATATATATATATAATATATATAATATTATATATTTTATATATATTATATATAATATGTGTATATATTATATTTAATAATATATTTACATATACATAATGGAACTGATGTTTTTACTCGCAGTTCTGCTGGATGTGCTACTCTTAAGGATCGTAGGGTCCAGTGGATTAGGGCGTCAGGGCGTTTTCGCCCACCATGAGGCAGGCCAAAGCAGCATGGGTTCGAGTCCTTGCTAGTGCAGTGTTGTTATTGATCAATACCACTCGTTCATGGTTACAATAATATAATATATATATATATATATATATATTATATATATATATATATATATATATATTTTATAAAAATAATATATATATATATATATATATATATATATATATTATATTATATATGCAATAAGATCACAGTAAACAGGTGATTTCAGAATATGCAAAAAAACCCACTCTGAAAGAATAGAGAAATTCCAAGCGCTTTCGTGACTACTTCACATTATAAAGGAACTATGAAAGTAAAGCATCCAAGGAAGCTATATAAGGGTCTGGTCGGCACCTCACTATCAGATCCCACAAGGGTTTAAAAACACGTGACGCGGGGGGCGAGCCAACTTGGAAAGGTCCTTGGCACAACTCCCCCCACAAACTATTCTACCAAGAAATAAGAAATTTTAAAGATTATTTGTCCAGGGGTATTATTAAATTCTTCCCAAATTCTATTAATTAAAATGGATCTAATTTATATAAACCAAAGAAATATTCATATTATTGTCAAAACTGTTTTTTATGAAACAAGATTCAATTATATTCCTTTTCGACCATGGACTTGCTTGATACTACTTTCTCAACTTTTTGAAAATCAATTGGAGGGTTAAAATCTCTTACATGAAATAAATAGAGCATTGGAATCTTGCCAGTTCTAATGCTATATTTATGTTGTTTTAATCTTAGTTCGAGATTTTTACAAGTTTGACCGTAAAAAATTTTATCGCAAATTTTACAAGGAATTCTTATAGACACATCCATCAGCATTTTGGGGGGGAATTCTTTATCAAAAGTTTTTTACTGTATCGAGATTTTTGAATACAATTTTAAATATTAAAAGTCTTAAGAAGAGAAGGCATATCAACCAAGTTTTCATGGTAAGGAGAACCAACATATTTTTATTTGAATAAGGCTGGTTGTCCCTTTTTGGATTGAAAAAAAGTATTTCTGGCAACTTTAAAAGATTTATCAATTACATTCTTGGGTTTTTTTAAATCATTACCTATTTCATAAATTTTGGATATTTCCTCATCATAAAACTCAGGACTAAAAATTCGTAAAGCTCTCAGAAACATTGATGAAAAACAGACAGTTTGACTCTATCTTGATGCGGGGAAAATAATAGTGACATAGGAACAGTTATTAGTAGGTTTTTCTGTAAATTTTAAATTTTTGAATTCATTTTTACCCTTAATAATTAAAACATCTAGAAAAGGCAATGAGTTATTTTCTTCAAACTCAACAGTAAAGTTTATTGAAGGGGCTAAGCTTTTTAATTTTCCAAGAAAATGGTGTATATCTACATTTTTGGGCATAAGACACAAAATATCATCAACATATCTGAACCATTTAGCTCTATTAGGGAGGATTGTGTTAAGTAACCTTGTTTCAAAAAATTCCATGTATAGGTTTAAACTAAGAACAGGTGAAAGAGGATTTCCCATTGCCATACCAAACTTCTGAGTGTAAAATTTATCATTAAATACAAATTTTGCATCAACAATGCAAAGTTTAATAAGTTTAATGATAGTAGGAACTGGCAATGGTAAATCATAGTTAACGAGTTCTTCAGATAAGAACTTAATAAATCATCAACAGGAACTTTCGTAAACAAGGAAGTAACAACAAAACTAACCATGTTAAAAACATTTAGGTCAGTCAAGGAGCTTTAATTTTTCAACCAAGTCTATGTTGTTTTTTAACATTAAAGTTAAAATTTTGCCAACAATAGGGCTCAAATACCCAAAAAGCCATTTGGATAATTTATATTGAAACTGACCCTATGGAGCTAATAATTGGGGCTGACTGGGTTCCCTGGTTTGTGTGTTTTTATTAGTCCATACATGTAAGGTAAAGATGGATTAGTGGAAGTAAATTGTTTGGGCAATTCATTTTGCCTTTCAGTAGAAATTTTATTGTTTTATTGAAATTGCTGTTTAACGGTTCTAGGGGATTTTTCCTAAGTTAGAATAGGTTTCAGTATCATCTAAGAGATTATTCATTTTTTCTTGGTAATCGTTTCTTTCATAATTACTATTGCATTTATTTTGTCTGCTTTAGTAAGGCGCAAATTTTTATTGTTATTAAGTGTATCATAAGACAGAATTTTTGAGGGCAATTGGGAATGTTTGGTTTTAACATAGAGTTATATACCATTCCTTTACTAATATTAATTTCATCAGAGGGTAAATCAGAAAATTTTTTCAAAGTTACAAAAGGCTTTTGCAATTTCAACATTATTAAGTTTTTTTGAAGTTGCAAAACTTAAGCCAAAACCTAGGCAGCAGTTGTATGTTTGTCTAAAATTTCATTGATTTAAATTAATTACAAAATTGTTATTAGCTGCTTTGTCCAATCACTATTTTTAATTAAAATGTCTAATTTTCTTTGTAGTTTGCTCTTGAGTTCATTACAAATTCTTCTGAGTTTTATTATAGCAATGATCCAACATACGTGTTTCCATTCTGATGGAATGGCCTGATTTTAAAAAAGTGAAAGTAAGACACATGTGCAACATCTGGGTATCTTTATTGTAGACGTTTCGCCATCCAGTGGCTTTATCAATACAAAATTTTAGGACATAACTTGAAGACAGTAGAACTATGTACAGAAGATGAGGTAACAGTCCCTCAACCTAGGAGTAGGTGCGAACAGCACCATATCGTGGAGATCTGAAGCAGAAGAAAGAATCCTGGCGCTTATATAGTAACGTCAGGTGTAGCAGACGAGGGCATATTCACTGGTAGGCGGGATTCCCCAGTGGAAGTAGGTTTCCTCCCAAAGAGATGGGTTAGTTGTAGTAGTAGATGTCCCTAGTCGTGAAGGTTATGTACATGTCTCAGAATTAAGATTCCATGATTTTTGCAGTGTCTGACAAGTTGTGTACGAATGGTATATAATACCGACAAGATGAAAGTAAGACACATGTGCAACATCTGGGTATCTTTATTGTAGACGTTTCGCCATCCAGTGGCTTTATCAATACAAATTCTAGGACATAACTTGAAGACAGTAAACTATGTACAGAAGATGAGGTAATCAGTCCCTAACCTAGGAGTAGGTGCGAACAGCACCATAGTCGTGGAGATTCTGAAGCAGAAGAAAGAATCCTGGCGCTTATATTAGTAACGTCAGGTGTAGCAGACGAGGGCATATTCACTGGTAGGCGGGATTCCCCAGTGGAAGTAGGTCCTTCCCAAAGAGATGGGTTAGTTGTAGTAGTAGATGTCGTAGTCGTGAAGGTTATGTACATGTCCTCAGAATTAAGAAGATGTTGCAGTGTTGAAAGTTGTGTACGAATGGAAATTTTAAAAACCGACAAGATGAAAGTAAGACACATGTGAAAACATCTGGGTATCTTTATTGTAACGTTTCGCCATCCAGTGGCTTTATCAATACAAATTCTAGGACATAACTTGAAGACAGTAGAACTATGTACAGAAGATGAGGTAATCAGTCCCTCAACCTAGGAGTAGGTGCGAACAGCACCATGTCGTGGAGATTCTGAAGCAGAAGAAAGAATCCTGGCGCTTATATAGTAACTTTCAGGTGTAGCAGACGAGGGCATATTCACTGGTAGGCGGGATTCCCAGTGAAGTAGGTCCTTCCCAAAGAGATGGGTTAGTTTTTGTAGTAGATGTCGTAGTCGTGAAGGTTATGTACATGTCTCAGAATTAAGATTCCATGATGTTGCAGTGTCGGGACAATTTGTGTACGAAGGGGAATAATAATCCGACAAGATGAAAGTAAGACACTGTGCAACATCTGGGTATCTTTATTGTAGACGTTTCGCCATCCAGTGGCTTTATCAATAAAAATTTCTAGGACATAACTTGAAGACAGTAGAACTATGTACAGAAGATGAGGTAATCAGCCCCTCAACCTAGGAGTAGGTGCGAAAGCACCATAGTCGTGGAGATTCTGAAGCAGAAGAAAGAATCCTGGCGCTTATATAGTAACGTCAGGTGTAGCAAAACGAGGGCATATTCACTGGTAGGCGGGATTCCCCAGTGGAAGTAGGTCCTTCCCAAAGAGATGGGTTAGTTTGTAGTAGTAGATGTCGTAGTCGTGAAGGTTATGTACATGTCCTCAGAATTAAGATTCCATGATGTTGCAGTGTCTGACAAGTTGTGTACGAATGGTATATAATACCGACAAGATTATGAAAGTAAGACACATGTGCAACATCTGGGTATCTTTATTGTAGACGTTTCGCCATCCAGTGGCTTTATCAATACAAATTCTAGGACATAACTTGAAGACAGTAGAACTATGTACAGAAGATGAGGTAATCAGTCCCTCAACCTAGGAGTAGGTGCGAACAGCACCATAGTCGTGGAGATTCTGAAGCAGAAGAAAGAATCCTGGCGCTTACTTTCATCTTGTCGGTATTATATACCATTCGTACACAACTTGTCAGACACTGCAACATCATGGAATCTTAATTCTGAGGACATGTACATAACCTTCACGACTAGGGAACATCTACTATTACAACTAACCCATCTCTTTGGGAAGGACCTACTTCCACTGGGGAATCCCGCCTACCAGTGAATATGCCCTCGTCTGCTACACCTGACGTTACTATATAAGCGCCAGGATTCTTTCTTCTGCTTCAGAATCTCCACGACTATGGTGCTGTTCGCACCTACTCCTAGGTTGAGGGACTGATTACCTCATCTTCTGTACATAGTTCTACTGTCTTCAAGTTATGTCCTAGAATTTGTATTGATAAAGCCACTGGATGGCGAAACGTCTACAATAAAGATACCCAGATGTTGCACATGTGTCTTACTTTCATCTTGTCGGTATTATATACCATTCGTACACAACCTGATTAAAAGAGTATTTTTTTGTTTCTCAATATTTTGAATGCTTCCTTCTCCTGTATTTTAGTTATTTCAAAATGGGTTTTTGAAAAATAATTCTCATAAAATCATCAAAAGGACGATCTCTCATGTCAAGGAGTCTATTGGGTAAAAGAGACTTGGGCAGAACTTGTTCATTTAAACAATTTTTAAGAAATTAAGTCGAATTTTTAACTTGTGGGACTTGATCAGTGCGAAGAAAAACTGTGAAACAAAAGTATATGATTAGGAAAGTTTATCGAGGACATTCTGAAGAGTCGTGTGGTATCCATTAATGCAATAAGATCACAGTAAAAAAGGTGATTTCAGAATTTGCAAACAACCACTCTGAAAAAATAGAGAAATTCCAAGCGCTTTCGTGACTACTCACTTATCAAGGAACTATGAAAGTAAGCATCCAAGGAAGCTATATAAGGGGTCTGGTCGGCACCTCACATCAGATCCCCCAAGGTTTAAACACCTGACGCGCGCCGACCAACTTGGAAAGGTCCTTGGCACAACTCACCCCACAAACTATTCTACCCAAGAAATAAGAAATTTTAAAGATTATTTGTCCAGTGTATTATTAAATCTTCTCCAAATTCTATTAATTATAAATGGATCTAATTTAATATAAACCAAAGGAAATATTCATATTATTGTCAAAACTGCTTTTTATGAAACAAGATTCAATTATATTCCTGTCGACCATGGACTTGCTTGATACTACTTCTCACTTTTTGAAAATCAATTGGATGGTTAAAATCTCTTACATGAATAAATAGAGCATTGGAATCTTGTCCAGTTCTAATGCTATTATTTATGTTGTTTTAATCTTAGTTCGAGATTTTTACCAGTTTGACCGTAATAAACTTTATCGCAAATTTTACAAGGAATCTTTATAGACACATCCATCAGCATTTTGGGGGGAATTCTTTATCAAAAGTTTTTTTACTGTATCGAGATTTTTGAATACAACTTTAATATTAAAAGTCTTATGAGAGAAGGCATATCAACCAAGTTTTCATGGTAAGGGAGAACCAACATATTTTTATTTGAATAAGGCTGGTTGTCCCTTTTTGGATTGTAAAAAGTATTTCTGGCAACTTTAAAAGATTTATCAATTACATTTCTTGGGTATTTTAAATCATTACCTATTTCATAAATTTTGGATATTTCCTCATCTATGAACTCAGGACTACAAATTCGTAAAGCTCTCAGAAACATTGATGAGAAAACAGACAGTTTGACTCTATCTTGATGCGAGGAATAATAGTGGACATAGGAACAGTTATTAGTAGGTTTTCTGTAAATTTTAAATTTGAATTCATTATTACCCTTAATAATTAAAACATCTAGAAAAGGCAATGAGTTATTTTCTTCAAACTCAACAGTAAAGTTTATTGAATGATAAATTTTACACTCAGAAGTTTGGTATGGCAATGGGAAATCCTCTTTCACCTGTTCTTAGTAACCTATACATGGAATTTTTTGAAACAAGGTTACTTAACACAATCCTCCCTAATAGAGCTAAATGGTTCAGATATGTTGATGATATTTTGTGTCTTATGCCCAAAAATGTAGATATACACCATTTCCTTGGAAAATTAAATAGCTTAGCCCATTCAATGAACTTTACTGTTGAGTTTGAAGAAAATAACTCATTGCCTTTTCTAGATGTTTTAATTATTAAGGGTAATAATGAATTCAAATTTAAAATTTACAGAAAACCTACTAATAACTGTTCCTATGTCCACTATTATTCCTCGCATCAAGATAGAGTCAAACTGTCTGTTTTCTCATCAATGTTTTCTGAGAGCTTTACGAATTGTAGTCCTGAGTTCATAGATGAGGAAATATCCAAAAATTTATGAAATAGGTAATGATTTAAAATACCCAAGAAATGTAATTGATAAATCTTTTAAAGTTGCCAGAAATACTTTTTACAATCCAAAAAGGGACAACCAGCCTTATTCAATAAAAATATGTTGGTTCTCCCTTACCATGAAAACTTGGTTGATATGCCTTCTCTTCTTAAGACTTTAATATTAAAGTTGTATTCAAAAATCTCGATACAGTAAAAAAAACTTTTGATAAAGAATTCCCCCCAAAATGCTGATGGATGTGTCTATAAGATTCCTTGTAAAATTTGCGATAAAGTTTATTACGGTCAAACTGGTAAAAATCTCGAACTAAGATTAAAACAACATAAATATAGCATTAGAACTGGACAAGATTCCAATGCTCTATTTATTCATGTAAGAGATTTTAACCATCCAATTGATTTTCAAAAAGTTGAGAAAGTAGTATCAAGCAAGTCAAATGGTCGACAGGAAATATAATTGAATCTTTTTTCATAAAAAGCAGTTTTGACAATAATATGAATATTTCCTTTGGTTTATATAAATTAGATCCATTTATAATTAATAGAATTTGGGAAGAATTTAATAATACACTGGACAAATAATCTTTAAAATTTCTTATTTTTTGGGGTAAATAGTTTGTGGGGTGAGTTGTGCCAAGGACCTTTCCAAGTTGGCTCGCCGCGCGTCACGTGTTTAAACCGTTGTGGGGATCTGATAGTGAGGTGCCGACCGGACCCTTTATAGCTTCCTTGGATGCTTTACTTTCATAGTTCCTTGATAATGTGAGTAGTCAACGAAAGCGCTTGGAATTTCTCTATTCTTTCAGAGTGGTTGTTTTGCATATATATATATAAAAATATATAATAATAATTAAAATATATATATATATTATATATATATATATATATTTTTATATATATATATTATATAAAATTATATATATATATATATATATATATTATATATATATATATATATATATATATATATATATATATATATATATATTGTCAAGTGAATGTCTTCCGCCTGAACAAAAGAATGGAAAAATAACTAATGGATAATAATTCTGATAATTTTCTAATTATTATTATAATAAAAAAGAGCTAAACCTACAAGGGTCAAATGGCGCAACAGGGCAGGGAAAGATACAGGGATATCCATAATCCTGAAGGATATCCATAATCCTGTGGTATATGTGGATACAAGCCTGGAGCTACAGGAGGAAGGTTCAGAAGTATTACCTCAGGGACTTCTGTCCGAAGATCAAGACTGCCCTCTTGGGCTGTGTTGTAAAGTCGCAGCTAAGATAATCCAACACAGGGAAGCACTTCATGAGCTCCTCAAATCATTAGATAACCTCCAAGCTATTGTAGAAGGCCAGTGCAAGCCTACATCAAGTGACGTAAGCTGCTCAGCTGATGGTGACACTATTGACAAAGACTGGAAGTCCCACACTGAGCTTAACTCAGGGGTAAATAACTGGTGGAATTCTGTCATCGCTAAGGTCCCACAGACTGACAGAGTTCAAAACACTACCTTTGGGAATTCTAACAAAATTCCTTTGACCACCACAGAGGGAACAAATTCTCTTCCCAGCAACGAAGGAAGCCTTGGATCTGTTAATTCTCCTACACCTGACATCTTTGCTTCAGCCACTGCCAGTCCACTAGACAGTGCACGTACTATCTCTGATCCTACACCTGTCAGCACACCTGCCGACACTATTCCAGCATCTGGCAGCAGTGCTTCATCGGCAAGTTCTGGTCAGGAGTTTCTCCACCAGAGATTGGTGCGCTTAATAATCAGGGAACTAACACTGCACCTGTTCACCTACTGCTCAAAAGTACGAACAGCAGGGACACATCTGTCAGAACTGGTAGAGAACGGGGTAGAGGACACGGAAGAGAACGTGGAGGAGGAAGACATCTACAGCCGTCTCACCCTCCACTAACACAGTTCCAACGGCAGAACCTGAGGACAAATCAGCAAAACACCTGAGGTGCAACAAATCATAGTCCACCCTCCCAGGCACCCAGGCTGTGCTCTCGCTGTCACCGGAAGGGGCACACCGCCAACAACTGCCTGCGAGATACCAGGTGTAATTACTGCTACAAGGAAGGACATCAGGAGGACCAGTGTCGGAAGAAAAAGGAACTTGACAGACAGGACCACCTGTTTAGAGACCTGTTCTGGGAACAAACCAGCAGGATCTCTGAATTGGTGAACACTCTCACACGTCACCCACTCAGCTACTCCTATCTCAGCCCAGCAGGTGGTACTGTGCCTTATACAAGACCACAGACCTACATCCCTGCAGCTGCCTCATTACCCTACCTCTCTCAAGGGCAGGCACCTTACATGCCTTACACACCCACTACCTCAAGCTGACCACATCATGAGGAGCCAGTCTATCAGCATCCTGTCGTCCAACATTAGAGATTTCATTACTAATGTTGGAGAGCTCACACATAGTTTTGTGAACACTCGACGTCCTGACATGATAGCTGTTGTTGAAACATTTTTGGACGACAGGACTCCAGAAAAAATTGTAAGAATTGCTGGCTACACCTCATGGATGAGAAGAGACAGGCAAGGGCAAGGAGGACGAGTTGCTGTATGCTTCTCTAAAAGTGTTCATGCCCAGCACATTGATGTTGCCACCCCTACACATCTTGAAATGATGTTCTTCAAGCTCTGCATAAACACTAGTACCTCTGTACTAGCATGTGCAATATACAGACCTCAGTGGCAACATGCAGACCCCATCAACTTCCTAATGGAAAATAGGGACTCCCTTCTGCAACAACACAACTGTCAACATGTCATAACTGTTGGTGACCTCAACCAACACCTTATACAGAGGGACTTTGATGACCTTCTTGCAGTATTTGACATGAGAAACTTTGTTGATTTCCTTACTCACATCTCTTGCTCCTCCCTTGACCCAGTAGTGAGTGATCTGGCAGAAGGTATAGTCACTCGTCAACCCCTCGGCTACGTTGGATCATCTGACCACAAGGCTGTTTTTACGACACTAAGATCCCGACAGAACGAGGTGAGGAGTTCACACGCACAACGTGGCTATGGGAAAGAGGTAACTGGCCAGCCCTTTGCTCTGAGCTCGCCACCACCGATTGGAATGCTCTTCTCCAAGGGGATGTTGACAACCAAGTGAAAGCCTTCACTGGACACATCGTAAATCTACAACATGAGCACATTCCTCACCGGCAATATATGACGAACGCTACAGATCAGCCTTGGTTTGGCTTTTGTTGTAGAGAGGCTGCTACTGCTAAGTACAAAGCATGGCGAAGGTATAAGAGACATCCTACCACCTATAACAGGAACTTGCACAGGCAAACCTGTAGGCATATGAGTGACATTCAAAAGTGGGCCATTGCTAAATGGGAGGTGGACACAGAAAGAAAGCTAGCATCAGGTAGGGTAGGCTCCAAAACATGGCGGTCCCTGGTCAAGGACAGACAAGGTTATCTGCCTAATGAACTCATTCCACCTCTAAATCGACAGGATGGGACCACGTCTACTAGTACTCAAGAGAAGGCGGACCTTTTTGCGACCACTTTGCTACCAAAATGCAAGTTCCTGATCCAGCAAGGGACCCTCCTGGGCCAGCTGTAAGAACTGTGTCAAAACTGTCAGTGGTGACAATAAGGCAGGAGGAGGTGCATTTCCTTCTTAAATCGCTTGACCAAGAAAATGCTGTGGGCCCAGACAAGTTGAGCCCAAGATTGCTGAGAAGATGTGCAGACCAGCTAGCAGCACCAATAACTCGCATCTTTCAGCACTGCCTAGCACTGTGTAAATGGCCCTCTCTGTCGAAAGAGGCAAATGTAATCCCTGTTCACAAAAAGAAGAGCAGAGCAGAAATCAGCAACTACAGACCAGTGTCACTCCTGTCAATCACTGGCAAGTTCCTTGAGACAATAATCTCAAGACAAATGACAGATTTTTGACTACTACTCACTACTTTGTGACCGTCAATATGGCTTCAGGAAAGGTTACTCTGCTGTTGATCTGTTGTTAAACCTCTCCACTAAGTGGCACCAGTCACTGGATGAATCCAAAGTCAGCTGTGTGGTAGCACTGGACATTGCTGGTGCTTTCGACAGGGTGTGACACCAGGGCCACTTAGCAAAACTTCAAGCACTGGGAATTGCAGGCTCTACGCTATGACTCCTCAGTGATTACCTTCATGGTAGATCTCTAAGTGTAGTTCTCAATGGAACTGAATCAGCAAGACATCCTACTGGGGCAAGTGTTCCACAAGGAAGCGTGCTGGGACCATTGTTATGGAATATCTACTTCAACGACCTTCTTCATCTCATCCCAGAATTCCATGCATATGCAGACGACTGTACACTGACATTCACTTATCCAAGAGACGAAATGCCAGCTGCTCTAAGCTACATCAATCACCAGCTAAGAGCTATATCAGCTTGGGGAAATAGATGGCAAGTAACATTTGCACCTGAGAGAATGCAAATGATGATGGTCTCTAGGCACCATGATGGTAATGCTGGTGCAGTAGTAATGATGAATGGGAGGATGTTGGCACCTGGAGAAGAAGTTGATATCCCTGGGGTGAAATTTGACTCCAAACTAACCATGAAGAACCATGTTGTAAATCTTGCAAACAAGGCAGCCAGGAAGCTTACAGCACTTCGCCGTATCTCGCTTCTGCTTGACAGTAGGGGTTGCAAGATTCTGTACGAGGCACAAGTACGCTCACATCTTGAGTATGCTCCACTTTCTTGATATGCCTGCCCCCCCCCCCTCATCTGCGACTGCTTGACAAAGTAGAGAACAGAGCAAGACGTCTCATCTCTCGCCTGGACCCTTCCTGGATAGACCTGTCATTTCAGCAGAGCCTTCAACACAGGAGGGATGTGGGTGGCCTTACTGTTATGTACAAGACCAATATTGTCAAAGTACCACACTTGGATCCACTTCGAGGACAGCGTGAAACAAGCTTTTATGTCACAAGACGGGCAGAAAGCAGCAACTTCACTCTGGCTGTACCCTTGTCCAGAACATCACTCCATCTGAGATCATATATACCCAGGATGACTCGAGTATGGTACACATTCGTATAGCATAATGATGTCAACGAGATAAAGTCAATTGATCAAATGAAAATGCTGGCCCACAGATGGCTCCAACTTCATACTGTTCCCTACTTGTATGTCTCAACAATGGAAATGCTTTCAAATGAGCTGATGTAGGTAACAGCTCTTAGCTTGCCAATAAAATTAGGAATCCTTAACCTGTAAATAGCTTGTCAATAAAGCTAGGGATCCTTAACCTTGTCAAACCCTGTGCAAAAAAAAAAAAAAAAAAAAAAAAAAAAAGGAACACTGCAGCAAGCCTCCTGGCCCATACGAGGCAGGTCCAATTCACCCGCCGGCTTAAGCTAATGCTTTAAAGTAATCAGGTCAGGTCCCATTCACTATGGAAGGAGCACGGCAACTGACAGTAGCACCCACCCACAATCACTCATGTATTTATCTAACCTATTTTTAAAACTACACAACGTCTTAGCTTCTATGACGATACTCAGGAGTTTATTCCACTCATCCACAACTCTATTACCAAACCAGTGCTTTCCTACATCCTTCATGAATCTGAATTTTTCCAACTTAAATCTATTGCTGAGTGTCCTGTCTAGGCTAGATATTTTTAGCATGCTATTTACTTCCGCTTTATTAATTCTTGTTTTCCATTTATACATCTCAATCTTATCCCTCTTAATTCTACGCCTTTCTAGAGAGTGCAGATTCAGGGCCCTCAGTCTGTCCTCATAGGAAAGATTTTTGATACATGGGATTAACTTTGTCAGCCTCCTTTGTACGTTTTCCTGTGGTATAAACCTTGGTAATAAATACCGACAAGTTGGTTTAGAAAGACATGTAAGCAAACACTATGACATATTTATTAGAAAACTTTTCGGTCCTGGGACCTTGATCACTTCTAACATATTGTTGTTAAAGATTCGCCGGTATTCTCCCGGCCCGGGCCCTTCCAAGTGGTGGCCCGGCACTGGCTCCCTGTTTAGGGAGTGTCTGAGACCTAAGTCTCCCATGGGAGGAGGCACAAGTACCCCTCTCATTTTGTGAGCTACAAACTCGGGCTCTGGCACCAACCCTGCCCTAGAAGGGCAAGGCATGGTGTCGATCGTGCTAGCACTGTGCTCTCCTGTGTGGAGTGTCGTGTGTTGGTGTTCATTTTCATTCATTCATGTTGATTCGCCGGTACTTCCGGCCCAGGTCTTCTCCAGATGGTGACCCGGCAGTGGCTCCCCGGGTGGGGGGTGACCATCATCTTCTTTCTTCTTTCATGGCCCTCCGGTTGGAGGGTGTCGTCTTCTTCTATCTTGCGCTGACTTCCCCGAAGAGAAGCGCAGTCGGGCAGAGGCAGCAGTTACAGGGTAGATTGGAGCCACACCCCAGCTTTAGCGGACAGCAAAGTGCTGGGGAAACTTATCTTCATGGTGAATGGTCATGGATAGTCGTGCTAGAGGAGGGTACCGTCTTCAAGGTCCCCATTCTGAAGCATCCTGAATTTCCTCTTTGAGGTGTACTCGACTTCCACAAGGTGTTGGGTGTTGGCAGTGAGTAGTCTGGTCATGTCTGCAGTGGTGTATGTAACAGTTTGGTCGTAGGTATACTTGACTGCTCCGTCCTGGAGGTGCTGATGGATTTCTGAAGACAGCATTGTGTTCTTTATACTGCTTGGTTGTGTAGAAGTATACACCCTTCAGGTATCGGACTTGTTGTGGTGCAGCAGTGTCAGTGGCACCGTGAGGTGTATCTGCAGTTTCTTGTGTTTTTGCTTTCTTGGCTGGTGGCTGAACTGGTGAAGGCGAGATTTCCGACTGGTCATTTGCTCTAGCAGTGGATGCAAGCGGTAGTGGACTCTCATTGGTGGGGTTTGCCGACGTCTCAGTGGTCTCTGATTGGTCCATCTCTGTGTCTAGTGGAGGTTGTGACAGCGGTGGAGCAGCGGTGATGCTGGTAATATTTGCAGTAGATTTTAGGATCTCAGTGGAAGGTGGTGATGCAGGGAATGTGAGGCCAGGCATATTATTTAGTTTGAAAAATTCATTGATGGTGGTGTTGAAGGAACCAGGCTCAGCTGCATTCTGTACATGAGCATACATAATGCAATAAAGAATCTTGGTGGAGTCGGCAGTAGGTGCTGGCAGGGAAGTGGTGGGAGCAGCTTGCGTGGCATGTAGTATCTTGGTAGTGTCTGCTTGAAGCTTGGCGATAGCAGAATATGTGGTTGCTTGTGGGTTAGGTTTCTTTTGTTGTTGTTGTTGTTTCTTGAGTATGTCTCTTCTGGTAGGGCACCTGGCAGCAAGAGTATGGTGGTCATTCTTGCAGTTCAAGCATTTAGGTGGTGAAGCAGTAGTATAATTCTTGAAGTCATGACCCTCACGGCCACAGGTAGAGCAGAACTTCTTGTCCTTGGTAGGACAATCATTTGTGGTGTGTAAGTATGAGTAACAATTATAGCACTGTGAGATATGTTGGAATTTCTCTGCTTCGATGAAGGCTGGGTTGATGTGGAAGTAGTGAATAGCCAGGCCCTCAGCGAGAGCTCTGGCTGCCATGTTGACGTCACTGAAGGTGACCTTCAGCATAGATGAAGCATTGGGTATTTTAGTAATGAAGTCCACCATGGCCCAAGGGTTCTTTGCTTCGATAGATGACTTGATTTCTTCAGTGGCCTGTACAGTGATAAGGTTGTCGAGTCGCTTGAGGAACACGGTTCTCCTGGCCCTCAGTGCTGGGGAAGTCAAGACAAGAAATCCCTGGTCTCATAGAGTGGTAGTAGCAGTAGTGGTAAGTAGTTTCTCAGCCTCTGTGTCGTCTGTACAGACGGCAACAAAGGCCTCCTTGAGCGATAAAATCGCATTACATTTGACTTGCAGCCTGCCACTAACGACAGCTGCAAGTGCTAGTTTGGACGACTCATTGGTTGTGCCACTCGCTGGTTTGATCTTTACTCTGTTAGAGTAATGCATCGTGAGTAAGCAGTGCTCTGGTGTGTCTTGACGGACCTCAGTCTAACGACTTCTAACATAGAGGTAGAAAGACATTATATATAGGCGGAGAGTGAGGTGTGAGTTACGCATGGTGACCTGAAGAATGCCATGTTGGGATGAGGACGGGTAGACGATGAGATCATGTGACTCCTGTGTTGTTGGGTTGGTGCTGCTTAAGTATCATGTATGCTAATGTTTTTGAAATTTTGTGGTTTCCAGTGTTACGTTCTATTGTGTTGGTGACGGCGATTAGTGAGGCTTCTAGGCACTGTCGGCGTCTGAGGTCTGTTTCGGTGAGAACGAATTATGCCTCATTCCAGTTCATCAAATGTCCCGTGGAGTCTCTGTGGAGGACACAGGCGTACCTTAAATCGTCTCTTTTACAGGCATTTCGATGCTCGTTCAGGCGGACCACAAGATCTCTGCCAACCTCGCCTACATATTTCTTGGGACAGATTACACAGGGAATGGTGTAGACGCCTGCTGTAAAAGTTAGAGGTGTTGGGCTGCGTTTCGTAGTGAGGGCTTTGATAGATGATGTGTTTATGGTGGAAACGTTGATGTTACTCATAGCAAGTGCCCGGCGAGTATTCGTGGCAACATCACCACATGGGAGCACTATGAACTGCTTAGGGGGTTGTTTCATGGGCGGTTTGTTGAGGATAGCTTGTGCCTTGAGTCTGCAATCTCGGATGAAGAAAGATGGAACTGAAGACGTGTAAAGGCTTGTGTTATGTAAGTACATTCTTCTTCAAGAAAACAAGGGCTGGAGGAAGGCCATACAAGGACTGGAGGAAGGCCATACAGGCGTGCTGCTTCTCAATGATGCCAACACATACCAGCCTGTATCAGAATCAGTGCTACTCCAAAGTACCCAGACTTTTCTTCAAAAGGCTCGTAGCATCTTACGAAAATCAGAACAATGCAAAAAACTACTTAAACTTTTACCAGGTGAACCGAAACCAGCACGCCTGTATGACCTTCCTAAGACACCAAACCTGGCATCCCACTACGGCCTATCACTTCGGGCATAGGGAGTGCACCACACAGACTAGCCGGCCACCTTGCCAAATACCTTTCAGCGCTTCTGGGCACCATCAGTCAATCCCACCTCAAACACTCAGGTGACTTTCTCTCCCGAATTTCCAACCTGAATGTTTAAATCAAAAGCATGGCTTCCCTCGGTGTCACAGCCCTCTTTACCAACGTTCCTACTGACGCTGCAATTAACATTCTGAGACAGAGGCTCACTGAAAACCACGACCTCCCTTTACCTCTTCTAGATTTCATCAGTCTAGTGGATCTTTGTGTTAATTTCAACTTTTTCAGTATCGGACAACTTTAAAAACAATGTTTTGGGGGTGGCAATGGGCAGCCCGCTCAGTGCTGTGCTTGCCAACCTCTTCATGGAAAACCTGAGACAGAGAATTCAGCACCTCATTCCCAACACCGTTACCTGGCTAAGTTTACGTTGATGATATATTGGTTTTCTGTCCGAGACGTTTCAATATCCTGGCCCTTTTCAACAAGATAATGCGGAACCATCAATAAAGTTTACACTTGAACCCCGAAAACAATGGCAAACTTTCTTTCCTCGACGTTCTCCTGTGCAGATCTCCCGACAGTGACAAACTTCTCTTCAAAGTGTATAGAAAACCCCCCAACAAGGAAGATCTTATAACTTTTTTTCACACCAAGACACCCGCACTAAGAGAGGAGTCCTCATTGGCTTCTTCTTGAGAGCTCTTCGCATCTCCAGCCCTTGTTTTTTTTGAAGAAGAATGTACTTACATAACACAAGCCTTTACACGTCTTCAGTTTTCCCCTCTTTCTTCATCCTAGATAGTAGACTCCCAAAGGGACAAGCTTTTCCTCAACAAACCGTCCATGAAACAGCCCTCTAAGCAGTTCATAGTGCTTCCCATTTTGATGTTGTTGCCACGAAACTCGCCGGGCACTTGCTATGATAACATCAACGTTTCCCCCCATAAACACATCATCTATCAAAGCCCTCACTATGAAAAGCAGCCCCACACCTCTAACTTCCACAGGGAGGCGTCAACACCATTCCCTGTGGGAATCTGTCCCAAGAAATATGTAGGCGAGGTTGGCAGAGATCTTGTGGTCCGCCTGAACTAGCATCGAAATGCCTGTAACAGAGACGATGTAAGGTACGCCTGTGTCTTCCACAGAGACTCCACGGGGCATTTGATGAACTGGAATGAGGCACAACTCGTTCTCACCGAACCAGACCTCAGACGCCGACGGTGCCTAGAAGCCTCACTAATCGCCGTCACCGGCACAATAGAACGTAACACTGGAAACCACAAAATTTCAAAAACATTAGCATACATGAACTAAGCACCACCAACCCAACAACACAGGAGTCACATGATCTCATCGTCTACCCGTCCTCATCCCAACATGGCATTCTTCAGGTCACCATGCGTAACTCACACCTCACTCTCCGCCTATATATAATGTCTTTCTACCTCTGTATGTTACATGTGATCAAGTTCCCTGGATCGAAACGTTTTCTAATAAACATGTCATAGTGTTTGCTTACGTGCCTTTCTAAACCAACGTTTTCCAATGCATTTATAACCACTCTGTAATACGGTGACCAAAACTGTGCAGCATAATCTAAATGAGGCCTAACCAAGGATGTATAGAGTTGAAGAACACCCTGAGGACTCCTATTATTTATGCTTCTAGATATGAAGCCAAGAATTCTGTTAGCTTTATTGCGAACACTAATGCACTGTTGTCTTGGTTTCAGATTACTGCTAACCAGAACTCCTAAATCCTTTTCGCAATCAGTAATATTTAGATCTACATTATTTAATTTATATGTGGCATGGTTATTGTCCTGTCCAACATTTAGAACTTTGCATTTGTCTATATTAAACTGCATCTGCCACTTCTCCGACCACTGCATCAGTCTATTCACATCATCCTGGAGTGCACTAATGTCCTCATTAGAATGAATTGGACGGCCTATTTTGGTGTCATCAGCAAATTATCTTATTATCTTAATTTATTCCCTCATCTATGTCCTTTCTCTAAATTGTGAACAACAACGGGCCCAACACTGACCCCTGGGGAACACCGCTTGTGACGTGCCCCCATTCTGATTTATCCCCATTTATGCAAACTCTCTGCTGCCTATTTGTCAACCATGCCTCTACCCAGAAAAAAATTTCTCCTCCTCTTCCGTGTACCTTAAGTTTCCTTAATAGCCTCTGGTGTGGAACTCTATCGAAATCCTTACTGAAGTCCATATACACAATATCATATTCAATACAATGATCTACCTCCTCAAATGCCTTAGTGAAGAAAAGTTAGTAAATTCGTAAGACATGAACGCCCCTTTGTAAAACCATGTTGAGATTCATTAATCAATTTATGCCCTTCAAGATGGCTAGGAATTGCCTCGGCAATTATTGATTCCACAAATTTTCCCACTATGGAGGTAAGGCTTATTGGTCTATAGTTCGAATCTAAGGACCTGTCACCTGCTTGTAAATAGGTATTACATTAGCCATTTTCCACGTGTCTGGCACTATGCCAGTTTGTAGTGATATATTGAAAAGAATAGCTAAAGGTATGCTAAGTTTCTCTTTATATTCCTTTAACACCCTTGCAAACCGTTGATCAGGTCCTGGGGATTTGCTAGGTTTAATTTCTCGATTTGTCTGAGGATCAAGTCACTAGTTACCTCAATCGTGCATAGTTTATTATCGTCCTGTTCTACATCATTTATTATTTCTGGAATTTCGCTAGTATCTTCCTGAGTAAAAACTGAGAGGAAGTAAGTGTTGAAAAGTTCACATATTTCCTTATCACTGTCAATGATCTGACCTGAGTTACTCTTAAGTGGGCCTATCTTATCTTTAATCTTACTTCTGTATACCTGAAAGAACCCTTTAGGGTTAGTCTTCGAATCTCTTGCGACTTTAGCCTCAGAATCCCTTTTTGCTTTTCTTATTCTTTTTTTTTATTTCTCTCTTTAATTTAATATATTGATTTCTTAACTGCCCATCCCCTCTTTTGATACGCCTATATATGCCCTTCTTTTGACCAAAGAGATGCTTTAATCAATTGTTTAACCATTTGGGTTTATTTTGTTAGATTTAATTTCCCTACTCGGTAAAAAAGTTGTCTGGGCAGCTAGAACTATGCTGTGAAATACGCCATATTGGCAACCAACACCAGCTACCTGACCCATAGTCAGGCCAACCCAATTTATCCCTCCCAGGTAATTTCTCAGTCCCATGACATCATTCAAGTGGAAATCCGGGACAAGGACTGGGTAATTCCATGATTTATTGAAACTAAGTGATTTGTTATCGCTTCCCCCAAGCTCATCAAAAACCTCAAGATTATTAACTAGTGATTCTTTGTTGGCAAGAACCAAGTCAAGCAGGTTGTTTCCTCTAGTTGGTTCTGTCACAAACTGGTTTAAAAAGCAATCCTGAACCGTATCATGAAAGTCACTAGACTCAAGATTTCTTGCCACATTGTTCCAATCAATTTGTCTAAAGTTAAAATCCTCCATTAACACAACATTCTCATATCTAGACACCTTACGAATTTCATCCCATAGCAGTTTACTGCACTCCGTAACAAGGTCTGGGGCCTGTATAACACACCCAAAATTAATTTTTCAGAACCTTCTAGAAACTGTAGCCAAACAGATTCTGTGTCCGATGTTTCTAATCTTATGTCTTGTCTAACACAATTTAAATTATCTCTGACATACATCGTCACTCTACCACCCTTCCTGTTAACCCTATTGGTCTGGAATAGTTTATTACCCCGTATGTTTCATTCAGAAGGCCTTTCTCTGTCTTTGAAGTTGAACCAGGTCTCCATTATAGCAATAATATCTATATTACCTGCATTTGCAAGTAATCTTACTCATCCATCTTATTCCTTAGACTCCTACTATTTGTATAGCATTACAACCCAGAAACTCAAAGGACTGTTAACCTGGGTGTAAAGGGAGCAAAATAAATACAGTAGAAAACGTTTACTTATATTATCCTTCACCAAGTATAAACAGCAACAGGTTTTAGTGCATGCCACGGTAATCAAGGCGGAAGTGATGCCACTAGAAAGCAGACCGTGCTTCAACCAGCTCTAGAATGGAAATGACAATGTGAAGTGGTAACCATGTCACCTCCACAACTGCCAGATCCACCATCTCATTGGCTGAACCTAGATACTGATCTGACGATGGGGCACCATCGTTTAACCCTTAGCATCTAGTTCGCTGGTTGGGGAGGTAGCCTTTTAATGAGGGTGTGTACGTGCACCGAATAATGGTTACGTACTCTTTGCATGCTACACCCCCACCCCAAGAGGGCTTAGGAATAGGCTTCCACCTCCAATGGGTAGAAAGTGCAGCCATGGCACAGTATAATGGAACTGCCTTCCCTCTGAAGTATCCAACTCATAGATAAAGTTCAGCTTTATTTGCGACATAAAGCCAAACCCTAAACTTAGAGTGAGACAGCAGACAGTAGGGTTGTCATAGATCCAAGATACCTGCAGATGGTAGCAGAATATCCCTCACTTAAAAAAACTCACACAAATTAAATTACACAGTATATACAAAAAGGGGGGAAAAGAGCTTAATCTACCGAAGGTCCCTAACACATCCTAACCTAAAATATTTTATGACCGGGACAATGTGTCGGCCCGCATATTTTCTTTGCCGGCTATATGAACAATTTTAAGTGAATAGGGCTGTGGCCTGAGACTCCATCTCTTGAGTCTCGTATTGTGGTCCTTCATTGCTTGGAGATACACCAGAGAATTGTGGTCACTATAAACTGTGACCACCTGCGAAGTCTGATCTATGTAAACATCAAAGTTCTCCGCAGCTAGTACCAGGGTGAGGGCTTCTTTTTCAATTGTAGAGTAGGCCCTCTGGTGCTGATGGAACTTTCCTGAGAAGAATGTCTCAGTCTGCAACCCATCGTCCCCGGCTTGCAAAAGTACTGCCCCAACCCCAGACTCACAAGCATCAACCTGTAATGAAAAAGGTGTGGAAAAGTCTGGAGACAAAAGAATGGGTGCAATACAAACTAATCTTTTTGCTTTCTTAAAAGCATTTTGACATTCTGAGGTCCAATTAAAGGGGACTTTGTGACTGGTAAGTGAGGTTAGAGGGACTAAAATATCTGAAAATTTTATACAGAATCTTCTGTAAAATTCTAGCATGCCTAGGAAACGTTGAAGGAATTTCCTATCATGAGGTACGGGATAATCTTTAATTGCAGGAACTTTAGCAGATTTAGGGGCGACTTTGCCACTTCCTACTTTATGACCCAAAACATTACCAGTATCCTGGAAGACTTAGACAAGTTGATAGTTAAGTGCAAACTCTGGAAGGTCTCAAAGAGAGCCTTAAGCCTAAACATGTGTTGATCCCAAGTTATTATTTTTTATTAACACATCGGCCGATTCCCACCAAGGCAGGGTGGCCCGAAAAAGAAAAACTTTCATCATCATTCACTCCATCACTGTCTTGCCAGAGGGGTGCTTTACACTACAGATATAAAACTGCAACATTAGCACCCCTCCTTCAGAGTGCAGGCGCTGTACTTCCCATCTCCAGGACTCAAGTCCGGCCTGCAGGTTTCCATGAATCCCTTCGTAAATGTCACTTTGCTCACACTCCAACAGCACGTCAAGAATTAAAAACCACTTCTCTCCATTCACTCCTATCAAATACGCTCATGCACGCTTGCTGGAAGTCCAAGCCCCTCGCACGCGAAACCTCCTTTACCCCCTCCCTCCAACCCTACCTAGGCCAACCCCTACCCCGCCTTCCTTCCACTACAGATTTATACATCTCGAAGTCATTCTGTTTCGTTCCATTCTCTTTATATGTCCGAACCACCTCAACAACCCTTCCTCAGCCCTCTGGATAAAAGTTTTGGTAATCCCACACCTCCTAATTTCCAAACTACGAATTCTCTGCACTGTATTCACACCACACATTGCCCTCAGACATGACGTCTCCACTGTCTCCAGCCTTCTCCTCGTTGTAGCATTCATCACCCATGCTTCACACCCATACAAGAGCGTTGGTAAAGCTATACTCTCATACATTCCACTCTTTCCTTCCACGGACAAAGTTCTTTGTCTCCACAGACTCCTAAGTGCACCACTCACTCTTTTGTTCTCATCAGTTCTATGATTCACCTCATCTTTCATAGACCCATCTGCTGACACGTCCACTCCCAAATATCTGAATACATTCACCTCCTTCATACTCTCTCCTTCCAATCTGATATCCAGTCTTTTGTCACCTAATCTTTTTGTTAACCTCATAACCTTACTCTTTCCTATATTCACTTTTAATTTTCTTCTTTTACATACCCTACCAAACTCATCCACCAACCTCTGCAACTTCTCTTCAGAATCTCCCAAAAGCACAGTGTCATCAGCAAAGAGCAACTGTGACAACTCCCACTTTGTGTTAGATTCTTTATCTTTTAACTCTACACCTCTTGCCAAGAGCCTCGCATTCACTTCTCTTGCAACCCCATCTATAAATATATTGAACAACCATGATGATATCACACATCCTTGTCTAATGCCTAATTTTACTGATAAATAAACTCCCTCTCTCCTACATACTCTAACCTGAGCCTCACTATAATCGTAAAAATTCTTCACTGTTTTCAGTAACCTACCTCTTATACCATACACCTGCAACATCTGCCACATTGCCCCCTTATCCACCCTGTCATATGCCTTTTCCAAATCCATAAATGCTACAAAAAACCTCTTTACACTTATCTAAATATTGTTCACCTATATGTTTCACTGTAAACACTTGGTCTACACACCCCCTACTTTTCCTAAAGCCTCCTTGTTCATCTGCTATCCTGCTCTCTGTCTTAATCTTAATTCTTTCAATAATAACTCTACCATACATATTACCAGGTATTCTCAACAGACTTATTCCCCTATAATTTTTGCACTCTCTTTTATCCCCTTTGCCTTTATACAAAGGAACTATGCATACTCTCTGCCAATCCGTAGGTACCTTACCCTCTTCCATACATTTATTAAATAATAGCACCAACCACTCCAAAACTATATCCCCACCTGCTTTTAGCATTTCTATCTTTATCCCATCAATCCCAGCTGCCTTACCCCCTTTCATTCTACCCACTGCCTCACGAACTTCCCCCACACTCATAACTGGCTCTTCCTCACTCCTACAAGATGTTATTCCTCCTTGCCCTATACACGAAATCACAGCTTCCCTATCTCCATTAATATTTAACAGTTCTTCAAAATATTCCCTCCATCTTCCAGATACCTCAAGTATCAGACACAACAACAATGTCGTCTAGGTAAGCTGCTGTGCCTTCAAGTTTTTTAATAGCTTGATGGATAAGTTTCTGGAATGAAGAGGGTGAGTTTTTCATTCCGGAGGGGTAACTGTATATTGATAATGACCTCCTGGAATTATGAAGGCAGAGATTTCAATCGCCTTATCTGTCAAAGGTACCTGACGGATAAGGCAGGTAGCCTTACCCACAAAGTCGACTACGTCATCCAGACGTGGCAATTTTGACCTCGTTCACCTTACGGTAGTCTGTACACATTCAAAAACCTCCATCAGCTTTTTAAACAAGGATGCACGGTGAAGCCCATGGACTAGATGACTCCTCCACTAACCCATGTTCTAACAGAAATTCTACTTCCTGCTGAAGTAGCCTCTGTTTTTCAGGATTAGCTCTGTAGGGGGGGAGTTTAATAGGTTTAGAGTTTCCAACATCTACGTCATGATATCCTAATGTACATTTTTTGAGAACATCCGAGAAGATATCAGGGTAAGATTGTAAGAGCGCAGTTAGATTTGTTACTTGAGTCTTAGATATCCCCACCACTAAAGGGCTAGGGTCCTTGAGGAGGACAGAATTTGGAAGCTTGACATTAATTTCAGAAACAGAGTGCAAAGAGTCAGGGTCATCCTCAGAGGTAGAGGACAGTCATTACTGGGACTTCATCTGGTGTATTAAATGCTTTAATTATATTAATGTGGTAAGTTTTAGTTTTTGAGGTCTTGTTAAGGGGAGACACCACATAATTTACATCAGATAATTTACTTACAATTTGCATAGGTCCCGTAAATTTAGCTTTTAAGGTGTGGCCAGGTACAGGTTCCTGTACCAACACCTTGTCTCCTGGATGGAAGGAGCGAAACTTTGAATTTCTGTCATACCTCTGTTTCATCTTGTTTTGAGCTGCCTTTAAGTTAGCCTTTGCTAACTGACCTTGAAGACGGGTTGTAGAATGCTGAGCAGACGTCTTCTCCCATCCATCCTTCTTTGAGCACCCGAAGAGGACCTCGTACATTATGCCCAAAGATCAGCTCAAATGGACTATACCCGGTAGACTCCTGCACAGCTTCCCTTATAGAAAACAGCAACAAAGGTAGTGATTTATCCCAGTCTGTAGGAAAATGCATACAAAAAGTTCTCATCATGGTTTTTAACGTCTGATAGAATCTTTCCAATACGCCTTGGGAGAGGATGATAGGCAGTGGATAAGTTGTGAATTATCCCTAGCCTAGTTAATTCTTCCCTAAATGCTTTGGCAGTGAAGTTAGTACCTTGATCACTTTGAATAGATTTAGGAATGCCAAAGCAAGAGATGAACTTGGCTAAAGCTTTAAGGATTGCTTTAGTATTAATACTGCGCATGGGAATTGCATTTGGGTATCTAGTTACTCTATCCATAATGGTAAATAAGTACTGATTCCCAGACTTGGACTTAGGTAGTGGACCTACACAATCTATAATTAACTCTACAAAAGGTCTCCATCAGCAGGTATAGGTTGGAGAGGTGCAAGTTTATAATGGAATGTCCAGGTTTCCCTACTTGCTGACTTTCTCGGCAACAGCGATTATGATTCTTCACATCCTGCCTTAATTCTGGCCAATAAAATTCTTTTAGTATTCTATACATCGTTTTAGTAATTCCTAAGTGACCTCCTAATGAAGTGTTATGAGCTATATTTAATATTTGAGGTATAAACATTTTTGGAACCACTAACCTGTCTGACTGTTATCTACCCTCTACCTCCTTACCAGTCTCAGTGCAGATTAAGTAGTTGTTTTTAATTTTATACTTGACTGGGTGATCTGAATAGGATTTACCCATGGCTGCCTAAAAAACAAAATTTAATGAAGAGTCTTTTCGCTGTTCCTCTCGGAAGGACAGTCCCTCGGGCATGGAAACAGAGATATCTAGCAATCCTGCAACCCTGGAATAGGAAGGCTTGATTTGGATCTGTTCACTAAATTTACGAGGCCCTTTCCAGTTTTCCTCATAAATAAGTTGGCTATTCCGAGATCAGAGTCGTCCAAGGATAGGTCAGCAGAGATCCCTTGGGATTTTGCCAGAGTTATGGCCAACATCGGAGAAGAATTAATCATTATTGGTTCTAGACACATACTAGAAGTGGTAATGTTATTACCCAGTAATAACATGGCATCTTTCATAGGAAATCCATCAGATACACCTACAGTCAAATATCCAGTGTAATACCTGCACTTGATATACATTTTATGCAAGGGACAGAAAAAAATTGCTCTTTGAAAAGCTTCTAACAGAACAGAGGATTGTAATGAAGTGTGCTCAGAAAGGGGAATTACTCCCTTTCTTATAAGTGAGCAATATGCTCCAGTATCCCGAAAGGTTCTGACTTCAGTTTTCTTTGAATTTTCCTGAAGGGATATTTGAGTCTTGCAATAATAAGGGGCCATCCTTTTCTTTACTTCTCTTAAGGTCATGCTATTAGGGTCATTATAAATTTTCCTTAATGGTTGGGCAGCTTTGCCGAATATGGCCTGATTTATTACAGTGAAAGCAAACGACAGGCTTGACCTTAGCTCCCTGTTGACGTTGTGGCTGGTGCTGCTCGAGATACTGTTGCTGGGATTCACCATGTTATTTGTTGCTCACCAGGTTGACCATAAGTTGAGTAGCGTGGCTCACCAGGTGACTTAGTTGGTTGACGTAGGCGTTCTCCTTCCTGCTGGCACTTCATCCTCCATTCAGAAACCTTTTCTTGATGGTCTCTGCTCATGCCAGGCTGTTGAAAAGAGAGATGGGACCGCTCGGACAAAGAACGGTTGGTTTCAAAAGTATCAGCCAACCTAGCTGCCTCCAATGCAGTGATTAAGACATGGTCCTGCAGAAAGACTCAAACCTCTGGTCCCACAGACTCCAGAAGATTGTCCACCAGTAGTAACTGAACCAAGTCGTCGAAGTTTGCAACACCACTTGCTTTGTACCAACTGGTAAAACCTTTGGTCTACTGTCTAACAAAGTCCACCAAGGGCTGACCAAGCTGTCGTCTACTTAATTTAAATTCCTTTCTATACTTGGAAAGGATACATTGATAGGCACCAAGAACCGAGGTCTTCATCACCTTATAATTACTGGAATCAGTGCCATTTAACACTGATGTAAATTTCTGTGCCTTTCCAAACAATGCTGCATGCACCACAGACGCCCAATGCTGTTCTGGCCACCTCAAGGATCGAGCCTGGTTTTCGAAAGTTTCGAAAAAATGTTCAGGCTCGGCCTCAATGAAACAAGAAACCAGCTGTACTGCTTTTTGCAAACTAAACTGAGCAAACTGCCTCCTTTCTTTTTTCCTATCAAATTCTTCCTTGGCATATGTCCGTTGTTCCCTATTCTGCTCAAGATTGATTTTCACCAACTCAAGTGCCAACGAAGCAGACTCACCCTGAGACAAACTCGACACTCCTGAGACTTCACGAGGCTGCAGGTTTTGCTCAGGTGTGTCTCGACCATTCTGAAGAAACCTGAGTGGAGTTGCACTGCAGTTAGAGTTCTTTGATAATCAATGCCAATAGATCGAGCAATTTGCCAACAACATTGTAGAGAGAACTTGGGCATGTTTAGGAGAGTAAATTCAGCCACAAATCGTCTGATTCGTAGAGGTGGCATTTAACCCCAACGTAACACGCTATTTGCAATACACGCTCGGATATGCACTGTACGACAGCAGAATTCTCACACGACAGCAAGACTGCAACAAAGCCAAATGTAGAATACACACATACAATAGCAAGGCTGACATGCAGAAGTAAAACCAATGGCAGAATAACAAGAAGGATGACCTTAGCAAAGCAGATGCAGAGTTAACACGCAAAACAGCAAGCTATCTTACGATCACACAATAGCAGGCCTGACTTGCAAAGATTCCTGAAGCATTGACAAAGATGATGCAATGTCAGAT
>NC_069401.1:61092138-61098618 GCF_026875155.1 Cherax quadricarinatus | reverse complement strand
AGAGAGTAGTCTCCCAACCTCGACATGTATGACAAGAAGATGGCCAGAAACCTATACTTGGTTTAATAGAATGTAATTTATTATGTAGCAGATCAGACCAACATTGTTGCCAACGGATGCGAAGGTGAGTAGCAATTACAGGAAAATAGTTTGTGAATGGAACACCTCTATATAAAACTGGGAGATCATGTACTTTAATCGCGCAGCAGTGTCTGCCTGTTCATTGCTCTGTACGTCAACATGACCGAGGACCCAACAAAAAACAATGTCTGTGCTTGCTAGAGATACGGCGTAACCAAAATTGGATACGAAAAACCAGGGGATGAGGTGTATCAAATTTTAGTATAGCCTGCAAAGCACTAAGGGAGTCTGACACTGCCACAAATGGTGACACAGGCATAGACAATATGGATAAGTGCTACGAGAAAGGCATGCAATTCAGCCATAAAAGTGCTGGCCATGGATAATAAATGCCATCGCACGACGTTGTCTGGAAACACTGCTGCGAATCCAATGCCGTCAAAAGACTTGGAACTATCGGTGTACACTGCGATGGCATGAGAATGAGATCGGAAGTGGTTAAGAAGAATACAGCGAGAAGCCACAGAAGGAAGGGCCGCATGGCAGTGGGAAAGAACAGACACGAACCGTCGGAACTTCCCAAGGGGGTAGGGAAAAGTGAGATGCTACATGAACATAGAAGCTGGTAACTGAAGAGAAGACAAAGAGAGGTAGCTTATATACTGCAGTCAGGCGAGTCGAAGCAGGAGGAGGCGGATCACAGTGAGACCTGCCACTAGTATAAGTAGGCCGTGGTCCAAAGGTAGGACAAGCGTTGAAAGTCTTTGTACCAAGATCCCATGATGTTGCAGAGTCTGACAGATGTGATGAATGGTTTTGAAAACCGACAAGTATAAGTGTTTCAGTTCTTCAACTTGTCGGTTTTCAAAACTATTCATCACATCTGTCAGACACTGCAACATCATGGGATCTTGGTATAAAGACTTCAACGCTTGTCCAACCTTTGGACGACGACCTACTTACACTAGTGGCAGGTCCCACTGTGATCCCGCCTCCTCCTGCTTCGACTCATCTCTCTGGCTACAAGAGTGATGGGCTGAACACATCGATTCCAGGGTGAGGGACTGATTACCTCAAACTCCTCCTCTTCTTACCCATTTCTACTTTGTATTGGACTGATGAAGTCACTGTGTGGCGAAACGTTTCTTCAATAAAGATTCCCATTTGTTGCATAAGTGTCTCAATTCTTCAACTTGTCGGTTTTCAAAACCATTCATCACAAAGAAAATTTCTAATGATTTTAATTAAAAAATAAAAAAAAAAATGGCCGCTGTGGTTCCAGTAGGATGTCGGGACAAGAGTAATTTATGCCCAGATGTTTTAGAAGAAATGGTTGGTAGATAATACACATAAGCAACATTTAGGCAATTTTATTCCGAAACGTTTCGCCTGCACAGCAGGCTTCTTCAGTCGAATACAGAAAGTAGGCGGGAACAGTAGAGATGTGAAGACGATGTAATCAGTCCATCAAACTTGAAGTCGTAGAATTTGAGGTTGTCAGTCCCTCAGCCTGGAGAAGTTCAGTTCCATAGTCAGGAACTATCTGAAGATCAAGCGACAGTGTTGAGACTTAAATACTGTCGGAAGGAGAGGTGCAGAGTAGTAGTAGTGAGAATGTAACCACTGAGAGTTCATGTCCCTCTCAGATCAAACAGTTCTCACTATGGCATCTTGGTACAGAGGAGAAAACACCTTGGACAACATTTTCAAGTGAGAACTGTTTGATCTGAGAGGGACATGAACTCTCAGTGGCTACATTCTCACTACTACTACTAGTCTGCACCTCTCCTTCCGACAGTATTTAAGTCTCAACACTGTCTCTTGATCTTCAGATAGTTCCTGACTATGGAACTGAACTTCTCCAGGCTGAGGGACTGACAACCTCAAATTCTATGACTTCAGGGGTGATGGACTGATTACATCGTCTTCTCATCTCTACTGTTCCCGCCTACTTTCTGTATTCGACTGAAGAAGCCTGCTGTGTAGGCGAAACGTTTGAGAATAAAGTTGTCTAAATGTTGCCTATGTGTCTTATCTACCAACCTGTCGGTATTGTATACCATTCGATAATCAGAAGAAATGGTGTTGGTTATTCTGGGTGGCGGTGTTTGTCCGATGTTCTGGAATTCCTGACACGACTTGGTCGTAGTACCACAACTCAGATTTTAGAGGTGAGGAGTCTTGACGTCCCATTATGTCATGTTGACAGGGATCTTGCTCCAATTAACTAGGGTCTACCCTGGTTGACCAGGCCAGTAGCAGAGCTGATAATAATAAAAAATACTGATTAATAAATAAGTATAAGATTGAAGAAAGACAAAGAGTGATATTCTAATTCAATGTTATTACTGGCAACCAGGTAAATCAGTAACAAAGAATAGAAATACTCCTGGTAGATCACCTTACCTGATCAGGAGAAGAGTGGAGATGAAGTGATGCTCCAAACTTCAACCCACACCATACACTGCCATGACCATATACTACACACTGCCATGATTAAATACCATACACTGCCATGACCATATACCATACACTGCCATGACCATATACCATACACTGCCATGACCATATACCATACACTGCCATGACCAAATACCACACACTGCCATGATCAAATACCATACACTGCCATGATCAAATACCATACACTGCCATGACCATATACTACTCACTGCCATGATCAAATACCATACACTGCCATGACCATATACCATACACTGCCATGACCATATACCATACACTGCCATGACCAAATACCACACACTGCCATGATCAAATACCATACACTGCCATGACCATATACCATACACTGCCATGACCAAATACCACACACTGCCATGATCAAATACCATACACTGCCATGATCAAATACCATACACTGCCATGACCAAATACCACACACTGCCATGATCAAATACCATACACTGCCATGATCAAATACCATACACTGCCATGACCAAATACCACACACTGCCATGATCAAATACCATACACTGCCATGATCAAATACCATACACTGCCATGACCAAATACCACACACTGCCATGACCAAATACCATACACTGCCATGATCAAATACCATACACTGCCATGACCAAATACCATACACTGCCATGACCAAATACCACACACTGCCATGATCAAATACCATACACTGCCATGACCAAATACCATACACTGCCACGACCACATACCGTACACTGCCACGACCAAATACCATACACTGCCACGACCAAATACCATACACTGTCACGACCAAATACCACACACTGCCACGACCAAATACCAAACACTGCCACGACCAAATACCAAACACTGCCAAGACCAAATACCATACACTGCTAGGGCCACATACCATACACTGCCACGACCAAATACCAAACACTGCCACGACCAAATACCATACACTGCTAGGGCCACATACCATACACTGTCACGACCACATACCGTACACTGTCACGACCAAATACCATACACCTTCACGACCAAATACCATACACTGCCAGGACCACATACCATACACTGTCACGACCACATACCGTACACTGCCACGACCAAATCCTATACACTGCCACGGGTACATACCACACTCTGCCACGACCACATACCATACACTGCCACGAACAAATACCATACACTGCTACGACCACATACCATACACTGCCACGACGACACACCATACACTGCCACGACCACATATCGTTCACTGCCACGACGACATACCATACACTGCCATGATCATATACCATACACTGCCACCACCAAATATCATACACTGCCACATCCACATACCGTTTACTGCCACGATCAAATACCATACACTGCCACGACCAAATGCTATACACTGCCAAGAACACATACCAAACACTGCGACGACCAAATATCATACACTGCCGCGACCATATACCGTACACTGCCACGACGACATACCATACACTGCCACGATCACACACCATACACTCCCACGATCACATACCACACACTGCCACATCCACATACCGTTCACTGCTACTAGAATTCACTGGAAGCCAGTCCTCTACCTAGCATGCACTGAGCTCGGGTCCCACTCCTTTCAGTAAGTTTTTGACAATCGTTGTATTACGATGTATTAAGTCTTACTTTGTTCAGCGGTAGGACAGCCGCTATGGAGAACTTCTCAGCCTCATGATACAACTTTTCTGCATGGAGGACACTGTGTGTCTTGGCAGTGACTCTGGCTCGTCTGGGTGGTGTTAGTCTTTACATGTGTCTGCTATACAAGTAAAGACCAAATCTTATTTTCTGGTATGGCCACAACAAGACGTTTGCTTCTGCATACTAAGAAGTGCATTTATTATTTGCCCAGTTTTCAGCTTATTCTTAGAACGAATGGAAGTTGCCGCTGCAGTTCTGGTGTCTATACACTGTATTTCATGGACCACATATTGTCCACGAACGAATGCACAGTGTTGACTTAGGGGTCGTGTCAATATGAATCGAAAACCGTCTTACTTGTGCTGGTCTCAAGAATTTTGTGTGATGTGTCTTTTATATGATGGACTTTTATGTGATTGGCCTTTATATAATATGGCTTAGAATAGTTATTATTTGTGGAGTGATTATATAATATGTCACACTGGTGAGTGGTACGGTAATTGGGCATTATCACAAATAAAAACAATTTTCTGACACTTTCACTTGGAGACTGTAAATGTATTTGTACAGGTCTTCTGTATTCAGTAAAGATTGACACGTTTTTACACTTCACATTGTACCAGATCTCAAGACTGGTAGAAGAAGAAGTGTAAACACGCCCTGAAGTAAGAGCTTCGGCTTCAACGGTGACACAGCTTACCTTCCAGCGACCCTGCTTAGGAAGCCGATGCAAACATGTCTCACTATCACCTACTTTCCCTCAGTGTCTCCCTTTCCTCTCTCTGTCATCCATTCCCTTATGTGTCACCCTTCCTCCTCCGTGTCGTCTTCTCTGTGTCTCCGCCTTCCTGCATGCAGTTGCATCTTTTCAATCTAGTCCTGGGGATCAAAGGAGTGCCCGCCCCGTTGCTCTGCCTAATAATACCCTCACGCTTCCTTATTGGTTCCAGTGTCAACTAGTGTTCCAGACTCACAGCTATGTTGTCATCAGTGTCAACTAGCGTTATAAACTCTCGGCTACGGTGTCATCAGTGTCAACTAGTATTCCAGACTCTCAGCTATGGAGTCATCAGTGTCAACTAGTGTTTCAGACTCTCAGCTACGGTATCATAAGTGTCAACTAGTGTTCCAGACACTCAGCTACGGTGTCATCATTGTCAACTAGTGTTCCGGACTCACAGCTACGGTATCATCAGTGTAAACTAGTGTTCCAAGCTCTTAGCTACGGTGTCATCAGTGTCAACTAGTGTTCCAGACTCTCAGCTACGGTATCATCAGTGTCAACTAATGTTCCAGACTCAGAGCTACGGTGCCATCTAGTGTTCCAGACTCTCAGCTATGGTGTCATCAGCGTAATCTAGTGTTCCAGACTCTCAGCTACGGCGTCTTCAGTGTCACCCAGGGTTCCAGATTCTCAGCTACTGTGCCATAAGTGTCAACTAGTGTTCCAGACTTTCAACTACAGTGTCATGAGTGTCAACTAGTGTTCCAGACTCTCAGTTATGATGTCATCAGTGTCAACTAGCGTTTCAGACTCTCAGCAACGGTGTGATCAGTGTCAATTAGTGTTCCAGATTCTCAGCTACGGTGTCATCTGTGTCAACTAGTGTTTCAGACTCTCAGTTACGATATCATCAGTGTCAACTAGTGTTCCAGACTCTCAGCTGCTGTGTAATCAGCGTAAACTAGTGTTCCAGACTCTTGGCTACGGCGTCATCAGTGTCATCTAGGGTTCCATATTCTCAGCTATTGCGTCATCAGTGTCAACTAGTGTTCCAGACTCTCAGCTACGGTGTCATCAGTGTCAATTAAGAACATAAGAACATAAGAGAGTATGGAGGAGGTGAATGTATTCAGATATTTGGGAGTGGACGTGTCAGCGGATGGGTCTATGAAAGATGAGGTGAATCATAGAATTGATGAGGGGAAAAGAGTGAGTGGTGCACTTAGGAGTCTGTGGAGACAAAGAACTTTGTCCTTGGAGGCAAAGAGGGGAATGTATGAGAGTATAGTTTTACCAACGCTCTTATATGGGTGTGAAGCATGGGTGATGAATGTTGCAGCGAGGAGAAGGCTGGAGGCAGTGGAGATGTCATGTCCGAGGGCAATGTGTGGTGTGAATATAATGCAGAGAATTCGTAGTTTGGAAGTTAGGAGGAGGTGCGGGATTACCAAAACTGTTGTCCAGAGGGCTGAGGAAGGGTTGTTGAGGTGGTTCGGACATGTAGAGAGAATGGAGCGAAACAGAATGACTTCAAGAGTGTA
>NC_069401.1:61077138-61087138 GCF_026875155.1 Cherax quadricarinatus | reverse complement strand
TTCTGGAATTTTATGATAAAATAACAGAAGTAAGACAAGAGAGAGAGGGGTGGGTTGATTGCATCTTCTTGGACTGCAAGAAGGCCTTTGACACAGTTCCTCACAAGAGATTAGTGCAGAAGCTAGAGCATCAGGCGCATATAACAGGAAGGGCACTGCAATGGATCAGAGAATACCTGACAGGGAGGCAACAACGAGTCATGGTACGTAATGATGTATCACAGTGGGCACCTGTGACGAGCGGGTCCCACAGGGGTCGGTCCTAGGACCAGTGCTATTTTTGGTATATTGAACGACATGACGGAAGGGTTAGACTCAGAAGTGTCCCTGTTTGCAGATGATGTGAAGTTAATGAGGAGAATTAAATCTGATGAGGACCGGGCAGGACTTCAAAGAGACCTGGACAGACTGGACACCTGGTCCAGCAAATGGCTTCTCGAATTTAACCCTGCCAAATGCAAAGTCATGAAGATAGGGGAAGGGAACAGAAGACCACAGACAGAGTAGGCTAGGTGGCCAAAGACTGCAAACCTCATCAAGGAGAAAGATCTTGGGGTGAGTATAACCCGGCATGTCTCCGGAAGCACACATCAATCAGATAACTGCTGCAGCATATGGGCGCTGGAAAACCTGAGAACAGCTTCCGACACCTTAGTAAGGAATCATTCAAGACACTGTACACAGTGTATGTCAGGCCCATACTGGAGTATGCAGCACCTGTTTGGGAAACCCCGCACTTGATAAAGCACGTCAAGAAACTAGAGAAAGTACAAAGGTTTGCAACAAGGTTAGTTCCGAGCTAAGGGGAAAGTCCTATGAAGAAAGATTAAGGGAAATCGGCCTGACGACACTGGAGGACAGGAGGGTCAGGGGAGACATGATAACGACATATAAAAAAACTGCGTGGAATAGACAAGGTGGACAAGGACAGGATGTTCCAGGGAGGGACACAGAAACAAGAGGCACATTTGGAAGTTGAAGACACAAATGAGTCAGAGAGATAGTAGGAAGTATTTCTTCAGTCATAGAGTTGTAAGGCAGTGGAATAGCCTAGAAAATGACGTAGTGGAGGCAGGAACCATAACACAGTTTTAAGACGAGGTTTGATAAAACTCATGGAGCGGGGAGAGAGAGGGTTTTTAGTAGCAACGGTGAAGAGGCGGGGCCAGGAGCTAGGACTCGACCCCTGCAACCACAAATAGGTGAGTACAAATAGGTGAGTACACACACACACATATACATACACACACCACACACCACACACACACACACACACACACAAACTACCCCACCACACACACACACACACACACACCAAAAACATATACATACACACACACACACACAAACATATACATACACACACACACACAACATATAAAATACAACACACACACATACACACACACATATACATACACACACACACTCATATACATACACACACACATATACATACACACACACACTCATATACATACACACACACACACACACATATACATACACACACTTGTCAGGAAGACAGCAGCGAGTAATGGTACGAGGCGAGGTGTCAGAGTGGGCACCTGTGACCAGCGGGGTCCCACAGGGGTCAGTCCTAGGACCAGTGCTGTTTCTGGTATTTGTGAACGACATGACGGAAGGAATAAACTCCGAGGTGTCACTGTTTGCAGATGACGTGAAGTTGATGAGAAGAGTTCATTCAATCGAAGACCAGGCAGAAATACAAAGGGATCTGGACAGGCTGCAGACCTGGTCCAGCAACTGGCTCCTGGAGTTCAATCCCACCAAGTGCAAAGTCATGAGGATTGGGGAAGGGCAAAGAAGACCGCAGATGGAGTACAGTCTAGAGGGTCAGAGACTACAAACATCACTCAAGGAAAAAGATCTTGGGGTGAGTATAACACCAGGCACATCTCCTGAAGCGCACATCAACCAAATAACTGCTGCAGCATATGGGCGCCTGGCAAACCTCAGAACAGCATTCCGACATCTTAATAAGGAATCGTTCAGGACCCTGTACACCGTGTACGTTAGGCCCATATTGGAGTATGCGGCACCAGTTTGGAACCCACACCTAGCCAAGCATGTAAAGAAACTAGAGAAAGTGCAAAGGTTTGCAACAAGACTAGTCCCGGAGCTAAGAGGTATGTCCTATGAGGAGAGGTTAAGGGAAATCAACCTGACGACACTGGAGGACAGGAGAGATAGGGGGGACATGATAACGACTTACAAAATACTGAGAGGAATTGACAAGGTGGACAAAGACAGGATGTTCCAGAGACTGGACACAGTAACAAGGGGACACAGTTGGAAGTTGAAGACACAGATGAATCAAAGGGATGTTAGGAAGTATTTCTTCAGCCACAGAGTAGTCAGGAAGTGGAATAGTTTGGGAAGCGATGTAGTGGAGTCAGGATCCATACATAGCTTTAAGCAGAGGTACGATAAAGCTCAGGGTTCAGGGAGAGTGACCTAGTAGCGACCAGTGAGAGGCGGGGCCAGGAGCTTGGACTCGACCCTGCAACCTCAACTAGGTGAGTACAACTAGGTGAGTACACACACACACACACATATATACATACACACACACACACATATGTACATACACACACACACACACACACACACATATGTACATACACACACACACACACACACACACATATATACATACACACACACACACACACACACACACACACACACACACACACACACACACACACACACACACACACACACAACACACACACACACACACACACACACACACAATACACCTCGCATACCCCTAACCCCCTCCGTCCCTCCCTCCCCACCCCTCTCTCTCTCTCTCTCCCTCTTCCTCGATTTCTCTCCCCTTTGCTCTCCATCCCTCCCTCCCTATCCCTCTCCCTTTCTCTCTCTCCCTCTCTATCCATCTTTCCCCTCCCTCTCCTCTATCTCTCTCTCTCTTTCTATCTTTCTCTCTCCACCTCTCGTTCTCTCTATCTCTCTCCTCCTCACACACCTTCCATTCATCTTGCCTTTCCTCCTACCCCTCCCCCTGGCTTTCCCTCACTTCCCTCCCTTCCCACTCAACATCCCTAGCCTTCTCCTATCATTCTCTCTCCCCTCTCTCTTTCTCTCTCTCTCTCTCTCTCTCTCTCTCTCTCTCTCTCTCTCTCTCTCTCTCTCTCTCTCTCTCTCTCTCTCTCTCTCTCTATCCCTCTCTCTCTCCTTCTCTCTCTCTCTCTCTCACACAAGCTGCTTTCTGTAGTAAAAAAAAAGTTGGTAACCCAAGAAGGCGGAGACCCAGGGGTCTGGAGCCCGAACCCAGGAGGGAGGAACCAGGGAGGGAAGATTGAGAGTTAGAGCTCAAAAAAATGGAGGAAGAGTGGGGAAGGAAGCTAGCAGAGCTCGGCAGGGTAATTGAGGAGAGGATAGCTGAAGAGAGCAAGAAGTGGGGACTTCAAGTCTTAGCAGCAGAAGATGAGATAAAGTGCTTAGAAGAGGAGCTAAAAAACCTGAAACAGACTAGAGAGACACATGACAGTACAGACATGACATCAGGAACTTCTATACCAGTCACAGACAAGGGGGCTGTAGAGATTCAGACAAAGATAAGTACAGGAAGACCAAATGAGAAGCCTGAAGACAACGAAGGAGACATGACATGCAGAGACTCTAACAGTCAACTACAGTGGCAGGGAACAGCTGGGCAGGGAAGACAGTCCACTGAGCATAGGAGCTGCAGCATGGGCAGGGGTTGAAGGCAGGAACATTTCGATGGAAACAGCTAAAACACATCAGAGGATGCAAAGAGAGACACAGTGCGAGGAGGAGAGGGAGAGGTCAGTGTTTGTCTACGGGCTCCAAGAAGTCGAAAGGGAAACCTACAATGAAAGAAACCAGGGGGAGAAGAAAGTGATCGAAGGTATCATGAAAGCAATAGGTGAGGGAGACATGACCCAGGTGGCAAATTTTTGGAGAATTGGGTGGTTTGAGAGAGGAAGGAGACGGCCTGTCAAAGTAATCTTCAAGGCAGAATCAGCTCGAACCAGGGTCCTGCAGGAGAAAGCACGACTGAGGGACAAGCCAGAGTACCAGAGAGTGTACCTAGATCGCTACAGAACACAGCAGGAAAGGACAATACTGAGAGAGAGGGTACAAAGACGAAAGGAGGAACGGGATGCATCGATGAAGACGAGCAGAACCCAGACTCAGGTGGACGGACAAATACATCCTAGAGAGACACCCGCACAAGGACTCAAACCACAACAGAATTAACAGTTTCATGAGAGAGAGCTCAGTGGAGGAAATTGTTGCAGACTTTAATCAGGAGAATTCTGAATTTAATGTTGTCCGAGCATATAAATTCTCTAAACCTGGCAACACCAAGGTAACATAAAAGTTAATATTTGAGACACCTGAAGCAGCCAAACTAGTATGTTAAAATGGTTTCAAATGTTTTTGCAGCATATGCTCTGGTGAGCATTCTTTTCGAGATTGTCATAACAAAACTAAGCCCAAGTGTGTCCTTTGCAATGGAAAACATTATGCTGTTTCCCCTATCTGTCCTGAGAGGAAAAAAGTAATACAGAAAATTCTAGAAGCTAAGAAACTATCCAATTTCTCCAACAATGTCCCAGGCTTCCTTCCCAGTTGTGCCTGGATCTAGTGGGACTCCTCAGGCCTCTTCCACCGGTTCCAGTGTTTGGAAAACAACTATTTAATATCATGACAGCCAGGAATCTGTCATTTCAAGGCTCATTCTAAGATTTAACTCCTTCAGGGCATTTCTTGGTGAAAATGAAATTGTGTCGTTCAAAAATTTACCTTCCACTGCAATTGACGACGCGATCAGGTCCCTTCAAAACCGAAGACTTGATGCTACTAATGCAACTTGCCAATTAGCTTCCGCAAAGATCTACCAACGACATAAACCTACTAGGGAAATTAGAGACTGTATGAGAAATCATCAAACAGAATGTCGAAGGCATCTTCAAACGCGACAATCACCAGAGGCTGCATTGTATAGATTGAGGCAGGAATTAATTACCATGATTAGTCATCACAAACGTGACTTATGGAAGTTTCTAGTTATCCAAGCTAACCAGTATGATCGTCAACCTAAAAATTTTTGAAGCAAGATTCGGTAACTTTTAGGGGCAAAGCACAAGGCTCCCAGCTACCCAATTCATACTTTCACTGATGATGATGAGGAGGAGGAGGTTGAGATTAAACTTGATGATCCACAAGACCAGGCTAATTTGATGGGTAATGTATGGGAGAAAATTCTATCCCACAATTACAATCGTCGATTTAATAATAATCACTATCAGTTGGTCAATGACTAGAGAGATGAGAACTTAGCTGATCTACAACCACTACCTTCCATCGATATTTCAACTCTTGAAGACGCCCACCCGCTTACTAGACCTATTACACTACTTGAAGTGAGTCAGGTTATTGGAAGAATGCGAAATAGAGCCCCTGGTCTCTCGGGAATAGCAATGAAACAAAATAAAGCTCCTACCCAGAAACTGTAAACAGTCTTTGGTCAATATCTTTAATGCCATCTTGGTCTCCGGACATTTCCCAGTTGTTTTTAAGACTGAGAGGATGATTTTTCTTGCGAAACTCCATGAAGACATCTACCAACCTGGGAAATATAGGCCTATATCCTTACTTGAAGTCACAGGCAAAGTTCTTGAGAAGATCATTTCCAATAGACTGAACTATTATATGGAGTTTAACCATCTCTTTACTGAAAAACAATTCAGTTTTAGGACTCATAGAGGTACCCATCACGCAATAAATATTATTTTCGATGCTGTAGTGAGCCTGAAACATCAGGACAATCTTGCCCTAATTGCCACAAGAGATGTTCATAAAGCTTATGATAGCTTATGACATGATGGTCTTATATATAAACTTACTGACCTACCAGACCATAACTGGACATTTCTCAGATTCATATATAACTTCTTAACTCAAAGAAAAATCATTCCTACCTTTCACGGCAGGTCGACAGAGCCTTTTATACCGACCGCTGGTGTCCCACAAGGATCAAGTCTTAGTCCAACTCTATTCAATATTTATGTGAATGATCTTCCTCAACCAGAGTTCAATGATACAATTATTACGCAATTTGCAGATGATATTATCCATGCCGTCTCATCAACCCTTGTAACAGGAAAATATAAGCATAAGAGGGTCATAAAAAAAATAAATATTGAACTTATTCGAACATCAAATTGGCAGAGGAAATGGAGAATTACGACCAACCCTGACAAAGTCCTTGTTAGTACGATAGGATGTTTTGTATCAACCATCGAAGATAAAGGGGGTATCTCCATCAGATGAACACCTGTAGTAATTAGAAACCCTAACAAGATCTTGGGATATGAAATAGACAGGCTGCTCCACTCAACGTCTCACGTCAATAAAAAGATCAACATAGCCAAAGTCTGTCTTAGCAGTCTCTATATATTTAATCAAGCCTCTTCCCATCAAAAAATCTGTATAAAATGATGATAAGGCCTATACTCGAATACCCATGTGTCCCAATGTCGTTAACAACAAAGACCAACATGCTACGGTTACAAAGGGTCCAGAATAGAGCTCTTCGCTTTATTACGGGTACCAGGAGGAGAGACAGAATCAAAATGGCAGATTTACACGTGCAACAGGATATTACTGCCTTAAATGTACGCCTTGATATGCTGAAAAAGAGGCAACTCTATGCAATGCAAGAACTCTACATACCAGATAGAGAACATCCTCCCCAAGCTGAAAATACCACCGACTATATCATTAACATGCCTCCTCACAGAACCCAAAGAATGACTCTTCCACAGAGGCTGCGTCGCTTCATTACCAATGACCAATGATCTTGAGCAACCTGCCTGCAGATGAAGATGATTGGGTAACACCAGAACCCTTCTACGTCTACTAAGAATATTATCGCCAATAATTATGGAGATATCTTATATAACTTTTCTACTTTCACATCTAGAATTAAATTCGCTATATTTACTTTGGCGGAACACCACCTTGAAAGAAGCCAACGTGTCCAGTAATTTTTCATGAATTGTCTATATAATTATCGCCTTGCCTTGTCGTTGAAGTTTACGTTCTCCAAACGCAAAAAAAAAAAGCAATTGCAACTTGTATATCTATTACCGATTCAGAGTCATGTACCTATATATCTGTTATATCTGTGTGACTCTGATGGGTAAGTGTTATACCCCTTGCAATAAATTTTCGGTTATTACACACACATACTTTTTAAATTGCACCAAAGTGGTTGTGTCACTTCCCTTTTATATCCTACCTCATTCTCCCCTCCCACTCTTTTCCATATTTCTATCCTTACCCATCCTTCTTCCTAACCCTTCTTACCAAAGCTTTGGTCATAAGTTCAAGTTCAAGAAAGAGTGGAGGGGGAGGAGGGGTTGCACTGCTCATAAAAAAAGATGGACTTTTGAGGAAATGGAGGGCATGGACGAGAATGGAGAAATGGATTACATTGTAGGTACAATTCAGTCTGGGGAACATAAGGTAGTCATTGCAGTGATGTATAACTCACCACAGAACTGCTGGAGGCCAAGAGAGGAATATGATGAGAATAACAGAGCGATTCTGGACACACTGGCTGAGGTGGCACGAAGAGCTCAATCGCGCAGAACAAAGTTACTGGTTATGGGTGATTTCAACCACAGGGAGATCGATTGGGAAACCTGGAGCCTCATGGGGGTCCCGATACATGGAGAGCCAAGATGATGGATGTGGTACTGGAAAACCTCATGCATCAATACATCAGGGACACTACCAGAGAGAGAGAGGGGAGGATGAACCAGCAAGATTGGACCATGTGTTCACCCTGAGTAGCTCAGACATTGATGGCATCACATATGAGAAGCAACTCGGAGCTAGTGACCACGTAGTCCTGAGTTTTGATTACATAGTAGAGCTGCAAGTGGAGAGGGTAACAGGATTCGAAGGGGAAAAGCCAAACTATAAAAGGGGGGACTACACAGGTATGTGGAACTTCCTGCGGGAGGTTCAGTGGGACAGAGAAATGGTAGGAAAGTCAGTAAATGAAATGATGGAATATGTAACAACAAAATGCAAGGAGGCAGAGGAAAGGTTTATTCCCAAGGGCAACAGAAGCAATGGGAAGACCAAAGCGAGTCCTTAGTTTACCAGAAGGTACAGGGAGGCAAAAACTAAGTGTTTTAGAGAATGGAAGAGTTATAGACGGCAAAGGACTCAGAAAAACAATATCAGTCGAAGAGCCAGAAACGAACATGCACAGATAAGGAGGGAGGCCCAGCGACAGTACGAAAATGACATAGCATCGAAAATCAAGTCTGGCCCTAAACTGCTGTTTAGCCACATTAGGAGAAAGACAACAGTAAAAGACTAGGTGATCAGGCTGAGGAAAGAAGGTGGGGAACTCACACGAAACGATCAAGAGGTTTGTGAGGAGTTCAACACGAGATTTAAGGAAGTATGCTCAGTGGAGACAGGAAGGGCTCTGGGAAGACAGGACACAGGGGGACACCAACAGGGAATAGACCAACAAGTGCTGGATGATATGCACACAACTGAGAAGGAGGTGAAGAAGCTGCTAAGTGACCTTGATACCTCAAAGGCAAGGGGACCGGGCAACATCTCCCCGTGGGTCCTCAGGGAGGCAGCATGTATACTGTGTGTGCCATTAACCACAATCTTCAACACATCCCTTGAAACTGGGCAACTACCTGAGGTATGTAAGACCGCAAATGTAGTTCCCATTTTTAGAAAAGGAGACTGAAAAGGGGCATTAAATTACAGATCAGTGTCACTGACGTGTATAGTATGCAAAGGTATGGAGATTATCAGGAGGAGAGTGGTGGAACACCTGGAACGGAACAAGATTATAAACGAGAATCAACACGGATTCATGGAAGGCAAATCCTGTATCACAAACCTTCTCGGGTTTTTTTGACAAAGTTACAGAAGTAAAACAAAGACGTGGGTTTGTGATACAGGCCTTCTTGGACAGCAAGAAGGCCTTCGACACAGTTCCTCACAAGAGATTAGTGCAGAAACTAGAGGATCAGGCACGTATAACAGGAAGGGCACTGCAATGGATCAGAGAATACCTGACAGAGAGACAACATGAGTCATGGTACGGGATGAGGTATCACAGCGGGCACCTGTGACGAGCGGGGTCCCACAGGGGTCGGTCCTAGGACCAGTACTATTTTTGGTATATGTGAACGACATGATGGAAGGGTTAGACTCAGAAGTGTCCCTGTTCGCAGACGATGTGAAGTTAATGAGGAGAATTAAATCAGATGAGGATCAGGCAGGACTTCAAAGAGACCTGGACAGGCTGGACACGTGGTCCAGCAACTGGCTTCTTGAATTCAACCCTGCAAAATGCAAAGTCATGAAGATAGGAGAAGGGCAAAGAACACCGCAGACAGAGTATAGGCTAGGTGGCCAAAGACAGCACACCCAGCTCAAGGAGAAAGATCTTCGGCAGACCATAACACCGAGCATGTCTCTGGAGGCACACATCAACCAGATAACTGCTGTAGCAAACCTGAGAATAGCATTCCGATGCCTTAGTAAGGAATCGTTCAAGACACTGTACACTGTGTACATCAGGACCATACTGGAGTATGCAGCACCAGTTTGGAACCCACACCTGGTCAAGCACGTCAAGAAATTAGAGAAAGTGCAAAGGTTTGCAACAAGGCTTGTTCCAGAGCTCACGGGTATGTCCTTCGAAGAAAAGTTGAGGGAAATCGGACTGAGGCATTGGAGGGCAGGAGGGTCAGGGGAAACATGGTAACGACATACAAAATACTGCTTGGAATAGATAAGGTGGACAGAGACAGGATGTTCCAGAGAGGGGACACAGAAACAAGGGGCCGCAATTGGAACTGAAGACTCAGACGAGTCAGAGTGATGTTAGAAGTATTTCTTCAGTCATAAAGTCGTCAGGAAGTGGAAT
>NC_069401.1:61063415-61076638 GCF_026875155.1 Cherax quadricarinatus | reverse complement strand
GGGGGGAAAATCACTCTTACAGCTCCAACGGGCTCCAATGGGAGTACAAAGCGATATATGAAACAATACTTCAGAGGAACTTGCGTGGCTTACTTCTCTCTCACAGCTGGGTTAGGAAGCTGGGTTGGCTGACTGGCTTAACCCACGAGAATGGCTGACTGAAAGACGTATAACGATGCACACAGCATGAAGGAGCAGGTGGATGACAGGAGACAGGCTGGATGGTAGGCTGAGGAAGGCTGACTAGCGTTCACTTCCACAGTCTGGCTTATTGTGGCTTAATTGCAAAATCCGGGTCAACCCCTCGGAGATTGAAGCATTTAGCACACGAACTAAGCCAGGAAGCTTGAAAAACGGCTGCAACAGGCTTGCAGGCTCGAGTACACAGGGTGGTGTGGTGAGGGTAAGCTGCTAGCTGGAGGTGGCTCGGTTCACCTCTGACCTGCCGGCAACCCACAAACAGTCTTCTAACGTCTGAAATACCCTTAAATCCACGCCCACACTGCTGTCACCATTTTTCAAGTGGGTTTTCGATAACGTGGATGGGGTAAGAATACTCACGTAGGCTGGTAGTACGTATAATATAACGGAAAGTATGGGAAAGCACCAACAGCCGACCTGCCTCTCTCTGCTCCCTATCTTCGACTGACCCACAAGTGCCTATGGGTGAGGGTGTTTGAAATCCTGCTATGGTCAGCAGCAATATGAATAACAGTGATTCACACAGACGGTTGGTAGTGAGTCATCTACTGGTACACTGGTTACTGGTAACTGGTTCCTAGGAACTGGTACTACTACTGAGATGTGTGTGTGTGTGTGTGTGTGTGTGTGTGTGTGTGTGTGTGTATGTGTGTGTGTGTGTGTGTGTGTGTGTGTGTGTGTGTGTGTGTGTGTGTGTGTGTGTGTGTGTGTGTGTGTGTGTGTGTACTCACCTAGTTGTACTCACCTAGTTGAGGTTGCAGGGGTCGAGTCTAAGTTCCTGGCCCTGCCTCTTCACTGGTCACTACTAGGTCACTCTCCCTGAACCGTGAGCTTTATCATACCTCTGCTTAAAGCTATGTATGGATCCTGCCTCCACTACATCGCTTCCCAAACTATTCCACTTACTGACTACTCTGTGGTTGAAGAAATACTTCCTAACATCAGTGTGATTCATCTGTGTGTGTGTGTGTGTTTGTGTGTGTGTGTGTGTGTGTGTGTGTGTGTGTGTGTGTGTGTGTTGTGTGTGTGTGCGTGTGTGTGTCTGTATGTGTGTGTGTGTGAGTGTGTGTGTGTGTGTGTGTGTGTGTGTGTGTGTGTGTGTGTGTGTACTCACCTATTTGTGGTTACAGGGATCGAGTCCTAGCTCCTGGCTGTGTTGATGTGTGTGTGTGTGTGAGTACTCCCTATTTGTGGTTACAGGGATCGAGTCCTAGCTCCTCGCTCTGTGTGTGTGTGTGTGTGTGTGTGTGTGTGTGCTCACCTATTTGTGGTTACAGGGATCGAGTCCTAGCTCCTGGCTGTGTGTGTGTGTGTGTGTGTGTGTGTGTGTGTGTGTGTGTGTGTGGGTGTGTGTGTGTGTGGTGTGTGTGTGTGTACTCACCTAACTCACCTAATTGTGGTTGCAGGGGTCGAGATTCAGCTCCTGGTCCCGCCTCTTCACTGACCGCTACTAGGTCCTCTCTCTTTCTGCTTCCTGAGCTTTGTCATACCTCGTCCTAAAGTTTTGTATGGTTCCTGCCTCCACTACATGACTTGCTAGGCTATTCCACTTCCTGACGACTTTATGACTGAAGAAATACTTCTAACATCACTCTGACTCGTCTGAGTCTTCAGTTCCAATTGCGGCCCCTTGTTTCTGTGTCCCCTCTCTGGAACATCCTGTCTCTGTCCACCTTATCTATTCCAAGCAGTATTTTGTATGTCGTTACCATGTTTCCCCTGACCCTCCTGCCCTCCAATGCCCTCAGTCCGATTTCCCTCAACTTTTCTTCGAAGGACATACCCATGAGCTCTGGAACAAGCCTTGTTGCAAACCTTTGCACTTTCTCTAATTTCTTGACGTGCTTGACCAGGTGTGGGTTCCAAACTGGTGCTGCATACTCCAGTATGGTCCTGATGTACACAGTGTACAGTGTCTTGAACGATTCCTTACTAAGGCATCGGAATGCTATTCTCAGGTTTGCTACAGCAGTTATCTGGTTGATGTGTGCCTCCAGAGACATGCTCGGTGTTATGGTCTGCCGAAGATCTTTCTCCTTGAGCGGGGTGTGCTGTCTTTGGCCACCTAGCCTATACTCTGTCTGCGGTCTTCTTCGCCCTTCTCCTATCTTCATGACTTTGCATTTTGCAGGGTTGAATTCAAGAAGCCAGTTGCTGGACCACGTGTCCAGCCTGTCCAGGTCTCTTTGAGGTCCTGCCTGATCCTCATCTGATTTAATTCTCCTCATTAACTTCACATCGTCTGCGAACAGGGACACTTCTGAGTCTAACCCTTCCATCATGTCGTTCACATATACCAAAAATAGTACTGGTCCTAGGACCGACCCCTGTGGGACCCCGCTCGTCACAGGTGCCCGCTGTGATACCTCATCCCGTACCATGACTCACTGTTGTCTCTCTGTCAGGTATTCTCTGATCCATTGCAGTGCCCTTCCTGTTATACGTGCCTGATCCTCTAGTTTCTGCACTAATCACTTGTGAGGAACTGTGTCGAAGGCCTTCTTGCTGTCCAAGAAAATGCAATCAACCCACCCCTCTCTCTCGTGTCTTACTTCTGTAACTTTGTCATAAAACCCGAGAAGGTTTGTGATACAGGATTTGCCTTCCATGAATCCGTGTTGATTCTCGTTTATAATCTTGTTCCGTTCCAGGTGTTCCACCACTCTCCTCCTGATAATCTCCATACCTTTGCATACTATACACGTCAGTGACACTGATCTGTAATTTAACGCCCCTTTTCAGTCTCCTTTTCTAAAAATGGGAACTACATTTGCGGTCTTACATACCTCAGGTAGTTGCCCAGTTTCAAGGGATGTGTTGAAGATTGTGGTTAATGGCACACACAGTATACCTGCTGCCTCCCTGAGGACCCACGGGGAGATGTTGCCCGGTCCCCTTGCCTTTGAGGTATCAAGGTCACTTAGCAGCTTCTTCACCTCCTTCTCAGTTGTGTGCATATCATCCAGCACTTGTTGGTCTATTCCCTGTTGGTTTCCCCCTGTGTCCTGTCTTCCCAGAGCCCTTCCTGTCCCCACTGAGCATACTTCCTTAAATCTCGTGTTGAACTCCTCACAAACCTCTTGATCGTTTCGTGTGAGTTCCCCACCTTCTTTCCTCAGCCTGATCACCTAGTCTTTTACTGTTGCCTTTCTCCTAATGTGGTTAAACAGCAGTTTAGGGCCAGACTTGATTTTCGATGCTGTGTCATTTTCGTACTGTCGCTGGGCCTCCCTCCTTATCTGTGCATGTTCGTTTCTGGCTCTTCGCTGATTTTGTTTTCTGAGTCCTTTGCCGTCAAATAACTCTTCCATTCTCTAAAACACTTAGTTTTTGCCTCCCTGTACCTTCTGGTAAACTAAGGACTCGCTTTTGGTCTTCCCATTGCTTCTGTTGCCCTTGGGAATAAACCTTTCTTGCCTCCTTGCATTTGTTGTTACATATTCCATCATTTCATTTACTGACTTTCCTACCATTTCCTGTCCCACTGAACCTCCCGCAGGAAGTTCCACATACCTGTGTAGTCCCCCCTTTTATAGTTTGGCTTTTCCCCTTCGAATCCTGTTACCCTCTCCACTTGCAGCTTTTACTATGTAATCAAAACTCAGGACTACGTGGTCACTAGCTCCGAGTTGCTTCTCATATGTGATGCCATCAATGTCTGAGCTACTCAGGTGAACACATGGTCCAATCTTGCGGGTTCATCCTCCCTCTCTCTCTTGGTAGTGTCCCTGATGTATTGATGCATGAGGTTTTTCCAGTACCACATCCATCATCTTGGCTTCCATGTATAGGGACCCCCATGAGGCTCCAGGTTTCCCAATCGATCCCCCTGTGGTTGAAATCACCCAAACCAGTAACTTTGTTCTGCGCGATTGAGCTCTTCGGCCACCTCAGCCAGTGTGTCCAGAATCGCTCTGTTATTCTCATCATTTTCCTCTCTTGGCCTCCAGCAGTTCTGTGGTGAGTTATACATCACTGCAATGACTACCTTATGTTCCCCAGACTGAATTGTACCTACAATATAATCCATTTCTCCATTCTCGTCCATGCCCTCCATTTCCTCAAAAGTCCATCGTTTTTTTATGAGCAGTGCAACCCTCCTCCCCCCCCACTCTTTCTTTAACTTGAACTTATGACCAAAGCTTTGGTAAGAAGGGTTAGGAAGAAGGAGGGTAAGGATAGAATATGGAAAAGAGTGGGAGGGGAGAATGAGGTAGGATATAAAGGGAAGTGACACAACCCCTTGGTGCAATTTAAAAAGTATGTCTGTGTAATAACCGAAAATTTATTGCAAGGGGTATAACACTTACCCATCAGAGTCACACAGATATAACAGATATATAGGTACATAACTCTGAATCGGTAATAGATATACAAGTTGCAATTGTTTTTTTTTTGCGTTTGGAGAACGTAAAAATTCAACGACAAGGCAAGGCATAATTATATAGACAATTCATGAAAAATTACTGGACACGTTGGCTTCTTTCAAGGTGGTGTTCCGCCAAAGTAAATATAGCGAATTTAATAGTAGATGTGAAAGTAGAAAAGTTATATAAGATATCTCCAAATTATTGGCGATAATATTCTATAGACGTAGAAGGGTTCTGGTGTTACCCAATCATCTTCATCTGCAGGCAGGTTGCTCAAGATCATTGGTCATTGGTAATGAAGCGACGCAGCCTCTGTGGAAGAGTCATTCTTTTGGGGCCTGTGAGGAGGGATGTTAATGATATAGTCGGTGGTATTTTCAGCTTGGGGAGGATGTTCTCTATCTGGTATGTAGAGTTTTGCATTGATAGAGTTGCCTCTTTTTCAGCAAATCAAGGCGTACATTTAAGGCAGTTAATACCCTGTTGCAGTGTAAATCTGCCATTTTGATTCTGTCTCTCCTCCTGGTACCGTAATAAAGCGGAGAGCTCTATTCTGGACCCTTTGTAACCGTAGCATGTTGGTCTTTGTTGTTAACGACATTGGACACATGGGTATTCGAGTATAGGCCTTTTCATCATTTTATACAGATTTTTTGATGGGAAGGGGCTTGATTAAAAATAGAGACTGCTAAGACAGACTTTGGCTATGTTGATCTTTTTATTGACGTGAGACGTGAGTGGAGCAGCCTGTCTATTTCATACCCAAGATCTTGTTAGGGTTTCTAATTTCTACAGGTGTACCTCTGATGGAGATACCCCCTTTATCTTCGATGGTTGATACAAAAAAATCCTATCGTATAACAAGGGCTTTGTCAGGGTTGGTCGTAATTCTCCATTTCCCTCTGCCAATTTGATGTTCGGGAAAAAGTTCAATATTTATTTTTTTATGACCCTCTCATGCTTATATTTTCCTGTTACAAGGGTTGATGAGGGCGGCATGGATAATATCATCTGCAAATTGCGTAATAATTGTATCATTGAAAATCTGGTTGAGGAAGAAACATTCACATAAATATTGAATAGAGTTTGGACTAAGACTTTATCCTTGTGGGACACCACGGTCGGTATAAAAGGTTCTGTCGACCTGCCGTGAAAGGTAGGAATGATTTTTCTTTGAGTTAAGAAGTTATATATGAATCTGAGAAAATGTCCAGTTATGGTCAGGTAGGTCAGTAAGTTTATATATAAGACCATCATGTCATAAGCATATAAGCTTTATGAACATCTCTGGTGGCAATTAGGGCAAGATTGCCCGATGTTTCAGGCTCACTACAGCATCGAAAATAATATTTATTGCGTGATGGGTACCTCTATGAGTCCTAAAACTGAATTGTTTTTCAGTAAAGAGATGATTAAACTCCATATAATAGTTCAGTCTATTGGAAATGATCTTCTCAAGAACTTTGCCGGTGACTTCAAGTAAGGATATAGGCCTATATTTCCCAGGTTGGTAGATGTCTTCATGGAGTTTCGCAAGAAAAATCATCCTCTCAGTCTTAAAAACAACTGGGAAATGTCCGGAGACCAAGATGGCATTAAAGATATTGACCAAAGACTGTTTACAGTTTCTGGGTAGGAGCTTTATTTTGTTTCATTGCTATTCCCGAGAGACCAGGGGCTCTATTTCGCATTCTTCCAATAACCTGACTCATTTCAAGTAGTGTAATAGGTCTAGTAAGCGGGTGGGCGTCTTCAAGAGTTGATATATCGATGGAAGGTAGTGGTTGTAGATCAGCTAAGTTCTCATCTCTCTAGTCATTGACCAACTGATAGTGATTATTATTAAATCGACGATTGTAATTGTGGGATAAAATTTTCTCCCATACATTACCCATCAAATTAGCCTGGTCTTGTGGATCATCAAGTTTAATCTCAACCTCCTCCTCATCATCATCATCAGTGAAAGTATGAATTGGGTAGCTGGGAGCCTTGTGCTTTGCCCCTAAAAGTTGCCGAATCTTGCTTCAAAAATTTTTAGGTTGACGATCATACTGGTTAGCTTGGATAACTAGAAACTTCCATAAGTCACGTTTGTGATGACTAATCATGGTAATTAATTCCTGCCTCAATCTATACAATGCAGCCTCTGGTGATTGTCGCGTTTGAAGATGCCTTCGACGTTCTGTTTGATGATTTCTCATGCAGTCTCTAATTTCCCTAGTAGGTTTATGTCGTTGGTAGATCTTTGCGGAAGCTAATTGGCAAGTTGCATTAGTAGCTTCAAGTATTCGGTTTTGAAGGGACCTGATCGCGTCGTCAATTGCAGTGGAAGGTAAATTTTTGAACGACACAATTTCATTTTCACCAAGAAATGCCCTGAAGGAGTTACATCTTAGAATGGGCCTTGAAATGACAGATTCCTGGCTGTCATGATATTAAATAGTTGTTTTCCAAACACTGGAACAAGTGGAAGAGGCCTGAGGAGTCCCACTAGATCCAGGCACAGCGGGGAAGGAAGCCTGGGACATTGTTGGAGAAATTGGATAGTTTCTTAGCTTCTAGAATTTTCTGTATTACTTTTCTCCTCTCAGGACAGATAGGGGAAACAGCATAATGTTTTCCATTGCAAAAGACACACTTGGGCTTAGTTTTGTTATGACAATCTCGAAAAGAATGCTCACCAGAGCATATGCTGCAAAAACATTTGAAACCATTTTAACATACTAGTTTGGCTGCTTCAGGTGTCTCAAATATTAACTTTCATGTTACCTGGTTGTTGCCAGGTTTAGAGAATTTATATGCTCGGACAACATTAAATTCAGAATTCTCCTGATTAAAGTCTGCAACAATTTCCTCCACTGAGCTCTCTCTCATGAAACTGTTAATTCTGTTGTGGTTTGAGTCCTTGTGCGGGTGTCTCTCTAGGATGTATTTGTCCGTCCACCTGAGTCTGGGTTCTGCTCGTCTTCATCGATGCATCCCGTTCCTCCTTTCGTCTTTGTACCCTCTCTCTCAGTATTGTCCTTTCCTGCTGTGTTCTGTCGCGATCTAGGTACACTCTGGTACTCTGGCTTGTCCCTCAGTCGTGCTTTCTCTGCAGGACCCGGGTTTCTAGCTGATTCTGCCTTGAAGATTACTTTGACAGGCCGTCTCCTTCCTCTCTCAAACACCCAATTCTCCAAAAATTTGCCACCTGGGTCATGTCTCCCTCACCTATTGCTTTCATGATACCTTCGATTACTTTCTTCTCCCCTGGTTTCTTTCATTGTAGGTTTCCCCTTCGACTTCTTGGAGCCCGTAGACAAACACTGACCTCCCCTCTCCTCCTCGCACTGTGTCTCTCTTTGCATCCTCTGATGTGTTTTAGTGTTTCCATCGAAATGTTTCCTGCTTCAACCCCTGCCCATGCTGCAGCTCCTATGCTCAGTGGACTGTCTTCCCTGCCCAGCTGTTCCCTGCCACGTAGTTGACTTTTTGGAGTCTCTGCATGTCATGTCTCCTTCGTTGTCTTCAGGCCTCATTTGGTCTTCCTGTACTTATCTTTGTCTGAATCTCTACAGCCCCTTGTCTGTGACTGGTATAGAAGTTCCTGATGTCATGTCTGTACTGTCATGTGTCTCTCTAGTCTGTTCAGGTTTTTTTAGCTCCTCTTCAAAGCACTTTATCTCATCTTCTGCTGCAAAGACTTGAAGTCCCCACTTCTTGCTCTCTTCAGCTATCCTCTCCTAAATTACCCTGCCGAGCTCTGCTAGCTTCCTTCCCCACTCTTCCTCCATTTTTTTGAGCTCTAACTCTCAATCTTCCCTCCCTGGGTTCCCCCCTCCGGGTTCGGGCTCCCAACCCCCGGGTCTCCGCCCCCTTGGTTACCCAAATTTTTTTTTACTACAGAAAAGCAGCTTGTGTGAGAGAGAGAGAGAGAGAGAGAGAAGGAAGAGAGAGAGGGATAGAGAGAGAGAGAGAGAGAGAGAGAGAGAGAGAGAGAGAGGGAGAGAGAGAGAGAGAGAGAGAGAGAGAGAGAGAGAGAGAGAGAGAGAGAGAGAGGAGGGGGAAGAAGAAGAGAGGGGAGAGAGAGAGAGAGAGAGGGAGAGAGAATGATAGGGAGAAGGCTAGGGATGTTGAGTGGGGGGGAGGGAAGTAGGGGAAAGCCAGGGGAAGGGGTAGGAGGAAAAAGGGGAAGATGAATGGAAGGTGTGTGAGGAGGAGAGAGATAGAGAGAACGAGAGGTGGAGAGAGAAAGATAGAAAGAGAGAGAGAGAGAGATAGAGGAGAGGGAGGGGAAAGATGGATAGAGAGGGAGAGAGAGAAAGAGAGAGGGATAGGGAGGGAGGGATGGAGAGCAAAGGGGAGAGAAATCGAGGAAGAGGGAGAGAGAGAGAGAGAGGGTGGGGAGGGAGGGACGGAGGGGGTTAGGGGGTATGCGAGGGGTATGTGTGTGTGTGTGTGTGTGTGTGTGTGTGTGTGTGTGTGTGTGTGTGTGTGTGGGTGTGTCTGTGTGTGTGTGTAATATGTGTGTGTGTGTGTGTGAGTGTGTGTGTGTGTGTGTGTGTGTGTGTGTGTGTGTGTGTGGTATGTATATGTGTGTGTGTGTGTGTGTGTGTGTGTGTGTGTGTGTATGTACATGTGTGTGGTGTGTGTGTGTGTGTAGTGTACATATGTGTGTGTGTGTGTATGTATATATGTGTGTGTGTGTGTGTACTCACCTAGTTGTACTCACCTAGTTGAGGTTGCAGGAGTCGAGTCCAAGCTCCTGGCCCCGCCTCTACACTGGTCGCTACTAGGTCACTCTCCCTGAACCATGAGCTTTATCGTACCTCTGCTTAAAGCTATGTATGGATCCTGACTCCACTACATCGCTTCCCAAACTATTCCACTTCCTGACTACTCTGTGGCTGAAGAAATACTTCCTAACATCCCTTTGATTCATCTGTGTCTTCAACTTCCAACTGTGTCCCCTTGTTACTGTGTCCAGTCTCTGGAACATCCTGTCTTTGTCCACCTTGTCAATTCCTCTCAGTATTTTGTAAGTCGTTATCATGTCCCCCCTATCTCTCCTGTCCTCCAGTGTCGTCAGGTTGATTTCCCTTAACCTCTCCTCATAGGACATACCTCTTAGCTCCGGGACTAGTCTTGTTGCAAACCTTTGCACTTTCTCTAGTTTCTTTACATGCTTGGCTAGGTGTGGGTTCCAAACTTGTGCCGCATACTCCAATATGGGCCTAACGTACACGGTGTACAGGGTCCTGAACGATCCTTATTAAGATGTCGAATGCTGTTCTGAGGTTTGCAAAGCGCCCATATGCTGCAGCAGTTATTTGGTTGATGTGCGCTTCAGGAGATGTGCTGGTGTTATACTCACCCCAAGATCTTTTTCCTTGAGTGATGTTTGTAATCTCGGACCCTATAGACTGTACTCCATCTGCGTCTTCTTTGCCCTTCCCCCATCCTCATGAATTTTTGCACATTGGTGGATTGAACTCCAGGAGCCAGTTTGCTGGTCCAGTCTGCAGCCTAGTCCAGATCCCTTTGTATTTTCTGCCTGGTCTCGATCGAATGAACTCTTCTCATCATCGTCACGTTCATCTGCAAACAGAGACACCTCGGAGTTTTTTATTCTTCCGGCATGTCGTTCACAATACCAGAAAACAGCACGGTCCCTAGGATGACCCCTGTGGGACCCCGCTGGTAACAGTGCCCACTCCTGACACCTCGCCTCGTACCATTACTCGCTGCTCGTCTTCCTGACAATGTGTGTATGTAATCATTTGTGTGTTGTGTGTGTGTAGTATATGAGTGTGTGGTGTGTATGTATATGTGTGTGGTGTATGTGTGTGTGTGTATGTATATATGTTTGTGTGTGTGTATGCATATGGGGTTGTGTGTGTTGTGTGTGTGTATGTAAATGTGTGTGTGTGTGTGTGTGTGAGTGGTGTGTGTGTGTGTGTTATGTATAGTGTGATGGGTTGTGTGTGTGTGTGGTGTTGTGTTGTGTGTATTATATGTGTGTTGTGTGGTATGTATATAGTGTTGTGTGTGTTTAGGTATATATGTGTGTGTGTGTGAGTGTGTGTGTGTGTGTGTGGAGGTATTATTGTGTGTTTTGTGTATGTGTGGTGTAAGTATATATGTGTGTGTGTGTGTGTGTGAGTGTGTGTGTGTGTGTTGTGTTGTGTGTGTGTTTGTGTGTGTGGTGTATGAGTAGGTATATTTGTGTGTGTGTGTAGTATATGTGTGTGTGTGTAGGTATATTGTGTGTGTTAAGTATATGGGTGTGAGTGGCCCAGGAATAATGCTCTACACTTCTAATATTCATACGCTAATAAAGACCATAGTAAATACCAGTAATGCTAACACTGTACCAATAGTAATTTCAAACACTAATCATTTCTACTTATAAAATACCCGAAAGTAATACTAGATTCAAAACTTAGCCTTTCGCAACTTCTACAATGTCTACCCCCTTGTGTGAGTGTGTGTGTTGGTTGTGTGTGGGTGGTGTGTGTGTGTGTGTACTCCCCTATATTGTACTCACCTATTTGTGGTTGCAGGGGTCGAGTCCAGCTCCCGGCCCCCTCTTATACACCGGTTCTACTCAGGCCCTCTCTCCTTCCCCGCTTCCATGACTTTATCAACCTCGTCTTAAAACTTGTGATAATGGTTCCTGCCTCCACCTACGTCATTTTCAGGCTATTCCACTTGCCCTTACAAACGCGAGACGAAGAAATACTTCCTACTATCTCTCTGACTCATTGTGTCTTCAACTGCCAATTGTGGCCTCTGTTTCTGTGTCCCCCCCTGGAACATCCTGTCTTTGTCCACCTGTCTATTCCACGCAGCATTATTATATGTCGTTATCTATGTCTCCCCTGACACCTCCCTGTCCTCCCAGTTGGACTGGCCGATTTCCCTTAATCTTTCCTCATAGGACATTCCCTTCTCCTGAACTAACCTTGTCGCAAAAGCTCCCTTTGTACGTTCTCTATTTCTTGACGGCGCTTAATCAATGCGGGTTCCAACAGTGCTGCCTACTCCAGTATGGGGCCTGACATACCGGTGGACAAGTGTCTTGAATGATTCCTACTAGGTAAGGTATCGGAATGCATCTCAGGTTTGGCCAGGCGCCCATATGCCTGCAGCAGTTATCTGATTGAATGCGTGCTTCTGGGGACATGCCTCGGTGTTATACTCACCCCAAGCTCTTTCTCCTTGAGTGAGTTTGCAGTCTTTGGTCACCTAGCTAACTATGTCTGAGTGGTCTTCTGTGCCCCTCCCCCATCTTCCATGACTTGCATTTGGCAGGATTAAATTCGAGAAGCCATTTGCTGGACCATGTGTCACAGTCTGTCCAGTCTCTTTTGAAGTCCTGCCTGGTCCCTCATCAATTTTAATTCTCCGCATTAACTTCACATCATCTGCAAACAGGACCTCTGTCGAGTCTAACCCTTCCGTCAAGTCGTTCACATATCCAAAAATAGCACTGGTCCTAGGACCGACCCCTGTGGGACCCCCGCTCGTCACAATGACCACCTGTGGATACATCATTACGTACCATGACTCGTTGTTGCCTCCCTGTCATGTATTCTCTGATCCTTGCAGTGCCCCTTCCTGTTATATGCGCCTGATGCTCTAGCTTCTGCGACTAATCTGTGTGAGGAACTGTCAAAGGCCTTCTTGCAGTCCAAGAAGATGCAATACAACCCACCCCTCTCTCTCTTGTCTTACTCTGTTATTTTTATCATAAAACTCCAGAAAGGTTTGTGACACAGGAATTTGCCTTCCTGAATCCGTTCTGGTTGCTTTTATACTCCTGTTCCGTTCCAGGTGCTCCAAAAACACTCTCCTCCTATAATCTTCTCCATAATTTTGGGGCATACCTATACACGTCAGGGACACAGGTTCTATAGTTTAGTGCCTCTTTTCCTCTCTCCTTTTTTAAAAAATGGAACTACATTGCCGGCTCCATACTCAGGGATTGCCCCAGTTTTCCAGGGATTGTTGAAGAGTGGGGTAAGTGGAACGCACAACCATATCTGCTCCCCTCTAAGGACCCACGGGAGATGTTTCTGTCCCCCATTGCCTTTGAGGTACGATGTCACTTAGCATTTTCTTCACCTCCTCCACATCTGTATGTAAGTCGTCCAACCAACACTTGTTTGTGTATCCTTGCTAGTGTCCCCATCCTGGTCGGTCCCCCCAGAGTCCTTCCTGTCTCTACTGTAAATACTTCCTTAAACTCGTGTGAGCTCCTCACAAAAACCTCTTGGATCGTTCTTGTGAGTTCTCCCACCTTCTTTCCTCATCCTTATCAACCTGTCCTTGACTGTTGTCTTTCCTCCTTATGGTGGCGAGACAGCATTCGGGTCCAGATTTTGACTTTCGATGCATTATGTCCGTTTTCATACTGGCCTGGCCTCCTCCTATCGTGCATACGCGTTTCTGCTCTTCTACTAATGCTCCTTGTTTTCTGGTCCTATGCCTCCAGTACCTTTTCCATTCTCTGTTGCACTTAAGTTTTTTGCCTCCCTACACCTTCGGGTAAACCAGGACTGTTGTGGTCTTCCTATAGTTCCGGTTTCCCTGGGAACAAAACTTACTCTTGCCTCCTGCACTTTTTTGCCCACATTTTCCAATCATCTCGTTTACTGATGTTCCTAC
>NC_069401.1:61055915-61058415 GCF_026875155.1 Cherax quadricarinatus | reverse complement strand
ACGAAGTCAGAGGTATACTGCAGTTTATACATTCTTCGTAATGCTCACAAGATTATGCCGCTCAATTCTGGTCTCCATATTCAGGAATGGACCTAAATCGTTAGAAAACATTCAACGTAGGATGACTAAATTAATTACTTAGTTATAGGATATCTTCCTTATGAAGAAAGGATTGAAAGACTCTTAAGTTACATTCACTGTTAGACGCAAGACTTGAGGGGAGAACCTGATCGATAACGGCAGTGGTATATCGTCGAAGATAGGTATTAATAAGGTGTATTAATAAGGTTATTGTGGATATCTTCACGAGAGAACCCGCAGTAATGGATTTAAATTAGATAGTTTAGATTTAGAAGGAATAGGAAAGTATTGGTTTGGAAATAGGGTAGTTGATGAGTGGAACAGTTACCTATTTGGGGTTTATTGAGGCTATTACTTTGGGTAGTTTCAAATTTAGGTTGGATAAGTACATGAGTGGAGGGGTTGGATTTGAGTGGGACTTGCACATCAGAGCTTATTTCTTGGGTAGCATTGAAAATTGGGTTGGGCAAATGTTTGTCTGGGATGAATTGTAAAGGACCTGCCTAGTATTGGGCCAACATGCCTGCTGCAGTGTTCCTCCTTTCTTATGTTCTTTTTTTTATTATTATCACACTGGCCGATTCCCACCAAGGCAGGGTGGCCCGAAAAAGAAAAACTTTCACCATCATTCACTCCATCACTGTCTTGCCAGAAGGGTGCTTTACACTACAGTTTTTAAACTGCAACATTAACACCCTTCCTTCAGAGTGCAGGCACTGTATTTCCCCATTCCAGGACCCAAGTCCGGCCTGCCGGTTTCCCTGAACCCTTCATAAATGTTTACTTTGCTCAACTCCAACAGCCGTCAAGTATTAAAAACCTTTTGTCTCCATTCATCCTATCAAACACGCTCACGCATGCCTGCTGGAAGTCCAAGCCCCTCGCACACAAACCTCCTTTTACCCCCTCTCTCCGCCTTTCTAGGCCGACCCCTACCCCGCCTTCCTTCCACTACAGACTGATACACTCTTGAAGTCATTCTGTTTCGCTCCATTCTCTCTACATGTCCGAACCACCTCAACAACCCTTTCCCCAGCCTTTTGGACAACAGTTTTGGTAATCCCGCACCTCCTCCTAACTTCCAAACTACGAATTTTCTGCATTATATTCACACCCCCACATTGCCCTCAGACATGACATCTCCACTGCCTCCAGCCTTCTCCCCTGCAACATTCATCACCCATGGTTCACACCCATATAAGAGCGTTGGGTTAAAACTATACTCTCATACATTCCCCTCTTTGCCCCCAAGGACAAAGTTCTTTGTCTCACACAGACTCCTAAGTGCACCCATCACTCTTTTCCCCTCATCAATTCTATGATTCACCTCATCTTCATAGACCCATCCGCTGACACGTCCACTCCCAAATATCTGAATACATTCACCCCCTCATACTCTTTTTATGTTCTTATGTTCTTAATTGACACTGATGACATCGTAGCTGAGAGTCTGGAACACTAGTTGACACTGAGACGCAAGCTGAGAAATGGAACCTAGATGACACTGATGACGCCGTAGCCAAGAGTCTGGAACACTTAGTTTACGCTGATTACACAGCAGCTGAGAGTCTGGAACACTAGTTGACACTGATGATATCGTAACTGAGAGTCTGAAACCTAGTTGACACAGATGACACCGTAGTGAGAATCTGGAACACTAGTTGACACTGATCACATCGTTGTGAGAGTCTGAAACGTTTGTTGGGCACTGATGACACCATAACTGAGATCTGGAACACTAGTTGACACTCATGGCACTGTAGTTGAAAAATCTGGAACACTAGTTGACAAATTATGGCACAGTAGCTGAGAATTTGGGAAACCCCGGGTGACACTGAAGACGCCGTAGCTGAGAGTTGGAACACTAGATTACGCTGATACACCATAGCTGAGAGTCTGGAAAACTAGATGGCACCGTAGCTCTGAGTCTGGAACATTAGTTGACACTGATGATACCGTAGCTGAGAGTCTGGAAAACTGTTGACACAGATGACACGTAGCTGAGAATCGGAACACTAGTTGACACTGATCACACGTTGCTGAGAGCTGAAACGCAAGTTTACACTGATGATACCGTAGCTGAGTGCGAACACTAGTTGACAGATTATACGAGCTGGAATCGGAACACTGTTGACATGTGTACCGTAGCTGAGGTTGGAAAACCCAGTTGACACTGATGATAGTAGCTGAGAGTCTGGAACACTATTTACATGAGATCCGTACTGAGGTCTGGAACCAAATTGGGCATGTGAAGTAGGAGAGTCTGGGGAAAATATTGAACTGTGATACCGTAGCTGAGGTCTGGAACACTATTGACATATGATACCGAGCTGAGGTCGGGAAAACTAGTTGACATGATGATACCGTAGTGGAGTCGGAACATAGTTGACACTGATGACTCCTAGCTAGGGAATCTGGA
>NC_069401.1:61038029-61055415 GCF_026875155.1 Cherax quadricarinatus | reverse complement strand
CCGGGCAGGGAAAAAAAATTGGGGAAAAAAAAAAAAAAAATGGGACTTGTGGAAAAAAATGCAAGGAGGCAGAGGAAGGTTTGTTCCCAAGGGAAACAAAAATAATGGGAAGAACAAAAAACGAGTCCTTGGTTCACCCAAAGGTGTAGGGAGGCAAAAACTAGGTGTACTAGAGAATGGAAAAGGTACAGATGACAGAGAACTCAGGAAAATAAAGAGATTAGCCGAAGAGCCATAAACGAATATGCACAGATAAGAAGGGAGGCTCAGCGACAATATGAAAATGACATAACATCGAAAGTCAAGACTGACCCGAAGCTGTTGTACAGCCACATCAGGAGGAAAACAACAGACAAGGACCAGGTAATCAGACTGAGGAAGGGTGATGGGGAATTCACAAGAAACGACCGAGAGGTATGTCAGGAGCTCAACACGAGATTTAAAGAAGTATTTACAGTGGAAACCAGTAGGACTCCAGGAAATCAGAACAGGGGGGTACACCAGCAAGTGCTGGATGAGGTACATATAACCAAGGAGGAGGTGAAGAAGCTGCTATGCGAACTTGACACCTCAAAGGCAGTGGGACCAGACAATATGTTTCCGTGGGTCCTTAAAGAGGGAGCAGAGATATTGTGTGTGCCATTAACAAAGATCTTCAACACATCATTTGAAACTGGGCAACTCCCTGAGGTATGGAAGATGGCAAATGTAGTCCCAATTTTTAAAAAGGGAGACAGACGTGAGGCACTAAACTACAGACCTGTATCACTAACGTGTATAGTATGCTAGGTCATGGAGAAGATCATCAGGAGGAGAGTGGTGGAGCACCTGGAAAGAAACAAGTGTATAATTAACAACCAGTACGGTTTCAGGGAAGGAAAATCCTGTCACAAACCTACTAGAGTTTTATGACAAGGTGACAGAAGTAAGACAAGAGAGAGAGAGGGGTGGATCGACTGCATTTTTTTGGACTGCAAGAAGGCCTTCGACACAGTTCCTCACAAGAGGTTACTGCAAAAGCTAGAGGATCAGGCACACATAACAGGAAAGGCACTGCAATGGATCAGAGAATACCTGACAGGGAGGCAACAATGAGTCATGGTATGTGACGAGGTGTCAGAGTGGGCACCTGTGACAAGCGGGGTTCCACAGGGGTCAGTCCTAGGACCTGTGCTGTTCTTGGTATATGTGAACGACATAACGGAAGGGATAGACTCAGAAGTGTCCTTGTTTGCAGATGATGTGAAGTTAATGAGAAGAATCAAATCGGATGAGGATCAGACAGGACTACAAAGAGACCTGGACAGGCTACAAGCCTGGTCCAGCAACTGGCTCCTTGAGTTTAATCCTGCCAAATGCAAAGTCATGAAGACTAGAGAAGGGCAAAGAAGACCGCAGACACAATATAGTTTAGATGGCCAAAGACTGCAAACCTCACTCAAGGATAAAGATCTTGGGGTGAGAATAACACCGAGTATATCTCCTGAGGCGCACATCAATCAGATAACTGCTGCAGCATACGAGTGCCTGGCAAACTTACGGATAGCGTTCCGATACCTCAGTAAGAATTCGTTCAAAACTCTGTATACCATTTACGTCAGGCCCATACTGGAGTATGCAGCACCAGTTTGGAATCCACACCTAGTCAAGCACGTCAAGAAATTAGAGAAAGTGCAAAGGTTTGCAACAAGACTAGTCCCAGAGCTACGGGGATTGTCCTACGAAGAAAGGTTGAGGGAAATCGGCCTGACGACACTGGAGGCCAGGAGGGTCTGGGGAGACATGATAACGACATATAAAATACTGCACGGAATAGACAAGGTGTACAAAGACAGGATGTTCCAGAGAAGGGATACAGACACAAGAGGTCACAATTGGAAGTTGAAGACTCACTTGAATCAAAGGGATGTTAGGAAGTATTTATTCAATCATAGAGTAGTCAAGCCATGGAATAGCCTAGAAAGTGAAGTAGTGGAGGCGGGAACCATACATAGTTTTAAGGCGAGGTATGATAAAGCTCATGGAGCAGGGAGAGAGAGGACCTAGTAGCAACACGCGAAGAGGGCGGGGCCAGGAGCTATGACTCGACTCCTGCAAAACCCCAAATAGGGGAGTACAAATAGGTGAGGTACACACAATACCACCCTTCCAAGGTGAGTACACCGACACACATGCACACACACACACACACACACACACAACCACACACACACACACACACACACACACACACACACACACACACACACACACACACACACACTCACACACACAGTGACCCGGTGGCCTGGTGGCTAAAGCTCCCGCTTCACACACGGGGGGCCCGGGTTCGATTCCCGGCAAGTGGAAACATTTCGACACCTTTCCTTACACCTGTTGTCCTGTTCATCTAGTAGCAAGTAGGTACCTGGGTATTAGTCGACTGGTGTGGGTCGCATCCTGGGGGACAAGATTAAGGACCCCAATGGAAATAAGTTAGACAGTCCTCGATTATGCACTGACTTTCTTGGATTGTCCTGGGTGGCTAACCCACCAGGGTTAAAAATCCGAACGAAATCTTATCTTATCTTATCACACACACACACCTCCCTGGTATCTAGGGGTCACTCTTCCCTCATCCTTCTCTCCCCCTCCCCCTCCCCTTCCCCTCTTAATCGCATCCCTCTCTCTCCTACACATACACACACACATACACAAGCACACATACACTGGACACATACACATACTCCCCTTCCTCTAACCACCTCTCCCCCTCCCTTTAGCCACCTACCCCTCCCCCAAACCACCTAACCCCCTCCCCGAAACCATCCATCCCCCTCCCCCCAACCATCTCTCCCTATCCAATAACCATCCTCTCCTTCCCTCATAACCATCCATCCCCCTCCCCCTAACCGTCTATTCCCCTCCCCCTAACCATCTCTCCTCCTTCCTTCTGTGGTGCAATAGGGCAACCAAGAACTAGGATGAGAGCCAAGGGCCTGATGGACGAATCTGCGAGGGAGGATTGGGAAGCAGAGCTCAAAAAAAAAAGGTAGGAAGACTGGGGAAGGAGGCTAGATGAGCTTTCAAGGAAGATGGAGGAGAGGTTAACAGCAGAATGCAGAATGTGGGAGCAACATGCCACAGTAGCAGAAGCCAAGATACAGAGATTAGAAGAGAGCTGAGAAATCTGAAACAGCCTAGAGATAAAGATAATACAGAAGTAGCATCAGCAATGTTTACACCAGACACAAAGGGTCTGGAGGGAGCATGGAAGCTACACTATGCACAGGTCCTGTCAAACCCATAAAGGGCCAAAACAAAGACAGGGAGTGCACTAGGACAGTAAGAGAGGTCGGAAGACATTGAAGGAACTAGAACATATGCAGGGACTTTACCAGACACTTGTGGGGGCCAGGAACAGGTGAGCAGGAAGGACAAACCAATGAGCATGGGGGCCACAGCTAGGGAAGGGAATGAAGGAAGGAACACTCCACGGGAAGGAACTAAAACACCTCAGAGGATGCACTGGGAACCACAGTGAGAGGTGGAAAGGGAGAGATCAGTTTTGGTCTATGGGTCTAGACGAAGCTGAAGGGGAAACCTATGATGAAAGAAAACAGGAGGAGAAAAAACAGTTTGAAGGTATCATGAAGGTGATAGGCGAGGGAGACATGACCCAGGTGGCAAATTTTCGGAGAATCGGGTGGTTCACAAAGAGAAGGAAATGGCCTCTCAAAGTAATTTTCAAGGCAGAATCAACTTGAACCATGATCCTGGAGGAGAAAACATGGCTGAGAGGCAAACAGGAGTTCAAGAGTGTGTACCTTGATCGAGACAGAACACACGAGGAAAGGATGATACTGAAAGAGAGAGTGCAAAAACGAAATGAGGAATGGGAGGAAATGACAAAGAAGTGCAGAATAACCCAGGCACAGGTGGAAGGGCAAGCACACCCCCCAGAAACACCTGCAGAAGGACTCCAACCACGACACCCCCAAGGCAACTGAACATCTAAACCAACAATCACACACCGATCCCTCTGTTCCCACCCCCGCATCACGAACCCTACCCCTACACCAACCCCCTATGGGAGCTCTTCCTCCACCTCCACTGCAACCCCCCACAGGCTCCCACCAGGGCTCCTGCTGTCCCAACCCCAGTATTCCCCCAGGACCACAGTTACAGTATTAGAACAGAAGTTGAAGGCTTGGTACACAAATGCGGATGGATTAACGAATAAATATGAGGAGTAGCAAGAAAGAATCAATGAAAAGTCCCCAGACACCATAGCAGTTACAGAAACAAAACTCACTGAGACAATAACAGATGCAATCTTCCCACCAGGATACCAGATCATGAGGAAAGATAGAAAGGGCAGAGGGGGAGGAGGGGTTGCTCTGCTCGTAAAACACCGATGGAAATTCGGGAAAATGGGAGGCATAGACGAGACAGGAGAAAGGGACTACATAGTAGGTACACATCAGTCTGGGGAGCACAAGGTAGTCATTGCAGCGATGTATAACCCACCACAGAACTGCAGGAGGCCAAGAGAGGAATATGAAGAGAGCAACAGAGCAACGGTGGACACACTTGTTGAGGTGGCAAGAAGAGCTCACTCGAGCAGAGCAAAGTTGCTGGTTATGGGTGATTTCAACCACAGGGAGATTGACTGGGAAAACCTGGAGCCACATGGGAGTCCCGAAACATGGAGAGCCAAGATGTTGGATGTGGTGCTGGAAAACCTCATGCACAAACATGTTAAGGACACTACCAGAGAGAGAGAGGAGGATGAACCAGCAAGATTGGACTGTGTGTTCACCCTGGGCAGTTCAGACATTGAGGACATCACATATTAGAGTCCCCTGGGAGCTAGTGACAACGTGGTTCTGTGCTTTGAATACATAGTAGAGTTGCAAGTTTAGAAAGTAACAAGAGTTGAATGGAAAAGCCAGACTATGAAAGAGGGGACTACATAGGTTTGAGGAACTTCCTGCAGGAGGTTCTCTGGGACAGTGAACTGGCAGGAAAGAAAGTAAATGAAACGATGGAATATTTAACAACAAAATGCAAGGAGGCAGTGGAACGGTTTATTCCCAGGGGCAACAGAAACAATAGGAAGACCAGAACGAGCCCCTGGTTTACCCGACGGTGTAAGGAGGCAAAAACTAAGTGCAATAGAGAATGGAAAAAGTACAGAAGGCAGAGAACACATGAAAATAAGGAGATTAGTCGCAGAGCCAGGAACAAGCATGCGCAGGTAAGGAGGGAGGCCCAGCGACACTATGAAAATAACATAGCATCAAAAGTCAAGACTGACCCGAAACTGTTGTATAGCCACATCAGGAGGAAGACAACAGTCAAAGACCAGGTGATCAGACTGAGGACAGAAGGTGGAGAACTCACAAGAAATGATCAGGAGGTATGTGAGGAGCCAAACAGGAGATTTAAGGAAGTTTTTACAGTAGAGACATGAAGGGCTCTGGGAAGACAGCATAGAAGGGAACATCAAGAGGGAATATACCAACAAGTGTTGGACGACATACGAACAACCGAGGAGGAGGTGCAGAAGCTGCTAATTGACCTTGACACCTCAAAGGTGATGGGACCTGACATCTCCCTGTGGATCCTTAGAGAAGGAACAGAGATGCTGTGCGTGCCCCTAACCACAATCTTCAACACATCCCTTGAAACTGGTCAACTACCTGAGATATGGAAGATGGCAAATGTAGTCCCCATATTTAAGAAAGGAGAAAGAAACGAGGAACTAAACTACAGACCTGTGTCTCTGGCATGTATAGTATGCAAAGTCATGAAGAAGATTATCAGGAAGAGAGTGGTGGAACACCTGGAACAGAACAAGATTATAAATGAAAACCAGCATGGGTTCATGGAAGGCAAATCCTGTGTCACAAACCTTCTGGAGTTTTATGACAAGGTAACAGAAGTAAGACACGAGAGAGAGAGGGGTGGGTTGATTGCATTTTCCTGGACTGCAGGAAGACCTTTGACACAGTTCCTCACAAGAGATTAGTGCAGAAGCTGGAGGATCAGGCGCATATAACAGGGAGGGCATTGCAATGGATCAGGGAATACCTGACAGGGAGGCAACAACGAGTCATGGTACGTGAAGAGGTATCACAGTGGGCGCCTGTGACGAGCGGGGTTCCACAGGGGTCAGTTCTAGGACTAGTGCTCTTTTTGATATACGCGAACGACATGATGGAAGGAATAGACTCTGAAGTGTCCCTATTCGCAAATGATGTGAAGCTGATGAGAAGAATTAAATCGGATGAGGATGAGGCAGGACTGCAAAGAGATCTGGACAGGCTGGACACGTGGTCCAGAAACTGGCTTCTCAAATTCAACCCTGCCAAATGCAAAGTCATGAAGATTGGGGAGGGGCAAAGAAGACCGCAGACAGAGTATAGGCTAGGTGGACAAAGACTATAGACCTCACTCAGGGAGAAAGATCTTGGGGTGACCATAACACCGAGCACATCACCAGAGGCACACATCAACCAAATAACTGCTGCAGCATACGGGCGCCTGGCAAACCTGAGAATAGCGTTCCGATACCTTAATAAGGAATCATTCAAGACACTGTACACTGTGTATGTTAGGCCCATACTGGGGTATGCAGCACCAGTCTGGAACCCACACCTGGTCAAGCACGTCAAGAAGTTAGACAAAGTACAAAGATTTGCAACAAGGCTAGTTCCAGAACTCAGGGGAATGTCGTACGAGGAAAGGTTGAGGGAAATTGGACTGACGACACTGGAGTACAGAAGGGTCAGGGGAGACACGATAACGACATACAAGATACTGCGAGGAATAGACAAGGTGGACAGAGGCAGGATGTTCCAGAGAGGGGACACAGAAACAAGGGGTCATAATTTGAAGCTGAAGACTTAGACGAGTCACAGGGACGTTAGGGAGTATTTCTTCAGTCATAGAGTCGTCAGGAAGTGGAATAGTCTAGCAAGTTAAGTAGTGGAGGCAGGAACCATACACAGTTTTAAGAAGAGGTATGACAAAGCTCAGGAAGCAGAGAGGGATAGGACCTAGTAACGATCAGTGAAGATGCGGGACCAGGAGCTGAGTCTCGACCCCTGCAACCACAATTAGGTGAGTACACACACACACACACACACACACACACACACACACACACACACACACACACACACACACACACACACACACACACACACACACACACATTCACACACACACACACACACACACGTGAAGCAGTATCGCTAAATAGTGCTCCCAGGATTTAACGTTCTAGTGGCTGTCCTAAGATATTATTAGCGGTCATCGTACGTGAGTGAATCAGTGAACATACCTACAAGAGTGTAACAGCTTTCTAGAGTGTGAATAATGTGATAAGATCAAGAATTTTACAATTTAAATTTGAATGCGGGTGATTTTTACTTGAAGCTGAGTGAGGGCGGGTAGCAACCAGCTGATCAGGCTGCTGGCAGCAGTGTTGACACTCAATGTCGAAACAAACATAGTTAATTGAGTCAAGGATGATCTTAAATATTAATAAATACAGATACTGGTCAGTTATAGCAGCAGTGTAGTGATTAGGTCATAAACGAGTGATTAAGTAAATAATGAAAGAAAAAAAATTAGTCAATCCCAGCTGTTGGTGTTGTGAATGTAGTTAATATCATCAGATTTGTTATAACCACAATACTGTACTTAAGAAAAAAAAGTGAATACCAAGTATTAAAAAAAAATAAAATAAAAACTTGAATGCATGATAAAGCTCCTGAGAGAGTTACAAAGTGAAGGAGTTGATAACAGCCACCAGCAGGAACCTCCATTGTTGTGCAGACGTCACTTGTCTAAGTGTGGTTAGTTTTGGTTCGTGTCTAAAGTCTCAGTGTCTCGCCCTGCTGGTTGTATGCTATACCATCACTCTCTCCCTAACTTTCAGCGCCAGGAGATAGACAGGTGTAACCCTGATAATATTTATTAATCTATCTAAATATCTTCAGAAGAGTTGTGTAACCTAGTGACCCCCCCTCCATCTTTCTGACAGTGAGAAGCTAGTAAACGAGTACTTACAGACAAACACGTGTTCACCAGTAATTATTATAATAGTAAATATTAGTATATATTAATAAGGAAGTGAGTAAAAAATAATTCTATAATCTTCAAAAGAGTAGCGTAGCCTAGTGTGCAAAGATCTGGGCCGGGAGAGTACCGGTGAACCAACAACAACAGTTGGTTCACCGGTACTCTCGGGAAGAGCGGGCGTGCGCAGATACTGCCCCCTGCCGTCAGTTAGTGTCACTTTGGTTTACACAAAATGGCGCAGCAGGGTCGACGCCGGGTGAACACTGTCGGCATTGAAGTAGTTTGTGAGGCTGTGTATGCCCATTTGGCTCAGCTTTTACTGCCGGCTATCATCAGGGATACATACGGTATAGTGACTGAAGAACTGTAAGGAGTGGCTTTGAATGGAACCTACAGGATCTTCGTGAAGTTCCGTAATGCCAGTGTTTATGAGGTTGTTGTCACCAGATATCAAGACGTTAGTATGCCTGCGAATCCAGCTGTAACAGTGAGACTTCATGATGTGTCCCGTTTTTTCACGTGGGTGAAAATTAGGAACGTGCCTTTTGAAGCTGATGAAGCGAACCTGCGAGTTGTATTTGAGAAATATGGGACTGTTCATTTGGCAACGATGGGTACATAGAAGGAGGGCTCATATGCAATGATGTCTGAGGGTAGCTTCTCGTTGAAGATGACTTTAAGGCATCCCATTCCTTCTTATGTGCAACCGGAGAATTTCAGGACGCAGGTGCTAGTGACATATGCAGGACAACGACGTCCATGTCGATTGTGTGGCACCTGTGGCCACACTGCGGTGCAATGTCCTCGTCAACGGGATGCACAGGAGACGGATCAATGTCAGGAATCGCCGGAGGACCCGGGAACGACTCTGGTGGCATATATGGTGGAGTCGTCCGGACGTAAGGCGTGGAGTGTGGAAGTGGATGAAGTGATATCATCGGAGGGTGGGTGCGCCATGCTGCCGGGTGAGCAGGGATCTACGGGGCTGGAACAGGTGACTGTGGGTCAGGTGCCACTTGGTGGAGGAGGGGACGAGGAGGTCACCTTTGATTCGGTGCTCCACGACCTGTTGGGTACCCTGGGAGATGTCTCTGTGGAGGGCCTTGTGGGTGCTCTGGAGTCTGTTGAGAATCCCGGGCACGTGGAAGTGGACGTGTCAGAGACTAGTGTTGATGCTGCCTTGCAAATTAGAACTGTAGTGGCGATGGTGCACGAAGCAGGCTTCCAGGAGGTTGTTGGGAAGAGGAATCGAGTGTCTTGGAAGCAGGCGGCTGCTCCCATGGACATGGAAGATGTGCTTACACCGGCACAGCCTATAGGGAAGAAGGGTTGGGCCAGTGTTGACGGGCATGGATTTGGAGGGCCCAGGGGTTTAAAAAGGACCTGTGAAAGGAGGCCGAAGGGACCCGACAGAAGTCCATGGGGGTGTTCGGAGGCTCACCTGTGCATGAAGGTAAACCTCCACTCACAGATTCAAGAGCCTCACTACAAATGTTAACGGTTTGCAGAATGAATGGAAGTGCGCTTGGTTTCAGGAATTTATAGTTTGGTGTGGTGTGGATGTGGTGTACGTCAAAGAACATAATCACAAGCCTGGATGCGAGCTGGTGATAGAGGGCTTTGTTATCTATGTGGCTCACTCGCTGTGTTTGAAAGGTGTGGCAATTTTGCTAAGGGAGGCTAGCCCGTTTACTTTTCACCATTGGGAGAAGGATGGGGAAGGGAAGATTGTTCGCATGGATGGGTCGTGGGGGAGGGAGAGGGTGTCTTTAGTGTGTGTATATGGTCTAGTGGAGGGGGATGGAAGGGTTAAAAATGAATTTGTTCAAGAAGTGTTGGTGTATCACTTGCGATCGCTATCGGCAGTCACAGTGGTGGGAGGGGATTGGAATTGTGTGATTCGGCATAAGGATGTGGAACCCAGAGGGGCAGTGTTTTGTTCGGGAGTATTGGGTGAATTGTTAAAAGGGGTGGGGTTGGTGAATGTGGGGGGTGTGGCATGGGACATCGAACACACTTTTGTACGGCAGGGATATGCGGCTAGACTGGATAGGATTTGTGTCACTAGGAAAGCTGTGGTGAAGAGCGTTCGTGTTGTGGATGTGGGGTTTTCGGACCACAGGGGTGTTCTGGTGGTTATGGATAGGGAGTGATTGCCGCATAGGTATAGGTGCCATTGGAAATTGAATGTAAAACTCCTACATGATGTTGAGGGGTGTCTTATTTGCGAGGTTCTGAGAGGGATTGTGGGATGGTGGGAGAGGAAAGGGGATGTGTTGGTGTGGTGGGACATGAATGCAAAGCCGAGGATTCGGGAATTTTATGTTCTTCAGGGGCAGCAGGAGAGTCAAATGGCTTACAGACTTATTAGGTATACTGAGGGGCAATTGCGGGAATGTTACAGAGGGAGGATACCAGGTGGAAGATATTGTGGGTTTGAAAGATAAACTCAGGGACCTGCATAACGACAGGTTTGATGTGGCACAGGTGATGGGTGGTTTGGAGGTCTTATGGGGTGATAGGCCGTCGGCGTGTGTTCTGCGCAGACAGATGTGGCAGCGAGTGGCAATGGAAATGGTGGGACTGTGTGTTCATGCAGCGATGGCGGGTTATATGGTGGGACAGGAATTGGTAACAACTGAGGGGATGGGTGGGTACGTGGATGCTTGGTTTACTGATTATATGGGCAGTGTGGGTGTGAGTGAGGGGGCATTATGGGTGATTGAGTGGAGTGTGTGCTTGACGAGGGTGATGGGGCAACGTTGGGAAGGGCCATCACCGAGAAGGTGTGGGCGGTTTTTCTGGGCATGTGTCAGGGCAAGGCCCCTGGTATAGACGATCTGCCCAGTGACTTTTACATGCAACACTGGGGTGTCCTGAAGGACTTTTTGTTTTTTTATTTAATATTACAAATGTTCGAGGGGAGCTGGGGGTATCGCAAGCGACCACGATTGTTGTTTTGGTGCCGAAGGGTGTTAGTCAACAGTATGGGACTACCATATGATATCGCTCATGTGTGGGGACAACAAAATCTTTGCTAAGATATTGGGTAATCACTTAAAGAGGGTCATCAGTAAAGTAATAGTCAAGGGATAATATTGGGTGCCGGGGCATTCTATGTATGAGGGGCATGGGGTCATCAGACGTTTTATAAGGCATGCACGTAGGAGTGGGGGGTGGGGTGTTAGCGATTGATTGGGAAGCAGCATACGGTAATGTTGACAGAACAGCGTTGTGGAGCTTTATGAGATGGCAGGGGTTTGGTGAGGAAATTGTGCAATGGATGCGTACGTTATATAGGGGAGCCGGTATGTGTGTGCAGGTTTATGGAAGGGTGAGAACGTGTGTGTGGTTGGCTGGAGGTTCGTGACAGGGATGCCTCTGTCACAAATCCTGTTCACGTGTTTACAGAACCCTTTTTACAGGGCGGTGGAAAGGTGCATCTGCGAGGGTGTGTGGGAGGATAGGAGTGGTGGGCGACCAGGTATCATAGGTTATGTTGATGATACAACTGTTTTTGTGCATGGGAGGGAGGGTTTAGAGGGTTTGGGGAGAATCGTGAATGTTTTTGGAACACCAACAGGTATGAAGGTGAATGTGGATAAATCTAAATTTCTAGGATTGGGTGGGTGGAAATGGGGAGGGCACGTGCGTGGAGGGGAGAGGTGGTGTGAAGTGGATAGACTTAAAGATTTGTGGGATTGTGTATATGGCTGATGAGGAGATTGCGAGGGAGGAAAATTCCACATGTGTTGTGAATAAGGTGCTGGGGCACTTGAATGGGTTAAGGTTGACACATCTTTCTTTACACCAGTGGGTCATCGTGGTAAATGTTCTTCTGTTTAGCAAAATATGGCATGTTGCTGCAGTGTATCCTTTGGTGTCTGGGGATGTTTGGAGACTGTTGAGTAAAGTTTTCAGGTATATATGGAGTTTCGGGGTGTGATTGGTTAAGGAGGGAGGTAGTGACACTTCTGGCAGCCAAGGGAGGGCTGGGGTTAATTTCCCTGCTAACAGGTTAAAGGGTGTTTATGTTAAGCATGATTTTCGGCAAGAGTGCAGGGAGGGGGAGATTGTGTAGGGTGGGAGAGGACATTTAACGGTGGTGGAGGGGGGAAGGACTTACGAGATTGTGAAGCGATTTTGCGGGTATTTTTGCAGGCCGGTGCGACAACGAACATGCGCATGGGGTCGGTGGAGAGTTGGGTTTGGTCTCAGGTGGCAGTCACTGTGCAAGAAGCGTACCCCATGTATGCGTGGGACGACATTTGGCGTCGTTTGAAAGGGTTGCATCTCCGACCACATGTGAGGGAAGTAATGTTTCAGTTTCTTTCCATCTGGGGTGGTTTTACGGAACAGACGGATTCGGGAGGGTGGGATGTGTACGTTTTGTGGGGAAGAGGAATCTGCTTTCTATGTGGTCTACTTTTGCGAGCGTTTAGGGGTCGTGGGGGAATGGATGGGAAGGGTGTTTCGATTGGTGGGGGGTGGGGGTTATCGGTGTTGAGGGCATTAAGCCTGGATGTGGGAGGGGTGGAATACAGGGTTAGTTGTTGATTTTGTTTATATGTCATGGACAATGCAAGAGACGACGGTAGGAGAACGGTGCAAGGCATTAGCAGCATCTTTTTATTAAACTAAGTGCTGCAATAAAGAAATATATGGGGGAAGGTAGGAGAGAGATTTTCTGGAGGGTTACAGGGTTTTTACCTAGGGGATTTTTGGAAGCTGTAGTTGTAAGGGGTAGGAACAGGCTGGTCTCCCAGGGTAAGAGACATATTTTGAGTGTGAACAGAGTAAGTTTGCCAAGGAAGAGCACCTGTTTACAGGGAGTACATGCCGTGTGGATTGGGGGGGGGGTTAAAATTTTGCATGTGGGAATGATATACCTATGGGTGTAAAGTTCTGAGGATGTGGTGTGCCTATAGGATGGGGTTTTGGTATGGTGCCAGATGAAGATGTTGGAACACACCTTGGTGCAAATAAGATATAAGTTATTGTTTAATTTTTATCTAACTTCTATGTGCAATATGTTTCAACTGTGCACGTAAGACGCTGCTTATCATGTATTATATTTTTTGGGCTCTCAGATTTGGGACCATGCTGTAACGTTATATATGAAATTCTGTAATAAACTGTGTTTCTGTTTTACTTCTGATCATGTGGTATGTTCGGTTTTGCTTAAGCGAAGCCATATATTGTATTCTGTGTTGGTAGGAATCAGGAGACCACTGTACGTACAGTAAGGGGTTATCATAATTTTCTACTGTGATTTTTATGACTACCTTACTACGTCACAACGTTTAGATTGTGATTTTGGCGAAGCCTTTCATGTATGGTGACTCAGTGGACTCAGGTCGGTTCCTAGATGTGTAATGTATGGGGAATGTTCAGGTATGGTTGGGTGTGTCTGGTGTGTTGGTTGGGGGGGGATGTGGGTAGTGTTGTCGCATTTGCGGCCTTTTCTTCTAATGTTTCTTTTGTGTAACCTATATTTAGGAACGTGGAGGCGCTGTTATACATGTTATATGTATGAATTTTCAATGAGTGGATTGTGTAGTCATGGTTACCTTTGTTTCTCAACCAAATTTTTATATATACCTATATGTACCTATGTTCAATATGTACCTGAAGTTTTAAATAAAATATAAAACACAGTGTGTTAACGTGACAACCCTTCCCTCTTTCTCAAAGAACGACAAGCTAGTAAACACACACACACAAACACACGTGTATACAGTAAATATTATAGTAGTATATATTAATAAGGAATTGAGTGTGAAATAATTCTAATCTTCAAAAGAATAGCGTAGCCTAGCGTGATATAATGGTCTCCCCCCCCCCATTTTTTTCTTTTCAAAGACCAAGACAAAAGCGCCTGTGCACACACACACATACATACATATACACACATATATACATATATATATATATATATATATATATAATATATATATATATATATATATATATACACACACACACACACACACACACACCACACACACACACACACACACACACACCATATATATATATATATATATATATATATATAATATATATATATATATATATATATATATATATATATATATATATATATATATAAACACTGATCTCTGGCCGAAGGAGATTCGAACCTACCTTGGCGCCCAGCTTGCGCTAGACATTTCCAAGACACCCACTTCAGAGAAAAGGCTTAAGCTTTCACTCATCCCCTGCATCATCATTTTTGCAGGTTTTTTAAACAATGCAAGGAATTGCAAGAGCAGGCGAAATATACACAAACAGATTCGGGCGGAGAAAAACAACTAACCTTAGCTCATAAATCCCCCCACCACAACACACACATTTTTGAAAAAGCGAAGAAAGGGTAAACTCCAAAACAGGATAAAAAAAATAGGCTCTCAAAAGGGAGGGTAAAAAAAGGGGAAACCGATGATGGCGGGCCAAAAAGGAAGAATGGGTTTAAATTTGGCTAAAGAAAAAATAAAAAAACAAGGGAAAAAAAGGGTTTTAAACAATTTTGCAATGGCATGTTAGAGAGTTCGCAGAGAGCAAGAGGGGGAATCACAAGCTGTAGTACTGGGAAAAGATACAGAAGGGGAGGAAAAAAAAAGGAGCTGAAAAGGAATATAGATGAGGTCCAAAAGGGAAAGATATGAAAGGGAAACATCAGCAGGCGCGGGGGAATGAAGGGAGGGGTAAGATAAGCAGTCTTTTGCGCAAAATACGGCCATCGGGGTGTTGGGAGATGACTGAGGAAACAGCAAAAAGTTTTTAAACAGTCCGAATCGGGGGGGAAAAAGAAAGGGGAAAAAAAAGAGAAAGGTCAAAATTTTCATGGACTTCAGGGGGGAAAAGGGCAGACCTAGATAAAAAGAAAGCATTGGGGGGAAACAGAGATTAAAAACATCTTTCAATAACTCTAGAGAAGGACATGTCTCGGGTGAAAATTTTTAGACTTGGGGCTATTCGGGGGAAAAAAATTGACCAGTCAAAATTGACTTCAAAACATGGGGTAGGAACAGGATACTAAAGAAAACCCCTGTTAAAGGGCTCTTAGATTATCAAAAGCGTACCTCAATTTGGGCAGAACAAGAAGGAAAGAGAACAAAAAGAAAATGAGAGCAGACAAAACCCGTGGAAAAGGGAAAAAGGGGAAGGACAGGAAAAGACAGACAGGAAAGTGAGCCCTTTTTTAGAAACATCAAACACAAATGTTACGAAACTCTCAACCCCTTCACCACAATCAACCAAAAACGTAAAAAGAAAAAAAAACCTCCCCTCCAAGTACCACCCTCCCAAGCACTAATTCCCCAATAAGAGTCTCCCAAAAAATACTGTCCTGCCTCCCACCCTCCAGCCCCATTTTCTTTCCTTCCCCCCAATACAGTAAAGGGAAAGGGAAAACTAAAAGGGTTGGGACACCAATGCAGATGGAAAAAACAAATAAGAGAATATGGCAAAAAAACCATCTTGATGACCACCTGAAACCCTAGCATAACGGAGACAAAACTTTCAGGGTGATAAAGATACGTCTTTCCCCTGGTATATATTTGAGGAAAGGAAGAAAAGAATAGAGGAGGGGGGGGGGGCATTGCTATCAAAAAACCGTGGAGTTTTAGGGGAGGGGGGAATGGAAAGAAGGGAAAAAGCGATTCATTGTAGGAAAAACTTCAGACTGGTGGTCAAAGTATGAAGGCCCGTGAGTATAAAACCACCACTTAAAGCAGGAGAACAAGAGAAAGTATGATGTTAGCAAAGGGGAGGTGGATACACTAGTGAAGTGGCCGGGGCTCATTGGGTAGAACAAAAATTTTTATAAGGGAGATTTCAATCATTAAGAGATTGACTGGGAAAAATAGAGCCACATGGGGGGCAAAACATGGAGGGCTAAAATGTTGGGACTGTATTGGAGACCGTTTGCATCAAATGTTAGGATACAACCCGAGAGAGAGAGAGGATGTTGCAGCAAGGGGATCCTATTCATCTGAATATTCGCTAGGGGGATAACCCCCAAAAAGCCCCCTTTGGGCGAGTGATATGTTTTTTTGAGTTTTGAATATCTCTTTAGATTTAACAGTGGGAATGAAGCGACGAGAACAAAGCGAGAAAAAACTTCAAAAAAGGGATAATAGGAGTGAAATTTCCCTGCATGAATTGAGTGGGAAAAAAAATAGATGGAAAGAATTAAATGAAATGATGAATATGGACCACACGTGCGGGGAGGCAGGGGAAAGGTTCTCCCAAAAAGGGCAACAGAAAAAATGGTAAGAAAAGGTGAGTCCCTGGGTTTTAAATGGAGGTGTTTTAAAGAAGCCAAAGCCAAGTGTGCTAGAGCAGGAAAAGGGATAAAGGCAAAGGACTCAAGAAACAAGGAGTGAGCGAAAACCAGAAACAAATATGCAAATAGGAGAAGGCCCCGAGGAAACGAGAACGACATGCTCAAAAGCCAAAACGAACAAAGTTGTTTTAAAAGTCCTTAGGAGAAAACAACAGTCAAGGACCAGGAATCGATGAGGAAAGAAAGGGGGGGAGCTCACGAAGAGTGACCAAGAATTTTGTGATGAACTAAACAAAAGATTTAGAAAGTATTCACAATAGAGTCAGGAATGCTTCCAGCAAACTGCGGAGGTAGGGTGCACCAGCAGGCGCTGGACATCAATACACATAACCAAGGTAGAGGTGAAAAAACTGCTAGACGAACTCGATACCTCAAGGCGGGGGGGCCCAGACAACATACCTCCATGGATACTGAGAGAGGGAGCAGAGGAACTGTGTGTACCATTAGCAGCAATCTTCAGTAAATCTATCGAAACAGGGCAGTTGCCTGAGGCGGGGAAAGACAGCACATGTAGTTCCAATTTTTAAGAAAGGAGACAGACAGGCAGCATTAAACTACAGACCAGTGTCACTGACTTGTATAGTATGTAAAGTCATGGAAAAGATTATCAGGAGAAAAGTAGTGGAACACATTGAAAAGATTGGGCTCATACATGACAGTTAGCATGGCTTCAGAGATGGGAAATCCTGTGTCACAAATTTACTTGAGTTCTACCATAAGGTAACAGAAGTAAGACAGGAGAGAGAGGGATGGGAAGATTGCATCTTTTTAGACTGCAAGAAGGCTTTTGACACAGTACCACACAAGAGTAGCAGGCAGGAATAACAGGGAAAGTACTGCAATGGATCAGGGAATACCTGATAGGAAGGAAATAACGAGTGTTGGTACGTGCTGAAGTGTCGGAGTGGGCGCATGTGTCAAGTGGGGTTCCACAAGATTCAGTCCTAAGCCCGGTGCTGTTTC
>NC_069401.1:61008029-61033029 GCF_026875155.1 Cherax quadricarinatus | reverse complement strand
AGAGAAGAGAGAGAGAAGAGAGAGGGAGAGAGAGAGAGAGAGAGAGAGAGAGAGAGAGAGAGAGAGAGAAAGTACGGTAGTTATTTTTCTTAACACTCCTATAATGGTTCAGGAGAGTTACGAAGGTCGTTACACTGCAATTATATCCGAGGCTAAGAGGTGTTATTGCGCCTGGTCGCACCTCACAGCCTCTGGACCCAACATTACCTTCTGTTCTGAGGTTAATTTAAAAGCTCTTACTGTTTTACCTGTTAAGCATCACACACGAGGGGTAAAAGTCACACTACCCTGGCTGGCAGCAGCTCACAAGTAACCCTCGTTAAGGAGAGGAAACTGTAGACGACGTTTTGGTCCTTCCTGGACCTACCGTGGCCAAATAATGGACCAGGACGTTCGAAATGTCACTCATAATTTTCTGTACAAAACATAAAAAGAAAAAAAAAATCTTTTACAGAAAGGGTGATTTTAGAGTCAGTATCAGTCAGAGATTTCAAATGATTACGTGACTTTTCTATTATCTTGACATTGTGAAAAACATGTTTCTGATGCTAGTCAGTCGAGATATAAACACTGGCTGACGATGTTTTATCCCTGAAGTAGGTACAACCATAGACACTGATGGCTGCCCGTCTGGTGGTATGGTAGTAGCCCTCGTGCTGAAGAGGAAGCTGAACCAACTGTTCAACCTTGAGAGGACTGGAGCTTGAGCATGACAGTAGCAGTTTTAAAGACAATTTTCCAACACAGTTTCTTTGACTTTCGTTCGTTCTCTCTCTCTCTCTCTCTCTCTCTCTCTCTCTCTCTCTCTCTCTCTCTCTCTGATGTGGGCCCGGGGCGATAATAGAGTGAGAGAGTAATGACCTTTATAATTTCATTAGTGAGGGATGAGGGCGGGAGAACCTGTGCTTCCACAAACACTCAACCAATATCACGATAGTCAACCCACCTTCCCACCAGCCCACCTACCCACCCATTTATAAAACCCCACCCACGATCCAAAGTAGAACACGCATGACGCAGTAAGACAAGAGAAACAATTCGAAAATCGTACAAATAAAAAAATAAAAAATCGACGAAATATCCGAATCCAAACAAAAATGAGATGATAAATCTGAAGAACGAGAGGAACTCTTCTGAGAACCTGAGTACGGGATTTAAATTTGTGTTCTTTGAGGAGATAGCAATATCTCTGGAAAAGCGAGATGAGAGAGAGAGAGAGAGAGAGAGAGAGAGAGAGAAGAGAGAGGAGAGAGCGAGAGAGAGAGAGAGAGAGAGAGAGAGAGAGAGAGAGAGAGAGAGAGAGAGAGAGAGAGAGAATAGTAAGTGTCTGCTCAATATTTGGAAGGGGTGAAGAAGTTACGAATTGAGCATAAACAGTTATAGGCATAAAACCCCTCAGGACCCCAATGGAAATAAGTCACTCTGACTTTTTTTGGGTTATCCTAGGTACTTTACACATATGGTGCTATGTACGATAATCTATGTAACTGTATTTGTGTATACCTGAATAAACTTACTTAATCACCTTGGGGACCGAGAGACTGTGCACAGCAATTGTGTGTTGCAATGGCAAGAATTTACGTTGCTCTGGGAGCCGGGTAGTTGCTGAAAACCTGGAGAACAGCGAACTTTGTCCCAGTGATGAAGGCGAGAGACAGGCAGGTATTTGTAGACCATACACCAGTAACCATAACCTGTGTACCCACAGAGGTGCTGGAGAACATAATCAGGAGACTGGCGAAACTCTTAAAGAGGAATGAATTTGTAAACGGCAACGAAACACGCTCAAGAATGCTTACCTCACAGCTGTGCTGGAGTTCCACGAGGCAGCAACGGAGATGAAAAAGGAAACAAGAGTTGATTGGATTCCATTTTACTGGAACGCAGGAGATTGTTCGACAGCTTACCACAACAGAGTCCAATCAATTAAATGGAGACAGAGAGCTGTCATTGCAAGACGTGTACTGAAACGAACCAAGGTATAAAGTGGTCGTTAGGGAAGAGGTGTCAGGCCGCATATGACGTGTGGGGCGCTGTATGAGATCGGCACACATAGAATATCACCTTCTTAAAGCATTTGTAAAGCCAGCTCTTTGCAGGTGTAATAGAAAAGATCTTAGAAGCAGTGGTTTACCCGGAGTTTACTCCGCTGTCCAGTCTCAGACCAGACCTCCTGGTTGCTGGCCTGATCGATCATACTGGTAGTGCCCGCCGCCCGCAGTCCTAGGTATGCACCACAACCCAGCTGATCATGAACTATTTTGAGGAATCCGTCGAGTTTCCTCTTGAAGACAGCCAGAGGTCTGTTGGTAACTCCCTTTATGCATGAAGAGAAGTCGTGGTTTCTTAACACTCAGTGTACTCATCATTCCCTTGCTTTTCTTTGGAGGTATCCTGGTGAGCAGGTTTAGTACCAATCCCTTTTGTACTTTCCACGTGTAGATTATGATGTATCTTTCTCGCTTTCTTTGTAAGAAGTACAGCTGTGGGGAACTCAAGCGCTCCCAGTAATTTAGGCGCTTGAATGAGTTTACACGAGCTGTGAAGGTTCTCTACATTTTCCAGCTCAGCAATTTCTCCTGCCTTAAAACTAGGTGTTAGAACACAGCAATATTCCAGCCTAGAGAGAAAGAGTGACCTGGCTTGGCATCACTTATTTTGAAGGTTTTAGTTATCCAGTCTGTCATTTTTCTTGCAGTATCGACAACAAGACTGATGTGCTCTTTTAGTGTGAGATCTTCTCTTATTATAGTTTCCAAGATCTCTCACAGTTGACTTACTTTCTATTGAGTGGTTTAAGTTTGTATTGTAGTCCGATCCGTTTTTTTTTCTCCATCCTTTCGTGACGTAGCAACTGAAATTTATCTTTCTTGAATATTATAATCTCAGTGGAGTCTTGAATGCTGTCTTCTGTGCATTCAGAGTGTAATATCTTCTGCTAGGGATAGAGTGCAATGATTAGTGTTACTGTCTATGTCAGAAATGAGAATAAGGAAGAGAAGTGGAGCGAGTACTGTGTCATGGGAGACACAACTTCTCACAGAAGTGGAGCGAGTACTGTGTCATGGGAGACACAACTTCTCACAGAAGTGGAGCGAGTACTGTGTCATGGGAGACACAACTTCTCACAGAAGGGAGCGAGTTACTGTGTCATGGGAGACAATTTCATCCAAGTGGAGCGTACTGTGTCATGGAGAGACACAACTTTTCACAGAAGTGGAGCGAGTTACTGTGTCATGGAAAACAATTCTCACAGAAGTGGAGCGAGTCTGTGTGCATGGAGAAACTTCTCACAGAAGATGGAGGAGTTACTGTGTATGGCGAGACAACTTCTCACAGAAGTGGAGCGAGTACTGTGTCATGGGAGACAACTTCTCACAGAAGTGGAGCGAGTACTGTGTCATGGGAGACAAACTTCTCACAGAAGTGGAGCGAGTACTGTGTCATGGGAGACAACTTCTCACAGAAGTGGAGCGAGTACTGTGTCATGGGAGACAACTTCTCACAGAAGCAGCCCCGACTTCACCGTTTACTATTACTCTTCGGATTCTATTCGTTAGAAAGTCAAATATCCATCAGTTTTTGTGGTGAAGAACAAGTGAAAGATGTGCGTCACCTGGGCTCTGCAGGAGGTTACTCTATATTATTCTTTGTTTTGAACTGACACAAAATGGCTTGTTAGGTTCCACAACTACCAACTGCACGAGGCTCATTGCAACAGTTAACCACCAATCAGAAGGACTTTATTCCCCACAGTGTGGATTAAAATAAATTAATTACTTGTGAATATTGGAGTACGCTTTGACACATTCCCAACAGTGTATATACACTGTTGCTCTCAGTGTATATACACTGTTGCTCTCAGTGTATATACACTGTTGCTCTCAGTGTATATACACTGTTGCTCTCAGTGTATATACACTGTTGCTCTCAGTGTATATACCCTGTTGCTCTAAGCGTATGTACACTACAGTGTATATACACTACATCAGTGTATATACGCTGTTGCTCTCAGTGTATATACACTGTTGCTCTCAGTGTATATACACTTGCTCTCAGTGTATATACACTGTTGCTCTCAGTGTATATACACTACATCCTAGGAGATACATCCCTCAGCTTACCACAAATGCAGCTTAGGATTTAACAAGCTTACTATAAACTCAATTTATTTTAACACAGCTTAACATTAACACAGCTTAACATTAACACAGCTTAATATTAACACAGCTTAACATTAACACAGCTTAACATTAACACAGCTTATATTAACACAGCTTAACATTAACACAGCTTAATATTACAAGTATATTAACACAGCTTAATATTAACACAGCTTAATATTAACACAGCTTAATATTAACACAGCTTAATATTAACACAGCTTAATATTAACACAGCTTAATATTAACACAGCTTAATATTAACACAGCTTAATATTAACGCAGCTTAATATTAACACAGCTTAACATTGCGACAGTGATTGTAGGACGAACGTAATAAACACTTAGACATCCAGAACAATAAGATAATATGTAAGAGAAAGGGGAGTGAAGGGTGAAGGGAGGTAATAATTAAGGTAGAATCAGTAGTAAAGGAATGGAAGGGAATACGTAGCAGAAGTAGAAGCGTATTTAGTCTCACTACAAGAAAAAAATAAAACACTGCAGGAGATCTAAGGACCCGCAAGGTCTGGGACCAAACACGCAGGGAAGGGGTGAACTGATAAACAGAACACACTTAGGCAGAAGTAAAGAAAACAAAGAAAGAAAATGAAAAGACAGGAAAGGAGATGAGGTAGTGAAAAGAGGAGAAGAAAGGATCAGGTTAAGTCACGAGTGTTCTGAAGTTTGGAGTAGTTGACTATGTAAGTAGAGAAAGGAAGTCATCTACAGAGACAAAGTCAAGACTAAGATTCGTGCAAGGAAAGTTGTGTTTAAGGGATGATTCAACAAGACAGTAACTGTCGTGTGGGGGTCGTCACAGTGGTCGGGGGTCGTCACAGTTTCTGGGTGTCGTCACAGTTGCTAAGTGTCGTCACAGTTGCTGGGTGTCGTCAGAGTGACTGGGGTTCGTCACAGTTGCTGGGGGTCGTCACGGTATCTAGGGGGTCTTTGCGGTGGCTGGGGACTGCCACAGTAGCTGGAGTCGTCACAGTGCGTGGGATCATCAAAATGACTGGGGGTCGTCACAGGCACGTGGGTCATCACAGTCTGGGGGTCGTCACGGTATCAGGGGTTCGCCTCAGTGGTTAGGGTCGTCACAGTATCTGGGAGTCGTCACGGTACCTGGGTGTCGTCATGGTGGCTGGGGGTCGTCACGGTGGCTGGGGGTCATCACAGTGGCTGGAGTACATCACGGTGACTGGGGTCGTGAAACTGACTGGGGGTCGTCACAGTGGATGGGGATCATCTCAGTGACTGAGGGTCGTCACGGTGGCTGGGGTCGTCACAATGGATGGTGTCATCACAGTAGCTGGGGTCGTCACAGTGGCTTGAAGTGGTCACAGTGGCAGGGGGTCGCCACAGTGGGTCGGGTCGTCACACTAGACGGTCGTCTGAGGGTCGTCACAGTGACTGGAGGTCGTCACTGTATCTGGGGGTCGTCATAGTTGCTGGGGTCGTCACGGTGTCTTGGGCTCGTCATAGTGGCTTAGGGTCGTCACAGTGGCTGGGGTCATCATGCTATCTGGAGGTCGTCATATTGGCTAGGGGTCGTCACAGCGGCTGGATGTCATCACAGTGGCAGGAGGTCATCACTGTATCTATGATCGTTACGGTGGATAGGGTAGTCACAGCTGCTAGGGTCGTCACAGTGGCTTGGGGTTGTCACAATTGCTAGGGCTGTTACAGTAGCTGAGGTCGTCATAGTGTCTGGGGGTCATCTCGGTATCTGGGAGTAGTCACGGAATCTTGGGTTCGTCACAGTGGCTGGGGTCGTCACAATGTCTGGGGTTGTCACGGTACCCAGGTGTCGTCACGGTATCTGGAGTCGTCACAATGGCATGGGTCCTCACTGTGGCTGGATGTCCTCACAGTAGCTGAGGTCGTCACATTGACTCGAGGTCATCACAGTGGCTGCGGGTCGTAGCAGTGGCTAGGATCGTCACAATGGATGAGGGTCGTCATAGTAGCAGGAGATCGTCACGGTGGCTGGGGTCGTCATAATGGCTGGGATCATCACAGTGGATGGGGATCCTCACAATATCTGTGGGTCGTCACAGTGGCTTGGGTTTCTCACAGTATCTGCGGGTTATCGTAGTGGCTGGGGGCCGTCACAGGCTTGACATGAGCCCTACAAACCTGGGACCGAATGAACCCATCCCCAACGAATCATTAGATGCGACCCCATGTAACCTCAGGAAGGTGAGCATACACTCATACACAAATACACAAAACAGGCCAAGTGTCTATCGACAAGTGCCTTTGATAACTAACAACTGTTTACGCACAGACACACACACACAGACACACACATACTCTCTCACACACACACACACTCGTAGAGGAGTCTCGCGGTTTGAGCTCGTGTTTTGGTGGTAATTTCTGACTGTACCATAAGGAATAGAGTGTGGGATATAGGCGTGTGCACGCATAAGAGTGAATATAAACACTTAAGCCCCGAAAAAAGGAAATGTAAGTGATCACAGAAAAGCAATTTAGTAAATAGTGACAGTTACTATGTGGGGGCCGTTGGAAGGAAGGTGAACGGTTGTGTCAGCCCTAAATAGTGTTGCCATAATAACGCAGTGGGGTATTTGAAGAATAAGTGCGACTCAAGATCAGGGAGATAAGATATATGTATAGATGTGTCAGTAAATACAGTGAGTGAAAAAAAATAGATGAGCTAGAGACCACAGTGCCTACAGGAAGTTAGTGGAAAAATTACCGAGAAGCATCAAGCATTTTCATACTGGGACCCAGGCGTACGACAACATTACTCCACTGTCAGCCGCAAGTAATATTCACCTAGTTTGAGTTGCATGGGGTCAGCACCAGTCTCTAGCTGGAAATTGGGGGTCACTCTCCTCGAGCTATAAGAATTAGAATAAGCAGCATTTACTGGCATTTAATAGAATTTATTGAGGTTTAGGAGAGTTAAGCAGTTAATGATAGATAGCTTAGTATGAAAGGTAGCCTAGCGAAGCCTAGGATACAGAATTGAACGTAATTTTAGGCACAAGATAGCACAGTGGGAACCAAGAAATTGGGTACATATGCAAAACATATGTAGTACATACGAGAGAAATAAGGACTGCTTACATAAACACACGCATACACACACAATACACCACACAACACACACACACACACACACACACACACACACACACACACACACACACACACACACACACACACACACCACACATACATGCACACACACACACGCACACGCACACACACACACACACGCACATACACACATACACACACACATACACACACACATACACACCCCTGCAACCACAAATAGGTGAGTACACACATATACAGGATTTCACACCTTTAAGTAAATTTATGTAATTTTAGGCACACAAGACAGTACAGAGGAAACCAAGAGATACAGTATATATGCAAAACATACATAGTACATACGAGGGAAATAAGGACTGCTTACATAAATGCACGCATACACACACTAGGTGAGAACAGGTTCTGCTGTTAGGCACTTGAATAACTGTAGCACACACACACACACACACACACACACACACACACACACACACATATATATATACATACACACACATATACAGGATTTCACACCTTTATGTGAATTGACCCTCAAACCCTTCCTTCTCTCTCCGTCTCTTTGTTTCTTTTCCTCTCTTCCTCTCTCTCTCTATTCTTCTCTTTCTCTCCCTATTCTTCTCTCTCCCTCTCTCTCTCTCTCTCTCTCTCTTCTCTCTCTCTCCCCTCTCTCTCTCTCTCTCCTCTCTCTCTCTCTCTTCTCTTACTCTTTCTGTCTCTTCCTTTCTCTCTCTCTTAATCTTTCTCTCCCTTCCTCTCTCTCTATTCCTCTCTCTCTCTCTTATTCTCTCTCTCTCTCTCTTCCTTTCTCTCCCTTTCTCTCTCTTCCTCTCTCTTTTTCTCTTTTCTCTTCCTCTCTATTCCTCTCTCTTTTTTCTCTCTCTTCCTCTTTTTCTCTTTTTTTTTTTTTTTTTTTTTTTTTTTTTTTTTTTTTTACACATGGTTTGACAAGGTTAAGGATCCCTAGCTTTATTGACAAGCTATTTACAGGTTAAGGATTCCTAACTTTATTGACAAGCTAAGAGCTGTTACCTACATCAGCTCATTTGAAAGCATTTTTATTGTTATGAGACATACAAGTAGGGAACAGGATGAAGTTGGAGCCATCTGTGGGCCAGCATTTTCATTTGATCAACTGACGTTATCTCGTTGACATCATTATGCTGAACGAATGTGTTCCATACTCGAGTCATCCTGGGTATGTATGATCTCAGATGGAGTGATGTTCTGGAGAAGGGTACAGCCAGAGTGAAGTTGCTGCTTTCTGCCCGTCTTGTGGCATAAAAGCTTGTTTCGCGCTGTCCTCGAAGTGGATCCAAGTGTGGTATTTTGACAATATTGGCCTTGTACATAACAGTAAGGCCACCCACATCCCCCCTATGTTGAAGGCTCTGCTGAAATGACAGATCCATCCAGGATGGGTCCAGGGGGAGAGATGAGACGTCTTGCTCTGTTCTCTACTCTGTCAAGCAGTCGCAGATGAGAGGGGGACAGGCCCAAAACCCAAGAAAGTGGAGCATACTCAAGGTGTGAGCGTACTTGTGCCTCGTACAGTATCTTGCAACCCCCACTGTCAAGCAGATGCGAGATACGGCGAAGTGCTGTAAGCTTCCTGGCTGCCTTGTTTGCAAGATTTACAACATGGTTCTTCATGGTTAGTTTGGAGTCAAATTTCACCCAAGGATATCAACTTCTTCTCCAGGTGCCAACATCCTCCCATTCATCCTTACTACTGCAAACCCGCATTACCATCATGGTGCCTAGAGACGATCATCATTTGCGTTTTCTCAGGTGCAAATGTTACTTGCCATCTATTTCCCCAAGCTGATATAGCTCTCAGCTGGTGATTGATGTAGCTTAGAGCAGCTGGCATTTCTTCTCTTGGATAAGTGATGTCAGTGTACAGTCGTCTGCATATGCATGTGATTCTGGGATGAGATGAAGAAGGTCGTTGAAGTAGACATTCATAACAGTGGACCCAGCACACTTCCTTGTGGACGCTTGCCCCAATAGGATGTCTTGCTGATTCCGTTCCATTGAGGACTACACTTAGAGATCTACCATGAAGGTAATCACTGAGGAGACATAGCGTAGAGCCTGCAATTCCCAGTGCTTGAAGTTTTGCTAAGAGGCCCTGGTGCCACACCCGGTCGAAAGCGCCAGCAATGTCCAGTGCTACCACACAGCTGACTTTGGATTCATCCAGTGACTGGTGCCACTTAGTGGAGAGGTTTAACAACAGATCAGCAGCAGAGTAACCTTTCCTGAAGCCATATTGACGATCACAAAGTAGTGAGTGGTAGTCAAAAAAATCTGTCATTTGTCTTGAGATTATTGTCTCAAGGATCTTACCAGTGATTGACAGGAGTGACACTGGTCTGTAGTTGCTGATTTCTGCTCTGCTCTTCTTTTTGTGAACAGGGACTACATTTGCCTCTTTCCATGGAGAGGGCCATTTGCACTGTACTAGGCAGTGCTGAAAGATGCGAGTTAGAGGTGCTGCTAGCTGGTCTGCACATCTTCTCAACAATCTTGGGCTCAACTTGTCTGGGCCCACAGCCTTTTCTCTTCATCTCTCTCTTCCTCTCTCTCTCTCTTCTTCTCTCTCTTCTTCTCTCTCTTCCTCTCTCTTCCTCTCTCTCTCTTCTTCTCTCTCTTCTTCTCTCTCTTCCTCTCTCTTCCTCTCTCTCTCTCTCTCTCTCTCTCTCTCTCTCTCTCTCTCTCTCTCTCTCTCTCTCTCTCTCTCTCTCTCTCTCTCTCTCTCTCTCTCTTTTCCCTTCTCACTTTCTCCCCTCTCTCCTCCTATCTTTCCCTTCTCTCCTTCTCTCTTTCTCTCACTCTCTCCCCCTTTTCCTTTTCACTCTCCCCCTCTCTCTCCTTTTACCTTTCCTCTCTCTCTCTCTCTCTCTCTCTCTCTCTCTCTCTCTCTCTCTCTCTCTCTCTCTCTCTCTCTCTCTCTCTCTCTCTCTCTCTCTCTCTCTCTCTCTCTCTCTCTCTCTCTCTCTCTCTCTTTCTCCCTCTTTCTCTCTCTTTTCTTTACTAAAAAAAAATAAAAAAAAAAAAATGATTGGGACTGTGGGAAATCAGGGTCAGATGACAAGGTATTGGTAGGGAGGAATGGATGGAGGAGCAGTGGAAATGGATGGAGCAAGAATGGGAGAGAAAATTAGGAGAGCTTTCTGAAAAAATGGAGAAAGAGCTCTCTGTGAAATGGGAAAAGAGGTTGGAGAAGGAGACGAAGAAATGGGGGCACAAGTCGAAACTGCAGTAGACAGGGTAAGGGTCCTAGAGTTTGAGGTAAACAGGCTGAAAATGTCTCGGGCAGTGACCAGAGAAGACACAGCATATGAAGCTGAGAGGATGAACGGGAAAAGGAAGGAGATATGAATTATGCTAAGGTCATATCACCCTGCAAAAGAAGTGTCAGGGAGTAAAAGGAAAGAGCAGCACTTGGTGCATATAGAGAGGGAGATAAGTCGAATGCTGAGGCACAACCTTGCTACCAAGAGCCTGGAAAATCAAGGAGAAAATGACCTATACAGACAGGAACCATAGTCCAGGGGAGAGGCAATGGGAGGAGGAAGGGCCAAAATCAGTGTTTATCCATGGGCTTCGGAAGAGATAGGAAAAGACACACACTGAAAGACGGCAGGAAGAAAGAAAGGAGATTGGGAAAATCATCAGGGAAATAGGGGGGAGAAGACATGGACGAGATTGTAAACTTTCAGAGAATAGGGGGGTACGTGAAGGGGAGAAACCGACCAATCAAGCTGATTCTCAGGGAAGAAACAGTGAGGAACAGGATCCTCCAAGACAAACCAAGGTTGAAAAACTCGGAAGAGTACAAGAAGGTGTTCCTAGACAGAGACAGAATACAAACAGAGAGACAGCAGCTGAGGGAGAGGACAAAAAAGTGAAAGCAGATAGGAAAGGAAACAAGGATGGAACCAGCAGGGGGTCGGTCAGAGCAGAACAGAGAAACAAGGGCAAGCACACACACAACTATCCTCAAAAACCCCAACCAACCTACACACATCCAAACAAACTACAATTCATACCCACAGCTTCCACCCAAACCCCCCAAACATAGAATCCTACAGTATGCTACCAGGTCTCCCACCCCCACAGGCCCCCCAAACCACAGTATTGGAAAGGAAACTGAAGGTATGGTACACAAACGCTTTATGGAATAACAAACAAGTGGGGGGAGTGGCACGAAAGAGTCAAGAGACATCACCGGACATCATAGCGCTCACAGGAAACAAGCTTACAGGTATGATAACAGATGCCATCTTTCCAATGGGATACCAGATCCTGAGGAAAGACGAAGGAACAGGGGGGGGGTGGAGGAGTGGCACTGCTGATCAAACACCGATGGAATTTTTGATGAGCTGGAGAGAGGAGACAGCGGAGAAGGAAAGTGATTACATAGCGGGAACGCTTCACTCTGGAGGTCCCAAGGTGGTAATTGCAGGGGATGTATAACCCACCACAGAACAGCAGGAGACCAGGGCATGAGTATGACGAGAGCAATAGAGCGTGGTTGACACACTGGCTGCAGTGGCCAGAAAGAGCTCATGCATGCAGGGAAAAGCTCCTGTCATGGGCGATTTTAAAGCCACAAGGAGATCGACTGGGAGGAACTTGGAGCCACATGGGGGCAAGATACATGGACGGCTAAAATGATGGAGGTGGTACTGGAAAAATTCATGTGCCAACACGTAAGGGACACTACAAGAGAGAGAGGAGAGGATGAGCCAGCATGACTGGACTTAGTATTCACCTTCAGCAGTGCAGATATTGAAGACATCACATATGAAAGACCCCTTGGGGCCAGCGATCATGTGGTTTTGAGCTTCGAATACACAGTTAGAGGCTACAAGTGGAGGGGGATGCGGAAGGCCAGGGACAAATAAAACCAAACTACAGGAAAGGGGACTACACGAGAATGAGGAACTTCCTGAACGAAGTTCAGTGGGACAGAGAACTGGCAGGGAACCCAGTTAATGAGATGATGGAATGTGTAGCAACAATGTGCAAGGAGGCTGACGAGAGGTTTGTACCCAAGGGAAACAGGAATAATGAAAAAGCCAGGATGAGCCCATGGTTCACCCAAAGGTGTAAGGAGGCAAAAACCAAGTGTGCTAGGGAATGGAAGAAATATAGAAGGCAAATGACCCAGGAGAACAAGAGAGCAGTAGTAGAGCCAGGAACGTATATGCACAGATAAGAAGGGAGGCCCAAAGACAATATGAAAACCACATAACAGCGGAAGCCAAATCTGACCCGAAGCTGTTATACAACCACATCAGGAGGAAAACAACAGTCAAGGACCAGGTAATCAGGCTAAGGAAGGAAGGAGGAGAGACAACAAAAGAAATGACCGTGAAGTATGTGAGGAACTCAACAAGAGATTCAAAGAAGTGTTCACAGAGGAGAAAGAAGGGGCTCCAGAGGGACAGAGAGGTGTGGCACATCACTAGGTGCTGGACACGGTACACATAACCGAGGAAGAAGTGAAGAGGCTTCTGAGTGAGCTAGATACCTCAAGGCAATGGGGCCAGATAACATCTCTCCATGGGTCCTGAGAGAGGTAGCATGGGCGCTATGTGTACCCCTAACAACAATATTCAATACATCTATCGAAACATGGAGCTTGCCTGAGGCATGGAAGACAGCAAATGTAGTCCCAATCTTTAAAAAAGGAGACAGACATGAAGCACTAAACTACAGACCAGTGTCACTGAGATGTATAGTATGCAAAGTCATGGAGAAGATTGTTGGAAGAGTGGTGGAACACCTAGAAAGGAACGATCTCATCAACAGCACCCAACATGGTTTCAGGGACGGGAAATCCTGTGTCACAAACCTACTGGAATTCTATGACAAGGTGACAGCAGTAAGACAAGAGAGAGAGGGGTGGGTAGATTGCATTTTCTTGGACTGCAAGAAGGCGTTTGACACAGTCCCACACAAGAGATTAGTGCAAAACCTGGAGGACCAAGCAGGGATAACAGGGAAGGCACTACAATGGATCTGGGAATATTTGTCAGGAAGACAGCAGCGAGTAATGGTACGTGGCGAGGTGTCAGAGGGGCACCTGTGACCAGCGGGGTCCCACAGAGGTCAGTCCTAGGACCAGTGCTGTTTCTGGTAATTGTGAACATGACAGAAGGAATAAACTCTGAGGTGTCACTGTTTGCAGACGACGTGAAGTTGATGAGAAGAATTCATTCGATCGAAGACCAGGCAGAACTACAAAGGGATCTGGACAGGCTGCAGACCTGGTCCAGCAATTGGCTCCTGGAGTTCAATCCCACCAAGTGTAAAGTGATGAAGATTAGGGAAGGGCAAAGAAGACCGCAGACGGAGTACAGTCTAGGGAGCCAGAGACTACAAACCTCACTCAAGGAAAAAGATGTTGGGGTGAGTATAACACAAGGCACATCTCCTGAAGCGCACATCAACCAAATAACTGCTGCAGCATATGGGCGCCTTGCAAACCTCAGAACAGCATTCCGACATCTTAATAAGGAGTCGTTCAGGACCCTGTACACCGTGTACGTTAGGCCCACATTGGAGTATGCGCACTAGTTTGGAATCCACACCTAGCCAAGCATGTAAAGAAACTAGAGAAAGTGCAAAGGTTTGCCACAAGACTAGTCCCAGAGCTAAGAGGTATATCCTACGAGGAGAGGTTAAGGGAAATCAACCTGACGACACTGGAGGACAGGAGAGATAGGGGGGACATGATAACCACTTACAAAATACTGAGAGGAATTGACAAGGTGGACAAAGACAGGATGTTCCAGAGACTGACACAGTAACAAGGGGACACAGTTGGAAGCTGAAGACACAGGTGAATCACAGGGATGTTAGGAAGTATTTTTTCAGCCACAGAGTAGTCAGGAAGTTGAATAGTTTGGGAAGCGATATAGTGGAGGCAGAATCCATACATAGCTTTAAGCAGAGGTATGATAAAGCTCACGGTTCATGGAGAGTGACCTAATAGCGACCAGTGAAGAGGCTGGGCCAGGAGCTTGGACTCGGCCCCTGCAACCTCAACTAGGTGAGTACAACTAGGTGAGTACACACACACACACACACACACACACACACAACACCATACACACACACACACACACACACACACGCACACACACACACACACACACACACACACACACACACACACACACACACATACACGCTCACACTCACTCACATACACACACACACACACACACACTCTCATACTCGCACTAAGACCCTCCCCCCAAAAAATAAAAAAAATAAGAGGACTAAGAGGCAAGGGTAATGGGGATTGCTTGGATGATAAGAAAGCATTGGCAGAAAAGATCAAGAGATCAATGAACAGAGAATGGGGAAAACACTTAACTGGTTTTGAAACTCGTTGAAGGAAAACATATCTACAGAGATCAAGCAGTGGGATTTACGAGCTGTTGCTGCTAAGGCAAAGGTACAGAGCCTGGTAAATGAACTGGAAGTGTTGAAGCAGAATATAGAGGTGAGGACTGATAGGAGCAAGGTGCTGGGTGCAGGAACATTAGCAGTCAGCAAGACACTGAAGGAGGGGAAGGAGCAAAGAAGCCCCTTGAGAAAATGACACCAGGCCACCAGGATGTTTTGGAGATGGTAAGAGAAACAACCAAGGAAATACTTAAATCGGACCCAGAGATATGAGGGAAACTAAATGGGAAGAGGAGAGAGAAAGGTTACTTATTATTGATGGGCTTCATGAGGCAGAAGGGAAGACCTATGATGAAAGAAGACAGGGGAAAGGTAAAAAAAGATTGCACACATCATTGCAGAAACGGAAGAGGACATGATCCAACTGACAAATTTTCAGAGACTTGAATGGTACTCGCGAGAAAGGAACCGCTCAATCAAAATGACATTCAAGACAGAAATGGTATGAAACAAGATCCTGCAGAATGGTTAAAGGATTCCTCAAAATACCAGCAAATGTATCTCGACTGTGACAGAACACAAAAACGGTGGGAATGGGAATAACTGAGAGAGAGTAAGAAAGCACTAGAGGCAAGAGAGGAGACAGAGCAAGTACCGACAGACAGGGCAGTGCAACCTAGGGGAACACAACAAACATAACTGCCCACAGAACCACCCACAGCATCTCCTCAACCTCTACCAACCAACACCATCCAAACACAATAACCAGACACAAACCACATTCCAAATCCACAGTCCCCTCCCTTCTAACACAAATACCACAATAACACACGCCTTGTCTACCACGCCCTCTGCCTGCACCAACCCCTCCCACCCCCTAAATACAGTTCTGGAAAAGAAGCTGAAAGTATGGTATACCAACACAGATGGAATAACAAATAAGAGTGATGGCATTTCTGGACATCATAGAACTCACATAGACAAAGCTCATGGGAGTGATAACAGATGCAATCTTCCCATCTGGAGGAAGAGGAGTTGCACTGCTCATCAAAGACCAATGTAGTTTTGTGAGATGGGTGGACTGGTCAGAGATGAAGCAGATGAATACATAGCAGAAATACTTCTAACCAGGATCCAAAAGTGATGATAGCAGCAATGTACAACCTTCCACTGAGCAGCAAGCGACGACAGTGAGAACAGCAGAATGATGGTGGCCAAACTAGCAGAAGTGGCCAGAAGGGCCCCATATAAGCAGGACAAACTTCCTCATCATGGAGAATTTCAACCACGAGGATATATGCTGGGCAAATCTGAAGCCACATGGAAGATCACAGACTACAGAGTGCCAAGGTGCTGGAGGTGGTGCTGGAAAGCTCCATGTACCAAAACTTTAGGAACACAACTAGAGAGAGAGACGATGAACCAGCAAGGCTAGACCTTGTATCCTCCTTCAACAGTACCGATATAGGGGAAATTCCATGAAACGCCCCATGGCACTAGTGATCACATTGCCCTAAGTTTCAAATGCATAGTAGAGTTAGCAACAAAGAGTGAAGCAGCACAAGAGCGATGGGAGAAACCAAACTTAAAAGTAGGGGACTACACATGTATGAGGCAATTTCTTCATGGCACAGTGGATAAGAGAGCTAGAGGGAAAGAGAGTAAATGAAACGATGGAACACATGACCCCAAAGTGCAAGGGGCAACAGAAACGTCGGAATGACCGGAGTGTGCTAGAACGTGGAAAAATATAGAAGGCAAAGAACTCAGGTAAACAGGGAATTGAGCCAAAGAGCCAGAAATGAATATGCATGGATAAGGAGAGAGAAGCCTAGCGAGCATACGACAACGACATAGCATCAAAAGCCAAACCTGACCCAAAGTCATTAAACAACGAAATCAGGAGGACGACATCAGTCAAGGACCAGGTGAGTAGGCTGAGAGAGGAAGGAGAGGAGCTCAGAGGGTGCAACCAGGAAGAATGTGATTAGCTCATTTAAATTAGGGTTCAGGAAGATATTCACAGTGGAGACAGAGGGTTCCAGCAAACAGAAGGAGTAGGGTGCACCAGCAAGTCCTGTAAACACTGCACACAACTGAGGAGCTAGATACCTCGAAGGCAGTGGGCCTGGATAACATCTTTTCGTGGGTTCTGAGAGAGAGAGCAGAGGCACTGTGTGTTCCACTAACACTAATCTTCAATAAATCTACTGAAATAGGGCAACTGACTAAGATGTTTAAGATAACAAAAGTAGTCTCAGTTTTTAGAAAGGAGACAGACAGGCAGCACTAAACCATAGATCTGTGTCGCTTATGTGTGCACTGTGTAAAGTTACAGAGATGATTATCAGAAGAGTGGTGGACCACCTAGAAAGGAATGGGCTCATACATGACACTCAACTTGGCTTCAGGGAAGGAAAATTCTGCACAGCAGACCTACTGGAGTTCTATGATAAGGTAACAGAAGAAATAAAGGAGAAAGAGGGATGGGTAGATTGCATCTTCCTGGACTGTAAGAAGGTTTTCGATGGGAGGGTATGTTACAGTCCTGGTGGTGGGATGTATGGAGCCTGTACTCTGAAGGATGGGTGGGGATGTTACAGTCTTGGTGGTGGGATGTATAGAGCATGCACTCTGAAGGATGGGTGGGGATGTTACAGTCTTGGTGGTGGGATGTATAGTGCCTGTACTCTGAATGATGGGTGGGGATGTTACAGTCCTGGTGGTGTGAAGTATAGTGCCTGCACTCTGAAGGATGGGTGGGGATGTTACAGTTCTGGTGGTGGGAAGTATAGTGCCTGCACTGTGAAGGATGGCTGGGGATGTTATAGTCTTGGTGGTGGGATGTATAGTGCCTGTACTCTGAATGATGGGTGGGGATGTTACAGTCCTGATGGGGGGAAGTATAGTGCCTGCACTCTGAAGGATGGGTGGGGATGTTACATTTCTGGTGGTGGGAAGTATAGTGCCTGCACTCTGAAGGATGGGTGGGGATGTTACATTTCTGGTGGTGGGATGTATGGAGCCTGTACTCTGAAGGATGGGTGGGGATGGTACAGTCTTGGTGGTGGGATGTATAGTGCCTGTACTCTGAATGATGGGTGGGGATGTTACAGTCCTGATGGGGGGAAGTATAGTGCCTTCACTCTGAAGGATGGGTGGGGATGTTACAGTTCTGGTGGTGGGAAGTATAGTGCTTGCATTCTGAAGGATGGGTGGGGATGTTACAGTCCTGGTGGTGGGAAGTATAGTGCCTGCACTCTGAAGGATGGGTGAGGATGTTACAGTTCTGGTGGTGGGAAGTATAGTGCCTGCACTCTGAAGGATGGGTGGGGATGTTACAGTTCTGGTGGTGGGAAGTATAGTGCCTGCACTCTGAAGGATGGGTGGGGATGTTACAGTTCTGGTGGTGGGAAGTATAGTGCCTGCACTCTGAAGGATGGGTGGGGATGTTACAGTTCTGGTGGTGGGAAGTATAGTGCCTGCACTCTGAAGGATGGGTGGGGATGTTACAGTCCTGGTGGTGGGAAGTATAGTGCCTGTACTCTGAAGGATGGGTGGGGATGTTACAGTTCTGGTGGTGGGAAGTATAGTGCCTGTACTCTGAAGGATGGGTGGGGATGTTACAGTTCTGGTGGTGGGAAGTATAGTGCCTGCACTCTGAAGGATGGGTGGGGATGTTACAGTCCTGGTGGTGGGAAGTATAGTGCCTGTACTCTGAAGGATGGGTGGGGATGTTACAGTTCTGGTGGTGGGAAGTATAGTGCCTGTACTCTGAAGGATGGGTGGGGATGTTACAGTTCTGGTGGTGGGAAGTATAGTGCCTGCACTCTGAAGGATGGGTGGGGATGTTACAGTCCTGGTGGTGGGAAGTATAGTGCCTGTACTCTGAAGGATGGGTGGGGATGTTACAGTTCTGGTGGTGGGAAGTATAGTGCCTGTACTCTGAAGGATGGGTGGGGATGTTACAGTTCTGGTGGTGGGAAGTATAGTGCCTGCACTCTGAAGGATGGGTGGGGATGTTACAGTTCTGGTGGTGGGAAGTATAGTGCCTGCACTCTGAAGGATGGGTGGGGATGTTACAGTCCTGGTGGTGGGATCCCTCCCCACTTCTAGCCCCACTTCTAGCAAGAGTGCTACTGAGTGAATGATGGTGAACGTGTTTCCTTCTCTGTCGTCTGTCCGTGCTTCAACGCCATGTGGTCGATGTGCTAATGAAAAAAAAAAGCTTTGATTAGAAAAATATTTAATGTGCGTAAAATTCTTTCTGGCTCGTGAAAATTTTGCGTGAAATGTTAAATTGGCTGTGTTACAGCCCTTCCCCCCTCCCTCCCTCCCCTCCCTTCATCCTTCCCTCCCTCCCTCCTTCCCTCCTCGCCCTCCCTCCCCTCTCCCTCCCTCCTTCCCTCCTCTCTCTCCCTCCCTTCTTCCCTCCTCTCCCTCCCTCCCCCTCTCCCTCCCTCCTTCCCTCCTCTCCCTCCGTCCCTCCCTCCCTCCCTCTATCCCTTCCTCCCTCCCTCCCTCCCTCCTTCCCTCCTCACACTCCCTCTGTCCCTCCCTCCCTCCTTCCCTCCTCACACTCCCTCTGTCCCTCCCTCCCTCCCTCCAGCTTGTTTACAATGAAACTTGTGGTCCGGGTGCCTGCTTACTATGCATGGTTGGCACCTGCCCTTATCAACCACGGTGCCAGCACAATTGAAAGCGCCACTTGGCCCAACAACTACAGCACAACACTGCAGCGAGAGAGACTGCCACAGTAACATGTAATATTTATAAACTTGCTGGAAGCGAACAACTAGAAGTATAATATACCAAATTAAAACTAGCTAATATTAGCAGTGGCTTGAAATTTTAAAACTCTGAATCATTGTATATTAGAAAATATAGTTGTAATAGAGAGCTAGAGAACACTACGTCAGGGGTGAACTAAGGAAAAACTGGTTGAGTGTGAACTAGAGAATGGTGTTCTAGGGTAAACTTCACTACTGACACAGACAAGACGTAAATGTTAGTTTAACACCAGCATTGTAAATGACTGGGAAAAAGTATTGTTGGTTAGGCAAATATTTTGTTGATTTGTTTAATGAAAGGAAGTAGAATATCATCTTGCAATGGCTGCTTTGTTAGGTTTCAAGCCTGTCGACTACACGATTCATTAAATGGCTGCAAGTCACCTGTACAACACCTGTCAGAAAGACGTAAAGAACTTAAATGAAGATTACTGAGTGTACACATACACACACACACACACCACACACACACACATACACACACATACATACCACACACATACACACACATACACATACACACACACACACACACACACACACACACACACACACACATACACACACAAGCAAATGGCTTCTCGAATTTAATCCTGCCAAATGGAAAGTCATGAAGATAGGGGAAGGGCACAGAAGACCACAGACCGAGTATAGGCTAGGTGGCCAAAGACTGCAAACCTCACTCAAGGAGAAAGATCTTGGGGTGAGTATAACACCGAGCATGTCTCCGGAAGCACACATTAATCAGATAACTGCTGCAGCATATGGGCGCCTGGCAAACCTGAGAACAGCATTCCGATACCTTAGTAAGGAATCGTTCAAGACACTGTACACCGTGTATGTCAGGCCCATACTGGAGTATGCAGCACCTGTTTGGAACCCGCACTTGATAAAGCACGTCAAGAAACTAGAGAAAGTACAAAGGTTTGCGACAAGGTTAGTTCCAGAGCTAAGGGGAATGTCCTATGAAGAAAGATTAAGGGAAAATCGGCCTGACGACACTGGAGGACAGGAGGGTCAGGGGAGACATGATAACGACATATAAAATACTGCGTGGAATAGACAAGGTGGACAAAGACAGGATGTTCCAGGGAGGGGACACAGAAACAAGAGGCCCCACAATTGGGGAAAGAAGACACAAAGAGTAGAGGTATTAGGAAGTTTTCTTCAGTCAGAGTTGAAAGGGCGGAAAATAGCTAAAAAATGACGTAGTGGAGGCAGGAACCATACATTTTTTAAGACGGGGTTTTTGATAAGTCATGGAGCGGGGAGAAGAGGGCCCGTAGAAACCGGTGAAGAGGGGGGGGCCCAAGCTAAGATCGCCCCCTGCAACCCCAAAAAAGGTGGTCTGGTGAGTACACACACACACCACACACACACAACAAAAACACACACAAACACACAACAATACCCCCAACCATAAACACAACATACACTAAAACCACACCATAAAAATAAAAACCACACCCCACAACAATCCACATACACCCAAAAAACACACACCACACCCCAGGGAAAAGCAGTATCACTAAATTTATTTGTCCCAGGATTTAGCGTTCTAGTGGCTGTCCTAAGTATTATTACGGTCATCTTTTACGTGAGTGAACAGTGAACTACCTACAAGAGTGTAAAAGCTTTCAAGAGTGCGAATATTGTTTAGGTTAAAGAATTTTACAATTTAAAATTTGAATGATTGTGATGAGGGAGGGTGCGCAGCTATCAGGGCGGCCGCAGTGTTGACACAAAATATCCAAATGTTAATTGGTTTAAAACGTGTGATTGAAATATTAACAAATACAGTATTGGTTGGTTATAACAGCAGGTAGTGAAAGGTAAAAAAAGATTGATTAAGTAAATGTGAAAGTAAAAAAAAATTGTAAACCCCCAGTGTGGTGTTGTGAATGTAGCTAAAATCATCAGACTTTATACCATAATACTGTATAAAGAAAAAAAAGGGAATACCAAAGTTTAAAATAAAAAAGAAAAAAAAAAAACTTGAATGCATGATAAATTCCTGAAGGGTTCAAAATTTGAAGGAGTTGATGCAGCCACCAGCAGGAACCTCTTGTTGTTCAGACGACACCCATTGCTATTTGTGGTTAATTTTGGTTAGTGTCAAAGTCTCGTGTCTCCCCCTGTGGTTGTATGTTTTTACCTCACTCCCCCCTTTTTTCAGTCCCGGGGAGATAGATATTTGAACCCTATAATGTTTATAAATTATCAAAAATACCCCAGGAAAACTCCAGAAGATTGTGTAAAGGGGACCTCCCCCCCTTTTTTTCTGACAGCGACAAGCTGTCGTACATGCAAAAACAGTGGGCACCAGTAAAAAGTATCACATAAAAAACACACGGTGCCCCCGTTTTTATTATTAAAAAACATTAGTATATATTAATAAGGAATTGGTGAGAAAAAAAAATGTATAATCTTCAAAAAGAAAAAGTAGCGTGGTGGGGAAATTTGGGCGGGAAAAAGTCCCGGGAACCCAACAAAACAAAAGATCTGGCCGGGAGAGTCCCGGTGAACCAACAACAACAAGATCTGGGCCGGGAGATATGGTGAACAACAACAACAAAGATCGGGGCCGGGGGAGGTCCCGGTGAACCAACAAAACAAAGATCTGGGGGGGGAGAGTCCCGGTGAACCAACAACAACAAAGATTGGGCCGGGGAGAGTCCCGGGTGAACCCAAACAACAAAAAAGATCTGGGCCCGGGGAAAATTTACGGTGAACCAAAAACAACAAGGGGGCCGGAGGGTACGGTGAACCAAAACAAAAAGATGGGGGCCGGGAAGTACCGGTAAAACCAACAACAACAAGACTGGGGGGGGAGATCCCGGTGAACCCAACAAAACAAAGCCCCGGGGGTACCGGTGAACCAAACAACAACAAAGACGGGGCCCGGGGAGAGTCCCGGTGAACCAACAACAACAAAGTCTGGGCCGGGGGACCCGGTGAACCAAAAACCCAAAAAAGTTTGGGGGCCGGGAGGTCCGGTGAACAAACAACAAAGTCGGGGCGGGAAGCCCGGTGAACAACACAAAAGATTGGCCGGGAATACCGGTGAACCAACAACAACAAAGTTTGGGGCCCGGGAGAGTACCGGTAACCAAAAAAAAAAGATCTGGGGGGAGAGTACCGGTGAACCAAAACAACAAAGATCGGGGCCGGGGGCCCGGTGAACCAACAACAACAAAGATCGGGCCGGGGAGTCCCGGTGCCCAAACAACAATAACAAATGTGTTAACGAAACCCCCCCCCCCTTTTTTTAAAAGCGACAAGTAGTAAACACACCACACAAAAACAAGTTAAGCAATTATTTATATAGTATATATTAGTGTATATTAATAAGAACTGATTGCAAAAAAAAAAAATTATAATCTTCAAAAGAGAGCGTACCTAGTGGTGCCGCACCCCCACACACCCCCCACACACCCCCCAACACCCACACAACCCTCCCACCCACACACACCCAAAAACCCAACACACCCACACACACCCACCCCCCACAACCCAACACCCACACACACCAACCCCACACCCCCCCACCCCACACACACACACACACACACAAAACCACTCACTACACCACACACACACACACCACACCCCACACACACCACACAACCACAACACACCCCCACACCAACATCCACACACCCCCACACACCCCCACACACCCACACACCCACACCACCAACACACCCACACCCCCACATACCCCCACACACACCCAACACACCCAAACCCACCACACCCACGCACACACACAAAAAACCACACACACACACACACTTTTTTGCCAGACTCACACATACCCCCCCCCTCCCCCCCCGACATCTCACCCTTCCCCGATCCCTCCCCCCCCCTTTTTTTCCCCCTCCCCCCCCCCACCTTCCCCCCTTCCCCCTCCCCTCCCCCACTCCCCACTTACTTCACTCCTTTCCCCACCCCCCCCCACACTTCCCAAAACCCACATTTTCCTCCTTACCTCCCCCCCCCCCCACCTTAATCAAAATACTAACCAACATCAGAATTACTAGGTTTCCCCCTCTGAGGCAACGGGATAAAAAAAAAATGGGTTGCCAGAGGCAACAAAAAAAACCAAGGAAGGAGGGGAAACTGCAAAGGAGATTGGGAAAGCAGAGTCCAAAAGGGAACATGAAGGGGAAAAAAACTAGAAGAACTTTTATGAGAATGGAAAAGAGGATAGACAGGAAACAGGAATGGGAGGTGCAAGTCAAAGCAGCAGAGGCCAGGAACAGAGTTTTTTGAAAAGGAACTGAAAATCTGAAAAAACCCCAAAAGAATAAAGAAAATTTTGGGGTTCAACAGAGCTGTACCCCAATCACAAATAAGGGGCTGTAAGGGAAAAAAGGAGCAAACCCGCAGTAGAAGCTCAAACATGGAGAATGTAGTAAATGAAAGAGCTAAGCTATATGGGAGGCCCAAAAAGACCACATCAATGCCCCGGGAAAGCCCAGAAGGGAAAAACAGGCCCCTGACCCCAAAAACTGCAGTAAAATGAAGAAAGGAAAGCTGCAATGGAGGAAAACAAATTGAATGAGGGGATACACGGGAAAGCAGTAGGAGCATAAAAAGGTGAGGTCAGTCTTTTTGTTTGGCTCCCGGAAGTTGAAGGGAAACATATGAACCCCCAAGGGGAAAAAAAGCAATTGAAAGCATCATGAAAAAAATAGGAGGCGAATGACCCCTGGGAAAATTTTTGGGAAAAAGGGGGGGTTTTTAAAAAAAAAAACCCCGGCCGGAAAATGACCTTAAGGGGGAAAACGATCGGAAAAGGATCCTGAGGAGAAAGCACGATTAAGGGACATGCCAGCATGCAGAAATGATCTGACCGCGAAGAGCACAAGCAAAAGGGAAAAAACAGAGGGAAAAGGTCAAAAAGGGGAAAGGAGGAAAGAGGGGGATGGGAAAACAACAGGGATAAAAGAACAGGAAAAATCAAAAAAAAGCCTCCTCACAAATTCCTCACAAGCCTCCCAACCGGGCAACCCAGTGCAACCCAAAAACCTAAAACCAAAACACCCATGCCCATTCGGCCCCCCCCATGCATTCAAATCCACCCCCCCAGAACCCCCCAAGTTCCTTAAGGCCTCCCCCTTTCCCCCAACCCCAATACACCTCCCAGGCCCCAAAACAAAAAAATTGAAGGTGTGGTTTCCAATCAAGGAGACATCCCCAGGGGATAATGATCACGGAAACAAAAATCACCAGAAAATAACAATTTCAAATTTTTTATCCGATGTCAAACCCTCCGGGGAGGGGGAAGGGGAGGAGGGGGTTGCATGTCATTAAAAACCCGTGGGGGTTTGAGAAAATGGAAGGAATGGATGGCATGGGCGAAAGGGCTACTTTTGTGGGAAAAATCCATCTGAGGGACATAATGTAATTTGCAGTAAGTTAAAAAAAACCAAAACCAAAACCAAAAAAAAACAAAAAAACAAAACAACCAACCACAACAGGCAACAACAAAAAAAACAACACAAAAAAAAACCCACCCAA
>NC_069401.1:61004367-61007529 GCF_026875155.1 Cherax quadricarinatus | reverse complement strand
TGTAGTGGGGGCCCAGGATCCATACATAGCTTAAGCAGAGTATGAAAAACTCACGGCCAGGGAGAGTGACCTAGTACGATCATGAAGAGCGGGGCCAGGAGCTCGGACTCGACCCCCGCAACCTCAACTAGGTGAGTACAACTAGGTGAGTACACACACATACACACACATAAACACACACATACACACACCCACACACACACATACACACACACACACACATACACACACACACACACACACACATGCACACATACATACACACACACATACACACACACATACACAGGATTTCCACACCTTCCTGTTAACTGATCTGATAACCCTCCCCTCTAACATTCCACTATCCACTATCCCTCTCTCTCTCTCTCTCAATACATATCTCTCTCTCTACCTATCTGTCTCCTCTTCCCCCCTCCCAGCTCTTCCCTCTAACATCTCTTCCCTCTAACAACCTCCCCTCATCTAACATCTCTCCCTCTCTAACATCTCTCCCTCCCTCATTATATCTCCCCTCTCCCATTTCCCATCTCTCTCTCTCCCCTCTCTTCCCTTCCTCCTCCCCTCCTCCTCTCTCCCCCTATCCCCCTTTTTCTTCGATCTCCCCCCCTCTCCCCCTTTTTCCTGTCTCTTCTCTTCCCCTCTCTCCCTTTCTTTTGCCCCCTCTCTCTCCTCGCCTCTCTTTGCCCCCTCTCTCTACCCCTCTTTTCTCTCTCTTTCTCTCTCTCACTCTCTCTCTCGCCCCTTTTCCCTTCTCACTCTCCCCCTCTCTCTTTCCTTCTACCTTTCCCTTCTCTCTCTATCTCTCACTCTTTTCTGTTTCAAGAAAAAATAAAAAAGAAAAAAGAAAAGGAAGAAAAGGGAAAAAAAAGAAAAATACTTGGTGGGTAGTGGAAGGAACCAGGGATCAGATGAGAATGGTTCTGGTAGGGAGGAGTGGATGGAGGAGCAGTGGAAAAGGATGGAACAAGAGTGGGAGAGAAAATTAGGAGATCTTTCTGAAAAAATGGAGACAGAGCTTTCTGTGAAATTAGAAAAGAGGTTGGAGAAGGAGAAGAAGAATTGGAAGGCATAAGTCGAAACTGTAGTAGCCAGGATAAGGGTCCTAGGAGATGAGGTAAACAGGCTGAAGCGAGTTACAGAGGCATTGACTAGAGAAGACGCAGCATATGAAGCTGAAAGGCCAAACAGGAAGGAGATATGAATTATGCTAAGGTCATATCACCCTGCCAAGAAGGGCCAAGGAGTGAAAGGGAAGAGCAGCTGGGTGCAGATGGAGAGGGTGATAGGTCAAATGCAGAGGCACAACCATGCTACCAAGAGCCACTGGAAAAAAACAAGGGAGAAAATGACCATGTACAGACAGGAACCAGACTTACAGAGGGAGAGGCAATGGGAGGAGGAAAGGGCAAAATCAGTGTTTATCCATGGGCTTCAGGAGAGAGAGGAAAGGACACACGCTAAAAGACGACAGGCGGAAAGAAAAAAGATTGTGAACATCATCACGGAAATAGGTGATGAAGACATGGACGAGATTGTAAATTTTCAGAGAATAGGGGGGTACTTGAAGGGAAGAAAATGACCGATCAAGCTGATTCTCAGGACAGAAACAGTGCAGAACAGGATCCTCCAAGAGAAACCATGGTTGAAATACTTGGAAGAGTACAAGAGGGTGTTCCTAGACAGAGACAGAACACAAACCGAATGACAGCAGCTGAGGGAGAGGCCAAAAAAGCGAAAGTAGCTAGGAAAGGAGACAAGGATGGAACCAGCAGAGGTCAATCAGAGCAGGACAAAGCAGCAAGGGAAAGCACACACTGAACTATCCTCAGAACCCCAAAACCTATCACACCATCCCAACACACACTACAATCCATTCTCACAGCTTCCACCCAACACCCAGCTATAGAATCCCACAGTACCCTACCAAGTCTCCCACCCTCTCAGTCCCCCAAACCACAATGTTGGAAAGGAAACTGAAGGTATGGGACACAAACGCTGATGGAATAACAAATAAGTGAGAGGAGTGGCTCGAAAGAGTCAAAGAGGCATCACTGGACATCATAGCTCTCACAGAAACCAAGCTTATATGTATGACAAGAGATGCCATCTTTCCAACGGGATACCAGATACTGAGGAAAGACAGAGGGAGCAGGGGGGTGGAGGAGTGGCACTGCTGATCAAAAACCGATAGAATTTTGATGAGCTGGAGAGAGGAGACAGCGGAGAAGAAAGCGATTAGAGAGCAGGAATGCTTCACTCTGGAGATCCCAAGGTGGTAATTGCAGTGATGTATAACATACAACAGAACAGCAGGAAGCCAAGGCAAGATTATGACGACAGCAATAGAGCGATGGTTGACACACTGGCTGCAGTGGCCAGAATAGCTAATGGATGCAGGGCAAAGCTCCTGATCATAGTTGACTATAACCACAAGGAGATCGATTGGGAGAACCTGGAGCCACATGGAGGCCAAGATACATGGACGGCTAAGATGATGGAGGTGGTACTGGAAAACTTCATGTATCAACACGTAAGGGACACTACAAGAGAGAGAGAGGAGAGGATGAACAAGCAAGACTGGACTTAATATTCACCTTGAGTAGTGCAGATATTGAGGACATCACATATGAAAGACACCTTGGAGCCAGCGATCATGTGTTTTTTTATGCTTCGAATACACAGTAGAGCTGTAAGTGGAGGGGGAAGCAGGAAGGCCAGGACGAATAAAGCCAAACTACAAGAAAGGGGACTACACGGGAATGAGGAACTTCCTGCACGGGGTTCAGTGGGACAGAGAACTGGCAGGGAAGCCAGTTAATGAGATGATGGAATATGTAGCAACAATGTGCAAGGAGGCTGAGGAGAGGTTTGTACCCAAGGGTAACAGGAATAATGTAAAAGCCAGGACGAGCCCATGGTTCACCCAAAGGTGCAAGAAGGCAAAAACCAAGTGTGCCAGGGAATGGAAGAAATATAGAAGGCAAAGGACCCACGAGAATAAGGAGAGCAGTCGTAGATCCAGAAATGAATATGCAGAGATAAGAAGGGAGGCCCAACGACAATATGAAAACGACTTAGCAGCGAAAGCCATATCTGACCCGAAACTGTTATACAGCCACATCAGGAGGAAAACAACAGTCAAGGACCAGGTAATCAGGC
>NC_069401.1:60981867-60996867 GCF_026875155.1 Cherax quadricarinatus | reverse complement strand
GGAAGGCCAGTACAAATGAAGCCAAACTACAAGAAAGCGGACTACACGGGAATGAGCAACTTCCTGAACGAGGTTCAGTGGGACAGAGAACTGGCAAGGAAGCCAGTTAATGAGATGATGGAATATGTAGCAACAATGTGCAAGGAGGCTGAGGAGAGGAGGCCAGGATGAGCCCATGGTTCACCCAAAGGCGCAAGGAGGCAAAAAAAAAGTGTGCTAGGGAATGGAAGAAATATAGAAGGCAAAGGACCCAGGAGAATAGGGAGAGCAGTCGTAGAGCCAGAAACGAATATGCATAGATAAGAAGGGAGGCCCAACGACTATATGAAAACGACATAGCAGCAAAAGCCAAATCTGACCCGAAGATGTTATACAGCCACATCAGAAGGAAAACAACAGTCAAGGACCAGGTAATCAGGCTAAAGAAGGAAGGAGGAGGGACAACAAGAAATGGCCGTGAAGTATGTGAGGAACTCAACAGGAGATTCCAAGAAGTGATCACAAAGTAAACAGAAGGGGCTCCAGAAAGACGAAGAGGTGGGGCACACCACCAGGTGCTGGACACAGTACACACAACTGAGGAAGACGTGAAGAGGCTTCTGAGTGAACTAGATACCTCAAAGGCAATGGGGCCAGATAACATCTCTCCATGGGTCCTGAGAGAGGGAGCAGAGGCGCTATGTGTACCCCTAACAACAATATTCAGTACATATATCAAAACAGGGAGATTGCCTGAGGCATGGAAGACAGCAAATGTAGTCCCAATCTTTAAAAAAGGAGACAGACATGAAGCACTAAACTACAGGTCAGTGTCATTGACATGTATAGTATGCAAAGTCATAGAGAAGATTATCAGGAGAAGAATGGTGGAACACCTAGAAAGGAATGATCTAATCAACAGCAGCCAACATGGTTTCAGGGACGGGAAATCCTGTGTCACAAACCTACTGGAGCTCTATGACATGGTGACAACAGTAAGACTAGAGAGAGAGGGGTGGGTGGATTGCATTTTCTTGGACTGCAAGAAGGCGTTTGACACAGTACCACACAAGAGATTAGTGCAAAAACTAGAGGACCAAGCAGGGATAACAGTGAAGCCTCTACAATGGATCAGGGAATACTTGTCAGGAAGACAGCAGCGAGTAATGGTACGTGGCGAGGTGTCAGAGTGGGCACCTGTGACCAGCGAGGTCCCACAGGAGTCAGTCCTAGGACCAGTGCTGTTTCTGGTATTTGTGAACGACATGGCGGAAGGAATAAACTCCGAGGTGTCCCTGTTTGCAGATGACGTGAAGTTGATGAGAAGAATTCATTCGATCGAAGACCAGGCAGAACTACAAAGGGATCTGGACAGGCTGTAGACCTGGTCCAGCAATTGGCTCCTGGAGGTCAATCACACCAAGTGCAAAGTCATGAAGATTGGGAAAGGGCAAAGAAGACAGCAGATGGAGTGCAGTCTAGGGGGCCAGAGACTACAAACCTCACTCAAGGAAAAAGATCTTGGGGTGAGTATAACACCAGACACATCTCCTGAAGCGCACATCAACCAAATAACTGCTGCAGCATATGGGTGCCTGGCAAACCTCAGAACAGCATTCCGACATCTTAATAAGGAATCGTTCAGGACCCTGTACACCGTGTACGTTAGGCCCATATTGGAGTATGTGGCACCAGTTTGGAACCCATACCTAGCCAAGTATGTAAAGAAACTAAAGAAAGTGCAAAGGTTTGCAACAAGACGAGTCCCAGAGCTAAGAGGTATGTCCTACGAGGAGAGGTTAAGGGAAATCAACCTGACGACACTGGAGGACAGGAGAGATAGGGGGGACATGATAACGTCTTACAAAATGCTGAGAGGAATTGAAAAGGTGGACAAAGACAGGATGTTCCAGAGACTGGACACAGCAACAATAGGACACAGTTGGAAGCTGAAGACTCAGATGAATCACGTGGATGTTAGGAAGTATTTCTTCAGCCACAGAATAGTCAGAAGAAAAAGATCTTGGGGTGAGTATAACACCGGGCACATCTGAGGAGCACATGAACTAAATAACTGCTGCAGCATTTGAGCGCCTAGCAAACCTAAGAACAGTATTCCGTCATCTTAATAAGGAGTCGTCCCAGAACCTGCAGAAACTGACAACACACCTCCCAACAATTCTCAACCAAAGGTGAATTTGTGCAAATATTATGCCCGGGGCATCTGTAAGCATGGAATATCAGGAAAAAAAATGGGACATGCAACTTTGAGCATCCCAAAAAATGTAGCGACCTCCTGTCTAAAGGAATGTGTCGTTCTTTTTCCTGTACTTTCTTTCACCCAAAAATGTGTCACTCCTCGGTCCTCCAGAAGCAGTGTTACAACATCGACTGCCCTGCATACCATCTAAAAGGGACCAGGAGGCACAGTCCCCACAAGACAAACAATAGTAGCTACAACCCAACTCCAGGTGATTTTTAAGTGGTAGGAAACGGAAAAAGAAAATGGAAGGAAATAACAAAAATAGTCCACCACCTTGGAGCCTTGTTGGACTGGAGGCGCAGCCAGTGGCCACCCATGGCCCTCCAGAACTACAACTACTTATGCCAATAACAAAATCCCCCCAACAAACACAGAATACAACCTCGTTCATATTTGCTAGTATACAGGGCCTTAAGCCATCCACCAACAACAAAATACCTTTTATCAGTGGACTTCTAGAGGAGTCTAATGCATATGTTTGCAGCCTTCACAGAGACTCACGCAAAAGATCACTCTGACAGTGTAATATGGATAAGTGGTTACAAACTTTTTAAATGCGACAGAATGAACATTCAACAAAGGGGGATTGGCCTGTATGTCAAAGAGTCCCTCATCTGCACAGAGTTGCTGAACACCACAAATGAGCTAGTTGAAGTTATATCAATAAAGATCGAGGTCACAGACCCTGAGCTGCTTTGGGGATTAGTGTGGACGGTTACAAAGCATGGCTTGCTTCTGCAGTGTTTTAAAAATTGAGGTTGGAGAGTTGAAGGAGGAGGTCTTGCTTCTCCAGGAGGAGATTAGGAGGCTGAAGGTCCACCTCGATGGGTCTGGGAGAGAGTGTGAGGTGGCTGGAGTTGTGGGGAATGAGGCTTCTAGCAGTGAGGTGCAGTCTGTCTCTCGCTGTGAGGAGGCTGTAGTTGGGGAGGTAGCAACGGCTACCAGCAGTGAGGTGCAGTCCAGCACCTGCTACAAGTGGCGAGTGGTTCACAGTAATGGAAGGCGCATCAGAGTAAGGAAAGTTAAGAGTGAAGATCTGAAGGTAGGAAATCGCTTCTCTGTTCTTCAGGATGAATGTACTTCAGTGGCCAGTGAAGGTAAGGGTACTACTGCCCCTGCTAATGGAGGTAAGCGCATTCTTGTGGTTGGTGACTCTCAGGTAAGATATATTGACTGTGCTTTTTTGTAATAGGAATAAGAAGATGAGAGATAGAGTGTGCTTCCCTGGAGCTGGTGTTGGGGACATTGTCAACAGGCTGGATAATATCATGTCAGGTAATGGGAACAAGCCCATTACTGTCTCAGTGCTGGTGGAAATGATATTGGGAAGGGTAGGAGAGAAGAGCTGCTAGATAAGTACAGGTCAGCTATAGATTTCATTAAGTCTAAGGGAGGGATCCCAATCATATGTAGCATCTTGCCTAGAAGGGAGTAGGAAATGAATGGTTGTCTAGGGCAATTGGTGTAAATTGCTGGCTAGACAGATACTGCAAGGAACTTGCAATCCCATTCATTGACAACTGGAACAACTTTTATGGCAAACATGATATGTATGCAAGGGATGGGGTACATCTCTCTGGGGCTGGGGTGGTAGCACTTGCAGACTCGATTGAGAAGGCCATTGGTGAAATGCCTATGATTTTAAACTGATGGAAGATAGAGGTATGGGTGTGTGTGGGAAACAAGCAGGTTGCAACACTTGGGTTGGAAACAGTAAATGTATTAAAGGCATTCAGCATGAAGTTATCAATAAAGACAATAGATCAGGTCAGCAAACAAAGGGGGACAGCAGAGGGCAGCAAGGGACTAGCTCCCTTAAGGTTTACTATACTAATAGCAGGAGTGTAAGAAATAAGATAGATGAGCTAAGATTAATTGCAAGTGCAGGAAACATAGATATTATTGCTATAACAGAGACCTGGCTCAATCTGAAAGATAGAGAGATGCCCTCTGAATGTCACATACAAGGCTATAAATTATTCCACAGTGACAGGGTCAACAGGAAAGGTGATGGAGTAGCGATGTATGTCAGAGACAATTTAAATTGTTGTGTTAGACAAGATATTAAATTAGAAGCGTCAGCCACTGAATCTGTTTGGTTACAGCTTCTCGAGGGCCGAGAAAAACTAATTTTTGGTGTGATTTACAGGGCCCCAAATCTTGATAGGGAGTGCAGTAAACTTCTATGGGACGAAATTCGTAAGGCATCTACATACAAAAATGTTGTGCTAATGGGAGATTTCAACTACAGACAGATTGACTGGAGCAATTTGACAGGAAATTTAGAGTCAGGTGACTTTCTTGATACGATCCAGGATTGTTTTTTAAAACAGTTTGTGACAGAGCCAACTAGGGGAAATAACCTCCTTGACTTGGTTCTTGCCAGTAGGGAAATACTAATTAATAATCTTGAGGTTAATGATGAGCTTGGGGAAAGTGATCACAAATCACTCAGTTTTAATATATCATGGAATTCCCCTAATAATGGCAATCAAGTCTCCGTCCCTGACTTTCGCATGGCTAATTTCATAGGACTGAAAAATTACTTAAGTGGGCTGAACTGGAATGACCTGACTAAGGGTCAGGTAGGTGGTAATGGTTGCCGATATGATGCTTTCCAGGGCATATTTTCTAGCTGCTCAGTCAAATTATGTTCCAAATAGGGAAATCAGATCAAACAAAAATGATCCTAAATGGATGAACAATTGATTAAAATATCTGATTGGTCAAAAGAGAGGCATATATAGGCAAATCAAAAGAGGAGAGGGGCAATTGAGAAATCGATATATTCATTTAAAGAGAGAAATAAAAAAGGGAATTAGAAAAGCAAAAAGAGATTATGAGGTTAAAGTTGCAAGAGAATCGAAGACTAACCCAAAAGGATTCTTTCAGGTATACAGAAGTAAGATCAGGGACAAGATAGGCCCACTCAAAAGTTCCTCGGGTCAGCTCACTGACAGTGATAAGGAAATGTGTAGAATTTTTAACACATACTTCCTCTCAGTTTTTACACAGGATGATACCAGCGATATTCCAGTAATGATAAATTATGTAGAACAGGACGATAATAAACTGTGCACTATTAGGGTCACAAGTGACATGGTCATTAGGCAAATAGATAAATTAAAACCTAACAAATCCCCAGGCCCTGATGAACTGTATGCAAGGGTTCTAAAGGGAAAGTAAAGAGGAGCTTAGCACACCTTTGGCTAATCTTTTCAACATATCACTACAAACTGGCATGGTGCCAGATAAGTTGGAAAATGGCATATGTGATACCTATTTTCAAAACAGGTGACAGGTCCTTAAACTTCGAACTATAGACCAATAAGCCTAACCTCCATAGTGGGAAAATTTATGGAATCAATAATTGCCGAGGCAGTTCGTAGCCACCTTGAAAAGCATAAATTAATCAACGAATCATCAGCATGGTTTTACAAAGGGGCGTTCTGCCTTACGAATTTATTAACTTTTTTCACTAAGGTATTTGAGGAGGTAGATCATGGTAATGAATATGATATTGTGTATATGGACTTCAGTAAGCCTTTTGACAGGGTCCCACATCAGAGACTATTGAGGAAAATTAAAGCACATGGAATAGGAGGAGAGATTTTTTTTCCCGGATAGAGGCATGGTTGACAAATAGGCAGCAGAGAGTTTTGCATAAATGGGGAGAAATCAGAGTGGGGAAGCGTCACGAGCGGTGTTCCACAGGGGTCAGTGTTGGCCCCCCTGCTGTTCACAATCTACATAAACGACATAGATGAGGGCATAAAGAGCGACATCGGCAAGTTTGCCGATGACACCAAAATAGGCCGTCGAATTCATTCTGACGAGGACATTCGAGCACTCCAGGAAGATTTAAAATAGACTGATGCAGTGGTCGGAGAAGTGGCAGATGCAGTTTAATATAGACAAATGCAAAGTTCTAAATGTTGGACAGGAAAATAACCATGCCACATATAAACTAAATAATGTAGATCTTAATATTACGGATTGCGAAAAAGATTTAGGAGTTCTGGTTAGCAGTAATCTGAAACCAAGACAACAGTGCATAAGTGTTCGCAATAAAGCTAATAAATCCTTGGCTTCATATCAAGAAGCATAAATAATAGGAGTCCTCAGGTTGTTCTTCAACTCTATACATCCTTGCTTAGGCCTCATTTAGATTATGCTGCACAGTTTTGGTCACCGTATTACAGAATGGATATAAATTCTCTGGAAAATGTACAAAGGAGGATGACAAAGTTGATCCCATGTATCAGAAAAACCCTTTCCCTATGAGGATAGACTAAGGGACCTGAAACTGCACTCTCTAGAAAGACGTAGAATTAGGGGGGATATGATTGAGGTGTATAAATGGAAGACAGGAATAAATAAAGGGGATGTAAATAGTGTGCTGAAAATATCTAGCCTAGACAGGACTCGAAGCAATGGTTTTAAGTTGGAAAAATTCAGATTCAGGAAGGATATAGGAAAGTACTGGTTGGTAATAGAGTTGTGGATGAGTGAACAAACTCCCCAAATACCGTTATAGAGGCCAGAACGTTGTGTAGCTTTAAAAAATAGGTTGGATAAATACATGAGTAGATGTGGGTGGGTGTGAGTTAGACCTGATAGCTTGTGCTACTAGGTCGGTTGCCGTGTTCCTCCCTTAAGTCAATGTGACCTGACCTGACTAGGTTGGGTGCATTGCTTAAGCCGGTAGGAGACTTGGACTTGCCTCGCATGGGCCAGTAGGCCTTCTGCAGTGTTCCATCGTTCTTATGTTCTTATGTTCTTAAAACCTAGCCATTGTGGTTGTATATAAGCCACCAGATGCAACCTCCCAACAGTTCAAGGAACAGCTACTGAAAGTTGATTACTGTCTGGAAAACCTTCCAGCTCCATCCCCAAACATCTTACTGCTTGGTGATTTCAACCTAAGGCATACAAAATGAAAGAATGTAGCGAATAATGTTATAGCTGAAACAATCCCTGGAGGTAGCGCAGATGAAAGATCACACATACATGAGCTACTAAGTCTCTGCGATAAACACACCTTAAGCCAGCAGATAGTGGAGCCAACAAGACTAGAAAACACACTTGACCTTTTCTTCACAAATAATGAGGACCTGATAAGAGAAATAAGAATATCAAAAACAAGTAATTCCAATCACAACCTAATCGAAGTCCAGACGTACATGCATAGGGGTCCTAATCACCAGAATGCATGTATCCGTGAAGGTGTCTTCACAAAATACAACTTCAACAACAACAACATCAACTGGGACCAGGTAAACCATGTCTTAAATGAAACATGTTGGGAAGATATCTTAAATGACATGGATCCAAACCAGTGCCTTGAAAGGATCAACTTCCTGGCAGCCGAAGCATGTTCTAGGCATATTCCCGTAAAAAAAGAATAAGAGCAGGAACCAGGAGAGACAGTAGGAGCTTAAAGCTATTAGTGAAATTGAAAGAAATTCGAAATATTTCTTTTCATATGCTAAAAACAAGGCAAGTACCACATCTAGTATCGGGCCCTTATTCAGACAGGATGGGACTTACACAGATGACAACAAGGAAATGAGTGAAATACTGAAATCACAGTATGACTCTGTGTTTAGTGAGCCACTAATCAGTCTGAGGATCGACGACCCAAATGATTTCTTCATGAATGAGCCTCAAAACTCATATATGTATGCTAGATTTCCGACATTACCCTAACTCCGATAGACTTCGAAAAAGCAATTGACAACATGCCCATGCACTCAGCCCCGGGCCCAGACTCGTAGAACTCTGTATTCATTAAGAACTGCAAGAAACCCCTCTCGCGTGCCCTAAGTACACTATGGGGGAGGAGCTTGGACATGGGTGAAATTCCACAGTCGCTTAAAACAAAGGATATAGCCCCACTCCATAAAGGTGGCAGCAAAGCATTGGCTAAGAACTATAGACCAATAGCTCTGACGTCCCACATCATAAAAGTCTTTGAAAGAGTGCAAATCACCTGGATTCCAAAATCTACACAATCCAGGGCAACATGGGTTCAGGGCAGGTAGCTCCTGCCTCTCACAACTACTGGATCACTATGATATGGAGTTGGATGTAATGGAAGAAAATCAGAATGTAGATGTAATATACACAGAGTTTGCAAAAGCATTTGACAAATGCGATCATGGCGTAATAACCCACAAAATACGTGCTAAAGGAATAACTGGGAAAGTGGGGAGATGGATCTTCAACTTCCTAACAAATCGAACACAAACAGTAATGGTCAACAGAGTTTAATCGGAGGCTTCCATAGTGAAAAGCTCTGTTGCACAAGGCACAGTACTCGCCCCCATCTTATTCCTCATCCTCATATCAGATATAGACAGAGATATACACCACAGCACCGTATCATCCTTTGCGGATGATACGGTGTTGTGGTGTATATCTCTGGTGTATATCTAGTGTATATCTAGTATCATCCTTTGCGGATGATACTAGGATCTGCATGAGGCTGTCATCTGCTGAGGACGCGGTTAACCTCCAAGAAAATATAAACAAAGTTTTCCAGTGGGCAACGGAAAACAATATGATGTTCAATGAGGACAAATTCCAACTACTCCATTATGGAAAACTGGAGGAGATAATAACTAGAACAGAGTATATATTACAAACTCTTGCCATACAATAGAGCGGAAAAATAATGTAAGGGACCTGGGAGTAGTAATGTCTGAGGATCTCACTTTCAAGGATAACAACAGTGCCACTATCACAAGTGGAAAGAAAATGATAGGATGAATAATGAGAGCGTTCAAAACGAGAGATGCCAAGCCCATGATGATCCTTTTCAAATCACTTGTTCTCTCTAGGCTGGAATACTGCTGTATATTAACATCTCCATTCAAAGCAGGTGAAATTGCAGATCTAGAGAGTGTACAGAGATCCATTACTGCACGTATAAGTTCTGTCAAGCACCTTAACTACTGGGAAAGCTTGGAAGCACTTGGCGTGTACTCGTTGGAACGCTGAAGGGAGAGATATATCATAATCTACACTTGGAAAATCCTGGAAGGAATGGTCCCAAATCTGCACAGAGAAATCACTCCCTACGAAAGTAAAAGACTGGGCAGGCGATGCAAAATGCCCCCAATTAAAAGTAGGAGCGCCATTGGTACACTAAGAAAAAAACACCATAAGTGTCCGGGGCCCAAGACTGTTCAACAGCCTCCCATCAAGCATTAGGGGAATTACCAACAAACCCCTGGCTGCCTTCAAGAGAGAACTGGACAGATACCTAAAGTCAGTGCCGGATCAGCCGGGCTGTGGCTCGTACGTTGGACTGCTTGCGGCCAGCAGTAACAGCCTGGTTGATCAGGCCGTGATCCACCGGGAGGCCTGTTCATGGACCGGGCCGCGGGGGCGTTGATCCCAGGAATAACCTCCAGGTAACCTCCAGGTAATCTCCAGGTAACCTCCAGGTGTGACAAATAAACGATTTGACTAGACCCGACCCGACCCGATCCAGCTCGACCAGATGCTTTTGAGAAGCTAATAACTTTTTCCCTATATAAGATAGAGACCTAATTTCTTTTGAATATGATAGTCTCATGAAATAAATTATGTTATTAACGTTTGTTTCGCTGAAATTCCATGGTAACCCCCCATAAAACCACGGTATTTAAGTGGATGTTTGGCCAAATTTCGATGTTTGTTCAACTTCAGAAGCGAGTTGCGTGAGATTTTCTGTTGTGACACAATGTTTTATTTACTGAATTCGAAAGCGAAAAGATGGGAGAAATCAGCTGGGGAAAGCACCCATTTTCAATGATTTATCAGTTGAATACACTGTCCAGTTGTTGGTGAAGGTCGATCAAAACCGACGAGTTCTCATCCAAGAATTTATAAAAAACACGTTGCTTTATTTAGATCGAGTGGCTCTTCCTCTTTATTGTAAATATAACAAAGAGCGAAAAATTGGTTATTGATTCAGTCATTCTGCTTTCAGAGAAAATTGGAGCTGTTATGCGAAAGAGAAACAAAAATTAAAATTTCTTCAGTTTCTCTTCTGTAGATGAGAGACGCCATTTTGGGCGACTCCTAAAATTCAACGAAATTTCCTCAACATTGTCTGAGCGTTACTTAAGCAGCGAGTTACTTAATAAATATTGTGCACCTAATAATTTCACAACTTCATTTTTTTGGACCGTCTAGTATATATATATATATATATATATATATATATATATATATATATATATTATATATATATATATATATATAATATATATATATTATATATATATATATATAATATATATAATATATATATATATATATATATATATATCAATGAAAGCTTAAAGTCCACTTCTTTGTCTACGGCGAATTTAATAGAGGTGACAAAAGAGGTAAGTCCCGGTGAAAATGTTAATATATTATATTATTAATGTATTATTGTTTCATACGGTTTGATTAAAAACCCAAAGCCTGATTTTCCAGCGAGACTTATTATTAGCTGCATAAGATCGGTTTAATATGCCTTGTCAAAATTATTAGAAAAAATATTAACTCCATTACTAAGTAACATATCAGAAGATCACATAAAAAACAGTGTTGCTCTCATTGACAAATTGCAAAATATTAATATATCTAATGATTTTACACTAGTAAGTTTTGACGTCACAGTTTTGTTCACCCGTGTACCTGTCCCTGATGTGTTATCTTATCTGGAGGAAGACGTGCACTCTAAGCTTCCATTTTTAGATGTTTTGATCCACAGGGTTGACAGAATGTTTAAATTTACAGTATATAGGAAGGCCACAAACGTGTATTCATATAACCACTATTACTCCAGCCATGAAATTTGAGTAAAAAGAAGTGCCATTCTTACTATGTTTCTGAGTGTATGTAGCCCTGTGTTTTTGGATGAAGAAATTAGCAAAATCTTTGATAATGTTACAAAACTATGTTATCCTAAGGACCTTGTAGAAGCTGCTTTGTTGGTAGCTAGAAAAATTTATCACACAGGACTGAACCTATTATATCTCCTCAGTCCAAGAATGTGCTTGTCCTTCCATACAATGAGAATTTATCAGTCCTGTTGAATGTCCTAAGGAGATTCAATATACAAGTTGTTTTTAAGAATTCAAGAACTGTTATGAGTTTCTTGATTAAGAAGTCCTCGAAACACTGTGTAGGTGATGTGTACAAAACTGAGTGCCAAGGCTACAACTTATCCTATGTGGAACAGACTGGCAAACCTTTAAATGTTAGAATTAGACAACATCAGTATTCAGTAAGAACGGTTCAAGAGTCAACTGTGATATTCAACCACTCACGAGTTTGCAATAATCCACCTAAATGGTCTGAGACAAAGGTAGTAGTTCCATGTACTTCATGGCTAGAAAGAAATATTATTGAGTCGGCAACTATTAAAAATGATAAACCTATAATGGTAGTCGTACGATATTCAAGCTCGATTCGCTTATAATTGAGGCTATCATGCATAATCTAAAACTAGATTCTTATACAAATGCTCTGGTTTGTCTTAAGTGTCAGGGTTCCATTCCAAGGTATTAGGACTATGGTTTTCTCCTCCCTTCCGTGGTTAGACTAGAGTCTCTTTTTAAGGTGAGTTTGCCGTAGACCCGTTTTCCTTAAGACAAATACCAAACATATCTTCATTGTCCTGAAGTCCGACTTATAATTTTGATAAACATTATGTTATCATACTTAATTTTGCTATTTAACCACTCCATTACATCTGCTTGTGGGCTGACTATCTCTATTCCAATATTACTCAATATTTCTGGCACTACGCACTCGTGTCCCTGAAGCACTTAGTAACATAATTTATTTCATGAGACTATCATATTCAAAAGGAATTATGTCTCTATCTTATACAGGGAAAAAGTCATTAGCTTCTCAAAAGCATCTGGTCGAGCTGGATCGGGTCGGGTCGTGTCAAATCATTCATTTGCCACACCTGGAGGTTACCTGGAGGTTACCTAGAGGTTATTCCCGGTCCATGAACAGGCCTCCCGGTGGATCAGGGCCTGATCAACCAGGCTGTTACTGCTGGCCGCACGCAGTCCAACGTACGAGCCACAGCCCGGCTGATCCGACACTGACTTTAGGTATCTGTCCAGCTCTCTCTTGAAGGCAGCCAGGGGTTTATTGGTAATTCCCCTAATGCTTGATGGGAGGCTGTTGAACAGTCTTGGGCCCCGGACACTTATGTTGTTTTCTCTTAGTGTACCAATGGCGCCCCTACTTTCAATTGGGGGCATTTTGCATCGCCTGCCCAATCTTTTACTTTCGTAGGGAGTGATTTCTCTGTGCAGATTTGGAACCATTCCTTCCAGGATTTTCCAAGTGTAGATTATGATATATCTCTCCCTCCAGCGTTCCAACGAGTACAAGTCAAGAGCTTCCAAGCGTTCCCAGTAGTTAAGGTGCTTGACAGGACTTATACGTGCAGTAAAAGGATCTCTGTACACTCTCTAGATCTGCAATTTCACCTGCTTTGAATTGAGATGTTAATGTACAGCAGTATTCCAGCCTAGAGAGAACAAGTGATTTGAAAAGGATCACCACTGGCTTGGTATCTCTCGTTTTGAACGTTCTCATTATCCATCCTATCATTTTCTTTGCACTTGTGATCGTGGCACTGTTGTAATCCTTGAAAGTGAGATCTTCAGACATTACTACTCCCAGGTCCCTTACATTATTTTTCCGCTCTATTGTATGGCAAGAGTTTGTAATATATGCTCTGTTCTAGTTATTATCTCCTCCAGTTTTCCATAACGGAGTAGTTGAAATTTGTCCTCATTGAACATCATATTGTTTTCCGTTGCCCACTGGAAAACTTTGTTTATATCTTCTTGGAGGTTAACCGCGTCCTCAGTAGAGGACAGCCTCATGCAGATCCTAGTATCATCCGCAAAGGATGATACGGTGCTGTGGTGTATATCTCTGTCTATGTCTGATATGAGGATAAGGAATAAGATGGGGGCGAGTACTGTGCCTTGTGGAACAGAACTCTTCACTATTGCAGCCTTCAATTTAACTCTGTTGACCATTACTGTTTGTGTTCGATTTGTTAGGAAGTTGAAGATCCATCACCACACTTTCCCAGTTATTCCTTTAGCACGTATTTTGTGGGTTATTACGCCATGATCGCATTTGTCAAATGCTTTTGCAAACTCTGTGTATATTACATCTACATTCTGATTTTCTTCCAGTGCATCCAACTCCATATCATAGTGATCCAGTAGTTGTGAGAGGCAGGAGCGACCTGCCCTGAACCGAAGTTGCCCTGGATTGTGCAGATTTTGGGAATCCAGGTGATTTGTAATCCTGCTTCTTAGCAATCTTTCAAAGATTTTTATGATGTGAGACGTTAGAGCTATTGGTCTATAGTTCTTAGCCAATGCTTTGCTGCCAACTTTATGGAGTGGGGCTATATCCGTTGTTTTAAGTGACTGTAGAATTTCACCCATGTCCAAGCTCCTCCCATATAGTGTACTTAGAGCACGCGAGAGGGGTTTCTTGCAGTTCTTAATGAATACAGAGTTCCACGAGTCTGGGCCCGGGGCTGAGTGCATGGGCATGTTGTCAATGGCTTTTTCGATGTCTATCGGAGTTAGGGTAATGTCGAAAATCTGGCATACATTTTTGGAGTTTTGAGGCTCATTCATGAAGAAATCATTTGGGTCATCGATCCTCAGACTAGTGGCTCACTAAAAAATAGAGTCGTACTGGGAATTCAGTATTTCACTCATTTCCTTGTTGTCATCTGTGTAAGTCCCATCCTGTCTGAATAAGGGCCCGATACTCAATGTGGTACTTGCCTTGTTTTTAGCATATGAAAAGAAATATTTCGAATTTCTTTCAATTTCACTAATAGCTTTAAGCTCCTCCTGTCTCTTTTGATTTCTGTAAGAGTCATTTAACTTAAGTTCGATAGTTTCCACTTCCCTGGTCAGTGCCTCCTTTCGTGTATCAGTTTTGGTAATCCCGCACCTCCTCCTAACTTCCAAACTACGAATTCTCTGCATTATATTCACACCACACATTGCCCTCAGACATGACATCTCCACTGCCTCCAGCCTTCTCCTCGCTGCAACATTCATCACCCATGCTTCACACCCATATAAGAGCGTTGGTAAAACTATACTCTCATACATTCCCCTCTTTGCCTCCAAGGACAAAGTTCTTTGTCTCCACAGACTCCTCAGTGCACCGCTCACCCTTTTCCCCTCATCAATTCTATGATTCACCTCATCTTTCATAGACCCATCCGCTGACACGTCCACTCCCAAATATCTGAATACATTCACCTCCTCCATACTCTCTCCCTCCAATCTGATATCCAGTCTTTCATCACCTAAACTTTTTGTTTTCCTCATAACCTTACTCTTTCTTGTATTCACTTTTAATTTTCTTCTTTTGCATACCCTACCAAATTCATCCACCAACCTCTGCAACTTCTCTTCAGAATCTCCCAAGAGCACAGTGTCATCAGCAAAGAGCAACTGTGACAACTCCCACTTTATGTGTGATTCTTTATCTTTTAACTCCACGGCTCTTGCCAAGACCCTCGCATTTACTTCTCTTACAACCCCATCTATAAATATATTAAACAACCACGGTGATATCACACATCCTTGTCTAAGGCCTACTTTTACTGGGAAATAATTTCCCTCTTTCCTATGTACTCTAACTTGAGCCTCACTATCCTCGTAAAACCTCGTCACTGCTTTCAGTAACCTACCTCCTACACC